>CM062807.1:636655279-637871529 GCA_031772625.1 Pinus tabuliformis | reverse complement strand
TGAATCAGTAGATGCTATGTACGAGGTAGCACGCTCCTATATGGGCCAACTTATTGGTCGATGTGTGATAGAGAGTTCACAGGTTGGTCGGGATGGGCGGGTACAATATTGTAAAATGCATGATTTATTGCATGAATTAGCTCTGGGCGAATCTCACAAGGAAACTAAAAGTTTGTCAAAGCCTGGACACAAATTGAATGAACTACCTGTTAATGAGTGTCAAGGTATCCGTAGAATTTCATTAATTAAAAATAATCTATCAACAATCAAGGAGGCCGTCCCTGCATGTAGAGGACTCCGGAGTCTGTTGCTATGCATTAACATCAAACTGGAAAGAATTTCTGAAAGCTTTTATGATAACCTGAGATATTTGACTGTGTTAGATCTAAGTCAGACATCCATCCAGTTAATGCCCACATCTATTGGGAACTTAAAACATTTGAAGTTCCTAAATTTATCCAAAACAAACATAGAAAAGTTGCCCAACAGCTTGAGTGGTCTCAAGCATCTCCAATTTCTTGATGTTAGCGGGTGCCAACAGCTGACCAGCATGCATTTGGGGATTGAGGGGCACAAATCTGTTGAAATCGTAATTTCAACGCAGCTGGAAACATTGCCAGAAACCGGTCAGCAAACCCGCCGGAGAGTTCTCGGGTCACATTCCGGCAAAGGGACTTTCCGTAATTTTGAACCCGAGAAAATTTGGAGCTGACACGTGGTTCACCCCTGACGTAAGCCAACGTAAGAATCTCGGAAGCTAAAGCTCTGCAGAAAATGGGTTTCCGATATTGTTGTCCACCGTCGGATTTGCTCCCGTATCCTCCGCCATTGATTGCCCGAAGCTGCACACCTGCATACGACCAACATCAAATCAAGGTTTACGTGGAGTGTAAGATTTCTCTGTTGACCGCCACTCCTACCTGCAAAAGAATTAAAATGAATTTAAACCATGGTCGTAAAAAGTGGGTAAAGCATTTAAGTTTTATTATATACGGCATGTAAGAAAATTAAATGCACATTGGTCTTATGCTTTTCATATACGCTCTTGTTTTAGGGTGAATAAAATATAATGAGCCAAAATTGAAAATGCTCGTGGGTTGTAATATGTTGACCATTGTAAAAAGAATAGAGTGCAGCAAAAGAACTATGTATTTTTGCACAAGCAGTGCATAAAAAAGTGTGGAGCGCATATGAAGATGTAATGTTATTGTTGCACATGGGAGAGGTGTAAGGTGCAGCAGTGAAAGAGCAGGGAGAGCTCAGAATGAAGACCAGCACGTGAAGCAGGGGAAGATATTGCACAGCAGTGCATAGATTTTTTTATGTATTGGGTATGCATTGAAATGCAGGAGAAAAGAATGCACAGTTTTTTTTAAATGGTGAATGTAATGAAATTTTTACTGTGTATGTAAAAATTTGTTTTACAACAGTAATGTAAAAATGGGTTTTACAGCAGTAAACCCAGCACAGTGAACTCTCAGGTGGAGAGAAAAGACAGAGTTTTTGTTTTTGATGGGTGAATGTAAGTTTTGGTAAATCCCTCTCAGCAAAGAGGATGAATGTTGTTTCAGGCTTTATATTTTAATCAATAGAAATATTTTTATGGCTGTGTAATGGGCTGTTATGAGTATATTTGTTTTAAAGCTTCCCTGTGCAAAAGATCCTGGAACAGTGGAAACAGAGCATTGCCTCTGTGGTGTTAAGTTTGTTTGGTTTTGGTATTTTCCCCATTGAAAAATACCCAACAGTGGTATCAGAGCTAGTCCAGGCTCTTTGAAGACTCAAAGAAGCTGAAGGAAAGTGTTGTTGCAGCAGTCAAACCTCTCCAGCAGTGTGAAGACTCAGCCAAAAGGGTTAAGGTATTTCTCAAAGCTTTCCTTTGTGTTACTGTTAAAGGAACAGTCAGTGATTTAAAAGAAAACACAGTCAAGTATTTAAAGCCTAGATAAGAATGGCAAGGTCAAAGAAGAAAGCCTCCAAGCCTGTTAAAAATGTGTCTCCCTCCTCTACTAAAATAGAAGGCAATCCATTTGAATACATTTTATTTGAAACCCCAAAGTTTGATGGAAACTTTGATGTATGGGAAATAATGATGAGGGCTTTCCTAATGTCTGAGGGGATTGAAGTCTGGGAGTCAGTGATTGATGACAGCAAGATGGATAAAGAATCCATGGAGTATGATGCACAAGCAGCAAAGACTATCTTGGATGGACTGCCTGATTCTGTGAAGAAGAATCTTGGAAAATATACATCAGCAAAGGATATATGGGACAGACTGCATGACCTTCATGCAAAGGGAGCACTGACCATGACAATGAGTCAAGAAGAACCCATCATAGAAGCTGAGAATGAAAAGCTTGACCTCATCAAGCTTCAAGTAAAAGAAAGGGATGAAGAGCTAGCCAAGCTGAAGAAGGAGCTTGACCAATGCAAGAGGAAACATCATGAAGAAGTCATATCCATGACAAATCAGCTGAACAAAGCAAAGAAGCAAGAAGATGCCTTGACAAGTCAACTTGAAGAAAGACACAAGAGAGTGAATAAGCTTGTAGAAGAGATTGGACAGTACAAGGTAGAGGTCTCCTCCCTTAAGTCTGAACTACAAGAAGCCAGGAAGCAGGCACAAGGAGCTGAAAAGAAAATGAAGAGCAGTCAAGCAAAAGATGAAGAAATCTCCAAAATGAAGACATATATTATCTCCTTCAAAGTAGTAGCAGCTGAAGCTACTCGTAGCAAAGAAGAGACTGAGGAACAACTAGCAAAGAAAAATAATGAATGTGAAAAGTTAGAAGAAGAGATTGTCCTCCTCAGGAAGAAGGTTGAAGGGATGAACAAGATCATGAAGAGCTCTCAAGCATTGGATGACATGCTCAGCTATCACAGATCTCCATTTGATAAATCAGGACTTGGGTATGTAGGTGAACCCTCAAACAAGTATGAGGATGCCTTAAGCAAAGGAGATGTGACGAAGCCAGAAAGAGATGGTGATGCTCCTAGTTCCAGTAAAGGCAAGGAGAAAAATGAAGGCTGCAATAGAAGAAATCCTACTCCAAACATAAAACCAGCTCCAAGAAGAAATGTAGCTGATGTCAAAGAGGCAAAAGGCAATGGTTATCATCAAAGGATCTCAAGGCAGCAAGGCTTCAGAAGTACATCAAGGAAACCTCCATCTCCCAGGTACCAAAGTTCATTTTTTGGTTATTGTTATGCTTGTTCAAACTTTGGTCATATGGCAAAAGACTGTAGAGCATTTCATGGAGATAGATGTTGTGGTCCCCGACAATCTCCAAGAAATAATTTCACAAGAAGAAATCATGAATTCTTATTCATGAATAAAGTTGAATGTTTCAAGTGTCATAACATTGGGCATATGGCACGAGATTGTAACTTAAGATGGGCTGCTATGCAAGCTAGACCCATGCAAAAGAAGAAAGTTACACAAGTATGGAGAAGGAAGGAAAGACAATCTGAAAACCCCTTGAACTCCCCAGAGGATCTAAATTTGTTTTGAGAAGAGTCTGCCAAAAGAAGACAAGCATACACTAAAGGGGAGCTTGAATTTTTTTTTGTTTGTTGAACTGTATTAACAGTCATTTGTTGATGGAGGATGTATTGCAGCACAGCAGTTGCAAATGAAATCTTTGTTAATCCCTCTAAAAGGTAATATGCAGCAGTGATGAAATCAGCAATGTTTTTGCTTTGTGTTTATGCAATATGCACAGAAATGCATAAAGAAGAAAAGATGGCAGCGCTGAAATGTAAAGAGCAGCAGCGAGATAAGAGAAAAATGCAAAGCATGGAAACCCTCACAGCAGTGGGAAGACAGAACATAAAACAGCAGTTTGGAAATTTTTTTTTGGAGCACATGGATTAGAATGAACAGCAGTTTTGAATTTTTGCATGGCAATGGAAGGTAGTTTCCTTCTATGTAATGTGAGAGAATATACTCACAGCAGAATGAGTGTAATGCACAGCAGATGAAATGTTTTGTATTGGGAATGAAAATGCAAAGCAGTGAGAAGAAAATGAGAAGAAGGCAAAACGCAGCAGAGCGTAAATGCCCAGTGGCTGAGAATGCAATGAAATTTTTGTTACACAGCAGTAAAAAAATGTAATGTTTTTTTCTTCATATGCAATGCAGCATGCAAAGAAACGCATAAAGAAAAACAGGGACAGCAGATTTTTAATGCACATGGGTGAATGATAATGTGTGGCAGCAGAAAAATGAAAGAAATTGCACAGCAGTGCATTGTGTAATTAAAAAAAATGAAACTGAAGATTGTGTGAAGCAAGGGTGTAAAAAGTAACAGCCCGTGTTATTTTTTGTGTGGAGAATGAAGTGCCAAGAGTATGGGCACAGCAGTATGATGAAACAAAAGGCAGCGACAGTGCAAATTGCAGAGGCAACGCAACAGCAAATAAAAACCCAGGGATGACAGTCTATGGTTATGGGTATGGACAGCAGTGAATATGAAAAATGCAGCAGCAAGAAGTTATGGACAGCAGCATGATGGCAAGAAGGAGAAGCACACAACAATGCAAATAAGAAAATGCAGCAGCATGAAGTTTTTTGTTGAAGAAATGAAAGCAGTGAATGTAAGAAATGTTTACACACAACAGTGTAAATTTGTAAGGTGGGACAGAGTAATTGTTCCAGAAAAGACAGAGTATTCTGTCTTTGAAGAATGCACAGCAATGCAGAGTTTGCAAAGAAATGCAGCAACACAATAGCAAGTAGTGAAACGCACAGCAGTGCAGGTGTAGACGCAGTAGCGTGGAGCAGACACAGCAGTGTGGGGTAGACGCAGCAAAGAAGATGGCACAACAGTGCAACAGAGAATATGCAGCAGCATAAAAGAACAATGTAATGAGTATGCACAACAGTGCAATGAATGTTTTGATTTGAAACTGCATCTAAAGTAGTGGTTGGGAGTAATCCCTCCGTGAGAGGAAGTGAAGTTCTTGGTGAATCCCTCAGTCAAGAGGAAGATGCTTTTCAGCATAGTGTGGTAAATCCCTCTATCAAGAGGATGATGCTTTTCAGCATAGTCACAGGTGAATCCCTCTGTCAAGAGGAAGGTGCTCTTCAGCACATTGTTATGGTGAATCCCTCTGTCATGAGGAAGGTGCTCTTAAGCACAGTTTCAGGTTAATCCCTCTATTAAGAGGAAGACAACTTTGTTTGTTTATGAACTGCATCAGAAGCAGTTGGTGAATCCCTCTATGTGAGGAAGATGTCTTTGTAACAGCAGTGTTGGTGAATCCCTCGATGTGAGGAAGTGTTTGGGTATGTTTGAACGCCCAGCAGTTGAAATTAAAGGGGAGTGTTGAAATCGTAATTTCAACGCAGCTGGAAACATTGCCAGAAACCGGTCAGCAAACCCGCCGGAGAGTTCTCGGGTCACATTCCGGCAAAGGGACTTTCCGTAATTTTGAACCCGAGAAAATTTGGAGCTGACACGTGGTTCACCCCTGACGTAAGCCAACGTAAGAATCTCGGAAGCTAAAGCTCTGCAGAAAATGGGTCTCCGATATTGTTGTCCACCGTCGGATTTGCTCCCGTATCCTCCGCCATTGATTGCCCGAAGCTGCACACCTGCATACGACCAACATCAAATCAAGGTTTACGTGGAGTGTAAGATTTCTCTGTTGACCGCCACTCCTACCTGCAAAAGAATTAAAATGAATTTAAACCATGGTCGTAAAAAGTGGGTAAAGCATTTAAGTTTTATTATATACGGCATGTAAGAAAATTAAATGCACATTGGTCTTATGCTTTTCATATACGCTCTTGTTTTAGGGTGAATAAAAAATAATGAGCCAAAAATGAAAATGCTCGTGGGTTGTAATATGTTGACCATTGTAAAAAGAATAGAGTGCAGCAAAAGAACTAAGTATTTTTTCACAAGCAGTGCATAAAAAAGTGTGGAGCGCATATGAAGATGTAATGTTATTGTTGCACATGGGAGAGGTGTAAGGTGCAGCAGTGAAAGAGCAGGGAGAGCTCAGAATGAAGACCAGCACGTGAAGCAGGGGAAGATATTGCACAACAGTGCATAGATTTTTTTATGTATTGGGTATGCATTGAAATGCAGGAGAAAAGAATGCACAATTTTTTTTAAATGGTGAATGTAATGAAATTTTTACTGTGTATGTAAAAATTTGTTTTACAACAGTAATGTAAAAATGGGTTTTACAGCAGTAAACCAGCACAGTGAACAGGTGGAGAGAAAAGACAGAGTTTTTTTTTGTTTTTGATGGGTGAATGTAAGTTTTGGTAAATCCCTCTCAGCAAAGAGGATGAATGTTGTTTCAGGCTTTATATTTTAATCAATAGAAATATTTTTATGGCTGTGTAATGGGCTGTTATGAGTATATTTGTTTTAAAGCTTCCCTGTGCAAAAGATCCTGGAACAGTGGAAACAGAGCATTGCCTCTGTGGTGTTAAGTTTGTTTGGTTTTGGTATTTTCCCCATTTAAAAATACCCAACAAAATCTATGGTGTATCTCAATGTGAAGGGCTGCACAAGTTTGAAGTCATTGCCTGCCGGAATATCTAAGCTCGTCTATTTAAGGACCTTGAAAGGCGCTCTACTATTCCAAGGGGATCAATTAAAAGCTGTTGATGCGGCCTTGCAATGGGCGGATCTCAAAGGATTGACCCGTCTGCGACACCTATCACTTACATTAGACTTTCAATCATCATCATAGGGTGAACTCAAGGAGACTTTTGTGGGCATGACAAAGATGCGGACTCTATCCATCAAAAATATCAGTCCGTCCTGCCTCCTCCACCTTCCAGAGGACATGGAATCAATGCAACGCCTTGAAATTATTCGTCTTCGCAAATGGGCAGTGCCAAAATGGGTTCTTCAACTTGAAAACCTCGTGTTTCTGCTGTTAGAAGATGACAACTCTAGCACATAGTATAAAGAGTATGAAGGCTTACAAATAATTCCAAATCAGAAAGAGCTACGCTTGTCACGTAACAGTAAGTGCAGTCACTTTCCGAGGGGGTTTGGAGAACGTATGGCGTTTTCCAAACTGGAAACTCTGATCATAGAAGACTTTAGCGCTTTGGAAACTTTCCCCTTGCTTGAGGATGGAGCAATGCCCAGGTTGAAGCATTTGCGAATCAAGAACTGCAACCTGCTGAAACAAATGCCCCAAGCATTACAGTATATGACTAGTCTTGAAGAAATAGAGGTGGAGTGCTGCCCAGAATGGGAGGACGGCTTCTGGCGTGAAAGCGTCCAGCGTGATCTTATTTGGAAAATTTTGCATGAGCACAGTATCAAATTGACAATAGACAATTTTGTAATATCCATTGAGAAGAATATTGAGAATGACAGCAAGCTCAAATCCGCAAAAGACAATCTTACAGTATCCATGTTAAGGAGGGACAGATCCATAAAGCGGGGGTGGTTTTCTCAGTCATAGACTTGATTCAACACAGAAGACAGCCAAACTCCTTTAAGGAGTTCTGGGATTGGGGTTGCCACCACTTCAATCTTTCAGCCACTTGCTAGATCGTGCCAGTCCAGCACTACGGTAATGATCTAGTACCTTATAGCCTGTTCTTTGCAATGATTCCCTATTTTTAACGGCCAGGTTTAGGATCTGTTTGTACTTCCCTTACCTGCTCACTGTACTGTTCTCCTTTCCCAATATTGCAGTTTTTCCTATATTTTATGGCCTTGGTGTAACTAATTATTTTTTCCATTGGAAATGATCGAAATGGAAATTTTGGTAAATTTGGCGGGGAATTTTGTAAATCTATATAATAGTTATTAAATTTCAAGGTTTTGGGTATTTTAGAGATTTTTGATGATGTACTGAATCTATTTCTATTATAAAAATAAAAAAACATAATGGTTCAAACATAAGACAAAGACTGGAGTATGCCCTAAAACTGCTTCTGCTTGGCTAAGAGCTCTTCTTCCTCTGACGTAAGGAAACAGGTTAACGGCCCAAGACCCAGAGGCATCTGGCAGGAGTGAAAGCCTGCTCCCTTACGGACCACCAGCGGGTTATTTCAGGGGGCGTGGTTTTCCTTGATAACAGTGATGTGTCAACTGACATTCGCGGATAGCAGCCAGAGATGGCTGTCCTCACTGTTGGTTTGACAAACTGAGTTTGATAGGTTTTTCCACCTTTTGAAAAAAAAAAAAAGAAGAAAAAAGACTTATTGAAATTTTTTTACCCCAATTCTAATTACTTTTAATCATCCAAGCAATTCCTCCACTCAAATAAATATAAATTTTATGTTGTTAATAGAGGTTTTAATTTGAATTCCATAAAAGTGATGTTAGATTAATATGTAAAAATTAGTCCCCTGGAAAAATGGAACAGAAGTCTTCAGAGTCCTGGGAATTTACAAATTTTTTCCTTAGGGTGATGGTCAAAGCTACATGCTGTAAGCGCTTTAACCTGTAGGTTGTAAGTAATTAATATGTTTGTACCGACTGTGATGTATTTTATTTCTGTCATTGGTATTGTAACGGTTTTTCTATCTCTCATTGAATAGAATAATTATTGCAGTGTGATAGCTTTTTCATTTCTATATCAATTCCATTTGGATGAATAAGTGGATCTGAAATATTTTATTTCTATTTTATCAAACTATTTTTCAGATTTGACAGATGTGTATATTTTAATTTTTGAAGAATATTAAATTTATTTATATATTTGGCAAATTTTTGAAGAATATTAAATTTATTTATATATTTGGCAAATAGGTTTACATATGTGAATTTTTGAAAAAGGTAGGTTGACTTTTTGTTCTATATTGATAATCAACCGACAGATTTGATGAAGAGCGCATATGACCAGGGTATTCTTCGTCTGTTTAATCCATAACTGTGAAAAGGGAAATTTCGTCTCATATGACCAGCGTATTCTTCGTCTGTTTAATCCATAGCTGTGAAAAGGGAAACTTCGTCTGCTTAATCCATAGCTGTGAAAAGGGAAACCGAACGGATTTGATAAAGAGCTCATATGCCTAACATATTCTTCGTTAAGTGCTTAATCCACGGTTGTGAAAAGCAAATGTCCAAACACCTGGTCAAATTTAGTGTAGATGTGTTGGTGGCTTTGTTAACGTTTTCAAAGTTAGTGCATGCTTAATCCACGGTTGTGAAAAGCAAATGTCCAAACACCTGGTCAAATTTAGTGTAGATGTGTTGGTGGCTGTGTTAACGTTTTCAAAGTTAGTGTATTAATATACGAAAAAGCTAATATTAATATAATTAATTTATCTTGTTATAATAAATTTAATTATTATATTTGGCTTTATGAAATGGATGAGGAAAGTCCAATAAACAAGTTTAGTTTATGAATACACCAAAACTCTCATATATATTGTTATAATGATTTTAATTAAATTTATATCGTTGTTAAAAAAACATGTTAAAGTTAAATGTTATTGTCTTACTATATTTCACAACTTAAGGTAGAATAAATACATTTTTTTGTTTTTCGAACACACAATTTCACTGCATCGGAGTGGAATAAACCTCAATACCTCGGCAAAGGTACATTCATCCTTTTAGTTGACTCATCATTCGGCGAATTAATTTACTATGTTACAACTAAATTATTAAAGGTAATCTAGTGTGGTAAAACTAAAAATAAATAAATCGTTAAAGTACTTCTACCATTGTTTATTGTTTGTAGAAATGGATGCTAAAACACTTAGGGTGGGGTGGATTGGAAAACGGTTTCCATCATCATGGATGTTTGACCATTTGCATGCTTGCGGAGTTTCATATTTTATGGAATGTGGGCTTTTATGTTCTTCTTTGTTGACTCTGTTGTTGGAATAGAATTGTGAGTGGGGTGTGCTTCCTAAGCTTCGCGATCGAGATGAATACTACACTTGCAGAGGAATACTAGAATGATTCTCTAATACTACAATGATCTTCTGTTTTCAAACGAATAAGAAAATTGAACAATATTTTTTTTTCAAATTATGAATTGCCATATTAATCTAGCTATTTACTGTAGGAGCTATTAATATAAATTAACTTTTTATTATTATTTAAAAAAACATATAAAAAACAAAACTTATATATGTGAACTTAATTTGTAAACAATGGGGTGTTAGGGCAACCCCAGTCACTTATTGAAATTACTAAAAATCATTAGAGTTCTCTTTCACAGAGAGAGGTAAATGTAAACCCCATGTGACAGTAAAAATCATTTAATTTAGTTGTAGCAGAGAGAGGTAGTGCCGCATGAAGTGAAGTTCTGGGGTAAAAATGGAAATTGCCCGTGAATACAAATTGTTAAAATAGAGATGTAGTAAATAAGCTATTTTTTTCTTTCTTGTATAAGATGGGTAATTATATTAGTAGCAAGTGGAAATAAATTGTATTAAGTTATTGTTGTGTAAAGAATAAATTTTGTTCTAACTGTTAGAGGTTCAGTGATATCTAAAGAAAAATAGAAAAAGATGATAGGTCTATATGTTACAAAATCAGGGTAGTCCTCTGGCCTAGCCTGGCATTGGCCTAGCCAAAGGGTAGTCCCCAGATCTATAATAATAATATGCAAATTTATTTAAATTTTAAAAGAAAGATTTAAATAATAATTTGCTCTACTTTAAAAGAAAAAGCATGTACATTAAAAAAATAAGCATGCACATTAAAGAAACAACTATGGAAGCCTCATAAATTCTAATATCTACCAATGCAGAACTGAAATCTTAAAAAATTTAAAAAGCATGTACATTAAAAAAATAAGCATACACATTAAAGAAACAACTATGGAAGCATCATAAATTCTAATATCTACCAATGCAGAACTGAAATCTTAAAAAATTGTGTGTCTAGTGTCCCTAGTGTAGATAAATTTAATATTTTGGAACTCCCGAGGTATTATTATTATAGAACACCAAAACAGAAGTGAAACACATAATGGAAATTTACTTTGTGTTGATATGTCTAAGTTAGGTAAGTGGGAGGGTTCCCCGAAAAAAAGAACCCTGTTCACTATTCATTAAATGGAGAAGTACATTTCTTATTTAATAGAAAAGCAAACTGATTATTAACTAGAAAAGCAACATATTATCCTATTTAATTGATTTTTAAGAAAAAAAGTGAGTAAGGAAAAGAACAGTAAATGCTTGCAAATATCTCTGTATAGTTCTAGGAAAATAAAACTTATGACAAGTACTCACTGTAAATATTTGCAAACTAATTCACAAGTCAAAGTCGGAAACAGAAGTGGGAGTTCTAGGAAAACAAAACTTATGGTAAGTACTTACTCTAAATATTTGCAAACTAATTCACAAGTCAAAGTGGGAAACAAAAGTGGGAACTGAGAGTTAAATCATGTGAAATTGCATTAAAAAGTGAAAAAACGGTTATTGTGTTTTGAGGACTTAAGACTGCTTTAAACAAACAAAATAGGAGTCATTTGCTCCTTGTAAATTAATCATTAAACTATAAATTGAATGAAATTTTAGTCGGTTGAATCTCATCAAGTCAAAAAATATATTTAGCTGAAAACAAAACTGATATGAAAACCCTCGAGAGCGATTAGAGTCCTTGTATTTCTAATTCTGTTAAAAACAAAAAAAAATAAGGGTTCATTCTTTCCATAAACTTATACACATAAATTCACAGGTAAACATTTTAATCAGAACCACAAAAGTTTCGTCGCTGGAGTTTGTTCCAAAGAAAAATTGTAGATAAATTTAATTACATCTGGGCAGAAAATAAATTAAACAGTAGCAGTGAACCTCTTAAATTCTAAACCTCAGAAGAGTTACAACGCCGAGAAAATTAGGCCATTTCCCTATAGTTGTTCTTTCCCTCTGAAATAAGACATTGTGAAGTTAACAAACTAAGGGTCTATAGGAACAAACACGCATAAAAAAACTGAGTTGTAGCAAGGTCATGGCCAGTTCCTTCAAAACCCTCAAAGCTATGGTGCCAGAAAAATTAGTATCGAAGGGAAATAATCCATAATGATTAACACTGGGTAAAACCCTCTTCGAACCTGGCAACTCCATCCACCTTGAAAGAGCAAACAGAAAACACGCTATTTCCCTTATTAAATTCCGGAACCAACCTGGAATGACAGGAGTTCGTGTTGAAATTGTAATTTCCAATTGCAGGTCGAAACCACACATTTTTTCCCTTGCGATGCGATCTGATCGTAGATCGCAGATCGCATCCTTGATCCCCTTACCTTATTCTACTCCCTTTGTTTTCCTGTGAAGCGATCCTGCGATGCGATGCGATCGCAGATCGCAAACTTTTGCCTTTGTGCGTTAAAGCCCTCCACTTTGCATCCGCCGACTGCGATATTACGATGCGATATCATCGTACATCGCACCATTCGCCAAGTTGATCCTCGCCGTCCATTCATTTTTTTTATCCAACGACCCATTTTTTGTTCCCGCCTTGAACATGCGTCTGCCATGCCTCATTTATGTTTTAAACTTACCTTTTGTGTTCCCAAATAAGAAAGAAAGCTTTACGCCATAACTGCTCTCCAACAGCATTAAAGAAGAAGAATGGTCGAGACCAAGAAGGACGCGCCTCGAGCAACTAAAAGCATTAACAGGTTATGGGTTTCATTTACTGTTTACTGCGTCTACCCCAGCAGAGCACCAAAAAGGGCCGATTTGTGTCAGAGGCCCATCTTAGATTGTAAATGTGGTTGGTGGTTCATCAAGACACCTCCACGCATAACCTAGCAGAGATTTTTTTTGTAATAGATGATATATATATATATATATATATATAGATATATATATATATATATATATATATATATATATATATAGATATATATATATATATATATAAAAAGGAGAGAGAGAGAGAGAGAGAGAGAGAGCGGATGAGAGTTAGAGCACAACAGTGCAGAACGCAGTAGCGTAAAGAAAAGAGAACACAACAGTGTTGTTGTAATCCCTCTGATAGAGGAAGACAAATCTTTTGTAATAGCAGTCTTTTAAATGAATACAAGCTTTTTATGTGTGTTGTTGAAAACCCTGTTCTCCTGCAAAACATTTTTTTTGTTTCCGTTGTGCTAAGATCCTGTGCGTTCAAAATAGAGTATTACTCTCTGTTCGAATTATTTGTGTTTTGGAATTTACCAGAAAATTCCCATTAGTGGTATCAGAGCCTGTCGAGGCTCTTTGAAGGCGTCAAAGAAGCTGAAGGAAGGATTTCTTGTTGCAGCAGCTTCTCCAGCAACGTGAAGGCTTAGGCAAAAGAATCCAAGGTATTTCTCAGTTATTTTTTTAAACACACAGTCAAGTATTTGAAGCACAGTTTAGAGTGCAAGAATGGCCAGCACCAGCAGTAGCATGGGTATGCAGCTCCCACTATTTGATGGCAAAAATTATGACTATTGGGCAATAACAATGAAAGCCTTGTTTGCTTCCCAAGACTTATGGGAAATAGTTGAAGATGGTTTTAAAGAACTAGCAGATGAAAATGAGTTTAATAATCTAACTCAGGCAGAGAAAGATCTGTTGAAGAGCTACAAGAAGAAGGATTCAAAAGCCCTCTTCTTCTTGTATCAAGCAGTGCATGGAAGCGTG
Organism: Pinus tabuliformis; assembly: GCA_031772625.1. Lineage (NCBI taxonomy): Eukaryota > Viridiplantae > Streptophyta > Pinopsida > Pinales > Pinaceae > Pinus > Pinus tabuliformis. The sequence continues at coordinate 637,857,968 of CM062807.1, read as the reverse complement.
TTTCCAAGGCTAGCAGCAGCCAAGACATCCAAAGAAGCATGGAAAACTCTCAAGACAGCCTATCAAGGCATGGAGAAAGTGAAGACAACAAAACTACAATTGCTGAGGAAAGATTTTGAGAATCTGCGCATGAAGGAGTCAGACAATATTGACTCATTCTTCACACATGTGATTGGTCTGGTCACACAAATAAGGACTTATGGAGAAGTTCTTGAAGAAAGGAGGATTATGGAGAAACTGTTGAGGGTCCTACCCTCAAAGTTCGATGTGATTGTCACCACCATAGAAGAGACAAAGGATCTCACAAACTTTTCAGTTGATGAACTTCATGCATCACTGATAACACATTAGCAGAGGTTGAGTAGAAATGAAAACTCATATCTAGAACAAGCCTTCAAGACCCAGATGTCCTTTGGAAGAGGAAGAGGTCAAGGCAGAGGAAACAAGAGAGGAAGAGGCAGAAGCCAAAACAGAGGTGGAAGAAACAGTCTAGTAAACGCTCAAGGAAGAGGCAGCAATTCAAATCAAAACCAAGGCCAAGACAGTAGCCAACAAAGTCAACAACATCATGCTCAAGAACAAAGGTATGATAAATCCAATGTCCAATGTTATTATTGTAAAAAATACGGGCATTATGCAAATGAATGTAAGAAGAAGCAGCATGATATGAATAATAGATCTAGTGCAAATATCACTAGAGAAAATATCAGCCAAGATAATGTGCTTTTAGCTTGTAATATGGCTGAAACAAACAGTGATGATATATGGTTTCTAGACTCCGGTTGCAGCAACCATATGACAGGAAACATAGCCCTGTTTTCTAAGTTAGATTAAAGTGTGAAGTCACAAGTCACACTTGGGACTGATAGTAAAGTTTCTGTTATGGGAAAAGGAGAAGTAAAAATATTTACAAAGAAAGGTGAAAAGAAAACCATAGCAGATGTCTATTATGTTCCTGGAATGAAGTGTAACCTCTTAAGTATTGGACAGCTTGTTCAAAAGGGTTACAATGTTTTCTTTGAGAATGATGCATGCACCATCATGGATAGACCACCTAGCAAACACTGCATTGCTGAAGTGAAGATGACAAGGAACAGAATGTTCCCTCTCAGAATAAGGGCAGATTTGAAAAACAAAGAAGAAATTGCAGCAGTTACCCAAGAGGCTTTCCAAAGCCAACCAAAAGATGAAAATTGGTTGTGGCATTTGAGATTTGGACATCTCAACTTTGGAGGTCTTAACTTGTTGAGCAGAAAAGGAATGGTAAGAGGATTACCATTAATAGAGAAACCGGACAGCCTTTGTGAAGGTTGTATATTGGGAAAACAACATAGAGAAAGTTTTCCATCAGGGAAAAGCATAAGGGCAAAGGCACCCTTAGAAATTGTCCACTCAGATTTATGTGGACCAATGCAAACTCCATCACTTGCAGGCAGCCAATATTTTCTAACATTCATTGATGATTTTACAAGAAAAACTTGGGTTTATTTTCTAAAGAACAAAAGTGAAGTGTTTGAAAAATTTTGGAATTTCAAAGCACTTGTAGAAAATCAAAGCGAGCTGCATATCAAAGTTCTAAGAACTGACAGAGGAGGTGAGTATATCTCCAAAGAATTTCTGCGCTTTTGTAGAGAAAATGGAATACATAAGCAATTTACAGCAAGGTACACTCCGCAGCAAAATGGAGTTGCCGAGAGGAAGAATAGAACAATCATGGATATGGCAAGCAATATGCTAAAGGAAAAACATTTGCCAAATGATTATTGCGCTGAAGCTGTACATTGTGCAGTATACATTTTGAATAGATGCCCAACAAAAGCAGTGATGAACAAAGTGCCGGAAGAAGCATGGAGTGGGAGAAAGCAAGGAGTCACCCACATGAAAGTTTTTGGGTGTGTGGCTTATGCACACATTCCAGATCAGCTAAGGAGGAAGTTGGACAGCAAAGGGGAGAAATGCATTTTCTTTGGATACAGTGAGGAATCCAAAGCTTACAGGTTGTATATCCCATCTACCAAGAAGTCTTTTGTGAGCAGGGATGTTCAATTCATTGAAGAGGAAGCTTGGGATGGAAGCATAGAGAAAATAGTGAATGTTAAAAACTGTTTGTCTCATGATGAAGATGATGAGGAGATGGCTGAAATACATCCCCAAACAACAGCACCAACACTAGGACAGCAAGGGACACCCTTGAAGAGAAATGAAAGTGCTTCTCCAAGCACACCACAAGGAGGAAATTCAAGTGCTTCTTCAAGCACTTGTACACCAAATGAAAGAGGTAAGAAGTTCAGAAATTTAAGTGACATTTATGATGAAGGTATGAATTCCTTGTTTGCTTTATATTGTCATGTTGATGACCCTGTTCATTTCGAAGATGCAATAAATGATAAGAAATGGATAGAAGCTATGGATGAGGAGATTAATGCCATAGAAAGAAACAAGACATGGGACTTGGTTGAACTACCAAAAGGTAAAGAAGTTATTGGAGTTAAGTGGGTCTACAAGACTAAGTGCAATGTTGAAGGCAAGATAGAAAGACACAAGGCAAGACTTGTAGTCAAAGGATACAAGCAGCAGTATGGGAGAGACTACGAGGAAACTTTCACACCGGTTGCAAGGATGGAAACCATGAGAGCAGTGCTGTCCATAGTAGCACAAAACAAATGGAAAGTTTACCAAATGGATGTGAAGTCAGCATTCCTAAATGGAGTATTAAAGGAAGAGGTTTACATCGAACAACCTCCAGGTTATGAAAAGAAAGGCCAAGAGCACAAAGTGTGCAGATTGAAGAAAGCTCTTTATGGGTTGAAGCAAGCGCCAAGAGCATGGTACAGTAGGATAGATTCCTATCTACTGGAAAATGAATTTGCAAAATGTGAGGGAGAACCCACCCTCTACATCAAAGAAAAGGATGGTAAAATTTTAATTGTTGTGTTATATGTTGATGATGTAATTTTTACAGGTAATGATGATTGTCTCATTGAAAATTTCAAAGCAGTCATGAAAGAAGAATTTGAGATGACTGACATGGGTTTGCTGAGATACTTCTTAGGAATAGAAGTAGATCAAAATGAAAATGGAATTTTTATCTCACAAGCAAAGTATGTAAATGAAGTGTTGGAAAGATTTAACATGCAGGACAGCAAAGCAACAATCACTCCCACAGTAATGGGATTAAAACTCAGCAAAGAGGACAGCAACAAGGATTTTGATCCTAGTGTGTACAAGAGCATAGATGGCAGCCTTATGTATTTAACTGCAACTATGTCGGACATAATGTTTGCTGTTAGTTTAATTTCCAGATTCATGGAGAGGCCAAAAGAAGCACATTGGCAGGCAGCAAAAAGAATACTAAGGTATGTCAAAGATACTAAAAGATTTGGCATTTTATATACTTTTTCAGAAAGTTCAGATTTAGTTGGGTACACCGATAGCGATTGGGCTAGAAGTGTGGATGATCAGAAAAGCACATCCGATTATCTCTTTCACATGGGTTCGGGAGCAATTTCATGGGCTTCTAAGAAACAGCCCATTGTGGCGTTGTCTACAATAGAGGTAGAATGTGTGGCAGCTATAGCAGCAGCATGTCAAGCAGTTTGGATAAGAAGAATGTTAAGGAGCTTAGGCCAAGAGCAGGCAAAAGGAACGGTAATTTTTTGTGACAATAGCTCTGCTATTGCCTTGTCCAAGAATTATGTGTTTCATAAGAGAACAAAACACATCGATACAAAATTTCACTACATCAGGGAATTGGTGAACAATGGTGAAATTGTTTTACAACATTGCAGGACTCAGGAGCAGGTTGCAGACATTCTAATCGAGCCATTGGATCAGAAAAGTTTCGAACTTTTGAGGAAAAGACTGGGTATGACTAATAACCCAGCAGTTGAAATTAAAGGGAGTGTTGAAATTGTAATTTCCAACTGCAGGTCGAAACCACATAGTTTTTCCCTTACGATGCGATCTGATCGCAGATCGCATCCTTGATCCCCTTACCTTATTCTGCTCCCTTTGTTTTCCTGTGAAGCGATCCTGCGATGTGATGCGATCGCAGATCGCAGATCGCAAACTTTTGCCTTTGCGCGTTAAAGCCCTCCACTCTGCATCCTTCGACTGCGATATTGCGATGCGATATCATCGTACATCGCACCATTCGCCAAGTTGATCCTCGCCATCCATTCATTTTTTTTATCTAACTGCCCATTTTTTGTTCTCGCCTTGAACATGCGTCCGCCATGCCTCATTTATGTTTTAAACTTACCTTTTGTGTTCCCAAAGAAGAAAGAAAGCTTTACACCATAACTGCTCTCCAACAGTATTAAAGAAGAAGAATGGTCGAGACCAAGAAGGACGCGCCTCGAGCAGCTAAAAGCATTAACAGGTTATGGGTTTCATTTACTGTTTACTGCGTCTACCCCAGCAGAGCACCAGAAAGGGCCGATTTGTGTCAGAGGCCCATCTTAGATTGTAAATGTGGTTGGTGGTTCATCAAGACACCTCCACGCATAACCTAGCAGAGATTTTTTTTTGTAATAGATGATATATATATATACCCAGAACAGCGATGTACCAAAAAAGAAAAGGAGAGAGAGAGAGAGAGAGAGCGTATGAGAGCGAGAACACAACAGTGCAGAACGCAGCAGTGTAAAGAAAAGAGAACACAGCAGTGTTGTTGTAATCCCTCTGATAGAGGAAGACAAATCTTTTGTAATAGCAGTCTTTTAAATGAATACAAGCTTTTTATGTGTGTGTTGTTGAAAACCTTGTTCTCCTACAAAACATTTTTTTTGTTTCTGCTGTGCTAAGATTCTGTGCGTTCAAAACAGAGTATTACTCTCTGTTTGAATTATTTTTGTTTTGGAATTTACCAGAAAATTCCCATTAGTTCACATATTGGCAGTTGTTAATTATATAAGTTGAATCAAACAAACTCGTAATTTATAGAGCACCAAAACAAAAGTGAAAAACAAAATGGAAATTTTCTTTGTGTTGATACGTCTAAGTTAGGTAAGTGGGAGGGTTAGGAAAGCAAAAACCATTAAATGGGGAAGTACATTTCTTATTTAATAGGAAAGAAAAATGGTCATTAACTACAAAAGAAACATGTTATCCAATTTAATTAATTGATTTCTAAGAAGAACAGTGAGTAAGGAAAAGAACAGTAAATACTTGCAAGTATCTCTGTACAGTTATAGGAAAACAAAACTTATGGCAAGTACTTACTGTAAATATTTGCAAACTAATTCACAAGTTAAAGTAAAAGACAAAAGTGGGCACTGACGTTAAATCATGTGAAATTTCATTAAAAGGTGAAAGAACAATTTTGGTGTTTTGAGAACTTAAGACTCTGGTGTAAACAAACAAAATAAGAGGCATCTACTCCTTGTAAATTTATCATTAAACTACAATTTTGTAGTCAGTTGAATCTCATCAAGTAAAAAAATATATGTGGTTTTATATTTAGCTAAAACCAAAATTGATATAAAAACCCTCGAGAGGGATTAGAGTTCTTCTATTTTTAATTCTATGAAAAACAAAAAAATAAGGGTTCATTCTTTCCATAAACTTATACACATAAATTCACAGGTAAACATTTTAATCAGAACCACGAAAGTTTCGTAAAATTGTAGCTAAATTTAATTACATCTAGGCAGAAAAATTAAATAGTAGCAGTGAACCTCTTAAATTCTAAACCTCAGAAGAGTTACAAGGTCAAGAAAATTAGGCCCTTTCCCTATAGTTGTTCTTTCCCTCTGAAATAGGACATTGTGAAGTTAACAAACTAAGGGTCTGTAGAAACAACCAAGCATAAAAAACTGAGTTGTAGGAAGGTCATGGCCAGTGCCTTCAAAACCCTCAAAGCTATGGTGCCAGAAAAATCAGTATCCAAGGGAGATAATCCATAATGATTAACACTGGGTAAAACCCTCTTCGAACCTAGCAACTCCAGCCGGCTCAAAAGAGCAAACAGAAAACAAGTTATTTCCCTTATTAAGTTCCAGAACCAACCTGGAATGATAGGAGTTCGCATATTGGCAAGTTGTTAATTATCATTTTTCTGTTAACAGATAAGTTGAATCAAACAGAGTCATAATTTATAGAGCACCAAAACAAAAGTGAAAAACAGAATGGAAATTTTCTTTGTGTTGATATCTCTAAGTTATGTAAATGGGAGGGTTATGAAAGAAAGAACCTTGTTCACTATTCATTAAATGGGGAAGTAAATTGCTTATTTAATAGGAAAGAAAACTAATTATTAATTAGAAAAGAAACATGCTATCCAATTTAATTGATTTCTAAGAATAACAGTGAGTAAGGAAAAGAACGTCTTAGGAAAACAAAACTTATGGCAAGTACTTACTGTAAATATTTGCAAACTAATTCACAAGTGAGTCGAAAATAGAAGTGGAAACTAACTAATTCACAAGTTAAAGTCGAAAATAGAAGTAGGAACTTACAGTTAAATCATTGAAATTGCATTAAAAAGTGAAAGAACAATTTTGGTGTTTTGAGGACTTAACACTGTGGTGTAAACAAACAAAATAGGAGGCATCTACTCATTGTAAATTTATCATTAAACTACAATTGCAGTCAGTTGAAATATTTGGTTTTATATTTAGCTAAAACCAAAACTGATATGAAAACCCTCGAGATGGATTAGAGTCCTCCTATTTCTAATTCTGTTAAAAACAAAAAAAATAAAGGTTCATTCTCTCCATAAACTTATACACATAAATTCACAAGTAAACATTTTAATCAGACCCACAAAAGTTTTGTGGCTCGAGTCTGTTCCAAAGAAAACTTGTGGCTAAATTTAATTACATCTGGGCAGAAAATAAATTAAACAGTAGCAATGAACCTCTTAAATTCTAAACCTCAGAAGAGTTACAAGGCTGAGAAAATTAGGCCCTTTCCCTATAGCTGTTCTTTCCCTCTGAAATAGGACATTGTGAAGTTAACAAACTGAGGGTATGTAGGAACAAACAAGTATAAAAAAACTGAGTTATAGGAAGGTCATGGCCAGTTCCTTCAAAACCCTCAAAGCTATGGTGCCAGAAAAATAAGTATCCAAGGGAAATAATACATAATGATTAACACTGGGTAAAACCCTCTTCAAACCTACCAACTCTAGCCGGCTCGAAAGAGCAAACAGAAAACAAGTTATTTCCCTTATTAAGTTCTGGAACCAATATGGAATGATAGGAGTTCGCATATTGGCAAGTTGTTAATTATAACTTTTCTTTAACAGATAAGTTGAATCAAACAGACTCATAATTTATAGAGCACCAAAATAAAAGCGAAAAAATGGAAATTTTCTTTGTGTTGATATGTCTAAGTTAGGTAAGTGGGAGGGTTATGAAAGAAAGAACCTTGTTCACTATTCATTAAATGGAGAAGTAAATTTCTTATTTAATAGGAAAGAAAATTGATTACTAACTAGAAAAGAAACATGTTATCCAATTTAATTGACTTCTAAGAAGAACAGTAAGGAAAAGAACAGTAAATACTTGCAAGTATCTCTGTATAGTTCTAGGAAAACAAAAATTATGGCAAGTACTTACTGTAAATATTTCCAAACTAATTCACAAGTTAAAGTCGAAAATAGAAGTGGGAATTGACTAATTCACGAGTTAAAGTGGAAAATAGAAGTGGGAACTGACAGTTAAATCATGTGAAATTGCATTAAAAAGTGAAAGAACAATTTTGGTGTTTTGAGGACTTAAGACTGAGGTGTAAACAAACAAAATAGGAGGCATCTACTCGTTGTAAATTTATCATTAACTTGAATCTCATCAAGTAGAAAAATATATTTGGTTTTATATTTAGCTAAAACCAAAATTGATATGAAAACCCTCGAGAGGGATTAGAGTCCTTCTATTTCTAATTCTAGTAGCAATAAACTTATACACATAAATTCACATGTAAACAATTTAACCAGAACCAAAAAAGTTTCATGGTTGAATTTTGTTCCAAAGAAAAATTGTAGCCAAATTTAATTACATCTAGGCAGAAAATAAATTAAATAATAGCAATGAACCTCTTAAATTCTAAACCTCATAAGAGTGGACTATATAATAGTAGAAGGTTGAGAAAATTAGGCCCTTTCCCTATAGTTGTTCTTTCCCTCTGAATAGGACACAGTGTGAAGTTAATGCACTGAGGGTCTGTAGGAACAAACGAGCATACAAAAGACTCAGTTGGAGGAAGGTCATGGCCAGTTCCTTCAAAAACCTCAAAGCTATGGTGCCAGAAAACTCTGTATCCAAGGGAAATAATCCATAACGATTAACACTGGGTAAAACCCTCTTCGAAACTAGCAACTCTAGCAGGCCCGAAAGAGCAAACAAAAAACAAGTTATTTCCCTTACTTAGTTCTAGAACGAACCTAGACTTATAAGAGTTCACATATTGGAAAGTTGTTCTCCTTCACCAGCGATGTCTTTTGGTATGTAGTGGCTCGACATGCAAGGAAAGCTCCATTGATAAGAATACTTTCATTTGTAAAATAATTGGGCAAAAAATGGAACAAATAGCAGAACTTGTTATCACTCAAAAATTTTCCTTAGAAGTTTTGGAAGAAGGGAAGGCTTCAAGGTAACCACAAACCAACTTTTAAGCATAGGCTCTAGTCAACCTATGGCTCAGAGAGGGATCTCTCTATATAATTTAGCTATGTTTGCTTAGATATTAGGTTAGTTCTAGAGTTCAGGGGGGGTTTTTATTTATATGAAAATTTGGTGGTGGAATCCTTAAAGCAGGTAGATAGGTTGATGCCTTTAGGCCATTGGGCAATGGATTCAAAGAAGGGGCAAAAAAGCTGGAGTTAACTCACTAAAGGGAAAGTTCAAGGGGCAAGATAGCGGAGCGAAGTATAAATCCTTGGACTAAATGGTGGAATGAGTCTTAACGGAGGTGAGAGGGCAATCAAGAATCCGCAGACCGAGGCTAGGATGGGGGAACAACAGTGAATCCTGAGTATAGGGCAATTAAGAATCCTTTATATAGACCAAAGGAGAAACTACGGAAGCTAAGGAGCAGTTAAGAATTCCCTAGCTAAGATAGTTTAAGAGAAAACATTAAGAATGTATAATAGTAAGACAGAGTGCAATTAAGAAAATTCTGAAATAATATTCAAGTTAAAACATTCAGATTTCTGAAACATTTAAGATTATGAAACAACTTCAAGTGAGATAAAAAAACACAAGAAAATTACTCATTTGTACTCCGCTTTACACATGAATCCCTTGAAATATCTGATCTTTATTCATCAATCCAGCATGCTAGCCCAGTCAATGATACAAAAGCTTTCACAGTGTTTGAACAAAACTCTATTGAAATTATAAGAATCCACCCTACATACTTCGATTTATGAAGTATTTATATAGAATATTTTTACAAAATATCCCAAACTAACTTGGGAATTAATCTAGGAAATTCAAAATATCTTCTCGCAAGAAGATAATGACAACTATTGAACTATCTTCTTGTTGTACCTTTTATTGTGGTTTAGCTAGAAGTTTATGGTTGCTAATGCTCTATGCTGGCCAAAGGCTGTGGTCTTCTATATTGATACTCTTTGACACATATACTCTTTGACCCTGTTACTATTTGACCCTAATGCTCTTTTACCTCATTGACTGCGTGCTTGATCTTTGACTATGTTCTGCTATAGTAAGTCAGTCAATTTTTCCCATTCTTGATCTGTTGGTAACCGGATACTCAACATTCTTCGGTAAGTTTCATCTGCTTCAGTGTATTTGGAAAATGAAGGCTTATTTACAAACAAATGTTTTACCTCATGCTAGAGGTAAAATAGATTTTCAAAATCACTGTATAGTACCTTTCCTGTTGGTACTCCTAACACCTATGAAGTAGCCACTTGTTGTCTTGCTAGATCCCTGAGTTTATCGTTGTAATCTCCTTGTTCGATAAGTTTCTCATGAATGACTAAGGGATTAGGTAATCCCTTTTCCTTTATCTTATCAAACTTAGCCATGAATTTGTCAACGACTACTTGCATTTCCTTGTTTTTTTCCTCTAACTTATGCATAAGGTCCCTCTTGGTGAGGACTTTCTTTACCTCTAGAATAGTGGTAGTCCTGTCTTCAATTTCCAGTTCTTGTAGTTGGTACTTGTTCTTTGAATTTAAGAACTAGATGAGTCTGGTAGCATCTCTAGGCTTGTTGCCTAATTCTATCTTTACTTTCTCAATAGCCTCTGTTATTAATCTTATGAGATCAATCTGCTCGAAGATGACTTGTATGGATGGCCAAATATCATTGACAGAGTCAATGATATTGGCCCACAGTTTTTCCTTGGCTTCTCCAAGTGGCTCCTTTAATGTCAAGTCTCTTTCCATTAACTTGAGCTTTTCCTTTATCCTGGCAGCCTTCTGTTCCTCCTCTTTCTGCATAATCTTGGCAAGCTTATAATCTATTTCTAAGCTTGCCACCTTTTCCTTTAGCTTGTTTATCTCGTTTGTCTGAATAGACATTTCTTCCATGGAATGAACAATCTGGGCTCCCTCATCTGTTGATGTTTCTATTGTTGTCGTAGAAGCTGTTGATGGAGATGTTGCAGTGGTGATGGGCGAGGTAGTGACTATAGGAGTTTTTGGAGCCAATGTGGTTGCCAATGTAGATGGTACTACAATAGTCATTGTAGGGATTACAGTTGCTGGTGTGGTCCCTACTTCACCTTTCTTCAATTGGATTAAGACATCCAATTCCTTCTCCATGCTCCTCAACTGATCATTCAACATGAGGACTAAATCCATTAAGTCCTCACACTGAGTTTGAGATTGTAACACCTCCTGTGTCTGTGGATGATGCAAGGAGGCTATCTTTAGTTTCTTCTTCAGTGAAGTAATTTCCTTGTTCTTTTGTTTTATTAACTCCTCTGTTGCCTTGATATCTTTGGGGTCATGTCCCATCTCTATCATCAAGTCTTCCAAAGACTTGATTTTGTTATCCTTGGCTTGTGATGAAGCCTATTCAAGTTGATACTGAGCTGAGATGTTGTTCAAAGAACTTTGCAGTTGGTGGACAACTATGGACTTCCTTGTCAGGGTGGAGTAGATCATTTCTCCAGCCTGCTTGTGAAACTCTATTTGGTCCACAGGGTGAATATCCCTAGCCAACACCTCAAAATCAACTTTCTTATAGTCAGTGGGTGCCTTTGGTTGCTGCACAGTTTGTTGAATGAAGGACACCTGCATCTTCCCCTCTTTGATGTCAAAGGCTGACATCAATCTATTCTGACCTGGAGTAGAAAGTTTGAAAAGCTGAGCATATGTCTCAGTTTTCAACCTTTCATTCCTCATTTTTATTTCTTTGAATCTGTCTTTGATACTTTTATCCTAGTCTGCTGGCCTGCTGAAAGATGAGGCCTCTACACTCATCTATCTTTGTATCATCTGGGTTCCTGAGGATGATGGGGGTTGTGTTTCCTCTGAAGGAGCAATACCTTTACTCCTTTCTGGCTTAGAATCAGTTATTTCAATTGAGCCATCGGTGTCTTCCTGTTCTGATACAAGATTGAGCCTGGGCCTTTTGTTTTGGCCTCTTTCATATTGAACATTGAAGGCTTGCATCCCTGAACTTGATCCTTCCTCCCTGCCCCATTTGGGATTTTTCTCCTCATTCAGAGGAGTCTGCATGATAGGGGGAGTGCTCATTGTCCCTTCCTGAGGTGGTACCTGCAGAAATGAATTGTCATCAAGTTGCTTTTCTAGATCTAATAATGTGTTTTCCACAACAACTTTAGTATTGTCCCTGTCCTCTAAAGTGTTTTCCACCCATTTCAATTGGTTGGCATATTTTTCTATCTCAGGGATACGGTGATTGATATAGGAAGCCATCTTGTTTTTCTGCCTTCTTTTACAAATGAAATCCAAGGGATCATATCTCCATATGAAGCTTTGTTTTAATTTTAGTCTCTAAAGAATCAGGTCTACCTCCTTTCCAGCCTCTCTGCTATTACAAATAAAAGGACCCAATTGGTCTTTGATCTTGATTTGGGCTTCCTTTTTGGCATTGACAAAGTTTACCTCATTTGAATTGATTATCTGTCTGTAGTAATCCAGGGCAAACAACCTCATTAGGAGGTATTTGGGTAGTTTGTATGGGGCAAGCTGGCACCCTTAAATCCGGATTTCAATGTGGTTTTGGTACAAGTACCAATCTCCCACCCGATGATTGATGTTTAGATGAAGGACTCTCCTGATCTCAGGACTGATTCTTAGTGGAGGGGTTCCAGTGAGCATGGTCATCACATGATGGACAAAGGAATCTATGAATTCATTATATGAATAGGGGGAGGAATATTGATGAATTAATGGAGTCCAGAAGATGATTGTTCTTGGTTGGCCCTTGGTGTCCAACGTTTGCAAGGTAAGTGGGAATTTATCTTCTTGGAAGTAAAGGAACATGTGGTATAGTACCGAGGAGTACTTAAAAGCCCTTTCATTTCCCATTCTTGTGAATTGATCATGCATTCTATCAGCTATGAATGTGGCAAAGTCATAAATGGTTGCAGGAGGCTGTCCTGTGGTATAGATGGACATGAAAGCCAAGATGATTTCATCAATGTGCTCACTTGTGGTGTAACCCAAAATACAAGATATCATGGAAACAATATTTCGGCCCCAAGGAGAAAATATAGTTGCTACATATGGAGGGGGGTCTTTGGGGGTATACTTCTCTTCTATGATGAATGGTTGGATCAATTGGGCAAATCTTTCAGAGCTGAATTTGGGATATAAGTCCAACAGGTCTCCAATTGAGAGGGTAGTTAGGTTTGGCCCTGGTTGGAGCTGCAGCATCTCATTGATGGACTCAGGAGTGATGGTGAAAAGGATTTTCTGGTCATGAGACATGATGGTTCTGTGACTGGGGACGTAGAAAGCATAGCACATATGTACAATCTCAGGAAAAATGTGGACTTGGGGGAAATGGTATTTGGGAAAATTTAACTCCCAAAGGCCAATCTCATCAGCATGGTTCAAGAACCTGTCTCTACTTTGGCAATGTACCTTGAGCAAGAGCTCTATGACAGAGGTATCTTTTATATGGAAATCTTTATCAGCTAAGGGAAGGTGGTCCAGGTCCAAATGGGGTGTGGAGATGGGTCTCACGTTCAATGCAGTAGGGGCAGCCATAATTCGGTTCTTGTGGATTTGAATTAGGCTTGCTCAAGGTTGAATTGGGGTTTTCAGAGGTAGTTTGGCAGTTTCAGGGTTTGAGTATCCAACAAGGTGCAGTATGGAGTCTATTGGAGTAATTTTAATTAAGTTTTAAGTTTAACAAAATACTCAATGACTGGTCTAACTTGAAATTGACGGGGCACTTGGTGATTTCAGGTTTAAATACCTAAAACTAAGGCAAATTGAATCTGAGCAGGGTAACTGGTAGATGAAACTGATCGAAGGGTGCTTGTGGAAGCCGCACGGTTGACTGGGTGATCTATGGCGTTCTTTGGAGTGAAATTTTTACGTGGGTTGACGGCTTCGATGCTTTGCAGGTGTCTTGCATGCGTACAGAAGCTTGCAGGCAAAAATTCAGCGAAAAAGACATTTTTGGGGGGTTTTTGGCTTTTATATGGAAAATTTGTTATTTGGCGGGTATGGGGTGAATAGTGGTCATTTCGTCACATAGCGAGGAGGCAGTAAGCGGTTGATTTCGCACCACTTATGGGTGTCGGGTGGTTTTTGGGATGGGGCGCCCGATTCCACTCAGTGACTGACATGTCGCTAGGGAGGTCTTGTGGCAAACAATATTTTCGGGCATGCATCGTCCGGTGAATGATCCCACCTGAAATGGTTTCTGGGGCATTGGATCTGGGCCTTCAGATCGGACGGTGGTCGGGGCGCGATTGCACGTGGAGGTTAATGAGGGGCCTAGCGGGTGCTTAAGTGCGGCGGTATCGGGGTTAATGATGGATTTAAGGTGGGATTAATGACTGAGGGCGGGATTTTAATATTTTTTGAGGGATAAGGGGTAGTAATATAGTTTATAACTAAACTAATGGGTGGGGTTATTTTATATAGAGGAGTTAAATATATACGGGATAGTGGGTTTTAATGGGAATTAATATATAAAGTTAGAAGTTAATAAAGAATGGGCGGAAAAGGGAGACAACCCACTAAGAAAATTCTTTTTCGTGATTTAAATGCTTTTCACATATTAACATTAATACTTAGGGTAATGTGTTTTAGTAGGTTTTTTGGGAAAAAGGGGTTTTACATGGGGGTGATTACTTTCCCTAGGCCAATAGTGTTTTAACCTTAGGAAAAGGGGTTTTATCAGGGAAATGAATGAAATGAAGGTGGGATGAAGTTTTATGAGGGGAATTTGGTACTTGGTATCCATAAGTCATTGAGCTGAGGGTCCGGTCCCTCCAAAAGTTAGAGAAATTCTCTGAGCCTCTTTGACTTAAAGGTTTTTGAGCACTTTGAACTTTATTATGGGAAATTAGTTAAGTAAAAGGTGAGATGAATGGAGGAAGTTAATTAATTGACTTTGAAATCCATTTGCATGCTTAATTGCCCATTCACATTTGAAATACATGTTGAAAAATGATAAATGTGCTTTTGTCTAATCAATCATCATACTTTTGCGACCTTCTACTTACCCATCTATTCATCCTACCATTTTTCTTCACTTTATTTATAGTGCATTTGAGCTAGCAAACCCTTATCAAATATTTTTCTTTTTCTTTACAATAGTAAACCAACTAAATCTAACCTTATTACATCCAAGGGCTCAGATTAAACTGATGAGCTCCTTTTATTTTACTCTACCTAATCTAATGATCTGCCAAGATTAAACAGTTTGGTCAGATTTTATTCTCTAACTATAAACATGAAATTTAAAGCATGGCACAATCAAGATTGAATAGTTTGATTACCATGGATTGTGGCATGAATAAAAAGCTGCACACAATCATTATTATGTATAAAAGTAAACAGTAGTGGCATTTTGGCTTGCACACTTTCATGGTCTTTTGTTTTTGGTGTTCATATTTTTCACGTTTTTGGACCTTTTCTTATTCTTTTTGTCCTTTGATTTTTCTTTTAGGACATACCCTCTTTTCATTTTTTTTTTTTTTTCAATATGGAAAACATTTGCAAAAAGCAAAGGTATGTACATATTACAAGGCTTAACCTTAGCCATTCAAAATTATGACTCCTATTGGTATAGGAACCTAACAGTGGCTCCACTTGGGGATGGCATTTCCTTGTGAAATGTCAAGAACTTTGAGATCAGTAGCCTTGGAATTTTGACTTCAGTTACCTTGTGATTTGTCACCTTTCAACCTGCTTTATTCATACTTATGATAATAAATCCTTAAAAGCTTAGGGCCTTCTCTCCAGGCTTCAACTCTAAAGGTTTACCATCCAATCCAAACTAGACTTTTTCAAAATAAAATATACACACATGGGAAATAACAATTAGTAACTAGGTTCTATGTAATGTTTGAGCATTCGATCATTTACTAGTCCTCCTCCTTCTTCAGTGCCATCTAGTCCTTTAAGGAAGAAAGCATTGTTCCCTATGTAAGCATAAATGATATAGGGGCCCTTCCATAGGAAATCAAATTTCCCATGCTTACCCTTATCTTCCCTCCTCGAGTTCCACTTGAGTACTTTATCACTAAGTAGAAATCAGTTGCCTTGGTCCTTCTATCAAAAATATTTTTGATCTTTTCCTGCACAACTTGAGATCTGATATAGACCTCTTCGCTGGTTTGCTAGAGATGAATAGTCTGGTTAATTCTCCTCTGAATATCATTTGGTTCATATTCCAGCTCTTGGAGCATCTTCATCATTGGTATTCCCAAAGAGGATGGAAAAACAGCTTCCATGCCATAAAATAGCTAATAGGGAGATGTACCAATTGACTTCTTGGTAGTCAGTCTGTCAGCCCATAAGGCTTTGACTAACTTCTTGTTCCATGTTTTCTTATTATCTTCCAGTAACTTCTTAATAATGTTCACCAGGCTTTTGTTTGAAGATTTTTCCAGCCCATTTCCTTGAGGGTAGTAGGCTGTAGAATGACCTAGGGTGATGTGATACTTATTGCAGAATTCTATCATTCGTTTGGATTTAAAAGCTGTTGCATTATTAGTAATGAGCTAGGTTGGGCATCCAAATCTTGACAGAATATTGGCTTCAAGGAAGTTAATGATAACAATATCTGTGGCTTGCCTTGAAGGTATGGCCTCTATCCATTTTGTGAAATAATCTATGGCCGTGAGGATCCAATTATGTTGGGAAGAGGAGGGCAGATGAATTTCACCAATGAAGTCTAAACCCCATTGTTGAAAAGGTACTTCAGCAGTGATTGGTTTAAGGGGTATTGGTAGAATTTTTCTCTTCCCTTCAAAAATTTGACACTTGTGACAAGAGGTCACAAATCTTTTGACATCAGATAATAAAGTTGGCCAGTAGAAACCTACCCTTAAGATTTTATCTGCAGTGGTTCACCAATAGAGGTGTCTGCCACAGTCACCTGCATGAAAGTATTCTAGAACTTTGTCAGCCTCATCTTTTATCACACAATTAAGGAGAATTCCTTCATGATCTTTCTAAAACAAAGCATTATCAAGTATACAAAATTTCAAGGATTTCATTTTTAAAAACCTACCTTTGGTTCTAGATAGTCCAGGAGGAGCCTGTAAATTTAGTAAAATGTAAATGATATCAGCATACCATGGTGATTTCTCAAAGGCTTGACTGATTCATGGAGTTGTCATCTCCTCTCCTTCATCTAGTACAACAATAAAGTTTATATCTAAGGCCTGACAATTCGACTCAGCCATAAGTTTGGCTAAGCCTTGGCCTTTGATTAACTTTGTGGCCTTGATCTCTATATCATACTCTAAGATAGTAGCAATCCATTTTCCCCTTTTCCCATTAGGACCTTTCTGAGTCAGGATATCTTTGACTACAGAATTGGGAATATAGGCTACTACATGAGAATACAAAATATATACCCTAAAATCTTTGATAGCTTTGACTAAAGCCAATGCTTGTTTTTCGATTATGTTGTATTTTAAGGGAGTGTCTCTCAAGGCTTTGCTAAAGAAAGCAATGGGTTGTTCATATCCTTGGTAATTTTTCTGCAGTAAAACTAAAGCTATTGTATCTTCAGAAGCAAAGGAAAACAAAATGAAATTCCTATCAAATTTGAGACTGACTAATATCAGGGTTTTTGTCAAGGCTAGCTTGATGTCTTCAAATTATCTCTTAGCTTCGACGGTCCAACTTAAGGTCGAATCTTTTTTCAACATGTTATTTAGTGCCCTAATTAACTCTGCTAGGTTAGAAATAAATCTTCTAAGGAAGTCAATCTTTCCAAAATAGCTTTTATTTCTCTGATATTCCTAGGGTGTTGTATCAACAAGATAGCTTCAATTCTTGCAGGATCTATTCTTATGCCATCTTTAGAAATGATATGCCCTAACAATTTCCCTTCTTCCAATCCAAATAAAGATTTCAGGGGGTTCAAGGAGATGCCATACTTCTTGCATTTTATAAAGACCTACCTTAGATGATCTAGATTTTGATTGTCTAATTTTGAGAAAACAGTAATATCATCAAGATATATCACAAGGAAATCATGGATTTCTTTGGCAAAGGCTATATCCATAGCCCTCTGGAAAGTGGCTCCTACATTCATTAGCCCGAAAGGCATTTTGACATACATAAAGGTGCCCCAAGGAGTGGTAAAAGCAGTCTTGGGTTGGTCGTCAGGGTGAACCAAAATTTGATTGTAACCAGAAAACCCATCCAGTAATGAGATTCTAGTTGACCCAACTACCCTTTGTAAGATGTGGTCCATTTTGGGAAGAGGGTAATTGTCTTTAAGTGATGCTTTATTCAGGTTTCTGAGATCTACATTGAGTCTAATCTCACCAATTTTCTTCTTGGTTGGGACCAAGTTTGAGACCCATTCAGAAAAACTTATCAGTGCAATTATCTTGGCATCATACATTCTCTTAATTTCTTTTTCTATTGAAAGTAATAAGACAGGATTAGTTCTCCTAAGCTTTTGTTTGAAAGGTTTTTTATTCTCTTTGAGAGGAATTGTGTGTTGGATGACGCTGGTGTCATAGGATTTAAGGTCCTCATAGCTCCAAGCAAAGACATCTTGAAATTCTTACAATAACTTAATGTATTTCACCTTTTCTGTTGAAGGGGGTGACTTTGATAGATTAATTAGCTTGGGATTGTCTTCAGTGCCTATGTTACACTCTTTAATATCAGATTTTAATGGTTCCATTTTAGGCTTCCTAGGAACATCATTTGAATCGAATAAGTCTTCCAGAGGGGTTAAACCTTTTGGTAAGAAATTATCCTTGAGATTAATTACTTTGCTTTCTTCATTAATTGTTTCATCAATCTCAACCTGTTCTAGGTTGTCTATATCTGACCTTGTGAATTTAGTGGGATTAAAACTATCTACTTCATTACCTTCTAGCTCATTAATTGTTACTTCATCCCTAGAGTCCAAACTTATGGATGTATCAGTGTCTATATTACTATGGGAGAATTCTCCTTCTAAAGTTAAGAATTTGTTTATATGTCTATCATTAGAAAATACTTGCTAGTTCTGTACATTATCTGGGATTGAAGGTTTGTGCCTGACCTCAACAGTGTACTGATGGTTAGGTTGGAAGGGTACCCTGCAGGTACTGGAAAACATTACTAAACTATGGGCTTTCATATTGTGCTTCCTAGGAACTACTGAAAGTTGTGTTTAGTCATATATACACCCTTAATCTGATTCAAAACTAGCTCTAAGTCTCCTATGAATGAAACTCTTTAAGCACCTAAATTCCTAACTACCTTGAGACCTAGAATCAAAGCCCCATACTCGGCCATATTATTGTTACATCTGAAATTTAACCTATAGGCATGGCCCTCTGAGTGATTGTTTTCTAAATTATAAACCCACACTCCTGCTCCAACTCTTAACTTATTTACAGAGCCATCAAATTCTAAATGCCATAATATTTCATGTACATAGTTCTCATCATTAGTCTACCATTTATTTTTATTTTTAAGAACCTCATTACTTTATTCATTGCACAATTGTGAAGTCTCTTTAGATTCATTAGCAATAAAAATTGCAATTTCTTTTGGTTTTGCAACAACACTATTAGGAGTTTCGTTTGGTGTTTGATCAGTGTTGAACATAATAAAAGAGTCTACATCTGAATGCATGGAGTAGATAGGATAGTTTTGAGGTCTATTTTGGCTGCTTACCATGTATTTCATGTAAGTTTCTTTATACAGTTTCTTGGGTTGTCCAAACACATAAATTGTGGCATATGACATATCCAGATGGAGTGATCCGTAAAGTTTGGCTCCCCAAGATCTGGATAACAGCATGCCATATTTTGGTGGAATATCAGCCACTATAATGTCCATGAGGATGCTCTTGGCAGGATATTGGACTAAAGTAATACACAAATCTTTGATTAACCCTAGACATTCTACTTGACTTGAATCAAAGGAGAACAAGTCCTTGTAAGGTCTAGTAATTTCTAGATTCAATTTTTCCATTACCGATTTTGGCATTAGGTTGTGAGAAGCCCAAGAATATAACATGGCATTGTGCAACATTTTATCATGAATATTAAGGCTAATGTAAAAAGGTGTAACTCCTCCTTCTTGTGGTTTTCCATTAACATCTGGTCCAAATATTAATTATGGTTTATCATCAAACAAGTTAATTAAGTCTTCGTTTTCAGTAATGTTCAGGGTCTGATTTACCTGTGATTTGTAAGTTTCATTTTTAACTAGTTCAGTCAAAGGCACTGAAATTTTCAGCTTGGATATCTTTGCTCGCAAATTGAATGATGAGGAAGGGTTGTAGACCTTTGAAACAGGGTTTTGAGTGGAATTATCTTCCTTTTGTTTACTTGCAATTTCCTTATGGGGAATTTCAGATCTGGCATTATAGGTGTTCTTCTCTGGTTCTTTAAGCGGAACTGATGTGGATGGTTGCTCAACAGAGGGTTGGTTGGTGGTTATTTCTTCAATGAAGGGACTAGGGGGATTTTGGTGTGGTCTAGGGACGATTTGAAGTACCTCCGAAACATGAACTTTATTTGTTATTTTGGGTTGATTTTCCATTGCTTTTTTAGTTTGGTCAGGAGGACCAGCACTCTTTTTACTTCTCAAGTTATATTGTTTGTGCACTTCAAATATGGCAGAGTCATATCCCTGTTTATAGTCAAATGACTCTCTAGAATGGGTTTGAAACTGTTGTAACATATGCAATTCTTCCTCATCCTGGGAGAGAAATACAGGGTTTTGATCATCTAATCCCATTAGATTCATTTGAGTATCTTGTTCTCGATCGTCAGGATCAGATGATTCTGCATATTTTTCTTGAAAAGGCGGCCTAATGTTTTGATCAAGTCCATTCTTTCCTGTGGTTTGGTTTTGATTTTAGTTTTTTTTCTGAAATTAGCATTCTTAACTGGGGGTGTTTGTTGATTATCCCATGTTTTTCTATCTAGGTTGTCAAGTCTATCCATGATTCTTTCTATAGTTTTGGCCAAAAGATCTACTTTACCATCAAACGTTGAAGCTTCATCAACGAATCATACTCTTCTTTCTAACTTTTCTCGGGCCTTTTTGGCTAAAAGATTAGCCTCTACTTTTGTTGCATTGGTTTGGCTTTGCTCTAGGGTTGCAGGCTCTCTTTCCCTAAGTTGGTATGCCATATCTAGATCAAAACCATCAGGGAACTTCATCATTGCAAGATTAGGAGGAGGTTTAAGTTTGGCCAGGATGGCATTGTAAGTGTTATTAAACCTGGTGCAATAGTCTTGAACTGATTCTCTAAGACCTCTCCTTATGTTCTCATACTCATAAAGTATCTGCAATGGGTTTTTCTTCCTCTCCCATCTCTGATGAACATCCTATGAAAGTTTTTCATATCTACAATACTACCAGCAGCTAAGTTTCTAATTCAGGTTCTAACTTTCCCAGCTAATGTTTGGGCAAAAATTCTCATCCTTACATCTGCATCATCTATCTCATGTAACTCAAAATAATCGTTCATTCTGTTAACATGTTGCTGAGCAGTGTATAAGCCTGTAGCATCAAATAGTTGAATTTTTTTTTGATAGTCCTGAGGTAAGCCATGCAACTGACTAGGTAACACCAAAGGGGCATATCTATTGGCCATGGCTAAAGGCTTGGCTTGGCTCAGGGATAAGGAAAGATTAGTTTGGGTTGAGGTGGAGATGGAAGTATATATAAGCGAACTTGATGAGCTAATGGGTGAAGTGGGAGTGTCTATAGGTGGAAACAAGATTATGGGTTGTATTGGGAGTTGTGGAATGAATGGGCTAGTGGAATGAACTATAGTAGAAATAATATATGGTGAGGTAGTGATGGAAGGGGTATTAATAACGTTGGAGGATTCAGTATAAAGTTCAACAGTTAGCGTAGTATTAATGGATGACAGTGGGGTGTTCAGAAGATATTCATCAATTGATCTATTAGCTCTTTGAACTTCAAGGTATGCAATATAATTGGGATCTAGAATAGTTTCATCAAGGACACTTTCAGATTTTGTTTTAAACAATAAGAGATCAAATTGCACATCGAAAGGTAAATCTTCTAAAAACAACCACTCATCAGGGCATGAATTAGCTTTAACTAAAGGTGTTTTATTAGCTTAACTTTCTTCTTTTTGGATTTTCTTATAACTCTATCTGGATCACCCACAATAACAACAGGGTTTGGATCCGGGTTGGACCTGGTATAATGAGTTTTCCTGGTAACCAGAATTATAACTTTTTTAATGTTTTTTAGTGTAAATTTTAAAACTTCTACAAAGACTGACTTTAAGGGGCTCAAGATGATGATTAAGATTTCCTTAAAGCTTTAGGAGACTGAGGTTTTTTCCCCAGTATGGTCGCCACTATGTTATCACTAAAAACTTTTCCTTAGATGTTTTGGAAGAAGGGAAGGCTTCGAGGTAACCCCAAACAAAATTTTAAGCATAGGCTCTAGCCAACCTATGGCTCAGAGAGGGCTCTCTCTATATAATTTAGCTATGTTTTCTTAGATATTAGGCTAGCTCTAGAGTTCAGGGGGGTTTTTGATTTGTATGAAGATTTGGTGGTGGAATCCTTAAAGCAGGCAGATAGGTTGATGCCTTTAGGCCATTGGGCAATGGAGTCAAAGAAGGGGCAGCAAAGCTGGTGTTAACTCACTAAAGGGAATGTTCAAGGGGCAAGATAGCAGAATGAAGTAAAAATCCTTGGACTAAATGGTGGAATGTGCCTTAATCGAAGTGAGAGGGCAATCAAGAATCCTCAGACCAAGGCTAAGATGGGGGAACAACAATGAATCTTGAGTAAAGGGAAATTAAGAATCCTTTACTATAGACCAGAGGAGAAACTACAGAAGCTAAGGAGCAGTTAAGAATTCCCTAGCTAAGATAGTTTAAGAGAAAACATTAAGAATGTATAACAGTAAGATAGAGTGCAATTAAGAAAATTTTGAAATAATATTCAAGTTAAAAAATTCAAACTTCTAAAACATTTAAGATTATGAAACAACTTCAAGTGAGATAAAACAACACAAGAAAATTACTCATTTGTACTCCGCTTTACACGTGAATCCCTTGAAATATCTGATCTTTATTCATCAATCCAACATGCTAGCCTAGTCAGTGATACAAAAGCTTTCACAGCCTTTGAACAAAACTCTATTGAAAGTATAAGAATCCACCATACATACTTTGATTTATGAAGTATTTTTACAGAATATTTTTACAAAATATCCCAAACTAACTTGGGAATTAATCTAGGGAATTCAAAATATCATCTCGCAGGAAGATAGTGACAGCTATTGAACTGTCTTCTTGATGTACCATTTATTATGGTTTAGCTAGAAGTTTATGGTTGCTAATGCTCTGTACTGGCCAAATGCTGATGTCTTCTATATTGATACTCTTTGACACGGATACTCTTTGACCCTGCTACTATTTGACCGTGATGCTCTTTTACCTCATTGACTGCGTGTTTGACCTTTGACTATGTTCTGCTATACTAAGTCAGTCAATTTTTCACATTCTTGATTTGTTGGTAACCAGATACTCAACATTCTCTAGTAAATTTCATCTGCTTCAGTGTATTTGGAAAATGAAGGCTTATTCACAAACAGATGTTTTACCTCATGCTGGAGGTAAAATAGATTTTCAAAAGCACTGTATAGTACCTTTCTTGTTGGTACTCCTGACACCTGTGAAGTAGCCACTTGTTGTCTCGCTACATCCCTGAGTTTATTGTTATAATCTCCTTGTTCCATAAGTTTATCATGAATGACTAAGGGATTAGGTAATCCCTTTTCCTTTAGCTTATCAATCTTAGCCATGAATCTGTCAACGACTACTTGCATTTCTTTTCTTGTTTCCTCTAACTTATGCATAAGGACCCTCTTGGTGAGGACTTTCTTTACCTCCAGAATAGTGGCAGTCCTATCTTCAATTTCCAGTTCCTGTAGTTGGTACTTGTTCTTTGAATTTAAGAACAAGATGAGCCTGGTAGCATATCTAGGCCTATTTCCTAATTCTATCTTTACTTTTTCAATAGCCTCTGTTATTAATCTTATGAGATCGATCTCCTCAAAGATGAGTTGTATGGATGGCCAAATATTATTAACAGAGTCAATGATATTGACCCATAGTTTTTCATTGGCTTCTCCAAAGGGGCTCCTTTAATGTCATGTCTCTTTCCATTAACTTGATCTTTTCCTTTATCCTGGCAGCCTTCTGTTCCTCCTCTCTTTGGATAATCTTGGCAAGCTTATAGTTTGTTTCTAAGCTTGCCACCTTTTCCTTTAGCTTGTTTATCTCGTTTGTCTGAATAGAAATTTCTTCCGTGGCATGAACAAGCTTGGCTACTTCATCTGTTGTTGTATTTGTTGCTGTTGTATAAACTACTGATGGAGATGTTTTAGTGGTGATGGGCGAGGCAGTGACTATAAGATTTTTTGGAGCCAGTGTGATTACCAATGTAGATGGTATTGCAGTATTGACTGTAAGGATTACTGTTGTTGGTGTTGTCCCTACTTCACCTTGCTTCAATTGGATTAAGGCATCCAATTCCTTTTCCATGCTCCTCAACTGATCATTTAGCTTGAGGACTAAATCGATTAAGTCCTCATGCTGAGTTTGAGATTGTAACACCTCCTGTGTCTGTGGATGATGCAAGGAGGGTATATTTAGTTGCTTCTTCATTGAAGCAATGTCCTTACTCTTATGTATTATTAGCTCCTTTGTTACTTTGATATCTTTGGGATCATGTCCCATCTCTATGATCAAGTATTCCAAAGACTTGATTCTGTTATCCTTGGCTTGTGATGAAGCCTACTCAAGCTGATACTGAGCTGAGATGTTGTTCAGGGAACTTTGCAGTTGCTGGACATCTATGGACTTCCCTGTCAGGGTGGAGTAGATCATTTCTCTTGCCTGCTTGTGAAACTCTATTTGGTCCACAGGGTGAATATCCCTAGCCAACACCTCAAAATCAACTTTCTTATAGTCAGTGGGTGCCTTTACTTGCTGCACAATTGGTTGAATGAAGGACGCCTGCATCTTCCCCTCTTTGATGTCAAAGGCTAACATCAATATATTCTGACCTAGAGTAGAAAGTTTGAAAGGATGAGCATATGTCTCAGTTTTCAACCTTTCATTCCTCATTTTTATTTCTTTGAATCTATCTTTGATACTTTTATCCTGGTTTTCTGACCTGCTGAAAGATGAGGCTTCTACACTAATCTGTCTCTGTATCATTTGGGTTCCTGAGGATAATGGGGCTTGTGTTTCCTCTGAAGGAGCAGTACCTTTACTCCTTTCTGGCTCAAAATCAGTTATTTCAACTGAGCCATCAGTGTCCTCCTGTTCTGACACAGGATTGAGTCTAGGCCTTTTGCTTTGGCCTCTTTCATATTGAACAATGAAGGCTTGCATCCCTGAACTTGATCCTTCCTCCCTGCCCCTTTTGGGATTTCTCTCCTCATTTAGAGGAGTCTGCATGATAGGGGAGTGCTCATTGTCCCTTCCTGAGGTGGTACCTGCAGAAATGAATTGTCATCAAGTTGCTTTTCTAGATCTAATAATGTGTTTTCCACAGCAACTTCAATATTGTCCCTATCCTCTAAAGTGTTTTCCACACATTGCAATTGGTTGGCATACTTTTCTATCTCAGGGATATGGTGATGGATATAGGGAGCCATCTTGTTTTTCTGCCTTCTTTTGCAAATGAAATCCAAGGGATCATATCTCCATATGAAGCTTTGTTTTAAATTTAGTCTCTAAAGGATCAGGTCTGCCTCCTTTCCAGCCTCTCTGCTATTAAAAACAAAAGGACCCAATTGGTCTTTGATCTTGAGTTGGGCTTTCTTTTTGGAATTGACAAAGTTTACCTCATTTGAATTGATTATTTTCCTATAGTACTCCAGTGCAAACAATATCATTGGGAGGTATTTGGGTAGTTTGTATGGGGCAAGCTAGCACCCATAAATCCTGATTTTAGTGTGGTTTTGGTACAAGTACCAATATCCCACCTGATGATTGATGTTTAGATGAAGGACTCTCCTGACCTCAGGACTAATTCTTGGTGGAGGGGTTCCAGTGAGCATGGTCATCATAGGATGGACAAAGGAATCTATGAATTCATTGTATGAATAGGGGGAGGAATATTGATGAGTTAATGGGTTCCAGAAGATGACTGATCTTGGTATAATGAATTTTCCTGGTAACCAAAATTATAACTTTTTAAATGTTTTTTAGTGTAAATTTTAAAACTTCTACAAAGACTAACTTTAAGGGGCTCAAGATGATGATTAAGATTTCGTTGAATCTTTAGGAGACTGAGGTTTTTTCCCCAGTATGGTTGCCACTATGTTATCACTCAAAACGTTTCCTTAGAAGTTTTGGAAGAAGGGAAAGCTTCAAGGTAACCACAAACAAACTTTTAAGCATAGGCTCTAGCCAACCTATGGCTCAAAGAGGGCTCTCTCTATATAATTTAGCTATGTTTTCTTAGATATTAGGCTAGTTCTAGAGTTCAGGGGGGTTTTTTATTTGTATGAAGATTTGTTGGTGGAATCCTTAAAGCAGGCAGATAGGTTGATGCCTTTAGGCCATTAGGAAATGGAGTCAAAGAAGGGGCAGCAAAGCTGGTGATAACTCACGAAAGGGAATGTTCAAGGGGAAAGATAGCAGAGTGAAGTAAAAATCCTTGGACTAAATGGTGGAATGTGTCTTAATGGAGGTGAGAGGGCAATCAAGAATCCTCAGACCAAGGCTAAGATGGGAGAACAACAGTGAATCTTGAGTAAAGGGAAATTAAGAATCCTTTACTATAGACCAGAGGAGAAACTAGAGAAGCTAAGGAGCAGTTAAGAATTACCTAGCTAAGATAGTTTAAGAGAAAACATTAAGAATGTATAACAGTAAGATAGAGTGCAGTTAAGAAAATTCTGAAATAATATTCAAGTTAAAACATTCAGACTTCTAAAACATTTAAGATTATGAAACAACTTCAAGAGAGATAAAACATCACAAGAAATTTACTCATTTGTACTATGCTTTACACATGAATCCCTTGAAATATCTGATCTTTATTCATCAATCCAGCATGCTAGCCCAGTCAGTGATACAAAAGCTTTCACAGTCTTTGAACAAAACTCTATTGAAAGTATAAGAATCCACCCTACATACTTTGATTTATGAAGTATTTATACAGAATATTTTTACAAAATATTACAAACTGACTTGGGAATTAATCTAGGAAATTCAAAATATCTTCTCGCAGGAAGATAGTGACAGCTATTGAACTATCTTCTTGCTGTACCTTTTATTGTGGTTTAGCTAGAAGTTTATGGTTGCTAATGCTCTATGCTGGCCAAAGGCTGCGGTGTTCTATATTGATACTCTTTGACACGGATACTCTTTGACCCTGTTACTATTTCACCCTGATGCTCTTTTACCTCATTGACTGCGTGTTTGACCTTTGACTATGTTCTGCTATAGTAAGTCAGTCAATTTTTCCCATTCTTGATCTGTTGGTAACCGAATACTCAACATTCTCCAGTAAATTTCATCTGCTTTAGTGTATTTGGCAAATGAAGGCTTATTTACAAGAAGATGTTTTACCTCATGCTAGAGGTAAAATAGATTTTCAAAAGAACTATATAGTACCTTTCTTGTTGGTACTCCTGACACCTGTGAAGTAGCCACTTGTTGTCTTGCTACATCCTTGAGTTTATCATTATAATCTCCTTGTTCCATAAGTTTATCATGAATGACTAAGGGATTAGGTAATCCCTTTTCCTTTAGCTTATCAAGCTTAGCCATGAATCTATAAATGGCTACTTGCATTTCCTTTCTTGTTTCCTCTAACTTATGCATAAGGTCCCTCTTGGTGAGGACTTTCTTTACCTACAGAATAGTGGCAGTCCTGTCTTTAATTTCCAGTTCCTGTAGTTGGTACTTTTTCTTTGAATTTAAGAACTGGATGAGTCTGGTAGCTTCTCTAGGCCTGTTGCCTAATTCTATCTTTACTTTTTCAATAGCCTTTGTTATTGATCTTATGAGATCAATCTGCTCGAATATGACCTGTATGGATGGCCAAATATCATTAATAGAGTCAATGATATTGGCCCATAGTTTTTCATTAGCTTCTCCAAGTGGCTCCTTTAACATCAAGTCTCTTTCCATTAACTTGATCTTTTCCTTTATCCTGGCAGCCTTCTGTTCCTTCTCTCTCTGGATAATCTTGGCAAGCTTATAGTCTATTTCTAAGCTTGCCACCTTTTCCTTTAGCTTGTTTATCTTATTTGTTTGAACATATATTTCTTCCATGGCATGAACAAGCTTGGCTGCTTCATCTGTTGTTGTACCTGTTGTTGTTGTAGAAGCTGCTGATGGAGATGTTGCAGTGGTGATGGGCGAGGTAGTGGCTATAGGATTTTTTGGAGCCAATTTGGTTCCCAATGTAAACGGTACTGCAGTAGTCATTGTAAGGATTACAGTTGCTGTTGTGGTCCCTACTTCACCTTGCTTCTATTGGATTAAGGTATCCAATTCCTTCTCCATGCTCCTCAACTGATCATTCGGCTTGAGGAATAAATCCATTAAGTCCTCATGCTGAGTTTGAGACTGTAACACCACCTGTGTCTATGGATGATGCAAGGAGGTTATCTTTAGTTGCTTCTTCATTGAAGCAATGTCCTTGTTCTTCTGTTTTATTAACTCCTTTGTTGCTTTGATAACTTTGGGATCATGTCCCATCTTTATGATCAAGTCTTCCAAAGACTTGATTTTGTTATCCTTGGCTTGTGATGAAGCCTGTTCAAGCTGATACTGAGCTGAGATATTGTTCAGGGAACTTTGCAGTTGGTGGAAATCTATGGATCCCTATCAGGGTGGAGTAGATCATTTCTCCTGCCTGCTTGTGAAACTCTATTTGGTCCACAGGGTGAATATCCCTAGCCAACACCTCAAAATCAACTTTCTTATAGTCAGTGGGTGCCTTTGCTTGCTGCATAGTTGGTTGAATGAAGGACACTTGCATCTTCCCCTCTTTGATGTCAAATGCTGACATCAATCTATTCTGACCTGGAGTAGAAAGTTTGAAAAGATGAGCATATGTCTTAGTGTTCAACCTTTCATTCCTCATTTTTATTTCTTTGAACCTATCTTTGATACTTTTATCTTGGTTTTCAGACTTGCTGAAAGATGAGGCCTCTACACTCATCTATCTCTGTATCATCTGGGTTCCGGAGGATAATGGGTGTTGTGTTTCCTCTGAAGGAATAGTACCTTTACTCCTTTCTGGCTGAGAATCAGTTATTTCAACTGAGCCATCGGTGTCTTCCTGTTCTGGAACAGGATTGAGTCTAGGCCTTTTGCTTTGGCCTCTTTCATATTGAACATTGAAGGCTTGCATCCCTGAACTTGATCCTTCCTCCCTGCCCCTTTTGGGATTTTTCTCCTCATTCAGGGGAGTCTGCAAGATAGGGGGAGTCCTCATTGCCCCTTCCTGAGGTGGTACCTGCAGAAATGAATTGTCATCAAGTTGCTTTTCTAGATCTAATAATGTGTTTTCCACAGCAACTTTAGTATTGTCCCTGTCCTTTAAAGTGTTTTCCACACGTTGCAATTGGTTGGCATACTTTTCTATCTCAGGGATACGGTGATGGATATAGGAAGCCATCTTGTTTTTCTGCCTTCTTTTGCAAATGAAATCCAAGGGATCATATCTCCATATGAAGATTTGTTTTAATTTTAGTCTCTGAAGGATCAGGTCTACCTCCTTTCTAGCCTCTTTCCTATTACAAATAAAAGGACCCAATTGGTCTTTGATCTTGAGCTGGGCTTTCTTTTTGTCTTTGACAAAGTTTACCTCATCTGAATTGATTATCTGCCTATAGTACTCCAGTGCAAACAATCTCATTGGGAGGTATTTGGGTAGTTTGTATGGGGTAAGATGGCACCCATAAATCCTGATTTCAGTGTGGTTTCGGTACAAGTACCAATCTCCCACCTGATGATTGATGTTTAGATGAAGGACTCTCCTGATCTCAGGACTGATTCTTAGTGGAGGGGTTCCAGTGAGCATGGTCATCACAGGATGGACAAAGGAATATATGAATTCATTATATGAATAGGGGGAGGAATATTGATGAGTTAATGGGGTCCATAAGATGACTGATCTTGGTTGGCCCTTGGTGTCCAACTTTTGCAAGGTAAGTGGGAATTTATCTGCTTTGAAGTAAAGCAACATGTGGTACAATACTGAGGAGTACTTAAAAACCCTTTCATTTCCCATTCTTGTAAACTACTCATGCATTCTGTCAGCTATGAATGTGGCAAAGTCATAAATGGTTGTAGGAGGCTGTCCTGGGGTATAAATGGACATGAAAGCCAAGATGATTTCATCAACGTACTCACTTGTGGAGTAACCCAAAATACAAGATATCATGGAAACAATATTTCGGCCTCAAGGAGAAAATATAGTTGCTACATATGGAGGGGGTCTTGGGGGTATACTTCTCTTCTATGATGAAGGTTTGTATCAATTGGGGTAATATTTTAGAGCTGAGTTTGGGATATAAGTCCAACATGTCTCCAATTGAGAGGGGAGTTAGGTTTGGCCCTGGTTGGAGCTACATCATCTCATTGATGGACTCGGGAGTGATGGTGAAAAGGATTTTCTGGTCATGAGACATGATGGTTCTGTGACTAGGGACGTAGCAAGAATAGCACATATGTACAATCTCAGGAAAAATGTGGACTTGGGGGAACTGGTATTTGGGAAAATTTGACTCCCAAAGGCCAATCTCATCAGCATGGTTCAAGAACCTGTCTCTACTTTGGCAATGTACCTTGAGCAAGAGCTCTATGACAGAGGTATCTTTTATCTGGAAATCTCTATCAGCTAAGGGAAGGTGGTCCAGGTCCAAATGGGGCATGGAGATGGGTCTCATGTTCAATGTAGTAGGGGCAGCCATAATTTGGTTCTTGTGGATTCAAATTAGGCTTGCTCAAGGTTGAATTGGGGTTTTTAGAGGTAGTTTGGCAGTTTCAGGGTTTGAGTATCCAGCAAGGTGCAGTATGGAATCTATTGGAGTAATTTTAATTAAGTTTTAAGTTTAAAAAAATACTCAACGATTGGTCTATCTTGAAATTGACAGGGAACTTGGTGAATTTAGGTTAAATACCTGAAACTAAGGCAAATTGACTCTGAGTAGGGTAACTGGTAGATGCAACTAATCGAAGGGTGCTTGTGGAAGCCGCATGGTTGATTGGGTGATCTGTGGCATTCTCTGGAGAGAAATTTGTACGTGGGTTGACAGCTTCGCTGTTTTTCAGGTGTCGTGCATGCGTACAGAAGCTTGCAGGCAAAAATTCAGCAAAAAAAGATGTTTTTGGGGTTTTTTGGCTTTTATACGGAAAAACTATTATTTGGAGGCTACAGGATGAACAGTGGTCATTTCATCGTGTATCGGGGAGGTGGTAAGCAGTTAATTTCGCACCGCTTATGGGCGTCGGGTGGCTTTTGGAATGGGGCACCCGATTCCACTCAGTGACTGACACGTCGCCAGGGCGGTCTCGTGGAAAACAACTTTTTCAGGCGTGCATCGTCTGGCGGATGATCCCGCCCGACATGGTTTCTGGGGCATTGGATCTGGGCCTTCAGATTGGACGGTGGTTCGGACATGATTGCACGTGGAGGTTAATGAGGGGCCTTGCGAGTACTTAAGTGCAGCGATATCGGGGTTAATGATGTATTTAAGGTGGCATTAATAACTGAGGGCGGGATTTTAATATTTTTTGAGGGATAAGGGGTAGTAATATAGTTTATAACTAAACTGATGGGTTAGGTTATTTTATATTGAGGAATTAAATATATACAGGATAGTGGGTTTTAATGGGAATTAATATATAACGTTAGAAGTTAATAAAGAATGGGCGGAAAAGGGAGACAACCCACTAAGCAAATGCTTTTTCGTGGTTTAAATGATTTTCACATATTAACATTAATACTTAGGGTAATGTGTTTTAGTAGGTTTTTTGGGAAAAAGGGGTTTTACATGGGGTGATTACTTTGCCTAGGCCAATAGTTTTTTAACCTTAGGAAAAGGGGTTTTATCAGGGAAATGAATGAAATGAAGGTGGGATGAAGTTTTATGAGGGGAATTTGGTACTTGGTATTTGGGGTTCATATTTTTCACTTTTTTAGACCTTTTCTTATTCCTTTTGTCCTTTGATTTTTCTTTTAGGACATACCCTCTTTTCATTTTTATTTTTATTTTTTCAATATGGAAAACATTTGCAGAAAGCAAAGGTATGTACATATTACAAGGCTTAACCTTAGCCATTCAAAATTATGACTCCTATTGGTATAGGAACCTAACAGAACCCTTACCTGTAAAAATCAGAAGCTGGAGTAGACTCGAACCATGACACTTATTCTAGAATTACAGAGGAATCCCAACCTCTCAGGGTAGTTAAGGAATCGAACTCGATGGACTTTTCGTGGTAGGAATTGAATAGAAGGCAATGAGGGTTTAAAATAGGGAGAAAAAGCATCTCAAGAGCACTCAGCCAGTGAGAACCTAGTGACAACCCTCGGCAGACGCAAATGACCATCCTCGACAACCTTCCGGAAAAATAGTTACCCTAATCCATGATGAAATAAACCTAATCATTGGATCAAGTCCTTGAATGGTGGTCGTTAGATCGCTGCAAGGTGTTTGAAGGAGGGCGCCCATATCTAGAGGGTACTCTCGGGATCGAGAACCATCCACATCATATTAAACAATATGTATTGTCATAAATTTGAATAACAAGCTTGGAGGACTAAATATACATGAAAATTGTAAATTACACATATAATTTTAATGTGAGCGGTTGTAAACATTGAAAGTGCATTAATTTTGACTTATTACTCGAATCAAATAATTAAGTTCATGTTCCTGTGGGTACCTACGGAATGGTGAATAATTATTCACCAATATAATAATCACCGAAATATTGTGAGGTTACATTTAGTCAAAGGTAAATAATATATATATTTTTTTTAATTTTGCATAGTATATAATTATAATTAGTTTTGGCGAAAAACACAGAGGTCGTAAGGAGATGCAGGTCTCAAGATTGATACCCATTGTTGGAGAGAGGGATGGACACGAAAAGGGCATAGATGGATTAAGTAAGAAGATATTTTTCATGTCGGGCATGTGTCATAAGGAGCTATAGGTCTCAAGATTGTGGATAGGGGGATGGACATGCCTAGGGCATAGATGGATCAGGTAATAAGATATATTTGATGTCAGGCATGTGGGAATCTCGTTGGGAATCTTGTTCAGAGATATTGTGGTTACTGGATTATTGTATTATATTAATAATAGTTTTCAAATGTTTGTTTTCAATTATAATTTAAATAATTATAAATTATTTCTCTTATAAATGGTCTACTTGGAAGCATCAATTAAAAGAATTTTTATTTAATAACATATTTATTTATTTATTTAATTATATTTATTTAACTGCATAATTATTTAATTATATTAAAATTACAAATATAATATTATATTTAAATTAAAATGTTAATATGAAGGGACACATTTACTTTGGTATATCACATCAAAGAATATTCTAATATAATATTATATTGCATTATTTTTTTTTTTAACAAAATCAGATAGTGGATATATTACCAAAAGTTGAGATGGAGCAAGCTTCTATTACAATCGACTGTAGCATAAGTGGAAACTAAGCTATGAGAATGTGTTGGGAACATAGTCCCTTCTCCTATGCCTATATTCCAAAAATTCATAGATTTCTGTAGCTATTCTTGAATATTGTATAACATATTGTCCTACTAGTAAAGAAAATTTACATAACATTGATTTTCTAGTATTTTTTCATGGTTTGTAGTCTGACTGCTCCTAGGAGGGTAGATTCTTCTTGTCATAGTAAATAGAGTTTTCACCTTCTTGGCTCGTGGTGTTGGTTTTAAAGTATGTAACTGCCTCCTCTAAATTTTTGCATTTGTTTTGGAGTGTCATGATCTCTTCTTTCTAAATTTCCATGTTCCTCTTATGGTAGCTATACTCCATTCTCATTTCAGACTTGATGTCTTTCAGCATTTCTTGGAGTCTGCCAATCATAAATTTGTTCGATTTGTATGTTGGGCATGCATCATTCCTTGCTGCCTTTTCTATTGGGTTGAATTCCATTTGGTTTATTTCCTTCTTTTTCCCCTTGAGTTGCTTGTTGTTCCTTCTGTTGTTGTGTTGTTCCTTCTGTTGGATGTTCCTTCTGTTGTTGTGTTGTTCCTTCTGCTTGTTGTTCCTTCTGTTGGCTTTGGCTGACTTATGAAATCTTTGTTTCTTGCTGGATAGAGGATATGAAGTCGATCTAGGGAAGAGGGGATACAAATAGAGGGGGTTGGTGCTGAGATAATGGAAGTACATGGAGGGCGATGGAATTTGGAATTAGAGGAGTAGACGGATTGAGAGGGGCGACTGAAGAATTGAACAAAAATCTCTCTAAAGATGGTTGGGAGCTTACTTGAGGATTTAACAACAATCACTCTAGAGCTAACTGGGAGCTTACATGAGGAGAGGGCAGTATGGAAGGCCAAGGGACGAGCGTGAAACGAGGGGGTTATGCTTTGGCAGTAGATGCCTGAGCGCTGGTGGAATTTGCAATGAGAGGAGCAGACGGATTGAGTGGGGCGACTGAAGAATTGAACAACAATCACTCTAGAGTTGGCTGGGAGCTTACTTGAGGATTGAACAACACTCACTCTAGAGCTCGCTGGGAGCTTACTTGAGGAGAGGGCAATATGGAAGGCTGGGGGGCGAGCGTGGTTACTGCTTGCCTGCCTTTTGTTCTGATCTTTACTGCTTGCTGCTTGGCATTCCTAAGTGTGACAGACAGGGAGGAGAGGCGCTGAGGGGGAGGAGGTAAAGAGGTAGAAATGGTCACTAGTGGAGGAGTGAGGTTGGTGGTTGGAGGTTTGCATAGCGTAGATGGCTGGAAGCTAGAAGGAGGAGTCGAAATGTAGAGCTCGTGGGTAGTGAAGAGAAAATGAGACAAAATTTAGAGAAGGTGAGGATTCTTGTATCCAGGCAAGGGATATGAGGGGCGATTGAAGCAAACAAATTTGCATGGGGATGGAGCTACGGGAGATGTTACCATTCCACATGTATTTGTAGAAGCTGGGAGCTGTTCGAGGCCTTTCATTGACAAGATGGGTTGCTGCATGTTTCCTGTTAACATGATTGCAATCGTCCTTGCTGCCAAAACAATTGCGATTTTTTGATCTTCTATGATTTTTCCTCTGTATTCTCGTGACCTTCTACCTATATTTGCAGTGATATTATTTTTGCTGAGATCTTACTACTTTTTAAAAAAATTCTTTTAGGAATGCTTGTTGTTCCTTTTTCTTGGGAGGATTCAAGCTTATTATCTTTTGGAGGAAATTATGGGACGGAGGTGTGATATTCCTCTTTGCTTTCTCGAATTCTCCCTTCAGTTCTTTTCACTTCTTGATTAGCGAAGTAGTTTGCCTGTTGGTTATGAGTTCGCAAAATATGTTTGAAGATCACATCTCCTGAGCCTTCTAAATTCTTCCTTATTCTCCTGAATACTCTGTTCATGAATTCATTGTTGGGATTTTTGTGAGGAGCCATTGTCTCAATTATTATGGTTGAATCTCCTATTATAATGGGGTCTTGTATTACTCATTTTTTTATTATTATTGTTCCAATTAATAGGTTGTAGGCTTCAGCCTTATTATTTGAGACTTCTCCAAGTCCCCATTCATATGTAACATTTTATTTCCCATCCAGATCAAGAATTATTCCCCCTGCCCCTGCCTTCCCAGGATTATGTTTTGAAGCCCCATCAAAGTAGAGACAATGTCTTCTCTAATTTTTTTTCCAAGTTACGAATTCTTCTTCACTCAGTCTCATTTTCCAGCTATGATATGAAGTTTTCCTCCTTTGTCCTTTTTTACCATTGTTATTTATTATGGCTTTATTGAACCAATTTTTCTCTTCTTGTTGAGGAGTGGTGTAGTTTGTTGGTGTTGTTCCTTTAACATTTAGGATTTCGGAAGTTAAACCCCATGTTTTTGAGAGGGTTTTCCCTATTCTTGGGGTCTGGCTTTTGAAAATGCATTTGTTTCTCGTCAACCAAATTTGCCAACAAAGAACTACTAGGATGCACTTCCAGATCCTCTGTATCGTCACTTTCCTCTTTGTTGTGTATGGATAGGCCTTCTCCAAGGTTTGAAGAAAGTCCAGCAGAGGCTTTTCAAAATTTATATTGATTTCAAGAGGACTTATGAGCTGTTGCCAACACTCTTTGGCAAAGATGCAATCCTGAAATAAATGTTGTATGGTTTCTTCTGCTTGCAAACACATTGGACATCTTGAGGGGCCTTGGAAGCCTTTTTTTTTAAGTTTTCATTGGTTAAGATCTTCCCTTTTAAGAGTGTTGAGATGAACATTTAGATCTTAGGTAGACTTTCAGATTTCCAAACTGTCTTCCAGTAACCCCAGTCTTGTCGATTTGGTTGTTCTTGTAAGATTTTGTATCCAGTCTTGACTGTGTATTTTCCACCACTTGGGTCCCAAAGGAAGTCATCTTCTTCCTCGCAGTTTATGGGTGGTTCCCCTTTAAGAAGCTACCTTAATTTGCTCCATTCCACTTCCAGATTTGCAGGAATTGTTAAGGCTTGCCATTCTTGCCAATCTCTCTAATTCCAAAGAGAGATTGAGTGTAGTGTATTTAGACCTTTTCCTCTCATCCATTCTTGAATACCTTCAATTTCTTAGTGGTTTTTTAGAGGTTCTTTCCCCATAATTCTATCTTCCCAGATAGATATTTTTTTTCCATTGGCTGGGATTTTAGAAATATGATTTCTCATTAAAGGGATTGTCTTTTTTACTAAATTCCAAACTTGAGTACATTGTCTTGATGGGATGTTTCCATTTAGCAAACTTTTCCTAGAGCTGTCCATGTATTTTGAGGCAAGTGTTTTTTCCACCAACTCTCTTTCCCTGTGATCAGTCTCCATATTATTTTCATTCCCAAGGCAACATTCATGAGACCACATAGCCGGATTGATAGGCCTCCTTGTTCATATGGTAGTACCACTTTCTCCCACCTGACCAAACTGAATTTTTTGTTTCCTTGCTTCCCTCCCTGCCATAAGAAGCTTCTTAGGATTAAATCCATTTGTTTATGGGCACTTGCTGGAGCCAAGATTATTTCATATTGGTAGATTGGAGTGCTGCTAGGAGTGCTTTGATTAATATCACCCTTCCTGCCATGTTTAGCCACATCATTCCCCAACTTTGGATTTTGTTTTTAATTTTTTCAATATGTTTGGTCCATATCTTTGCCTTCATGTTTTCTTTTGAGATGGGGAGTCCCAGGTAAAAGAAATGTGTCCATTTTTCCTGTATGGGGATATCTAGGATTTGTGAAATCCTTTGCATGATTCTGGCGGGGGGTGGGTATTGGTGGCCTAGGTGCAAGTGATATGGACAACCTCTCAAATCTGGCTATAAATTCTTCTAATTCTAACTGAATATCCCTTTCTGCTTCTCTGTGCGTATCAGTCAACTAACAGTAAAATTGAAAGCCTCATGTGTTTTTCCTCAATCACCCCTACCTTGGTTATTGTCCACAATTAACAAACCGAGCCTCTGTTCCTATCGGAACTGTAAATCCATAGGTTTTTCACAAAAACACTATCAGTGGGCTTTTAGTATGGAGTTCATGCAATACACTATCGACAGTTTCAAAAATGAGGAAACTGTGTTTTCATGCAAAATACACTATCGGCGTCTTTTTAAAACACTGTCACAAATTCAAATAGTCTTGGAGTAATTCCGAAGGAATTACACTATCGACGCTTTATTTCCAAGACTTTGCATTAACCATAACTAAAATTATCGGCGTGTTTAATGGCCTTTCCTCCTTCCTTCCTCTGATGTGATAATATATATATATATATATATATATATATATATATATATATATATATATATATATATATATATATATATATATATATCGGAGATCACAACCGGCGATCCCGCTATTCCAAGGACTTGGCTGTCCCGCTCTGAACTTGCGATGCGATACACTTGCAGACCCGACACCCGTTCCACCCTTCTCTATCATGTTTCGGGTTCGGACTTTCGGGCTTCGGCACTCAGCGGTTCCAAAGGGCTTTCCACTCCACTTGCGCTTCTCCGATGCGATGTCGATTCGGACCCGATACAGGTATGAACCGAATCTAATAAAGTTTCAGATCTGAAACTATGCTCCTGCTAAGGAAATTTGACGATTTCTCTGTGTAAAACAAAGTTTGGCCACAGAACTCAATAGAATGGTTTAAGAAGCCTGCGCTCACCGATATGAAGGGAAAACTCCCCAACAAGTCTAATATTAAGAGTTAATGGAAAAACAAAGACTGAATCACCATTTATAAGATCAGAAAATAACAGAACCACACTGATATATGCATAAAAATACCAATTTACATGGAACCATAAAACCAGATGAACAGAGAGGGGTTTTTGCAAACAATAATGCTTCCGGGCTCGACTTTTTCTGAGAGTCCCTTTGTTTCTTATTTATAAATAATAGATAAGCCCTCTCGGTCCTTATCCATACAAAAGCATGCCTTTTACATAGAGTGATTTAAAGCAATAAAGCTACTACAGCTTATCATAAAGCGACTATTGCATGGTTTTATTCTTAATTCTATCTTTATCTTAAACTAGAAAAGCATGAAACTTGTTGGCTAAAGGACCCCACTCCCTTGCCTGTAGATTTTTTTGGATTTTTGGAATATGTTTGAAGATTTTTCCCTCTAAGTCACATGCTCCTGCATCAGACTCCTGAGGACAAAATTCTTCATGGGCTCTTGTTCATGAGTTCATCTTCTGTAACCCAAGTAGCTTCAGCGGTTGGTTGTCCCTTCCATTTTACCAAATACTAGAAGTACTCTCATCCCCTTGTCTTCTTAAACACCTTCTTGTCCAAAATTCTTTCTGGTTGTAACTCCTTTGCTGTGGGTAACTATTTTACCTAGTCAATCTCTTGGAGCTCTTGATCTTGTGCTATATCATCTGCAGTTCTGCTTTCATACTTGTACAGGTCTGCAACATTAAAAAATGGTGATATTCCAACATCACAGGGTAACTCAATCTCATATGCATTTGCAGAAAACTTTCTTAACACTCTGCATGGTCCAATTTTCTTGAACTTCAATTTATTATACTCCCTCTTTGGAAAACTTTCTTTTTTGAGGTGTGCCAATACCAAATCTCCAACTTCAAAGTTCACCTCTCTTCTCCTCATATCTGCTCTGGTTTTTTACTTGATGTTTCTATCCTGCAACTACTGTTTCACTTGTTCATGTATTGCCTCCATTTCTAAAGCAAAATATTCACCCTCTGCACTTCTCATCTCTTCTTTTCCCAAATTTCTTAATTCAGATATTCCTCTTGGATGCATTCCATAAACAATATGGAATGGACTTTGTCCTGTACTCCTGTTAGGTGATTCATTATATGCATACTCAGCTTGTGCTAACACTTGATCCCATTGCTTTGGATGTTCTGCAGTAAGGCTCCTTAAAAGATTGCCTAAACTCCTGTTCACCACTTCAGTCTATCCATCAGTTTGTGGATGATAGGTAGAACTAAAACTTAATTTAGTTCCCAACTTCCTCCATAATGTCCTCCAGAAATGTCCAACAAATTTGGAATCCCTGTCTGAGACAATATTTTGGGCAATCCATGCAATCTTACAATCTCCTTAAAAAACAAATTAGAAATGTGAGAAGCATCACTAATTTTATAACATGAAATAAAGTGTGCCATTTTTGAAAATCTGTCCACTACAAGAAAAATTGAATCATTACCTCTTTGATTCTTTTGTAAGCCCAAAACAAAATCCATACTTACCATATCCCAAGGGCTATCCGGAATTGGTAATGGAATATACAAACTTGTGTTTTGGCTCCTTCCCTTTGCATATTGACAGACTTTGCAAGTTCTCACATACTTCTCCACTTCAGATTTCATTTTCGGCCAGAAATAAAATCTGTTCAATTGTTCAAAGGTTTTCTCTATGCCAAAATGTCCTGCAAGTCCTCCACTATGTTTTTCTTTGATTAAATTCTCCCTCATAGAACAGTTTGGTATGCATAGCTGATTTTTTTTAAATAACAATCCATCTTGTAAGAAGTAATCCAACCATTTAATCCTATCCACCAAAACAAGATTTTTACAAGCCTCAAATGCCTCTTTAAAATCTGAATCGGTCTCATATAATTCC
Source organism: Pinus tabuliformis (assembly GCA_031772625.1). Taxonomy (NCBI): domain Eukaryota; kingdom Viridiplantae; phylum Streptophyta; class Pinopsida; order Pinales; family Pinaceae; genus Pinus; species Pinus tabuliformis. The sequence goes on along the minus strand of CM062807.1, from coordinate 637,818,048 downwards.
TTAAGAAAATCAAAACCCAACACTTGGATTTGACTCTCTTGAAGCAATACATTTCTCCTACTTAAGGCGTTTGCAACTTTATCTGATTGGCCATTTATATGTTTCAAAGAAAAATGGAAACCTTGAAGATATTCCACCCATTTGGCATGTTTCTTGCTGAGATTTAGCCACTGCATTATAAACTGTAGTGCATGGTTATCTGAATAAAGGATGAATTTCTTTGACATTAAATAATACCTCCATTTCTTCAATGACTGCACAACTGCGTAGAATTCCTTATCATAAGAAGAATACTTCTTTTTGGAATCATTTATCTTTTCACTAAAATAAGCTATTGGTCTATCTTCCTAGCTTAAAACACCTCCAATTGCTTCTCCGCTGGCATCACACTTCACTTGAAAAGGTCTGTTAAAATTAGGCAGAACCAAAATAGGCTTTTCAGTGAATTTTTCTTTTAACAGCTAAAAATTCTTTTCTACTTCAACGGTCCATCTAAATGGTTGTTTATCCTTCTTTATGGTCTCAATAATAGGTGCATTAATCTTACTAAAATTATTGATGAATTTTCTATAAAAGCCACCAAGATCATGAAAACCGCTTACCTCAAAAACACTCTTGGGTGAAGGCCACTCCATAATTGCCTTGATCTTCTCTGGATCCATCTTCAGCCCTTCAGCAGAAATAAAAAAACCCAAGTACACTAGCTCTTCTTTCATGAATGAACACTTCTTCAAATTCAACAATAATTTCTCTTGCTGCAGCCTTTGTAAGACATAATTTAGATGTCTCACGTGCTCCTCCTTAGACCTGTTGTAAACTAATATATCGTCCAGATATACTATTACAAACTTACCAATGAACTCTTTAAGAACTTCATTCATGAGTCTCATAAATGTACTTGGTGCATTTGACAACCCAAAAGGCATTACTCTCCACTCATACAGTCCCTCATTTGTCTTAAAAGCGGTTTTCCACTCATCCCCTTCTCTTATTCTTATCTGATGATACCCACTTTTAAGATCTAGTTTTGAAAAATACTTTGCTCCACTCAAGAAATCCATTAAATCTTCAATTCTAGGCAAAGGAAATTTGTACCTGATTGTGATTTTATTGATGGCTCTTGAATCTGTACACATTCTCCAGCCTCCATCTTTCTTTGGACTCAGCACTGTTGGCACTGCACAAGGACTCAAGCTTTCTCTGATCAACCCTTTGTTAAGCAATTCTTGCACCTGCTTCCTAACCTCTTCATTTTCTGTAGGAGTCATTCTATAAGCTTCTTTGTTAGGTAGACTTGCTCCAGGTATCAAATCTATATGATGGCCGATTCTTCTAATGGGTGGCAATTCATTAGGCAAATCATCAACAATAATATCACAATATTTCTCCAACATTTCTTGAATTTCAATGGGTAAATTAGAAATTTTAGTAGAAGTCATTATTACCTTGGGCTTGCAAATTACAGCAAAATTTACCTCATTCTCTTCAATCTGCTTCAAGTATTCCTTTCCTCCAAGTAACAGAGTTTTTGGATCAGTCTTCTTTCCTGGTAAATCTTCTTCTTGCAGAGGCAACAACGTATGATTGACACCATGTTTTCCAAACTTGTAGGTGTTTATTTTTCCATCATGCATGGCTCCTCTATCATATTGCCAAGATCTTCTAGGAAATATGTGACACACATCCATTGGCATCACATCACATACGATTTTATCTTTATACTTTCCCACCTAAAATTCCACTTCACACTGTTCATTCACCAACAGTTGATGTCCCTTTTGTAACCGTGACACCTTATAAGGTGTTGGATGTTTCATTGTCTTCAGCTTCAATTTCTCCACCACTTCTGTAGAGACCAAATTATCAGTGCTACCACTATCAATGATCATCTGGCAACATTTCCCTTGCACTTTACACATTGTCCTGAATAAAGTCTTCCTTTGTGATGGTTTAGCCATCTCCTTTGTTGGCTTGAGAAGAACTTTATTAACTACCAAAGATTCTCCTCTCTCTGGTATATTTTCTTCTTCTGTCAATACTATTGCTGTTGCTTCTCCCTCAACTTGAGAAACAATGGCATTTCTCTGATTTGTTTCTACATTCTCTGGGCACTCAAAAGTTATGTGTCCCAGCTTGTTACATCTGTAACATCTTATTTCTCTGCCTCTTCCTCTACTGCCTCTTCCTCTAGAAAAACTCCCTCTGCCTCTTGCATCACCTCCTGTGGTTGCATGCTAGGTTGAGCTACTGCTAGCTCCATCTTTAGGTGTTGTAGATCTTCCTCTACCACCTTGACTTCCCCTTCCTTGGAAAGTACCTCTCCCTCTGGCAGACTACTTCCTCATGAGTTTTTCTTCAGCTTTCAGTGCTATCTGATAAGCTTCCTCTACTATTTTAGGAGACAATAGACTTATCTCATCTTGAATGTCCATCCTAAGACCATTCATATATCTAGCCACCTTCTCATCTGTATCCTGGGCTTCTCCAGCTCTTATGCTTACCTTGTAGAACTCCTTTGTGTATTCTTTCACTATCAAAGATCTCTATCTAAGATTTTTCATTTGTCTAAACAAAGTTTGCTGATAATTACTTGGTAGAAACTTACCTCTTAGCTTTGATACCATCCTGCTCCAATTCTTGATAGGTTGCTTGCCAAGTCTCCTCCTTTCTGCCTGCACAGCATCCCACCAAAGCGATGCATGGCCTTTTAACTTGGTGACAACAAACTTTACTTTCTTCTCATCTTCTGTTTCTTCATAGTCGAAGAATTTCTCCATGTCATTGATCCAGTCTATCAATTCTTCTGGATTCAGTCCTCCTTCATATATTGGAACCTTGGTCTCTATCCGGGCTATGGATCTCAAAACTGACTGAAAGAACCTCATCTCAGTAGTAACTGCTACAGCTTCCTCCTCTGCAGTTTCAACCTCAGGTTCACTAACATCTCCATCATCTGTGTTCTTGCCTGTTGTTAATGCATCCAATCTAGCTTGCATCTATTGCATAGCTTCCATTACTTCAGCTTTTACAACAGGCCGTCCTCTTCCACCACCTCCTCGTCCTCTTCCAAATCTAAAAGCCATAGTAACTTTCCTTCTCATGCTTCTAAGATTCAATCTAATGTCAGATGGCTACTCTGATACCACTAATGGTGGCCTGGGTATAGGCAATATGGACAAGCTCTAAAATCTGGCTATAAATTCTTCTAATTCTGAATGAATCTCCCTTTCTGCTTTTGTGTGTGTATCAGTCATCTAACGGTAAAATTGACAACCTCATGGGTTTCCTCAATCACCCCTACCTTGGTTATTGTTCACAATTAACAAACCGAGCCTCTATTCCTATCGGAACTGTAAATCCATAGGTTTTTCACAAAAACACTATGAGCGGGCTTTTTAAAACACTGTCACGACTTCAGATAGTCTTGGAGTAATTCCAAAGGAATTACACTATTGGCGCGTTTAATGGCCCTTCCTCCTTCCTTCCTCCGATGCACTTATCTATATATATATATATATATATATATATATATATATATATATATATATATATATATATATATATATATATATATATATATATATATATATATATATATATATATATATATATATATATATATATATATATATATATATATATATATATATCGGAGATCGCAATCGGCGATCCCGCTATTCCAAGGACTTGGCTCTCCCACTCCGAACTTGTGATGCGATACACTTGCAGACCCAACACCCTTTCCACCCTTCTCTATAATGTTTCGGGTCCGGACTGTCGAGCTTCGGCACTCGGCGGTTCCAAAGGGATTTCCACTCCACTTGCGCTTCTCCGATGCAATATCGGTTCGGACCTGATATGGGTATGAACCAAATCTAATAAAGTTTCAGATCCGAAACTATGCTCCAGCTAAGGAAATTTCACGATTTCTCTGTGTAAAACAGAGTTTGGCCATAGAACTCAATAAAATGATTTAAGAAGCCTACGCTCGCTGATATGAAGGGAAAACTCCTCAACAGGTCTAATATTAAGAGTTAATTGAAAAACAGAGATTGAATCACCATTTATAAGCTCAAAAAATAATAGAACCGCACTGATATATGCATAAAAATACCAATTTACATGGAACTATAAAACCAGATGAACAGAGAGAGGTTTTTGCAAACAATAATGCTTTCGGGCTCGACTTTTTTTTAGAGTCCCATTGTTTCTTATTTATAAGTAAGATAAGCTCTCTCGGTCCTTATCCATACAAAAGCATGCCTTTTACATACAGTGATTTAAAGCTATAAAGCTACTACAACTTATCATAAAGCGACTATTACAACATGGTTTTATTCTTAATTCTATCTTTATCTTAAACTACAAAAGCATGAAACTTGTTGGCTAAAGGACGCCACTCCCTTGCCTGTAAAGTTTTTTGGATTTTTGGAATATGTTTGAAGATTTTTCCCTCTAAGTCATATGCTCCTACATCAGGTATTCTAGCCATAGATTATACATTTTGTGTTGTTTAAGAGCCCACCTGAAACCTATAGGAAATCATCCAATATTCGTTTGAATGATTTCGCAATTATTGTAGATGCCCCTCCCAATAACAAAGTCTCATCGGAAAACAGAGAGTGTTTTATGGTTTTTACTCTTCTTGCTATTCGAAGCCCAGTGATATTTCTTTCTTTTCTTTGTTTTTCCATGGCTCTGCTTAAAGTTTACGCCATTATAATATATAGGAAGGGGGAGAGAGGGCATCCTTGTTTGAGGCCTCTTGTGCTTTGAAAGAATTCGCTGGGCCTTCCATTTATAAGAGGGGCGATCCAAGGGGTAGTGATGCAAGCTTGGATGACTTCTATTATTTCTCTTGAAAATCCAAGTTTTTTGAGGACTGCCATTAGATATGGAACGCTGATCATGTCAAATGCATTTGCCATATCCAGTTTGATTATGATTCCTTTTTCTTTTCTTTTCATGCTGGAATGTACGGCTTCCTGTACAATAATTACATTATCTATGATTTGCCTGTTGGGCACAAATCCTCCTTGGTTTTCAAATATTATTGTTGGGAGAACTTCCTCGATTCTATTTGCAATTATTTTTGTGATGATCTTATAGTAGGAATTGCAAAGGGAGATGGGGCGGAGTCTATTGAAGGTGGAAGGGTTGGATTCTTTTGGGACTAATGCAAGATAAGAGGATTTTGTATTGCTTCATTTTTTTATTTTTTTTTGAAGACATTCTTTACCATTCTTAAGAAGTCCTTTCTTATTATATTCCAATGGAATCTGTAGAACACTATTGTAAAACCATCTGACCCACGGAATTTTCTAGATGTAGGCTCCATATGGCCGCCACTACCTCTTCTTCTGTTATCTCTTTGCAAATTTATAAGTTTTGTTTTATTTTTATTTTTATTTTATGTATGTTGTAGGAAGCTTTCATACTCAGCCATTTCTTCTATGGCTGAAAGTAAATTTTTAAAATGCTTGTGGGCTGCTCTTTTTAGTTCCTTTGCACCTTTGACCTCTTGTCGATCAACTTGTATTTTTTCTATCTGATTTCTTGCTCTTCATATCTTAATGGTATTGTGAAAAAAGGAGGTGTTTTTGTCCCTTGCCTTAAGCCATAGGCTTCTAGATTTCAATCTGGCCTCTTCTTCCTCTTTTCTGTTTTCCCTGTATATTTCCCAAAATATCTCCTTCTCTCTTAAATAATCCTGTTTGTCTTCTTATTTTCTTTCTTTTTCAATTTGTATCCTGTCCAGTTTCTATTGCAACTCTTTTTTCTTTTCTTTTCTTTTTATTTCATTTTCTCTTGCCCATTCCTTTAGCTTGGCTCTTAAATTTTTAAATTTTGTTTCCCAAATATATTGGGGTGATCCTGATATTCTTGGTTCACAGTCTTCCTTGATTAGTTCGTTGAATTATATGTTGTTGTCCCATATTGAGTTGTATATAAATGGAAGCGGTCCTTGATTTTCCATTTTGCCCATCATTATTGCCACCGGCTTATGATTAGATGTCGTGGTGTGTAGAATTTTAGATTTAATAGAGCTATGAACTACTGCTATGTTTTCTTGAATCAGAATTCTATCCAACCTTTCTTTAAAGTTATTTTTTCCCACTCTTTTGTTACTTCAGGTATATTTTCCGTTGCCTGGGGAATGTCTATTAAGTTTTGTTGTTCCATTATTGCTTCCAGAGCATCCCCGGATGGGTCTGTGTGATATGTCTCTCCAAACTTTTATTCTATACTTATTACGAAATTTAAATTCCCTCCGAGAATTATTTTCCTGGTTTGTATTTCTTTTAGTGCTTCCTTTATGGTGTCCCAGCGTTGCTCTTTTTCCTTGTAGTGATTGGGGGCATATATTTTTATGAAGCTGTACTTCTCTTTTGTGCTTATTTGCTTTAGATCCGTTTGTATCCAGTGCTGATCTTTTTTTTTTTTGTATCACTTCCCATTGTCCTTTTTTCCATATTGTGTAGATTCCGCTTGAAGAACCTGTTTCCTGTATTGCTTCCCCTTCATAATTTTTTAATTTTTTTATTATTTTTTCTGTTTCTTGGCTATTTGTTTTGGTCTCCTGAATCATAATAATGTCTGGATTTTCTTTTCCCAGAATGTCTCTTGTGGCATTTTCTTTAAAGGGTGATCCCATTCCTCGGTAATTCCAGGAGACCACTATCATTATTTGCTTGTTGGATGGTGCAAGAGGCCTTTCCCTCTTTATTGGATTTTATCATTGTTTCCTGAGCTTCTTCCCAGAAAGGATTCCATTGGTTGTTACGTTACTAAATCCATTTCCTTTGCTGCCGCTTCATCCCTCAGTTCTTTGTTTGACTTTCTTCCTGGTTTTTTTTTTATGTTCTACATTTTGAAGAGTTTCCTTTGACTGATTTCTTGTTAGAATTTTGTCTTCTAAGGGAGGAGGAGGGGATTGAGTATTTGAGATTGTAGAGATTGCTGGGAGGTTGAGGGTATTTGGGGGGGATCTAGATCTGGATCTGGGGGATGGGGGGCCTGAGGGATCCAGTGGCCCAAAAGGATTTAGGCTAATGAGAGGATTGTCGTTTGCTTTTTGTGATGGAGGGAGGAGGTCAGAAAATGCAAGGGGCTGCGAAGAAGGGTGAAGGGGTTGTTTGTTGGTTGTCTTCTTCCTTTTAGCCTGCTCCCATTTGTTTTCTAGATCTTCAGCATTTTCATTTTCATTCTCTTTTTTTTTTGTACATCTATTAGCAAAATGACCATATTTGTGACATACCTTGCATTTGAAGGGGATTTTCTCATAATTCAGTTGTTGAATGTGCGTCCACTGGTCCACTTTGATTTTGATCGCTTCTAGAAGCCCTTTCCCTAGATCCACTTCTACGCAGATTCTGGCACATGCATGCATATTTTCCTTCGGTTCGTGCACCTGTCTATGTATTTCCTTACTGCATTTCCTATAGCTTTAACTGAATTACCCCCCAAGCAATGGAGGGGAAGGTGCGGCAACCTGATCCAGATTGGGACAACGCTGGGCACGTCCGTTTCTAGATCAAAATCTGGTGTCCATTTGTTTAGGTACAGTCCCCTTGTAACCATGACGTATGGGCCGTTCCTAAATATCATATTGTGGTCCTCCTTCGACAGAACCTAATTGAGATTTTTCCATTTATTGACGCAGTCCAGTTCCTTTCCACCCATTTTTGGACCATCTTGGGTGATGGCCATAACCCAGTAAACTGCTCCACTAATCCATGCTCCACCAGGGACAGAGTTGCTCTACGGGGGAGAGCGGGGGGGAGAGAGATTTTAGGAATGTCTTCCAATCTTTTAACAAACTTGGTTATTGACGGTCAGTTCTTGGCTGGAGCCATTGCAGATATGAGAGAGGCGAATGCTTTTGCTGTTCCTTCATTTTCTTGTTGGCAATCCGAGGGAGGATCTCCATCCCCTAGAGGATCCATCAAGCTAAGGCCTCAGTAGCAAGAGGTCGCTGAGGGGCAGCTACGTGTTACGTTCTTTGGCTAGGGTTGTGCTGTTCCGTTAACAACAACAACGTGTTTTCCCTCTATAATATTAATATTACTATATTGCATTATTATTGGTAATATATTAAAATAATTTAAATTGAATTTTTTTTGGGTTTTTTGGTAATTTGTAAATGGAATTATAAAAAGAATAAAATCATAAAAAAAAAATTATGTTACTTTTAATTTATAGCTATTTTTAAAAATAAATTAATTTAGTTGTATATTTAATTTAGACATTTTGTTTTGTTTTATTTGATGTTCAATTTATTTAAAAATATATATAACTTTTCTTATTTTTATTTTTTCAATATAATAATATAAATAAATATGCAATACAAATTTTTCTCTTATAAATGTGTAGGGATTTAGTAAATCTGAGACATTTTCAAATGTATACTCAATATGTTGAATTCTTTTAATTTTTTCAAACATTTTAATTAAAAATAATCACCCACCATACTTTTTCTTATTCAAAATACTCAAACAATTAAAACAAATTTTATTTAATTATATTTATTTAATTGCATAATTATTTAATTATATTCAAATTACAAATATAATATAATTATATTTAAATTAAAATGTTATTATGAAGGGACACCTTTACTTTGGTAGATCACATCAAAGAAATACATGCCAAGAGTATCCCCATATGACATAATAAACTATAAATTGCACCAAATGTTGAAAAGGAAACGTCGTAAGGCAGCAATGGCGTAGGAAATAGTAGCATTAACATCTGGAGCAAAAATCTTAGACGTTATTAACACTCAAAACCAATTCAACAATTTGAAAACAAAGATTAATAATTGTTTTTGTTTGTGCATAAGTGAAATACAAAACAAAAGGGAAAAATACAAAAACTCAGTTAATTGAAACCAGAATGCACACCATGTCATCATACAGTTGGAATCCAATTCAACAATTTGAAAGCATACAAAAGATTAAGAACTATGTTTCTTTGTTGTATAAGTGAAATACAAAACAAAAGGGAAAAATACAAAAAATCAGTTAATTGAAACTAGAATGCACACCATGTCATCATACAGTTGGAATCTGAGTGTTTTGCAGGATTTCGTTTTCTACTTACAGAAAAGGAGCAAACAATCTAAAAAACCATGTTGAAGACCATACATGTTATTTCAACAAACATGAAGTAATCAAAATTGCCACACCTACTCGAATAGAGAGATTCTTCATATGAATCGGATAATTAATCGTGTCCAGGAGAAATGAGGGCATATGGAGTCATAGTGTCAATCTGAGGGCATTGTTTGCTACTTTTTAACATTTGAGCTACAAATGTTGATAATGGTCATTCACATATATGTTACACATTATAATAGAGTTGTGACACATGAAGCCCAGTAGTACAGGGTATTGACAATATTTCCAGGTGATAGTATGATCATAATGTGCATGCCATCATCACCCGCAGTACAACTTTTTTCTTTTGTTCTGATATCTATACAGAGGCATCTAAACTGAGGTAATATCATGAATTGAATTCATGTCTGAATCTTTTGGATTAGTTGGAGAGGACACAATTTTTTCATTTTGTTTCAGATTTTCTTCCCAACCCAATTGTGTGGGACTCAATTTTTGGAAACTGGCATCTTCTCTGGTCTCAGTCTGCCAAAAAGGTACATTTCTATTTTGTAATGTTCTCAATATTTTCTTGCCAACGTTCTGCATATTCCGATCTAAATTCTTTTCAGAACTCTCATTTGATGTCAAATAGCTCTCCATTGAATAATCTGTGATCTGAGATTATTAATTAAGGCTATGCATAACCTGTACCATATGTTGTTGCTGCATATATACCAATTCATGTATTCTCTAAAATATACAGAGTTGACACCACATCAAAATTTCATTCTCATTCCTCACTGAATATAAGCATTCTACTCCATACTTTCAAAACAATACAAATTATCCAATCCACTGGGTTGTGATAGCCTGTGCTTAGCCTATAGTGTATGAAAAACATAAACACAAAGCTTCACTGGAGAAACAAAATAAGCTTCTGAATTTCATATCTAGGCAGTGGTATTATAAATACATATGCTGAATAAGCTCCCAGTGGTTTGTCTAAATATTTTAGCAGTTCAACTTCTAGATAATATATCAAGAACCATAAAATCACACTCTTGATTCTGATTCATGAACCTAGGATTCAGTGAGTGATGAAGGTTTTTGTCAAAGATGGAAGGTACAAATTTCTTAAATGACTTGCTAACATTCATTGTCATATGCTCCATCCAAAACCATTCAAATCGAACTCCCTACAATTGGATTCTATACTAGTGTCATCATTAGCATTCAAGTCTAATTATTCAGTGAGCTTGGAAAGCTTGTTATTTCTAACTGAAGGAATTTCAACTTCATCCCTATGAAGCCCTGCCAATTCACCCTTGCAGAAAACTTCATGCAAAGAGAAGCTCCTAGGCACTTCTGGTTTAATTACTTGTTGTCCTACACATGATCCATTTACTTCCATCTATTTTTCCCTTGCATCAGACATGCCATAGCCATTTTCTTTTGTTTGTACCCTAAAACTTGTGGTCCTCTCCCATAAATTTCCTTTGGTTGGAATTGAATTCTTGTCTGAATCTTTTGGATTAGTTGGAGAGGACACAAATTTTTCATCTTGTTTCAGATTTTCTTCCCAACCCAATTGTGTGGCACTCAATTCTCGGAAACTGACATCTTCTCTGGTCTCAGTCTGCCAAAAAGGTACATTTCTATTATTTAATGTTCTCAATATTTTCTTTCCAACGTTCTGCATATTCCGATCTAAATTCTTTTCAGAACTCTCATTTGATGTCAAACAACTCTCCATTGAATAATCTGTGACCTGAGATTGTTGATTAAGGCTATGCATATCATGTACCATATGTTTTTGTTGCTTGTATAATGATGGAATTTCAGGTAAACAAGAAAAAACATTGTTGAGGCATTCAGTGGACATTTTTGAAGCCAATTCTGAGATTTCTGCACAGGCAGCTTCCAGTCCAACAGAACCTAAGTTGTGGCCAGCAAGAGTTTCCCTAGCCTTTTCTAGCACAGACTTCAAGTACTTACCTGTTTCAACCATGTTAGATTAAGAAAAAGAGAGCCAATATTGAACTCCTTTCATGTTCTTTCTCTTTTCACCCCAAATTAATAGAGCTATCTAGACAGAATCAATGGAAACACAGCTTAATCTCAGCTCTCATATCAAGTTCAAAAATTGTTTCTTTTCATTTTAACATAAAATTAACACTAGAATAGAAGGTGATTACATGAAGTAACTATCTTAAATAAAATTCACAATGCCTGGTAATTTATATCTCTATTCACCCTTAATGACCCTAAAAGGAGAGAACGCACTATGCCTGCCTGCTTTGACGTTTCCAGACCCAGGACTTTATAAGACCTTACTTTCACATGCCTTATGTGAGTAACATGTGCCTTGCCATACCTTGTGTAACGAAGCCTTGGCCTAGTCCAATGCCTTTTCTTTGGCAAAGAAAGGACTTTGCCCAGTACATAACTCTGTAGATTGATTACTTCACATACATGAAGTATTTACCTACCATAATGTCCAATTACTTCCTGATGTTGCCTTAAATAAAATAAAAAGGAACCTCCACTTACGATCAAAAGAAGAAAGAAGAAATACTTCTTGCATTGGAAGTTTCATATGACTTAGAGGTGGAGCAGATGGACGTCAAGACTACATTGGTGGAGCTTAACACATGGACTGTATTCTGGAACAGTTCCAAGAATAAGAATGGTGCTAAAGTTCGTGTCTTTCTTTTGATCCTAAGTATCAAATACTCCTATGCTACTAGAAACAAGAATTGCAAAATGGGTATGACATGAGAAACAAAAATTCTTAGGGTTTGTACAAGTAACTTTTTTGGTTTTTTAATATTTTTTAAAATTATTAATGTGAAAATAATAATTATTAATATTTTGACAGTTAGTAGTGAAACTCATTCACTATTGTCATAGCAGCTAGCAATTCATGGAGCTTATGGCTAGCTTAATTTCTTAGCATGAAGCTTGATATTCAACTTAAAAATACCTAATTATACATAAACCATCCGAAAGCTTTCAACATACCAGAATTTTGGTTAAGTGAATCAATATTGTACTCATTAAATTGAAAGGTGAAATCATATTATAGTTATTCCAACATTATTTTTCTAGTAGATGAAATCTACCATAGAAAAAATTGAAATTTAAGAATGTATTTATGTGTTGGGTTGTGTTATATTCTTTCCACAACTAGCCCACGTAGTTAACCAGGGGGTTAGAGGGGGGGCGGAGGCCCCCCTTCGTTGCACCGATTGCGTAGCGGGGGGGTCATAGGGGGTTTGAGGGGTGCAAGTAACTCCACTCTATGGGGTTTGGGGCAGCACCGCAGAAAATTTTGGTTTTGGAACCTATGTTAGGTGGGTGGACCCACCTATGGTTTTGTGCATGATTTTCACACATGTTTTTGGACGCGATGGTTTTCGGTCCATGGTATTGGATGCTTCAGCATGTATAAATATGTATTATAACATTGAAATGAACATAATGAAAAATCAAGCTGGTAGTCACGGTTTTGGGATCCAGAGGAAAATCTCTATGTATATGTGTTTTATGTGTTATGGTCTCGCATTGTTTATTTTATGTGTTTTAGAATTCGTATGCAGGTAATTTCTGTACGGGGTTAAAACCTACATTTGGTATCAGAGCTGTTTTGGCTTCAAGGAGACGCCTTTATTGCTGAGGGGTTTCGCTCAGGCCTGTGGTAGACCCTGTTCAGTGGGAGATCTGCGAGATCGATTCTGGTGGTGAAAGAAGATGGCGAGCAGTGGAAAGATAGAGATCGAGAAATTTAATGGTCAAAGTTTTGAGTTGTGGAAACTCAAGATGGAAGATCTGTTGGTGGATAAAGATCAGTGGATCACGGTAGATCCGGGTACTAAACCAACGGGAGTGTCCAATGAAGAATGGAAGAAGTTGGATCAGAAGGCAAAGAGCACAACATGATTATCTATCTTAGATTCAGTATTTTTGAATGTATCAAGGGAAGATACGACGAAGGATTTGTGGGACAAGTTAGGGACTTTGTACCAATCTAAGTCTCTGGTGAATAAACTGTTCCTGCGGAAAAAGCTATATAACCTAAGGATGAAAGATGGAGACTCGGTGACAGAGCATCTGAACGCATTTAATACTGTGGTAAGTCAGTTAGCATCTGTTGATATTAAAATTTTAGATGAAGATAAGTGCATTAGTTTGTTGTGTTCTCTACCAGATTCATGGGATAGTCTGGTTATTGCAATAGGTAGCAATGCAACTGCCTTGCAGTTTGATGAAATAGTCTCATCCTTGCTGACGGAGGAGATGAAACAGAAAAATATGGAGAGCCAGAATGGTGATGCCTTATATGTACGAGGATGGTCCCAGAATAGAAACAAAAATAAGTCATCGAGTGGGATATCTAAATCTAGAGGGAGATATAAATCTCCAGGAAAACCTGTAAAGGTGGTCTGCTGGAAATGCGGAAAGGAAGGGCACTACAAAAGGGATTGTAAATATAAAGATCCTACTAAAGGAAAGGGATTTGATGATGCTCCTTCTGCAGAGGTGAAAACCACCTTAGACGAAGGTGGGGATGTGTACTTGGCTTCTTCAGGTACACATGTAGATCATGAGGTATGGTTGATTGACTCAGGTGCATCCTTTCACTTCACTCCCAATAGAGAGTGGTTCTGCGAGTATGAGAAATACGATGGTGGTGATGTCTTCATAGGGGATGATAGGAAGGCTAGAATCATTGGTCATGGAAAAGTAAAGTTGAAGTAGCAAGGTGGAAGGCTTAGAACACTTCTAGATGTTCTGCATATTCTTGCATTAGCCAAAAATCTGATTTCTGTAAGCAAGTTGGATGATGCAGGTGTAAAAACAGTGTTCGAGAAGGATACCTGCAAGATGGTTCGGCGAGCACAGGTATTGATGTGGGGAGTTTGGATTGGAACTCTGTACAAGCTGCAAGGTAGCACAGTTGTTTGATGGGTGCAACAATTATGTGGTTCTTGAAAGTAGAGCAGAAAATATAGTGGTCTTTGGAGAGAAGACCATGTTGTGGCATCAAAGGCTTGGACATATTGGAGAGAAGGGCCTTCGAATACTTCATGGTAAAGGTATGGTAGAAGGTATGAGTAATAGCTCTCTTGATTTTGATTTCTGTGAAGATTATGTATATGGGAAGCAGAATCGGGTGAGTTTCCCCTCTGGTGGTAAGAGGGTGAAACATGTATTAGAGCTTGTGCATAGTGATGTGTTTGGACCTATGAAGGTTCCATCACTGGGTAAGTCTGTGTACTATGTATCATTTATAGATGACTTCTCAAGGAATACATGGATATATTTCCTTAAGAAGAAATCTAAAGTCTTTGACAGGTTTAAAGAATTCAAGGCTCTGGTGGAAAACCAGACAAAGAAGAAGATAAAGGTGCTGAGGACAGATAATGGTGGAGAGTTTTGCAGTAAGGAATTTGAAGAATTCTGTAAGAAGTGTGGTATAACATGGTGGAAGACTACTCCATATACACCTCAGCAAAATGGAGTTGTAGAAAGAATGAACAAGACATTGATGGAAAGGGAAAGAAGCATGCTCAATGGTTCTGGGTTAGGACAGGAATTCTAGGCAGAGGCGGTGGAGACAACATGTTACCTGGTCAATAGATCACCTTCATCAGCATTGGAGGATAAAACTACACAAGAGGTATGGATTGGTAAGAAACCCTCTCTTTCACATCTGAGGGTATTTGGATGTGATGCATATGTACATGTTCCAAAGGAGAAACAAACCAAGTTGGATAGTAAATCTGAAAAGTGCATCTTTATTGGCTATAAGGATGGTTTAAAGGGTTATAAGGTTTGGAACCCAGTAATAAGGAAGGTTTTGTATAGCCGAGATGTGGTGTTCAGAGAGGTGAAAGATGTTATTAAACATGAATTCCAACCACATGAACCTGAGAAGATAGAGTTTGAGCTAAAGGAGGAAGAATTAGACTCTATAGTAGAGGAGGAATCAGAAGATGAAGAGCCACAAACTCCACGTGTGAGAAGATCAGTTCAAGAAAGAAGGCAACCAGAAAGGTATAGTCCATTTGCTTTCCGTTCAAATTTTGCTTTATCTATCATTGATGATGATCCCAGAACTGTGAAGGAAGCAATAGATTTAGAGGATGGAAAACTCTAGAAAGAGGCCATGGTTTATGAAATGGCATCTTTGCACAAAAATGAGGCTTGGGATCTGGTGGAGTTGCCGGTTAGAAGGAAACCCATTGGCAGCAAATGGGTGTTCAAGAAGAAGACAAAAGCAGAAGGAAAGGTGGAGAATACAAAGCTCTATTGGTAGAAAAAGGTTATTCCCAGGTGTCGGGAATTGATTTTGGTGATATTTTTTCCCCTGTTGCCAAGGTAACTTCTATTAGGTTACTTTTATTTGTTGCTGCTGCTTTTGATTTTGAGGTAGAACAAATGGATGTGAAGATAACATTTCTTCACAGGGATCTGGAAGAGGAAATCTACATGAAGCAACCTGAAGGCTTTGCAGTGAAGGGTAAGAAAGAACTGGTATGAAAGTTAAAGAATTCTCTGTATGGGTTAAAACAGTCACCAAGGATATGGTATCAGAAATTTGATACATTTATACAGGGACTTGTAACTTGGCTTCACCAAAAGCAAAGCAGATCACTGTGTGTATTTTAAATTAATTGGTGATCGTGTTATTTATTTGGTCTTGTATGTGGATGATATGTTGCTGGTTGGAAATGACAAAGAAATTATCCAGGATTTGAAGACCCAATTGTCCTCCAAATTCGACATGAAATATCTTGGTGCTGCAAACTATATTTTGAGCATGGAAATTAAAAGAGATCAGGCAAAGAGGAAGCTTTGGTTAAAACAGAGGAAGTATGTCGAGACAATATTGCAGAGATTCAATATGCAGGATAGTAAACCGGTGAAGGTTCCTATTCCTGTAGGTGGAAATTTATCTGCACAGTATTCGAAGACACAAGAAGAGGAAGAGGACTTGTCCTGTGTTCCATATGCAAGTGCAGTTGGTAGCCTGATGTATGCAATGGCTTGTACTAGACCAGACATTGCACATGCAGTGGGAGTATTAAGCAGGTTTATGTCAAAACCAGGAAAGGAGCATTGGACAACAGTGAAGCAGGTTTTCAGGTATTTGCATGGCACTAGTGATTATGGTTTGTGCTACCAAGGAAGACCAGGATTGGATAGAGTGTTGGATATTCGTGGCTTTATTGATGCAGACTAGGCTGGAGATCTGGATCAAAGAAGATCTACAAGTGGGTATGTGTTTAACCTATTTGGAGGTGCAGTCAGTTGGATGAGTAAGAAACAATCTGTAGTGGCACTATCAACTACAGAGGCAAAATACATGGCAACTACTCATGCAAGCAAGGAAGCAGTTTGGTTGCAGAGATTGTGTTCAAGTATGGGGTTAGTACAGGGAGCTATAAGGATAGACTGTGACAGCCAAAGTGCAATTTTCTTGGCAAAGAACCCTGTATATCATTCAAGACAAAGCACATTGATGTTCAGTATCACCTTGTGAGGGATATGATAGAAGAAAAAAAGGTGTTGTTGGTAAAGGTGGACACTTTGAAGAATACTGCAGATGCATTGACAAAATTTGTGAGCTCTGAGAAGTTCTCTTGGTGTAGAGAAACAATGGGCATTGCAAGGCTGGATAAATAACTAATCTCTCTTGTGGGTCTCTGTGGAAAGAAAATAACAAGTGGGAGAATGTTGGGTTGTGTTATATTCTTTCCACAACTAGCCCACGTAGTTAACCGGGGGGTTAGAGGGGGGGCAGAGCCCCCCCTTCTTTGCACCGATTGCGTAGAGTGGGGGTCATAGGGGGTTTGAGGGGTGTAGGTAACCCCACTCTATGGGGTCCAGGGCAACGCCATGAAAAATTTTGGTTTTGGAACCTATGTTAGGCTGTGCGGACCCACCTATGGTTTTGTACATGATTTTCGCACATGTTTTTGGATGCAATGGTTTTCGGTCCATGGTTTTGGACACGATGGTTTTCGGTCCATGGTATTGGATGCTTCGACATGTATAAATATGTATTATAACATTGAAAGGAACTTAATGAAAAATCAAGCTGGTAGTCCCGGTTTTGGGATCTAGAGTAAAATCTCTATGTATATGTGTTTTATGTGTTATGCTCTCGCATTGTTTATTTTATGTGTTTTAGAATTCGTATGCAGGTAATTTCTGTACAGGGTTAAAACCTACATTATGGAATCCCATCATAGCATAAATTTACAAACATCGCATAACAACTAATTTTACAGTTTCTAGGTCACCCCCATCAAAGCTTTCATTTGGCAGGAAGTTGATTTTCTCATAATTTAAGAGCACTCTTTGCTAGTACAAATTCTGAAACTTAGGGAAGCAAACTCACAATTTTCTTGTCCATAAAAGAGGTCTAGCCTGGGGAACTTTTGTGTACTTTCTGGCTGCAACTAGCTTTCAAAATTGAATGGCACAGAAATCTTAACATAAGCATGAATATGCTATGTGGATTTTGTCAATAATGTAATGCTATACTGAATCTGACAACATAGCAACATAATTTTGTTTTGTTGTGGGTACAAGTATTTGTGTTCTCTGTCCAACAGTGTTTACATAGAACATACCCAAAATTGCAAGAACAAACACATCACTGTGAGAGAAGATATAACGATCAAGGGCTCTTTCAAATTCTATTTTTCCAGAACAAAAAAATTGTTCCTTTTCATCAAATGACATACTGTTTCCCTGTCACAACATAAGGTTGATTTAAAAACAAATTATGTAAAAGAGTCTAATAGTTAAGCAGTGAAATAAATATTATACCTACATCTACGAGATTGAAGATACAGACAAAAAAATAAGGGGCAAGGGGCATAAGTGACTCAGTGGCTCCAAATATAAGCTCAGGAGCTCTATAATAATACGAGTTTGGTTTGGCAGACATAAAATCATCTCTTTTGCATTTGACACTCCCTGAAAGGGATGTTAGGCAAAGATAAATTTGCCTGGGAAGCTGAAATTGACTTCTTTGGGTTCTGCCAATCCCTGAAGGAATGTTGGAATAGAAATTTGCTCGAGAAGAAAACCACATCATAGGATGATTAGGGTAATTTACATTGAATATTTAACAAGTAATTTGGGGTTAGATTTTACTTAAGAAGCGCTGAACAACATATAATTGGTAATACGATTGGTTTGAATATTGTGGGGGATTAGTTGCCTCTATTAGCCAAATAATTATCACTGCACTCTATTAAATCTATAACAGAGCCAAGGGTTCTTTTGAAGCTTCATTGAGTCCTTCACACTTGATTTAAATTAATTATTGGTTTAAGTTCACTCATATGCATTTGAACATTTTTAACAAACCAATTCATTTTAACAATCCAAGATAAAAAATTGAGCAAACTCATCCTAAACTCATATGAGCTTCGGTAGAAAACACATATAAGCCTGGGGCTACAACCAACACATATTTAATTTATGTATTTTGGTAACAACCAACAGACCCACCTAATATAAATAAGGCACCCCACAGGCATTTAACTCCGTCAAACCCTTGATCCCAAAGTTCCATACTTGCTTGGCAGTTTTGTGAATCCTTATTTTGTGAGTTCTCGAATTACAAAATCTGTTGTACTTTTTGTGAGTTCTGGACTCACAAAGCTATGGATAAAGTAGAAGCTATGGTGGTTTATTTTGCAAACTATCAAATGCGGAGGTCGAACATCCTCCAGCTGTAACTTTAATCAGTCCCAAACTTTGACTTCAATGCACATCTTATTTGGTAACTATAACCATCCTTCTTCTGCAAGGATGTGGAGCTATCATCACCATCAATCCTTCAATGTCCTACCTTCAATGGGCTTTCCAAAAGAGGGTTTTATGTGTCTCACCATCAATACTTCAATGTCCTACCTTCAATGGGCTTTCGAAAAGAGGTTTTTCTGTGTCTCATGGGTAGATTCAGTTTGAGTTGCTAGTCAATGAATTAATCAACAAGTTTGGGTCATTCTTTCTCTAGCAACTCTGTATTTTGCAGTTATTTCCCCCCCCCCATTTTTTTTTGCAGCGGGCTCCTAGAATGGATAGTGAGGCTTTTGAAGCAGTCCATTCATTAGATCTAACATTTTCCATTCTAGGATCCTATCTCTGTTTTGGATCCTCTGTCTTTTTTTCAAGAGGAGAAAACACACTATCTTATATTAAAAATATAGAGGATGGTTACAGAGCATGAATTTAGATTAGATCGAAAAGATTCTGTGGCAAAGAGATTTCCTAAGGCAGCTAGCAAAAACTCCCAAAAACAAAGTGCTATAGAAGAAAGTAAAACAAAGACAGATTATAGATCCAAAATAGCAGAGCTATTGTATCAAAGTAAAACCAACTCCACATCCAAAATTCGAACAAGAAGGAACAAAGCTGGCTGGAAACATGAGGCGGAGAGCAGCAGCAAGAGACAACCCCATCAAACCAAAAACGTTGGGGGTCATCCTCTGTTTGTCTTGCTCTTACATAAAATAACTCAGTTTTACTATGTGCCTTCTATCTCTATAGAAGGATTCTTCAGCAAAAAAAAATAAATCATCACTTAGATAGCATAACGTTTCTATCCTTCATATCTTAATAGTCCCTTAATGAAGGAATGAACCATTTTCAAAAACTAAAAATTTGATTATCTCTGGCTATTTTAATAGTTCGTGTGTGAAGGATAGCTTCTTGAAAGTGCTTTCACTATCATGAATTCAGTCAATATGCCATGAAGTGTCCACCCAAGAAGACGTCAGGAGGAGCAACAAATCTCAAGAGGAGAAGTAGTTTATTTGGTATTACAAAATTTGACTTCTACTAACAGGAAAAATAAAAAAAAACGAATGTTATTGTTAATTCATTCACTACTTGGTACGCAGGACTTTAGATATCTTTATTTCATTTTTTATATGATACATATAAAACCATTAAAATTGTGAAAAAAGATGGAGGATTAATCTACGCTATGAATCAAATCAGTGTCCACTATGAAATGGGCAACACTAGTTGCTTTGAGAGGGTCGGACCTCAACATCTACACCATTTTTACATTCTAAGTCCACGTTACTTGTATCCCTAAGGTCTGAGTTACATATAATGCCGAAGTTTCACCAGCTCAGAATATTTTTTTTTAATTTGTTAAATTTGTTTTTGACTTGCAAGGGCTCACTGTAGACATCCAAACATATTTTAGGTGCCACTCCAAACCTCCTCCAAGCCCCCTGTGTGACAATAGATAGCGAAAATCAAAGTCAAAACATATCAAAATCAATCTCTCTGTTTATTGTCTATACAGTGGAAAGACAAAATCGTCTCAACCCTACATGTCAATCTTACTACAGTCGTCGTTTAGACATATTCGTTAACCCAAAGACTTGAAGAAGAAGAAAATTTGCTCTAGGCTTTTAATTTTTTTTGCAGAAACAGGACACAACAGTAAAAGGACAAAACAGTAGAATGACATAACAGTAAAAGGACAAAACTTGTCTCATGTTGTATTTGAAATAATTGTGGGATTTTTGAAAGTGTTTGAGAAATTCAGGTATAAAGTAAAACCCTCCTGATAAGGGCGGGCAAGAAAAGACAGTGGTCCTCTGCTGTTGGCCATGAAAGTTTAAAATGTAATCTGTGGAAACCTAAACTCATTATAATTAGGGTATAAGACTCAATAATCTCCAATTTTCTGTCATGTACGACTCTAACATTAACCCACGATAGCAATGCTTTTTATCTTCACAATCTCTCCTAGCTGATCTATTGCAGTCTCGCCTAGAAATAACAGCTGGACAAAATTACCAGACAAGAATCAAGGGTGTACGCTACTTGTCCTTACGCTCTAGCCCGCTTCCAAATAGCTCTTATTTTGGGAGCCAAATTAAACTGTGAAAATACACATTAGGTATTCTTTTGACTAGATAAAATGTTTTTCATATCTTGTGTTTCTGCATCCCACAAATGCGTCGTGACCAAGGGTGGGGATCCAAATGAGGTGTCAAAGGAGTCTTCACATTCTAGAATGGAACTGGGGTCATCTTCCCACAAGGTGTCGAAGGAGTCTTCACATTCCAGAATGGAGCTGAGCTTGCCCATCCTCCACCACCCCCGAGCCTTTGATGCAGTGAGTGAATGAAGGGTAGGGAAGATAATCAATGTCACTCCACTCGGAGAAGCACCTGGTAGTAGTGTCGAGCAAGGGCTAGGGCTAGGTCGATAGGCTAAGTCACGATTATCATAATTTATAATTAAATTTCTAACTAACTTAATACCGGTCGAATCAATTGGATGGCTCAAATTATTTTAATCATCTAATAGTGAAATCAAGGGCCCACGAATGTACACGTAAGCTAAAAGGGAAGTTGATTTCAGAGGAAAACGCCTTATGGCATTAATATTTAAAAGATTATATTTTTTTGAAAAATATGCTCTCTAGTTTTATGGATACTCAACACCATATTCTCACACGTATGGGTCAACCTATTCAATTAGTTGGTGTGGTGAGTTCTAGATGGAATTTCTTCCTAGGGATATGCATGAAAACAAAACACTTAAAAGGGGTTTTTAAGGGAACAACCACATCTTGGAGTGTGTATGTTTGGAGAAAACATTGTTAGTAAATCTTTTTTGTTTTTAGTTTGAGTTCTAAAATTGCATGTTGACGCTCCATTAATGTGTGACGGTGATAACATTAAACAATTATTAGAAGGGGACAAATATAAAAAAAAAAAAAAATAGAGAAAAATAATTTTAAAGAGGAAATATGTTGATTTGACATATATCTATAATTATAAAAATGTATTTTAATAAATAATCATTTTTTTATACTTTGTGAGTCAGAGGAAGTACAAGCACATTCTTAATATATTTACAAAGTATCACTTTCAGAAATATAAATTTATCATTAATCTCCATTTTAATATTATATTGAAAATGTTCTGCATCATGCGGACATCTAAATTATGTTTTCACTATGGGGGATGTGTCCTTCTTAATATTTAAATATTGAACTTTTGTATTATTAGATTATTAATAAGTAGTTATCATTTAAAAAATAGGCCACCTTAAAAGGTATAGTTAGATATGTTTTCACTATGGGTGATGTGTCCTCCTTAATATTGAAATATTGAACTTTTGTATTATTAGATTATTAATATTGAAATAATGAACTTTTGTATTATGTTGATTATTAATATTAAAATAATGAGCTTTTGTTTTGTGTATTATATTGAAATAATGAACTTTTCTATTAATAAGTAGTTATCATTAAAAAAATAGGCTACCTTAACAGGTATAGTTACAGTGTTTTTATGTTTATGTCGAGCTTATGATAACTTTAATATAGTTACAAAGTTTTTATGTTTGTGTCAAACTTATGATAACTTCATAAATTGCAAACTTTGGCTTTCAAAAATATGAATTTATTGTTAATGTCTATTTTAATATTATATTGAAAAGGTTTTGTATCATGTGCTCATCTAAATCATTTTTTGACTATGGGGAATTTGTCCTTGTTAATATTGAAATATTGAACTTTTGTATGAACTTTTGTATTATTAGATTATTAATATTCAAATAATGAACTTTTGTGTCATATTCATTATCAATATTGAAATAATGAACTTTTGCCTTTTGTATTATATTGGAATAATGAAATTTTGTATTATTCTTTTTATTTTATTTTTATATATATCATAATAATTGAATTAACAATGAGGATAATTATCATATATTTAACTTTCCCATCTTTGAGAAAAATGTTTCAAAAAAACGTTCTTGCGCAGTGGTTATAAATTTCAATAATTTTGGATTTTTAAGTTGCACTATTTTGTTTAGTCTAATATTGAAGTATATAGAAAGAAAGTAAAGATGAAAATGGATTGTTTTCCTAATCCATTTTTAGATTAAAATAATCAATGAATGTTGTTCCTATTGTCATTTAATATTTTTCTTCTTTTCTTTGCAGTATAGAAGGCAACTTTTCCTTTGTTGCCAGCAAAGGTTGTTGCTTTTGGTATGGATATTGCTATTTGGAAATTTCTCCCCTTTGACATTATTGAGCTTCTCTTTCATTGGCTTCCTTTGTCAGTGTTGATGAAATTTAAGTTGGTTTGTAGACAATGGTGTCTTGTTTTGGAAAACCCTCTTTTTATTGCGGCTTGTGATCGATGTTGTGAGAAAGAGTTAGGATTTATTTCTTTGTCCACTTGTTTTCGTAATGATTTCTTCCTAGCATCATACCTTAACGATGGTGGTCACTTGTTGACATTTTCTTCATTCTGCATACAAAATTGAATGTACAGTGGGATCAATGATCCTCATTATAACAACCCTAGTGAAAATTCTACGTAATAAAAGTTAAAAACAATAACCACGAATGAATGGGACACTTATTCCAAGCTAATTGTTGGGCAAGACATCCTAAGGGGTTTTAATTTGGTTGTTTATTGCTAAGGAAATTGGCAAAGGCAATGGCTAAGGATTTAGAAAGGAAAAATTGCATTTTTGGCATAATTATTTATGAAAATAATGGAAATTAGGAGAAAAAGGAGGTGAAAGGTCACAAGTTGCATGTGAGGAAGAATTTGAAGGTAAATAATGGAAAATAAAGAAAATAGAGGCCTCATTCATAAAAAGGTTTTAGAGGATCAGTTTGTAACCTTTTTGCATTTTAGGTTTGGATCACTCTCATTATTCTATTCCTCTCTCACTCTCATACTCTTCGATACTTGAGTTTTTCTTGTAGCACTTTGGCATTGGAGCAAGAAAGGAAAAGAAGGCAAGATGAAGCAAAAATCAAGTGGGGAAAGGTAGGAACAAGAAGTTACAACAAGCTTCATTGCAGGTATCGACTTACATGTGTATTTTCCTTGCTAGATTGGGCATGCATGGCATTGCATGTGGTTATTTTCTATCATGGCATGGGTTTTTCCAGGTGTGATAGTGTTTTTCAGCCTAGCCTTTCCATTTCCAGATAGCCATGGTGTGATGGGGTTCTTATGTTTGGTTGAGCTGGATTGCCGGATGGATTCAAATCTGAGTGTGGTGGATCTCTGAAATGATAGAAAACATGTTCTAGCAACCCTTGAACCAAACTGTTGGTTGCGGTAAAGCCAGATTTTGTGTTGCCTCGAATGGCCTAGGAATTCTTGTCGGTGAATGACAGGATATACGGTAAATACTATAGGTGGTTTTATCTCTGTTGAACCTAGTAATCCTAGGTTTGGGATATGCCGTAAAGCCTGGAGAGTAGGTCTCATTTTAGGGCCTAGTGATCTAGGTTTGGATTGTGGTAAAGCCTGAGAGACTAGGAGACAAGAAAATTCCTCACGGTGTAGGTGGTGAAATTTGGTGGCATCCATGCTTGTTTGGCTTAGTAATTGGGTGGAGATCACGGTAAAGCCGATTATGATTTGTTCATTATGTTTTCCTAGTGATTCAGGATGGATTATGGTAAAGCCTGGTTTCTATTGATGATGGTGAGGCGGTTTAGCCTCGGTATGCCTTGGTTGAGTTCTTTTGATTTGAGTCCCAAATTCATGCTTGGAATATGGCACAGGGGTGAATGGTTGAAGAGAGATTTGGATCAAACATTCTATGGTAAGGTGGAACGTGGTAGTCCCATCTCCGTTTGGTTGATTGCGTTGGTTAATGATAAATTCATTCCCTTGATTTTCATGTGAAAATGTACTGATGTATATATGGATTTTGATGGCTGATATGTTTATTGTGTTTTTGTTCCTATTATGTTGGTTGTATGCACATTTTATGAAAACAACTATGTATGGCTCTTAGCATGTTTTTACTTGTGTATGAATGGATAATGTGTCTATGACCTAATAGAGGATAATGCAAAAAATGGCATGAGGGAACAATGGTCCATATAAATTCTCAGATAAGTATGAGATACCTACACTTAATTCTATTTTTTACACCTGTATGTTACATGTTGATGGTATGTTTGATGAAATGTTTGTCATGGCTAGTAGGGGTATGGTTAAGGTTTTGTTAAGTTTATTGTTTTTGCTTCATTGTTTCCTTGTACTTTACTTGATTCTGAGCTTTCATTCGATTCTAAGCAGTAGTGTGGGCTCTGGGCTTGAGAAAGTGGCTTAGTTCTCGAGGTCCTTGGCACAAAACTGGCAAGTTTGGTCCACATTCACTGGCAGATAGGCCTATGAGAGCGAATTTAGGTCTCTCGCCGCTCCCTTTCCCATAGCATGAGAGCGACTACGACCTAAGAGGTCCAAAACAATAGTGGGATCCAGGGACAGGTTGTCTGAGTTGATGGCTTATCTTCTGAGGGTTTTGTTGATGATGTTGGATGAATATTTGTGATGTCTTGTCGATTCCACTTCCTTAAGGTCACCTAGGAGGTTGAATTTGATCATAGAAGACTTTCGTCTCATGTTTACCAAGGTTGGTATGGTTACTTAGGTAGATGTGAGAGGAGGGTGTTACAGAGTGGTATCAGAGCATGGTTCAACTCTCGGGCTAGATGGGTTGACTGTGTTTGTCATGCATGCATGTTAGTTGAATGTGTGTCTCTTACACTTATATTCTTGTTGCAATTGCTTGATGTTGGATTAGGGTTGTAGTATGGTTATCACCAAGAATTTGATGTTGATTTTTGGAACATATTTTTCACAAGTACGTGACTAATTTCACATGGTTATTTGTTGCTTAAATGTTGTTTTTATGTCGCCTACTTACATCCTTGTATGTTAGGTTACATTTTGAATATTTTGATTACATGTATCAGTCTTGTAGGTTGATTATAAGAACTCATCAATTATGTTTGAATACATCTGATTATGTGTATTTGTAGTTGGTTAGGCATTGCTTATGCATGTTGTTAGTTGCATGTAGTAATGTGTACAATGGAGTAATGGTTGTTTTCATGCATGAGGTCACAACATGCATTGTTGATATGGCCTTGCATTAAGGACTAGATCCTAACTAGAGTGATGATTATGTGTTGATACATCTACTTGCGTATGTCGATATGCTATTACGATTATGTTATACATGTATCGTGCTGATTTGGTGATCTTTCAGACATGGTATCCTCCCCAAGTTATAGTAAGGTACATTGGTTTATTTTGATTTGGTTTATCTGACATATTATTCATTGTAGGAAGAGAAAGATCAAATGGCTAGTAAGGTGGTAAACTACATAGAATCTCCCTATGCATCAGATGAGCAACGTGGTGTGGGGCATACTTCTGATTTGGCCGATACATTGAGAATCTTAAAGGAAGATATAAGGAGTTGTAAGGAAGATAATGTCGGATCATATAGGCACAAGAAAAGCATAGGTGAATGCTATACTTCTTCAAATTTTGTGAGAACTGCAATGACAAGGACTACCTCAGACTAGCCATGCACATGAGGATGGAACTAATGGAGCATATGGTAGTAGATCTCTCGGTAGACACGGGTCAGATAGATTTTATACAATGAGAGATGGTAGATTGCTAGACACTTCGGAAAGGAGGGGTGATGAGTACAGGTATTATTCTAGTTCTAGTTCTGATAGACATCATGATCGTCGTCGCTATCATCCTTAGAGGAGTAATAACAGAGGGTACTTACCAGATGAATTAAAGAAAGAAAAACCACCTAATTTTGATGGAGATGTGAAGAAGTCAGAAGATGCAGAGGGTTGGATGCTTTGTATGAAAAAATTATTTGAGTTGCACGAGTACAAGATAACATGAAAGCCCAGATAGCGATCTTTAGCTTGAAAGTTAAAGAAAACATCTAGTGGGAAGATGTTAAGTGGGTTAGAGACATCAACACAGATGACTTGAGTTGGTGGGAATTCAAGAGACTTTTCAGGAAGAAGTACTTGTTAGAAACATACTATGAGAGTAAGGCTAAATAATTCTATGAGTTAAAGATGGGATAAATGGCATATAAAGAGTACATGACCAAGTTTCTAGAACTATTGAGGTATGTATCGTATCTTACTGATGAGAAAGCTAAAGTTCAGAGGTTTTCTAGTGGTTTTCCATTATAATTTAAATATCAGCTTGAGTATGATGGACTTCGGTCACTTGAGGAAGTTATTGGGAAACTAAAACATTGCTATGTGAAATCAAAGCGTAAGAATGAATCTCAACATGGATGGAAGGGAAAAGATAAAGGTAGAGGTAAATGGTAGCCTAAGAGGACAAGGCCTCAACGTGAAAATGGGAAAGAAAATGTGGGTCCACAAAAGAGATTTAATGCAGCTAGACAGGGACATGGGTCACAACAGCAACATAAACAACATAGAGGTGAGGGAACTGGTCGGTTGGAATGTTGAACATGTGGTGAGGAACACCTTAGGAGAGATTTTTCGTAGCATCATGGTGGAAGGCCTAAGATATAAAATGTACAGGAGGCGTAGATTGTTGGGGATGTTGGTCAAGGTATTCCACATATCTATGCAGCAATAGACAATGTGAAAGCATAACATCAAGCATCTATCATTGAGATGTACGGTAGGCTTTGTGATCAATTTATTTCTATTTTGATTGACCCTAGATCTAATTATAGCTATGTTAGTCCTGACTTGGTGGATAAGTGTGGCTTGAATAAGGAGTTTCATGCAGAGTCTTGGTTAGTGCAGTTGGATATAGGTACAAAGAAGCGAGTGCATCATTAGTTAAGAGCTTGCATATTTTATTTGAATGGTATTCCTACCGAAACACATTTGAATACTTTACCGTTGGGTTCATACAATATGTTATTGGGCATGGATTGGTTGTATCTACATAGAAACAAGGTTGACTGCTATGACAAATGTATTGAGTGTGTTGATGACAATGGAGAACCAAGAGTCTTGCAAGGTAAGAAGAAATCCACATCAGTTAGGATGGTGACAGCTATGCAAGCAAAGTGTAACTAGGGGAATGGGTGCAAGCTATTTGCAGTACACATTTCTAGTGATATGGGTAAAGAGGTTGGGGATGCAGATTTGTTGAACAAGTACCTAGTTTTACAGCAGTTTCAAGATGTATTTCCTGTAAACATTACAGAGTTGCCACCTCACAAGGAGGTGTGTTTTTCTATTGAGCTAGTGTCAGGGGTAGCTCCAACATCTAAAGTACCTTACAATATGAGCACACTTGAGTTGGTTGAGTTAAAATTGCAGTTGAAGGAAATGCTCAACAAGGGGTACATCAGGCCAAGTGTATCACCATGGGGTGCACTGGTCTTGTTTGTAAGGAAGAAAGATGGTACTCTCAGATTATTCATTGACTACAGGCAGTTGAACAAAGTGACTATCAAGAACAGGTACCCTTTGTGGAGGTTTGATGACTTGTCCGATTAGCTAAAGGGAGCAACAGTATTCTCAAAGATTGACTTGAGATCTGGATACCATCAGGTATGCATCAAAGAGGAGGACATTTACAAGACTGCGTTTAGGACCATGTATGAGTGTTATGAGTTTGTTGTTATTCCATTTGGCTTAGCTAATGCTCCACCTACATTCATATGTTTGATGAACAATGTGTTGCATCCATATTTGGATAAGTTTGTTATTATCTTCATTGATGATATATTGGTATATTCTAAAAACGAGGAAGAGCATGTCGAGGATTTAGTAGCAGTTTTGAGATTGTTGAGGGAGAATCAGTTGTATGCTAAGCTTAACAAGTGTAGCTTCTTTCAGATTGAGGTACACTACTTTGGGCATGTGGTCTTCAAGGAGGGCATTGCAGTAGATCTAGAGAAGGTAAGGGCCATCATGGAGTGGGTATCTCCTTAGAATGTGGATGATTTGAGATCTTTCATGGGTTTGGCAGGCTATTATAGGAGGTTCATCAGGAACTTCTCGCATATTTCATATCCCATTACATCATTGCAAAGGAAAGATAAGAAGTTCAAATGGACAAAGGAG
The DNA here is from genome assembly GCA_031772625.1 of Pinus tabuliformis. Lineage (NCBI taxonomy): Eukaryota > Viridiplantae > Streptophyta > Pinopsida > Pinales > Pinaceae > Pinus > Pinus tabuliformis. Next base: position 637,789,014 of record CM062807.1, on the reverse strand, counting down.
TGTGAAGCTAGTTTTGAGCAACTTAAGCTGTTGTGGATGCATGCACCAGTACTACATATTGTAGATCCAGACGAAGAGTTTGTGGTATGCACGAATGCTTGCAAGAGAGGGGTTCATTGATTCCTTATGCAAGATGGACATGTGGTATGTTATGAGTCCCTAAAACTAAATGAGCACGAGAAGAACTACCCGACACATGATCTTGAGCTAGCAGCGAATATATATGCATTGAAGATGTGGAGACATTATCTTCTTGGTAGGAAGTTTGTGCTTTTGAGTGATCAAATTGGGTTGAGGTATCTGTTTGACCAGCCAAATCTGAATGCCAGGCAAACTAGATGGTTGGCCACGATCAGCGAGTTTGACTTTGATATTAGGTACATCAAGGGTAAGGAAAATAGGGTGGAAGATGCTCTTAGTATATTGTGCACATGTTGCAGTAGGATACAGGTCATGGTACAACCACATGTACATGTATAGGTATAGGTACGTTTATTGGTACAAGTACAAGTGGTAGTAAAGGTGCAAGTCCACAAGGCATGGACTATCATCTTAGAATAGATGGATTGATTAGGTTTCGAGACAGGATATATGTACCAGATAACTGCAAGCTCAAGAAGGTGAACTTGATAAAGTTTCGTGCAAAACCATATTCAGGTCACCCAGGTTATCAGAAGAAACTGACAACAGTGAAGAGATATTACTATTGGCCGAATTTGAAGAGGGATGTAGGAAATATTGTGGCAAGATATTTCGACTATCAGTTAGTGAAAGTGGAGTGCAAACATCTAGGTGGATGGATATAGCTGATTGCGGTTCTAGAATGGAAATGGGAGGTCATTTCTGTGGATTTCATTACAGGGTTGCAAAGGAAAGTGAAGAAACATGATTCGATCGTGGTCATTTTGGACAAGTTAATAAAGGGTTCACACTTGATTCCAGTGAATTCTACGTACTTAACTAGAGATGTGGCACAGGTGTTCATCCAAGATGTGGTTAGACTACATGGTGCTTTGAAGAATATTGTGTCAGACAGGGATGCGATGTTCACTTCGAAGTTTTGGAAGGAGTTATTTACAGGTTTGGGCATAGAGTTGGTCTTCAACATATCTTATCATCCGTAGACAAATGGACAAACAGAGAGATTCAACAACATATTAGAGGACATGTTGAGGATGTATGTGATGCATCAGCAGAGGAAGTTGGAAGAGTATCTCCCTTTGTTAGAGTTCACATACAACAACAGTTATCAGGATTCACTAAGGATGAGTCCTTTTGAGGCATTGTATGGGCAGAGTTGTAACACTCCCATCAATTGGAGTGATCCACATATCAGGATATTGATTGGACTAGATATGTTAGCGGACATGGAACAGAAGATGCAGGTGATCAAGAAAAATCTTAAGGAAACATAGGATAGGCAGAAGAGTTATGTAGACAGGAATAGGTTGTTCAAGGAGTTGCAGGATGGGGAACAGGTGTACTTGCACATCGAACCAAATAAGAGCTCCTTGCAGATTAGCTCATCTTCCAAGCTGGCACCACGGTTTTGTGGACCCTTCAGTATCATTGAGAGGACTAAGCTAGTAGCCTATCGATTTGCACTAGCTCCGACAAGTGAAATTCCATAATGTTTTCCATGTATCTTCGATCAAGAAGTATATTAAGGATGTTGATCATGTGATTGACTGGTCTGTATTATAGGTGGAACCAGATGGATAATTCTAGTTGGAACCTCAATGTATATTGCAGAAAAATGTTCTCATGCTCTAGAACCGAGAAATCGAGCAATTTAAAGTGCAATGGAAGCACTTTGGGCCCAATGAAGCTACATGAGATATGGCGGATCAAATGCGGGCCATGTATCCTTCCTTGTTTTCCGGTTGAGGCAAAGCAACTTGACATGGTCATTTGATTTTTGCTTATGGTTGTCTGGTATTTTCTTATGGTGGTTTGGTATTTGTTTATGGTGGTTTGGTACTTGCTTATTGTAGTTTGATATTTTCTTATGGTGGTTTGGTATTTGCTTTACGATGGTTTGGTATTTTCTCTATGATGGTTTGATATATGCTATATGATGTTTTGATATATTCTTAGACATGGTGTTTAGTATATGTTTTGGTATATGATCCGACATACGTTTGGTATCTATATTTTTTATGATGTTGCTATATGTACACCTGGGTATGGATGTAAATACCGTAACGAGCTATGTTATAAAGCTCCACTATGCGATATGGGTGTCATGTTATTATGCTATCATGTGGTTATGTTATCATGATGTTATGATGTTATATGAGTTGTCACTCAACAAGATGGTCACTATAAATATCGTAATGAGTTGTGTTATAAAGCTCCACTATGCGGTATGTTGTCATGTTGTCATGTTGTTTTTCTCTTAAGCAAATATTTCATTGTAAACACTGCATCAAGATGTGTTATAAAGATCCATGAGAAGTATGTCTTCTTTCAGTAGGTTGCTGAGGTATATGTGTGATTGAAGACAGAGGATGGTGTTCCCCAAGGGGGAGGTTTTTGCAACATCCCTGGTGAAAATTCCATCTAATAAAAGTTAAAAACAATAACCACGGATGAATGGGACACTTATTCTAAGATGAATGTTGGGAAAGACATCCTAGGGGGGTGTTCATTTGGTTGTTTATGGCTAAGGAAATAGGCAAAGGCAATGGCTAAGGCTTTGGAAAGGAAATATAGCAATTTTGGCACAATTATTTATGAAAATAACGGAAATTAGGAGAAAAGGGAGGTGAAAGGTCATAGATTGCATGTGAGGAGGAAAATGAAGGAAAATAATAGAAAATGAAGAAAATAGAGGCCTAATTCATACAAAGGCTTCTGAGGATCAGTTGGTAACCTTTTGTCAGTTCATTTTTAGAGCACTCCCATTATTCTCTCTCTCTCTCATACTCTTGGATACTTAGAGTTTTTCTTGGAGCACTTTGGCATTGGAGCAAGAAAGGAAAAGAAGGCAAGAGTGTAGGTTTTAACCCTGTATAGAAATTACCTGCATACAAAATTCTAAAACATAGAAAATAAACAATGCAAGAGCATAACACATAAAACACATATACACAGATATTTTCGCCTGGATCCCAAAACCGGGACTACCAGCTTTATTTTTCATTATTTTCCTTTCAATGTTACAATACATATTTATACATGTCAAAGCATCCAATACCATGGACTGAAAACCATTGCGTCCAAAACCATGGACCGAAAAACCATCACGTCCAAAACCATGGACCAAAAACCATAGGTAGGTCCACCCAACCTAATATAGGGTCCAAAAAAAAAAAATTCCCAGGACGCTGCCCCAGACACTGTAGAGGGGGCTACCCGCCCTCCTCAAACCCCCTTGTGACCCACCCTTTGCGCAATTAGCACAACAAAGGGGGGGCTCTGCCCCCCCTTTAACCCCCTACTTCACTACGTGGGCTAGTCGTGGAAAGAATATAACACAACCCAACATTCTCCCACTTGTTGTTTCCTTTCCACAGGGGGCCACAGGAGAGGTTAGTCATTTATCCAGCCCTAAAATGCCCATTGTTTCTCTACACCAACAGAACTTCTCAAAGATCACAGATTTTTTCAATGCATCTGCAGTATTCTTCAAAGTGTCCACCTTTACCAACAACACCTTTTTGTCTTCTATCATATCCCTCACAAAGTGATACTGAATATCAATTTTCTTTGTCTTTGAATGATAAACAGGGTTCTTTGCCAAGAAAATTACACTTTGGCTGTCATAGTCTATCCTTATAGCTCCTTATATTGACCCCATACTTGAACACAATCTCTGCAACGAAACTGCTTCCTTGCTCGCATGAGTGGTTGCAATGTATTCTGCCTCTGTAATTGATAATGCCACTACAGATTGTTTCTTACTCATCCAACTGACTGCACCTCCAAATAGGTGAAAAGCATACCCACTTGTAGATCTTCTTTGATCTAGATCTCCAGCCCAGTCTGCATCAATAAATCCATGAATATCCAACACTTTGTCTAATCTTGGTCTTCCTTGGTAGCACAAACCATAATCACTAGTGCCACGCAAATACCTGAAAACCTGCTTCACTATTGTCCAGTGCTCCTTCCCTTGTTTTGACATAAACCTACTCAATTCTCCCACTACATGTGCAATGTCTGGTCTAGTACAGACCATCGCATACATTAGGCTACCGACTGCACTTGCATATAGAACATGGGACATGTCCTCTTCCTTTTCTTGTGTCTTTGGACACTGTTTAGCAGATAACTTTAAACCTACAAGAATAGGAACCTTCACTAGTTTACTATCCTGCATATTAAACCTCTACAATATTGTCTCGACATACTTCTTTTAGTTTAACCAGAGCTTCCTCTTTGTCCGATCTCCTTTAATTTCCATGCCCAAAATATAGTTTGCAAAACCAAGATCTTTCATGTTGAATTTGGAGGACAAATGGGTCTTCAAATCCTGGATAATTTCTTTGTCATTTCCAACCAGCAACATATCATCCACATATAAGACCAGATAAATAACACGGTCACCAATTAATTTAAAATACACACGGTGATCTGCTTTGCTTCTGGTGAAGCCAAGTCCCTGTATAAATATATCAAATTTCTGATACCACATCCTTGGTGACTGTTTTAACCCATACACAGACTTTTTTAACTTTCATACCAGTTCTTTCTTATCCTTCACCACAAAGCCTTTAGGTTGCTTCATGCAGATCTCCTCTTCCAGATCCCCGTGAAGAAATGTTGTCTTCACATCCGTCTATTCTACCTCAAAAGCAAAAGCAACAGCAATAGATAAAAGTAATCAAATAGAAGTTACCTTGGCAACAGGAGAAAAAATATCACCAAAATCAATTCCTAGCACCTGGGAATAACCTTTTGCTACCAAACGAGCTTTGTATTTCTCCACCTTTCCTTCTGCATTTGTCTTCTTCTTGAACACCCATTTGCTGCCAATGGGTTTCCTTCCAGCTGGCAACTCCACTAGATCCCAAGCCACATTTTTGTGCAAAGATGTCATTTCATCAACCATGGCCTCTTTCCAAAGTTTTCCATCCTCTGAATCTACTGCTTCCTTTATAGTTCTAGGATCATCATCAGTAATAGATAAAGCAAATTTTGAACAGAAAGTAGATGGACTATACATTTCTAGCTGCCTTCTTTCTCGAACTGATCTTCTCACACTCGGATTTTGTGGCTCTTCATCTTCTGATTCCTCCTCTGCTATAGAGTCTGAGCCTTCCTCCTTTAGCTCAAACTCTATCTTCTCAGGTTCCTTTGGTTGGACTTCATGTTTAATAACATCGTTCACCTCTCTGAACACCACATCTCAGCTGTACACAACCTTCCTTGTTACTGGGTTCCAAAGCTTATAACCATTTACACCATCCTTATACCCAATAAAGATGCATACCCAATAAAGATGCACTTTTCAGATTTACTATCCAACTTGGTTCGTTTCTCCTTTGGAACATGTACATATGCATCACATCCAAATACCATCAGATGTGAAAGAGAGGGTTTCTTACTAGTCCATACCTCTTGTGGAGTCTTATCCCCCAACGCTGATGAAGGTGATTTGTTGACCAGGTAACATGCTGTCTGCACCGCCTCTACCCAGAATTCCTGTCCTAACCTAGCACCATTGAGCATGCTTCTTGCCCTTTATATCAACGTCTTGTTCATTCTTTCTGCAACTCCACTTTTCTCAGGTGTATATGGAGTAGTCTTCTATCGTGCTATACCACACTTCTTACATAATTCTTCAAATTCCTTACCACAAAACTCTCCACTGTTATCTGTCCTCAGCACCTTTATCCTCTTCTCTGTCTAGTTTTCCATGAGAGCCTTAAATTCTTTAAACCTGTCAAAGACTTCAGATTTCTTCTTAAGAAAATATATCCATGTATTCCTTGAGAAGTCATCTATAAATGATATATAGTATACAAACTTACCCAGTGATGGAACCTTCACAGGTCCAAACACATCACTGTGCACAAGCTCTAATATCTAATTCTCCCTCTTACCACCAGAGGGGAAGCTCACCCAATTCTACTTCCCATATACACAATTTTCACAAAAATCAAAATCGAGAGAGCTATTACTCATACCTTCTACCATACCTTTACCATGAAGTATTCGAAGGCCCTTCTCTCCAATATGTCCAAGCCTTTGATGCCACAACATGGTCTTCTCTCCAAAGACCACTAGATTTTTCTGCTCCTGTTTCAGGAACCACAGAACTGTTGCACCCATCAACAACAATGCTACCTTGCGGCTTGTACAGAGTTCCAATTCCAACTCCCCGCATCAATATCAATGCTCCTTGAACCATCTTGCATGTGTCCTTCTCGAACACTGTTTTTACACCTACATCATCTAGCTTGCTTACAGACATCAAATTTCTTGCCAATGCAAGAATATGCAAAACACCCGGAAGTGTTCTAACCCTTCCCCCTTGCAAATTCAACTTTACTTTTCCATGACCAACGATTCTATCCTTCCTGTCATCCCCCAAGAAGACATCACCACCATCATATTTCTCATACTCGCAAAACAACTCTCTATGGGGAGTGAAGTGAAAGGATGCACCTGAGTCAATCAACTATGCCTCATGATCTACATGTGTACTTGAAGAAGCCAAGTACACATCCCCACCTTCATTTGAGGTGGTTTTTGCCTCTGCAGAAGGAGAATCATAAAATCCATTTCCTTTGTCAGGAGCTTTAGATTTTCAATCCCTTTTGTAGTGCCCTTCCTTTCTGCATTTCTAGCAAACCACCTTTACAGGTTTTCCTAGATATTTAGATCTCCCTCTAGATTTAGATCTCCCACTCGATGACTTATTTTTGTTTCTGTTCTGAGACCCTCATCGTACAGAAAAGGCATCACCATTCTGGCTCTCCATATTTTTCCATCTCATCTCCTCTGTCAGCAAGGATGAGACTATTTCATCAAACTGTAAGGCAATTGCATTGCTACCTATTGCAATAACCAGACTATCCCATGAATCTGGTAGAGAACACAACAAAATGATGCACTTATCTTCATCTGAAATTTTAATATCAATAGACGATAACTGACTTACCACAGTATTAAACACATTCAGATGCTCTGTCACTGAGTCTCCATCTTTCATCCTCAGGTTATATAGCTTTTTCTGTAGGAACAGTTTATTCACCAGAGACTTAGATTGGTACAAAGTCCCTAACTTGTCTCACAAAGCCTTCGTTGTAGCTTCCCCTGATACATTCACAATACTGAATCTAAGACACACAATCGTATTGTGCTCTTTGCCTTCCGATCCAACTTCTTCCATTCTTCATTGGTCACTCCCATTGGTTTAGTACTTGGATCTGCCACGATCCACTGATCTTTATCCACCAACAGATCCTCCACCTTGAGTTTCCACAACTCAAAACTCTAACCATTAAATTTCTCGATCTCTATCTTTCCACTGCTCGCCATCTTCTTTTACCACTAGAATCGATCTCGCAGATCTCCCACTGAGCAGGGTCTACCTTAGCAACAAAGGCGTCCCCTTGAAGCCAAAATAGCTCTAATACCAAATGTAGGTTTTAACCTCATACAAAAATTACCGACATACGAAATTCTAAAACACAAAAAATAAATAATGCGAGAGCATAACACATAAAACACATATACGCAGATATTTTCCCCTGGATCCCAAAACCGGGACTACCAACTTGATTTTTCATTATTTTCCTTTCAATGTTACAATATATATTTATACATGCCAAAGCATCCAATACCATGGACCGAAAACCATCGCGTCCAAAACCATGGACCGAAAAACCATCGCATCCAAAACCATGGACCAAAAACCATAGGTAGGTTCGCCCAACCTAATATAGGGTCCAAAAAAAACTTCCCCAGGGCACTGCCCCGGACCCCGTAGAGGGGGGCTACCCGCCCCCCTCAAACCCCCTAGACAGGGGGGCTGCCGCCCCGCTACGCAATCAACACAATGAGGGGGGGCTCCGCCCCCCCTCTAACCCCCCAGTTCTCTAACCCCCCGATTCACTATGTGGGCTATTCATGGAAAGAATATAACACAACCCAACAAAGAGGAAGCAAAGATCAAGCAAGGAAAGGCACGATCAAGCAGCGACAACAGGCTTCATTATAGGTATCGACTTGCATGTGTATTTTCCTTCCTAGACTTGGCATGCATGACATTGCATGTGGTTCTTTTCTTTCATGGCATGGGTTTTTGTCAGGTTTGACAATGTTTTTCAGCCTAGCCTTTCCATTTACGAATAACCATGGTGTGATGGGGTTGTCATGTTTGGTGGAGCTAGATTGCCAGATGGATTCGAATCTGGGTGAGGTGGATCTATAAAATGATAGAACACATGGCCTAGTAACCCCTGAACCAGATTGTGGGTTGTGGTGAACCCAGATTTTTTGTAGCCTCAAATGGCCTAGGAATCCTTGCCCGTGAATGGCAGGATATACGGTAAAGCATAGAGGTGGTTTTCTCTCCGTTGGTCATATTAATCCTGGGTTTGGGATATGCGGTAAAGCCTAGAGGTGTTTTTCTCTTCGTTGGGCCTATTAATCCTAGGTTTGGGATATGCGGTAAACCCTGGAGAGTAGGTCTCAATTTAGGGCCTAATGATATAGGTTTGGATTGTGGTAAATCTTGAGATACTAGGAGACAGGAAAATTCCTCACAGTGTAGGTGGAGAAATCTGGTGGCATCCATGGTTGTTTGGCCTAGTGATCAAGTGGAGATCATGGTAAAGTTGATTATGATGTGTTCATTGTGTTGACCTAGGGATCTAGGATGGATTACGGTAAAGCCTGGTTTTTATTAATGAGGGTGAGGTGGTTTAGCCTCGGTATGCCCTAGTTGAGTTATTTTGATTTGAGTCCCACATTCATGCTTGGAATATTTCACGGGGTTGAATGGATGAAGAGAGATTTGGCTCAGCCATTCTATGGTAAGGTGGAATATGGTAGTCCCATCTTTGGTCGGTTGATTGCATTGGTTAATGAGAAATTCATTCCTTTGATTTTCATGTGAAAATGTACTCATGTATATATGGATTTTGATGGCTGATATGTTTATTGTATTGCTATGAAATTTTATTTTGATTGTCATTTCATTGCATGTTTATCATATGAAAGAACTTATATTTTTTGAAGGTTTACTAACTTTTCCCTTTTTTCAGAATATTGTGTTTTGAAAGAGAGTCTTCATATGAACAACAATGGTATTTTCTATGAAAACAATGAAAGAAATGTAGTTTTTGGAGTTCATGAGAACTGTAGGAATGAGGAATTTCCTGAAATGGTTGAAAATTTGGGAGACTATGTTGGTGAAGAGGGTCAGACATTTCTTGGTAGTGACTATATTGTTAATATAGCTACCCTTCCTGAATCTGTATGTAATGTGTTTGTTGGAACAATGTAGGGAGTTCAATTTTTTTTCTTTTGCATTTTCTTTTCTTCTGCATCTAAACTTTTTACTATTATTTTTTTCCCGTATTGTTTTTTTAGAACAGTGTCAAAATCATTAGTAATTGACAAATAGATTCAGAAGCAGTCAAACCTTTATTTCTTCCTGAATGTGAGGGTCGACGACCAACTTGTCAAACTTCAAGAAATGATGAAATGTACAATAACAGTAATCATAAGTTTAGAAACTTTCGTTTGTACATAACAGAAGATTTTGTTTGCGTTTTTGTTTGCTTTGTTGTTGATTCTCTTGAAATTTTGGTCTTCTTCCATATATCTTCTCAAATGTTCTATGTTTTTTAATATTGTGTTTACATAGGTACCCTTGATAGAGATGAGAACCTCGAGGGTTATGGAAATTCTGTAAAAAATATTATAATGGAAGATAGGGAATTTGATTGCAGAGAAGAAGTTGTTGCGTATAATGTTTTTAGTGATAGTAATATTCTTGCTAGAATGGTTGGTGATTTGGGAAATGTTGGAACCAATATTTCTCGACGTAGATCTATAGAGAATATTATTGAAGCTAAAGAATTTGAGAATAATTTTCCTCTTAGCTTAGCATAGGTTCTTAATGCATATTTATTTTCAAAGGTTTATTGGTTGACAATGTTAAATTTATATTGTTTTACGAATGCCTTTGTTGATGTTTTTTCATAAAATTTTGTTAGTGGCAAACAAAGAAATTTGCAAGCAACACAAGAAATATCAATTTGACCACTATCACATGGATGATGCAACAATGAAAAAAATGTAAAAAAAAAATTGTTATATTAATATAAATTTTATTTTTTTTTGTAGATATTTCATTCTTACAATGGTTATTTTCTTTTTTTGAAGCAGAATTTGGTCAATTGTAGAATAATGATTTCCCATTCTGCTATAGAAAGAAATGATATAACCAATACTTCAGTTCCATGAGTTGTTTCACATGATCGCGAAGCTAAGATAGTGTTTCGTGGAGAAAATGAAAGTGTTCGGTGTCATTTTAGCGAACAAATGGTTGATGTGCAGAAAATGTTTTGGTCAAGGATTGATAGTTTGTATTCTATGCATATGTTCCATGTATGTAATGAATGTTATCCTAGTATACACGTTGTTAGATTGCACGAGGGGCTGATTTGTAAAAGATGTAAGTTTCAGAAAGGTATTCATCACTTTTCTCACTTTAACAACATGGATCTAGGTGAGTAGCCTGAGGTTCTAATAGTTTTTACACAAGGTGAAGAGATGTTAATAGCATGACTAAATGCAATATTGCAAGTAGCACATGCTCGTGGTGGTAAATATAAATATAGTGTCCACATGATATGTTTTCCACAAGATATTTCTTCAATTGCAAGGATGCTTCCATGATGTGTTGAAGAACTAGAATTTTTTATTGTAAGAAGGCGAGGTGTACAATCTAAATACTATGAATGTTATGTGAAGAGACAATGTGTGATGAATGCATTGCATTATAAAATTGAAATGAACAAGTACTATAGGGATGTTGAAATTGACATGGATTCAGTTGCTTCTCTCCCGGAAAGACCTATTGATGTTTCTGGCAGGTTACAATATGTTGATATTCATGTTGATGATATACCTAGGATGGATGTAGACATTGAAACAAACATGGCTAATCGGTCGTCCTTTATTTATTGCTTCCCTAATGAATCCTAGGAAGTTGATCGAATCGGAAGATTTATTGAAAATGGAAATAACACATCCATTGAACCAATAGACTGGCCAAATATTGGTACATGTCCCATTAATGAATATAATATTGAAGGACTGCTAGATATGGCATTCCCTGCTTTATTCCCTATAGGTGACGTTGATTGGTTTCATCCTTGAATTTGCAATGTTCAGATGCATGAATATGGTTTGCATATATTGAGATTTTATGATCAGAGATTTGGAATCCATCCTCACTTTAGATATTTATTTTTGAATATGATTATGCAGCATCATATTCAGGGAACAACTTCATTTTTTTTAAGAAAAATATTTATAAAAATGTGCCTGCAACTGTTCAGGAGTTGCGTCAACAAATTTTTGATTTGCCAAATAATAAGTTGGCTGAGAAATTAATGCATTTTGGATATTGTCTTAGGGGTACAAGAGCTTATTGGACAAAGTGTCGTTCTGAATTAACTGATATGATCAACCAGCTAGGTTGCCCTACTTTGTTTTTTACATTGAGTGTGGCTGACACAAAGTGGCTTGATTTGCATAGTGTTATGCCTTCAAGCAGAGATTCTGATCGACAAAGTGAGCATGCCAGAAAGATTCAAAATGTTATTCAGTACCCGCATATAGTTTCTATGTACATGCACCAAAGGTTCAATATCTTTTGTGACATAGTCTTGCAGAGATATCTTGGTGCTAGAAACTTTTGGTATAGGTTTGTTGTTCTTCCTTTCTGAAAATTTTATAATGATTTGAAGGAAACTGTATGTCGTTATGATTTCTTATTATATTTTAACTGCATGTTTTCAATATTTTCAAGTATGAGTGGCAGCATAGAGGTTTTTCCCATATCCACGATTTTTTGTGGTTTCCTGAAACATCAGATATGGAAACATTGGATTGGTCCAATGAGATTGTTGTTGGTGTAGCAAAGAAGTACTTTGAAAACATGTTACAACATGGAATAGATGTGACATACATCGTCAAAATGTCACGATCACTCAAATTGTAAATGAGGATCCATGTGTTTTGAGCACTGAACAATTTTTTTCTTGTAATACTAAAGAAGATTATGAGGATTTAGTTAACCATGTGCAAAGCCATACAAAATGCAGTGTTGATTCTTGTTTACATAAAAAAGAGTATGCTATTTTGTGTCACTATCATGCTCCATGGTAGGTTCATCTGGAGTCAACATTGTCGATAGATGAAAAAGGGAGAAAGAAGTATGAACCAACATGAAATGATGACCTTTTAAATTTTCATAATGTTGTTGTTTTCACAATGTGGTGAGAAAATGTTGATTGTCAGCCAGTTCTTTCTTGACATCAGGTTTTAAAGTACATTGCAAAATATGCTTCAAAGTAAGAGAGAAGATCTGAAAGTTATCATGAAATGTTGACCAAAGTTACTGGTGCGAGTGCATCTAAGGCTCATGTATTATCTGTGTATAGAAGGTTCCTTGTTCAGACGCTTATTGAGCATGACGTTGGAGCTTAGGAAATGTGCCATTTGTTGCTAAATATTCCTCTTATTATCTGTAACCAAAAATTATTCTCCTTGAATGTTGGTAAAGAAGTGTACCAAAGTGTTTAGCTACATTCTGATGAAGTTTTGTGTGGAAACAATTTCATTCAGGTTTATCAAAATCGACTTGTTTTTTTGGAACATTTATGCTTGATAGAAACAACAAGATCATGGAGTTTTGAGGAGAAGCGTAGGTAGGAGAAATGGAGGCCATGTGATAAGCATCTTATCATTCGTGTTTGGGCATGGTTTTATATTGTTCCTAATGAGGGGTTAGAAGAGTTTGAAACATTTTGCTAGATTGAATTGTTTTTATACAAGCCATTTTGTGACGTTGGTTCAGATATTGGGTTGTCTACTGAAAGTATTGTTGAGAGTTGGAGAAATTGGAGATATCATGTGTGGCATGTTGATCAAGGCCCTTTTCCAAATGAAGGTGATGAAGAGGATGTGGAGCCACTTATACATGAAGAAAATGTTGATCAAGATTTTGAAGAGTGGCAAGTTTTTTCGCGGTTAGTTCCTCCAAGCTGTGTAAACATTTCAGACCTTGATAATATTGGTAGAAGGGACTTTGATGTTAATTATAATTGGTAAGAAATGATGGTGTCAAATTATTTCTTAGAAGAAGGGGTCAATTTTGTAAAACATACGCAGTTTGTAGGTGCTTTGAATTCTAGGGTTGTTACGGACACATATTTGTGGCCTTTGCCTCTATCAGAAAATTAATTAGTTGCTTTTGAAATCAATTTTCGATACTTTGCTAATGGTGAAGATGATGGTGATTTGAAAATGATTATTCTGGGTACCGCTAGAACATGAATTCTTCTCTCATTGGGTGTATTTCTCATGCTCTTTCTAGTGCAACAACGAATGGAAAAAGTCCATTGTTATTGCTTGCTCCAACTGGTATTGCTACTTTTAACATACGTGGGAAAACAATACATTTTGCTTTAAAAAATCCTATAAAAGATATGAAGCCACTATGTGGGCAGGATTTGGAAGTGTTCCAAGAGGAAATGAGACACGTTTGATATATATTGATTGATGAGATGAGATTTATAGGTCCAAGGATATTCATACAAATAGATTCTTGTTTGTGAGAAGCCTTTCTTGAAAACAAGGATTGTCCTTTTGGTGGTAGGTCCATCATTCTTGTGGGTGACCTTGCCCAGCTACCTCCTGTTAAGGATAAACCATTGTATGCAGGTAGAACAACTGGGAAAGTTTTGTGGGAAAGCTTCAACATTGTAGTGGCTCTGGACAAAATTTATAGGAACCAAGGAGATGATCCTAGACAAGCATCTTTTTGCAATCTTTCAACCAATTTTTGAAATGCAGAGACTTCTCTTGTTGATTACGATTTTATTATGACCCGTCTTGATACTTTCTTGGATCTATAGTAAAGGATTATATTTGATTCTTCTATTCACTTATTTGTGATGAATAATCTCGTCAATTTTCACAATCGAAAGATGCTTAAAGCATTAAATTATCCTTTTGTGAGATGTGTTGCAGAAAGTAGTAGAAGAACAAAAATAAGTGATAGTGATGATGATATATTGGAGCATGAATTACTACTATGTCGTGAGAGCGTGTGATGTTAATGTGTAGTTTTTGTGTTGCAACTGGTCTCATTAATGGTGCACTTGGATATATTGAAAATATTTTCTTTGCGCCTGGTTCAAAGCCACCACAACTTACACAATTTGTTATAGTTATGTTTGAAAAGTATTGTGGTGTTCCATTTGATAAGGATTTCTAATTCTTGTACCTATTCCACCTATTCTTAGGGGGAATATCAGGCAAATTCCTTTGAAAATGGCATGGGCATTGATAATACACAAATCACAAGGAATGAATTTGCAATGAGCCACTATAGATATTGGGTCATACCTCAGGCGGTTAGCAATCTGTTTTTTCTGAGTCCATAGTGTGGTGTGTCAAAAAGGATGAATAGGACAATTCTGGAGACAAAGAAAGGATGGGTCTAACATTTACAACTATATCAAGAGTGAAATCAATAGATGGCTTGTGGATTTCACAAATTTTTTCTTTTCAATGTTATGCAAAAATGAAAGTTAGTGCATATGTTACACTTACAATGAAAGAGGAGGAGTGATTAAAGTCAATATCATTTTTGGGGTATTTATCTTCAATACAGTTTAGTGTATATGAATTATTTTTTAAGTAAATAGACTATTTTAGAACAATCGTTGTTTGATTTCTTGAATTGTACTTGTTTTCTTCTTTTTTTGTCTTTCTTTTGAATCCTTTTATATTTATGTTTCAATATGAAATAAGAAAAATCATAAATTAATAGTTTTGTTTCTGTTCATTTATTCTCTTTGAATGTACTAATTTTAATTTTATGTTTTTGTTAATGATTCATAGCATAGAAAATTTTAGGGGCGAATGTTCGCCCTTTGGTGAAATTAAGGGGTTTTAAATTTTTAGTGGGCGAATATTTTGTATCATAGTACATTTTTACAAATCACCTCAAATAGATTTTAAGGGAGAGGGTAAAAAAGGTAAATTTAGCCCTTGAAATTAGGAGTTACAACCTTCCATTCGCCCATTTTCAAGAATAGGTTTTATTTAAGTGAATCCATTCGCCCATTTTCAAGAATAGGTTTTATTTAAGGGAATCCTATGGGCCAAAGGCCCAAATACCATATTTATAAAAGAGGTATGGTAAATTAATAAAAATATAAATAAATGAGAGGTATGGTAAATAAATAAAACATTTTTTATATTTACTACATAAGTCACCTTATATACATGCAAGGGTGTAAACAAATAAAAATATAAGTAAAGTGGAGGTATGGTAAATAAATAAAACGTCTTTTTATACTTACTCAAAAGGTATGGTAAATAAATAAAAATATAAATAAACTAGACGCATGGTAAATAAATAAAACCTCTTTTTATATTTAGTCCATAACCCTCGTTCTATTTATGAAGGCTCAAGAAAGAGGTTTTATTTAAGTGAATCCTATGGGCCAAATACCATATTTGTAAAAGAGGTATGGTAAATTAATAAAAATATAAATAAATGAGAGGTATGGTAAACAAATAAAACATTTTTTTATATTTACTCCATAAGTCCCCTTACCCATGGTATTCACCTGGAATGTAGCCTATTTAAATGGGGGGATTAAACCAACATAGATTCATATTTACTCTGGATCTACTAACCCCCCCGAGAGGTATCAAATATCATGATATGGAAACTAGCATAGAGTGAAAAAATATTTGATCCGATCAAGAGTAAAAATGGATGTTGTAATTTAATGTATGTTAAACATTTTAGCTTGGTTAAAATAAAAAATAAAATAAAAATCAACTAATAATTTTATTCATTTTTATAAATTACTAATAGTAATTTTTAAGCTCCAGGTTTGTGATAACCCATGGTATTGACCCATGGTAATACCATGGTATTCATGTGAGCATAGACTATTTAAAGGGGAAATTCTATCATCTTAGATCCATCTTAATTCTGGGTCTACCAAGTGCTCAGAGGGATAAATAGATTTCATCCCCCTAAGAGTGGTAGATGTGGAGTTAAGATGGATATAGGTTGGTTTTTATGATAATGAAGACATTAAATAGACTTAGGAAATTATATTGTAAAAACATCTTAAGGTGAATGGTTAAAGCATAGAAATTGGACAAGTATATTTGTATACTTCTGTTTTAAACTGAAACAAATCCAGGGCTAAAAGGAATGGATTGATTGCACTAATCATCCTTCTATAACTTTCCAACATATGCTTGAGTAAACAGATTGTAATTTGGGTAATTTTTCTAATTGCAAACAAGAACATACTTGTGTATTGGCAGGGTGGTTACGAGGTCCCTGGAAGTGATGAATTTGAATTTTTCTTGGTTTTATATATAGTATTAGGTTTTTTCTCATGCTTTCTGTGAATGGCATGGGTGAATTTTATCCTACACCCACTAGGTTATCGATATGTAATTTCGGTAATTTTGATTTCAAAAGATATTTTAAAGAAATGCAATGATTTCATTTGTGTATTCAATAAACACAAGATTTTATAATTGAGTAAAATATTCGCCAAAAAATTATATATACATATCATATTATTGATAAAATCGCCTTCCATTTTTCCTATATAGCATGGAGATTCGCCCATTTATTATACATGTAAATTTAAGGGGGGTTCTTAAAATTTTCCCTGATTCATAGATATGGAGAACATTGATGGTAATTATTACATCAGAGCGATTAATTTAATTACAAAAACCATTAGTTTTATTACTTTTATTCGTGCAAGGTTTGATAGAAGACATGGCTCCCATCCTCATTTTTTCGATGAGCATATTCATGCTTTGAGTGGAATGAAATAAGATGTTCAAACTTTATATCATTTTCGCCAAAGAGAATCAGAGAGGAAGACGAGAATGGATTGGGTTGAAAGCGTGAAGTATCATGATCATTATCCTCTTGATTTGAATTGGGGTTTCTTTTGCCACTACTCTGGGTGTGTTTTGGAAGAGGCTGCTATGAAATAATTGTGTTGAGAGTTGAATTTTTTTGTCGAATGCGGTGTTTTTGTTATTATTTTTTTTTTCAATGTTGCTAAACTTTGGATTGTTGCCATTGGTCTTGTAATGTTTAAAACTTCATCTCATTTCTTTGTTGCATTGTGAGCAACATTGTCATAATCATCCTTTCTTAACTATCATGAATGCTTGTTAGTGATTGACAACAATTGTTGTTGATGTCGAAATTTATGTTCTCTTTAATGTATTTAGTTTTTCCTATTCTTATACTTAATTAATTACATTATTTTATATTTTTAATTACCAACATTATTTTAGCAACATTTCACATTCGTTAATGTTATGGTTTTGGATTTCTATTTCAGTGGTTAATTTTTATTATTAATATTTCATTATTAATTTTATTGTTTATTTTATCATATTTTTTTATCCTAAATAATGTTATATATTTAGGTTATTAATTTTTATTAATATGTTTTAGTTAATTTCATCCTTTGTTCTTAAAGGCATATCCCTGCACAACTCCCCGGCTATAACCCATCAGCAATTTGTGGACGATAATATGCTATTTGGACACCCCTCGGTCCAGGAAGCCAGAAAATACAAAGCCCTCCTTGATGATTTCTCCGCTGCTTCTGGAGCAAGTATTAATACTGCCAAATCTCAGATTTTCTTTTTTCACACCCCTTCGACAACTTAATCATCCATAACCTGCATTCTGGGCTTTTCGCCTGCAGCTCTCCCCTCCAAGTACCTTGGAGCCCCCCTTACTAATTCTGCTCTCAAACATTCTTCTTGGCAAATCCTTCTCGACAAGCTGGAATCCCGTCTCACCTCCTAGACTTTCAGAGCCCTAAACATGGTTAGCAGGCTGATCCTGATCAAATCCATTCTGCAATCAATGCCTCTTTATTTGTTTTCTATCTTAGCAGCACCCAAATGGGTTCTCAAAAAAATCAAAAACCTCCAAAGAAATTTCTTATGGGGGTCTACGGGGCAGAATCGCAAATGGGCTTTAGTCAAGTGGGATACTGCCTGCCTCCCAAAAAGCATGGGGGGAATTGGTCTCCGGGACCCTCAACATAGCAACGCAGTCATGGGCACTCGAATCTGGTGGAAGTGGCTTTCTTTCCCAAATACACCTTGGGCAATCCTCTGGAGAGAAAAGTACACCGATAACAGATCGAAGGATGACCTAATAAGGCTAACAAGCACGGAGAAGGGTTCCCTAATCTGGGACGCGGCTAGATTGCACAGAAACCTAATTCACAAGCACAGTTTCTGGGAGATAAGAAATGGCAATCATGCGCGCTTCTAGACAGATTCCTGGCAGCAAAGACCCAATCTCCACAGCTTAATCTCCCCACCCCCATTAGAGGATGAGGAAACACATAGATGGGAGACGGTCAGCCAGTACTGGCTTCCCACCCTAGATCAGGGGTACAGACAATGGCGCAAAGTAGAAGATATTATAAGGAATGGAACAGAGATAATGTACAGGGAGCTGAACACAGAATTAACCAATAGGCGAATCAGATATTCTGAAGAAAAGGACATCCTTCGCTAGGGATACAAACCTCGTGGCACTTTTACCACCCAAGAGGCATACAATCTAATAATCAACGCTCCAGCAAATAAGGACCCTCTCTGGGATAAAGTGTGGCATTCCAAAATTTGGCCTAAAATCTCAACCTTCCTCTGGCTACTTTGCCACAAAAGAATTCTCACATGGGACAACCTTAGAAAAAGAAACATCCATGGCCCATCAAGATGTCCCAATTGTGAGCAGCAGGAGGAAACAATACTGCACCTCTTGCATTCTTGCTCTCTAGCCAGCAAATTGTGGGAGAAAACAATTTTCAGATGTCAAAAAGATGGGAGAGATAGAGAAGACATCACCAATACCATTCGACTCTGGGCCAAAAACCCATATAAAAGTCCCCTGCTCAATGCTCTTTGGAAAATACTGCCGGGACACATCATGTGGACTATCTGGAAGGAAAGGAATAGGCATATATTCAGGCATCAAACCACTCCCACAGAAATAATCTGGAACACTCTGTGCATTAACCTGTAGGAAACCCTGGCACTACAGTCTTGGAGCAAGGAGGACTTCCCCACCGAACCACAAGAAAGAAATATCTGGATGAATTGGAATCTCAAGCCCATCCAATTTAAGGATCTACCCACCAAGTCCATCTCCGCCCAGCAACCTCCCAGCAAATGGTACCCTCCACCCTTTGGAATCACTCAACTCAACTTTGATGGTGCTTCCAAAGGCAATCCAGGTCAGGCCGGGTTCGGAGGAATCTTCAGGGATCATTCAGGCAATCCTCTCTTATTATATCTGGGCAATATAGGATGGGATACCAACAACTCAGCGGAATTAGAGGGATTATGGCAAGGACTAATCCTCGCACATCAACACAGTTTTTTCCCCCTAATCATTGAGGGAGATTCCCAAATTCTCATCAACATGGCTCAACAAATCATTCAGGGGACCTCTGCAGAAAAACTTTCCTGTAGCTGGCGTCTTGCTGCTCGTCTGGAAAACATTGAACAACTTCTAGCAAGAAACAAAGCCATCACTTTCAAACACATTAAGAGAATTGGCAACAAAGTGGCCGACCACTTAGCCAACCTTGGTGTTTTAGATGATAGACCCATCCACAAAGGGCTGATAGAAATCATAAAAGATGCCTCACACCAACAGGAATTCACCAAGCTGGTGCAAATGGATGCAACATCCCCGGATGCGGGTGGTAGATAGGCATTTATGGCGCACAAGCAGGTGGGCAAATAGGCGGCCCATCCGTATAGCCATCTGTGCCACCGCTTGTGTGATTACAAAGCAAATAATGGCTCTCAGGCTGGCAGCATTAACCACCTGGGAATTTCAAGACATTCCCGGCAACTCCCAAAATATGGATCAGGAGACTCCACCCAGCTCCATTCAACCCCTCAACTGTTCCTGTCCTCCCTCTGTCTCTGAACCGAGCCTCCGCACTACTACTGGAAGGAGATGCAGATTATTATGTTGTGTAGACCTAGGCAATGGTATTCACCACTCCCAATCCCCTCTCTGCCATCAGCGGTTTGAGTTCCCATCTCCTTCCTCTGCTACACCTGTGAATTCAACGGAACCTCGTCTTCTTCCTCCCGCGGAGCTTCTCTCCATCAGCCCCATGAGATATCGCCACAGATTGAGCAGCAGGCGTGGAGGCAATCGCGGTGGTGCTCCACGAGCCGGCCATCATCCCCCCTCCGCCTCTTCTTCCCCTTCAGTTTCCCTATCCCCTACCCTCTCCAATCCCAGCCCCCATGGCAGATATCCGAACACGAGAAGTGGGCAAGGAAGAACTAGCTTCAGCAGGGCACGTCTCTCTGGAAGCATCCCCCTGCACGCAGCGACCAACGCCTCCTCCCAGCAAGCTCACTTCCAATTCCAAAGCACCCTGAACAAGCCGAGAATTATGGTCACCATCACCGTGGGCTTCAAGGAATTCTCTGAGTCCAATTCAGAACCTTCATCCAGCAGGGATTTCAGCCAAGTTCCTACTTTTAATTTCGAACCAGGGGAGCCAAGCTCCAAACTTCCGACAACAGATAAGGACCTCCCCTCAAGCAGCAATCCGTGAACTCTGGAAAACGAAACCCACCGAAAGGATAAGGGCATTCAGCTCGAGGACAGCGCAGGTGGCGTACATGCAGAATACATAAGCTCTGAAGTCTACGGGTGGTGTCCGGTTGTGGAGGAGGAACCTACCGAGGAAACCAAGCAGCTGGCCGCCAGATTACGTGGCGAGCAGTAACCGGGTTCTGTTCAGCTTTGTCACCTGTCTTTTGTTGTTTTGCATCCTGTCTAGTCTTTTTACAGTCTTTTTTCCTTCTTGGTTGTAATAGCTTGGAATTTTGTCCCCACTGGTCGACTAAACATGGTCAAGTCTGAATCCAGTTTTGATTTACTCAGTCTTAACTCCAATTTTTTGTATATGAGAACTATAGCCCCTGTGTGGGTAGCTGAAACTTTTCAATTTTGGGCCGAGACTGGTTTCCCCTTCTAGGGCAGTCTCATTTTCAAGTTTGGAAGAATAGAATGGTCATCCCATTGACCCAGCACCGCTGAGGCCGAAGCCTCCTTGTACATTTTGCCTATATCAATAGATTAATTTTACTTAGAAAAAAAAATTCATCCTTTGTTTTATGAAATTGTGTTCAATTATTTTTTATAATATTTTATTATATGTGCTATTATTAATTTCTAAAGTTATTTTAACTTTATTATTATTAATAATATAATATGTATATTATTAATAATGTTAATATTAATATTAATATAAATTATTATATCATATGCCTATCCGTATTTATCAACCACATTTATATTAATATAAATGTGATTGTGCTGGTTAAAAAATAATTTAAATAATTTAATATTATTTGCTCCATAAATTTATTGTTTAATTTTGATAATATATATATATATATTTTATTACAATTAAAAATACTTATTATTATTACATTTATAAAATTGTAAATATATATTATATATATTTGTGAGAAAGGATCTGCCATATTTGTGAGAATGGGAGCATCGAGGATGAAAACCACTTCCTCTTAGAGTGCCCTGCATACAACCACATTAGATCTCAATTTCACAACCTTTGTTACAATACTGACCTTCCTAGCCTTTTACAATGCCAAAATTATAGTGAACTCGGGAGGCTTCTCTCCAAACTTTTTGAGCATAGGAATAAAATCTTAAATCAAAATAAATAATTTGTCTTTTTAGGTCCGATAGATCATTATTTGGTCTCAGCGGACGTTAACCATCATCATCATCATCATCATCATCATAAAATTATAGTTATATACATATTATATATATTATGTTTATCAAATATATATATAAATTAAAAAAAAATACAATAATGAAATATAAATTAAATATCATATAACTAAAAAAAATACTATATTCAAAATAAAGTCATAATCAAAAAATTCACTTCTAAATCCATTTCATTTTATATATATATATATATATATATATATATATATTTATATTAATAAAATTCTAGATTTTGGATCAGTGCCCTTACATCTTGGATAATTAAGAAAATGATATCCTCAAGGGTTTAAAAAGTTGTTCTCCATAAATTTTTCGAAAGGGTCTGAGAAAAAGAAAAATTTACAAGCTAGCATTATAACATAGAAAAACCATAAGAAATACTATAGACCAAGTAAAAAACTGCCTCCCCAAATGAGAGGGAGAATCAACACAAGCATGACCATTTTCTCCAACCCATGAACTCGATGAGACCTTTGACGCCCAGTATGAGACCCACCGACGTTGTCCTCCTCACCAACTCTTCAGACTTGAGAAGGCGAGATTGCCAGAGCTCTTAGTCGGGCACTGAGTTGTTGATCCTCCTCGCGGAGTCTCTCTAACAAGTCCTCGATGTATGCATGGTGGACCAAGAGCATGGCTTCCACAAATAACTAAAAAGAATAACATTGGCACTCAAAGAGATTTTCCAAGTTGTTAATTGCAAAAACCAAAGCCTGTGTGGAGTCCATAAGCTTATCTATAATTTCTGAGATATAGATAACAGCGTGCAGATTGAAACTATTATTTGTTCCAACCATAGAGCACAAAAGGAAGATAACAATAGACTACCAAACTGCCCAGGGAGGGTCGGGAGAATGAAAAACCGACAAAGCCAACAAAGATGGAATTCCAATTACTAGCTTCTAAGACCTGGGAATTATATTTATGATGCAATCTGCCTCAGAGAAACCACATATAATTGAATATTAAACAATGGCTCGAGCCAACTCGAGGCCATTTATCCGACATTGTAGTGAATCTCACTAGACAAAAGAGATGTGACTGAAATCTCACACGTGACAGGGGAATTAACTCCATCCCCATACTTTCCACGGAGGACGCTGCAACCCAGAGGGATAACAATAATGCGTGCATAGGGAGAAATAAATAGAAATGACACTAGAGAGTTAGCATAGCTAAGAACAAAAGCCACTTGTTTGCCTAAAAGGTTACGTATGAAAAAACATGCAAGGAAGATGCCATAAATGGCCCCGATGATGCAATGTGATACATAAGCAAGAGCCTTTCCAAAATCTGAGTGTGTTCAAAACCTGGGGAATGGAGATTAGAGGTCACTCCCCAACAATCCTTAGAATGCAATCATTTGAACTCATTTAAGGAACTGGAGACGGGCATATTTTTGCGTTGACATCTATTATCCCTTGAATCATATTGGCCCCTCTTTCTAGATCACAAAACATTGGAATTTAGGTTTTTATAGATGTTTTAGAATTTCACCTCCTCAAAATTTGTTAAAGAATCATGAATCCTGAGGGTCAGGGGAGAGGATAGAGAATGAATAGTTTTCCCCGCTTAAGAGAATTGGCGAATAGATAATTGAGAGTCCCCAAAGACTATAACTTATTTAATTCTTTGTTTTGATGCTAGCTAAAGAATTTTCTAGAAAGCATAATACTTCGCCTCGTTGTTTGTAGAAAGAAAGAAATTATTTTAACATCCACGATGCAAAAGATAGTCTATGGGACAGATTACTTCTTCATCTACTTGATGTATTCGGCCTTTTTTCTGTGGAGCTTCAAAATAAATACTCCCAGCTTCTCAACAAATTCCTTGCTAAATAAATTATCCCAACATATTGCAACACAATTTTTTTTTTTAAATAAAATATAACTCTTCTCCCTCTTACCTACCCAAACTATATAATATTATTTATTATGAAAACAATTAAACATGATTAAATAATAAATTACTAAAATCTTCGCATTATTTTTTTTCCTGAAAAAAAAAACTCTTTTAACATTTTACTTATTAGATTTTTAAATATTTTAAAAATCTTTATTTATGAAAACAATTAAAATCGCATGATTTATTTATTTATTTTAATTTTTTATATACAATGAGATGCATTATTAAAATATTCATATTAATTTTTTCCCTTTTGAACAACTATTTAAAATTTGAACTTATTTTAAAATAAATATCTCGTTATACTATAACGATTTTATTAAACATTTATAAAATTATAACTCTTCCGTCGTTAAAAAGAATGTTAAACTTATCCTTCGAACTTATTATTTACTTTGAAATAAAATGAAAAACATTTGAAAAAGCAAAAGATTAAATTACATTTATACCCTCTAAACCTATATATAACATAAACTTATAAGAAGCAAGCACGTTAACCATCTCCCATTTAATAATGTGAAAACATAATAAAATATGAAGAAGGATTTAATTACAATTATAGCCCGTAAACTTATGTATAACATAAACTTATAAGAAACAAGCACGTTAGCCATCTCCTATTTAATAATGTGCAAACATAATAAAATATGAAGAATGATGTTTTAGCGTTTCCATTCCATTTGAACTTGTTATTTTTTCATTGAAATAAAATAAATAAAGTTTTATAAATATCCAAAAAAATTGAAGATGTTTTAGAGTTTCCATTGTTTTGAAATAAAAAAATAAAAAATATATAAATGTATACACAGGAGTAAAATATGTTGATGATTCTCTTTAAAGTTTGGAAAATATTATTTTATATATATATATATATATAAACTAATTAATTAATTAATGGATTTGATTAACTTGTCTTTTAAATAAAAAGATAGTTGTGAGTTGTCTTAGAAGTGAAGGTTAACAAAATTATGAGTGAAATTCATGAGGCTTCTAATATGGTTCGAGTAATGAGGTTATAGTTTTAAAAAAATTAGTTGAGTATTTCTTATGGTAGAAAACAATATATTTTTCAAATCTTTTAATAATATATATGTTATTTATAAAAAAGGTTTTATGATGTTTTATATTATTATTAAATGGATAGCTTGAAAAATAATTAATTTAATTATTAAATTAAATTTAAATATTAATTTGAAAGGTTTTTATCTAATTCATAACAAAGAAGATTAGTATATTACCATTTCGAGATTGGTAGGAAAAATGGAGTAAAACAGAGCTAGGTTTACTTTGTGCGAAAATGGGGTTTTGGTTTCAGTCGTTATGAACTGCGCACATGTTAACAAGGACGTCGATGCAGAGCGTTGGAGGAATTTATTTATGGGTGCGGGCTTTCGGTTGATCTCGTATGGTGGGAATAAATTGGTCTCTGGGTTGTTGGATACTAGGGAGTTGTGAAAACAAGAGAAAAATGCTCAATGGTGGTCTCTGCAACCCACGCTTCCAGTCCGTCAATGTTAGGCCGGTTTGGGGTTTCTTATCGTCTTCGACTCACCATTGTCTACTCTTTCAGGATGGAGTGGTTGATATGGAGTACAACGATGGCCCTACCGTGGGTGTGGTCGAAACTTATCGCAGAGGTCCGTGACTTAGTCCTCTACAAGATCCAGGTCTTGGGTTCTTGTTGCGACAGGAATCTTGCTAGTGGAAAGGCTTTGGAGCTTGGTTTTTTTGCGTGCGGGTTCCTGCAGTTGGGTTACAGGTCTTTCGTCGAGGCGGTTAAAGCGGGATTTGGGACTCTCCATCCCCTGTGCCTTTAAGTATCGGGGGTAGGGCGTTTTACTACATACGTCTTGCAGGACTGGATTTTCTCAGCAGATGTTGGCATCCTGCCTCTCCACCATCCTTTGTAGCGCCATCTGATCATTTGTCCTCTTTTGCCACGATGGGTTTAGGGTTTGGCCCTGTGGTCGCTTCGGGAGGCCTTGTTTGGTTTCAGTGTCAAGTGGTGTTCTGCTCTGCCCTCCAAGCCTTTCAAGCTCCCACTGCTGCTGTGTGACCCATCGACCTCAATAGGAACTTTGGCTCCTGGAATAAACTATGTCCTCGGTGCTTCCAAATATTTATAAAAACCCCTGCTAGGTCCTCTATGTTAATTTGGGTAAAAAACACAGACATCTTTAACCAACTGAAGAAAATCATCTCGAATCATGTGGGTACCCGACCGAAATGCAAAATTTGATATTCGAGGGCAGAGCATTATAGGACAACAGGTCCTTAAAGGAATATCACATCCTAGCAGCATCTACCATTACTCTCAATATGAAACTACGCGGTGGGGCGACATCAGCCAGCAAATCAAAAAAATTGGGAGGTGGTTATGGGAACAGTAATTTGAAAATATCAGAAGCCAAACAGAGACAAGAGCACAAGGTAGAATCTTTCAAGAACATTCTACAGGGGAAAAGAGTAGAAATAGGACAAACAAATCTGGGAGATTCTTCCCCTAGCCCATACATCGTGGAGCAACTGCACTCTATCCAAAAATTAGAAATTGACAACTCTAAAACAAATGTGAGTTGTTCTTCTTTTGAAACACAAGCCATCATTTGTCATTTCAATTATTTCTAGCCTAAACCAATTGAGGTTTTTCACTAGATTTTGACCAACTAGTCATTGGATTGTGAAATTCATCTATGCTCAAAAGGGTTCTTCATTGTAAAATTCCCTTCTCTGGACGCCAAGGACATCATATTACAGGATGGTCCATGGTTCTGGGGAACATCAGGGCTTTTCATCACTCCCTGGTTCCATGAATTTGATGCAAATACCATGGTTGTCTCCAGAGTGTCGATATGGGTTCGCCTACACAATCTACCTCTCCACTTCTGGGATGAACATGTTCTTTCTGGTATCAGGAACATTATTGGGACATACATTAAAACAGATATCCAAAGATTGGAGGAGAGGATCTACACATATTCTCATATTTGTGTGGAAGTAGACCTTAGTAAAGGTCTACCAGATCGTATTCATTTAATCCATAAACAGAGGAACTGGATTCAGATACTAGACTATGAGAACACAACTTTCAGATGTAAAATTTGCAGGCAAACAAGGCACCTTCGGAACATGTTTCCAAAGGTTAAGAAAGACACTGGTTGGTTTGCCTCTTCATCTGGGCCTGATGATGAACCACACTTGTTACTTAATAATATTTTTTTTAATATATTAATAAAGTAATACTATAATTTAAATATTATTGTTCAAATATAGCCGTCACTTGGAATTATGTCTCTACATTGCTCTTTATTTAAACCTTGGCCATGGTCTACCTCTTCATCTGGTCCTAATGATGAACCACACTTGTTGGTTTGAAATGCATTAGCCAAAAAAGTTATCTTATGTGATTTTTACCGAAAGACTTTACTTAATTCATTATGGATCACAGAAGCTTGAATACAGAGAAAGAAGAAGACTGGTAAATAGCCTAAAGGCTGGAATTTCCCTCCTCCCAAGCAAGAAGAGGAGGAGGATGAGACAAATGAGGAACCCATAGTATTTGGGAACAACCAGACAACACAGGCATTAGAAATCCAGGGGGAACACACACAAGAACCCATGGAACCACAGAACAACCAGGTACACACAACAGAGATCCTTGAATCAATGGAAACAAGTGGGTACAAATGTACATATTCATCAGACAATTCAAATTCAGAAAAAAACAATACTAGACCTGATGGTAATCAACTCGCACCTGTCACCACTTCGTCGTCTCAAGGGGGGTGGGGTAAGGTCGAAAAGAAGAAAGGGAGAAAAACTTAGTTTTTCTCCTCATTGTATATTAGTTTTGGTTTATTTGTAT
This sequence comes from Pinus tabuliformis, assembly GCA_031772625.1. NCBI lineage: Eukaryota > Viridiplantae > Streptophyta > Pinopsida > Pinales > Pinaceae > Pinus > Pinus tabuliformis. The sequence goes on along the minus strand of CM062807.1, from coordinate 637,761,157 downwards.
ATTTATGCTTATCATCAGCGAGTGGCTTGGTGATGCTTGGTTGTTAACAAATGCAACATGTAATTTTGTTTTCACTAATAAAATTATACCTTTTTCCCTGAAATAAATAATTCACAACAAAGAAATATCATCTCCTATATAAAAATAATTAATTATCTTTATAAATTAAGATAATTAAAGGACATATATCTCTTTCCTAAGTGTTTATCTAGATGGGAGCTGCAATAAATGTCTACAACTAGGCTCGGAATGATTATAGGAATTTAAGAGCTTTTGAGAAGCTTTAGTTTCAAGGAGCCTCACATTTTATTCCTCACATACTCTGTCGGGGGAAGAGAATAAACACCATTAAGGTGAACGTGTCATGAGATTTATTATAAAAGGCTAATCGGAAAATTCAAAGGCTGCAATTGAGCACCTAGTGTGACTTGCCCGGATGCTTTGTAGAATGAAAGATAAATGTAGGCGGTAGGAATTAGAAGCTTAGAGACAATGGAATTAGAATCACATTGTGAGAACGCGCTCAAACATAACTCCTAACTTATAGATCTTACATAATTATTACTTACAAATCTCACAGAATTAGACATTCGCTAGCAGGGTTTTTTAGGAAGATATTGAATTTTTCTTTAAAGGTATAAATAGATTTAATATTTGAAAGTTCTCGAAAAAAAATTGTAGATTATATATTCAAAATTAACAATTTCAAAAAAAATACTTACTAAATTAAAAATTAAAAAAAAAAATACGTGTAACTATTAAATTATTGATTATAAAACTACTAAATTATAAAATAATTTTAAATAACAATAAGAAATTATTATATATTTACAAAAACATGTAACAAGATTTTTACCCACGCAGATTTACTCCCACTTTACCATGTTTGCAATTAGACTTTGTTACAATACTATTGATTATCAATACCATATGTCTCAAAAAACCGTAACACTTTTTAATGTGACATTTTCTTTAATTAGTCAATTTAATTTAAATGAAAAAAATAACATATCTCTTTTGGAGTTAAATGTCAACTTTTTATAAACCCATACTACTAATAATATTCTACATTATTCTATGGAGTTTAAATCCCCTACCATCCACCTAATAATTCCTTATAATTCTAAAAGTCCTAACTAAAAATATAAATGCCCATTGACATGGTTATTAATAATTTTGAGTTTAGTTAGTGATTTATTTTCAAATAATTAATTGACTTAATTTGATTTACACAATAATAGTTCCATCTATTATATTATTGTATAGTTTTCTTGTGTATCCATCAAAGAGATATCAAACCTCTAGATAACGGCCATGATTACACCATAAATTAAAATTTAAAAAAATATAAATAATATTTTTCTTTCAATATTTTCAATCAGTTGTGGGATTCTCAACAACTCTTTTTTCTTTTTTCCACAAGCCGAAAATGCATGCTCAGACTTGCTCAAGCGCTCCGATACAAATGAATAAATATCACATTTACAAATATCAATGGTTGTTGTATGTACCAACAAGTTCACACATTGGCATTATTGATAAATTTAATCATTTCATTATATGTTGATAAAAAAACGTTGTCATAACATTGACAAATGAATTTTATTAGTGAAAACTTCTTATTTCAACTTAAGGTGGATGATGATCTCTTGATTTTTTATTTATTTTTTTAATTGAGGGCCTAGATTAATTCTTAAGGTGATATGCTCAACATATGCTTAGTCTTTATGATTATCAACAATTTTAGTGTATTAAAAAGTTTGTTAGGTTGCATTGGTTTTTAATAAATTTAAAAAATTAGATTCGTGCCATGTGGCTCTCCCCCCACACCAATTTCTTAGGGATTTGATATTATTCCAATTCTAATAAGTTCATCCATGATAAGTTCCTCATTATTATTTATACCATTAATTTGCATATAAGAAAATTTTATTTAACAAAATGGTCCATTACTTTTAAAATAATTAAAAAATTAGATTTGTGCCACGTGGCTCCCCACCCACCAATTTCCTAGTGATTTGAGATTATCCCATTTCTAATAAGTTCCTCCATAATAAGTTCATCATTATTATTTATATCATTCATTTATAATTCTTTTTTTTCTTAAGTTAAATTTCACCCATAACCTTTTTATACATGGTTATTCAGGTAAATGTGTGCATTAGTAAGGCATTCTTCTTGTTTTTTCTGTTATATTTATGAAGTCTTGGGTTATATCAACCACATTAATATTTTTAATGTGGTTATACTAGTAATATTTAACTTTGCAAAAGTAAATATTTTAATATGGATAATTGCCTCATATATTTTATGTCATTATTTCTAGATATTGTTTCTATATTTGTGCATGATTTTTAAATAGGTATATTGATTTTTTATTCTTAAGATCCGCAAGAAAATCATTCAAAATTAAAATATTTAAAAATGCTTGATACTTAATAAATAATATATTTTCCATTAGTTACTTCCCGTCATAATTCAAATCTTTGCATAAGGAAAAAAAAAAATAAGGGGTAAATAAATGAATGTTGTTGGGGTCTTGATCGTAAGGCTTGGGGAGAAAGATAATAGTGTGAATTATGAACAGGAGAATCATCTTCATAAAAGGAAAAATCCACAAGGGATGTTAGAGTGGGGAAGCTAACGTGAAGGAGAAGCCACAAGAAGACCAAGTCAGCCATGGCTTAAGATGTGAGTGGGAAGTGAACTTGAAGGACACGCCATAAGGGTACTAGTGTTGTTAGTTTAATCGGGGGACTAATATTGGTGAAGGGTTTACTCACATGTTTTTATAGATGAATATAATTTTGGAAAATTTGGAAGGAAAAAATCTTGTAATGAGATAGTATGTTTTTACATTTGATTTTAATTAAATTGTAAGAATTATCATTATAATATTAATTACGCGGTAAGGCGTTCCTATGAAATTAACTCCCCTTTTTGCCCATCTGTCATATTTATGGGCCATAGGATGATATGTTAGACCGTTCGATTAAAGCGGTTACGATTCAGTTACCATTCATTGTCGAAATGGTTTGCAGACTTCTTTTTGAATGGTTTTAGATCCCTCCGCATCATCTTGATTCTGGGTCCCTCTGCAATTTTGCCCATCTATCATCTTTATGGGCCATAGGATGATATGTTAGACCGTTCGATTAAAGCGGTTACGATTCGGTTACCATTCATTGTCGAAATGGTTTGCAGACTTCTTTTTGAATGGTTTTAGATCCCTCCGCGTCATCTTGATTCCAGGTCGCTCTGCAATAAGCACAAAAAAAAATTAGCTAGTTATGTTGTAAGGCATTTTCGTTTGATACAATTGAAATGGTCTCGGCCATCCGATTGAAAACAGTTATGTGTCACAGTTAACAGTTATGTGTCAGCTACGAAACATAATGGAATAACCAAACGTACTGCCATGGGACAAAGAAATGCTCTGCTAAAACAAAGCCCTTTAAAGCTTCCAGTCGGCCACAGCCCCAACGTCGGCTCCCACACCATTTATCCGTCCATCAACGTCGGCTACTACACCATTTATCCGTCCATCGGCCATGCCTGTGCAGTTTTCAAATGTTTTCAAATTTCAAATAAAATCAATCAGTTTTCAAATGTTTTCAAATTTCAAATAAAATCAATCTCAACAAATATATGCCGTCTCCGATGAAGAAATGCTCTGGGATGGGCCCCCGAGTCCTCGAAAAAGTAAGCGTTGAAACTATACTAATATTTCTTCTACTCTTTGTTCTACTAATTTTCGGGTATTTCCATAACACTTCTATTGGAAATTTCTGGTAATTTCAAACACAAATTAACTGAATACAGAGCAATGCTCTATTTTTCTCCTCAGGATCTTTTGCACAGGGAAGCCAAATAAAATTTCTGAGCAAAGCAGAGTTTCTCAGCCAAAACAAACTTGTATTAATTTATAAACTGCCTAATACAATTTTCTTCCTCTCTCTCAGAGGGATTCACCAAAACCTTTATATTCATTAATAAAAACCCTGATACATATTTATTCCTCTTTCTCAGAGGGATTCACCAAAACTTTTACCAAAAACTAAATACTCTGCCTCTTTTACAAATGATTTTTACACTGCTGTGTAAAATCTTCATTCACATTTACTGCTGTAAAAAGGGCTTTTACATTTACAACTGTAAAAAAAATTCTTACATATGCTGTAAAAATTTCTTACATTACATTTCAATCTCAAAAATAAAACTCACACAGTCATTCTTCATTCGCTCTTGCTTCCCTTCGTTTGAGAAACCAACAGCCATTACATTTCAAACCCCTTTTTTTTATGTTTCACACTGTTGTGCGTTATATGCCTTGCATCACACAATAGTTAACTCATAACAAAAAAAAAATTGCATATACATATGCGTTCCCCTTTTTTTCATTACAAATTTTCGACCTTGCACTGCTGTGCAAACCTCTGGTTCTTCATTCCTCGTTGCTGCGAACCCCAATTCCTTCTCCTCCCGTGTGCAATGACAACAAAAGATCAACACTCAATCTATACACTGCTGTGCATTCGCCCCTGGTTTTTTTTACTGCTCCAAACCCTTTTCCCTTTTATCTCCGTGTGCAATGCTCAATTCATATACAAAATGAGCGCACTCACACAAAAAAAAAACATATATCAAAAGCATTAAAACTAGGGCGTTGACTTGCCCATACCATTCTTTAATTCGCTGTACATCTGTGCAAACAAAAATTAAAACACTTACCAACTTTTTCTTACAATTTACGAAACACCATTAATTACATTAATTCCTTCACGTGCGCGGTCAGGCAATAAGGTTCAGGCAGGTTGACAAAGATCCATGTCCGTTGACTTGATCGGACGCATTTCGCAAACTTCAGCCACACAATCCAAACGATCTTTAACGTCCGGGAGATGGGCAGTTTTGGGTTCGTACTGTGGACGCGTGGCTGGAGCTGATTGTGTCGGAGGCCCTCTGACAGAACCCACTTTGAGCGAAAGGTGGTGCGATAAAGATACCGGTGGTTTTGCTGGAGTTAATGACCGCGGGTGAAATTAATGTTTCAACACTCCCCTTTAATTTCAGCTGCTGGGCATTCAGTCATACCCAAACATTTTCTCAAAAATTCAAAGCTTTTCTGGTCCAGTGGCTTGGTCAAAATGTCTGCAACCTGTTCCTGAGTCCTGCAATGTTCTAAGACAATTTCTCCATTGCTCACCAATTCCCTGATGTAATGAAATCTTGTGTCAATGTGTTTCGTTCTCTTATGAAACACCAAATTCTTGGATAATGCAATAGCTGAGCTATTGTCACAAAAAAATCACTGTTGCTTTTGCCTGCTCTTGGCCTAAGCTCCTCAACATCCTTCTCATCCAAACTGCTTGACATGCTGCTGTTGTAGCTGCCACATATTCTGCCTCTGCTGTAGACAACGCCACAATAGGCTGTTTCTTAGAAGCCCATGAAATGGCTCCTGAACTCATGTGAAAAACATAACCGGAAGTGCTTTTCCGATCATCTACACTTCCAGCCCAATCACTATCAGTGTATCCAACTAAATCTGAACATTCTGAGACAGTATATAAAATGCCAAACCTTTTAGTACCTTTAACATACCTCAGAATCCTTTTTGCTGCCTGTTACAAAAAAAAGGTCTTCCTCTTAACAGAGGGATTACAAAACTGCTGTTACAAAAGAGTCTTCCTCACATAGAGGGATTCACCAGAGATTATGCTGAAGAGCATCTTCCTCTTGACCAGAGGGATTTACCAGTCTATGCTGAAAAGCATCTTCCTCTTGACAGAGGGATTCACCAAAGACAACGGATCTTCCTCTTAACAGAGGGATTCACTGGAGATTATGCTGAAGAGCATCTTCCTCTTAACAGAGGGATTCACCAAAAGACTGCTTCAAGTGCAGTTCCAAAACAAAATAAACTTCACTGTCTCTTCTGAAAAATACTCTCTCTCTATCTTCAAAATTAGCACTGCTGTGTCTGCACTGCTGTGCATTTTTCAAAAACAAAATACTCTGTCTCTTCTGGAACAATTACTCTGTCTCAGCTTACAAATTTACACTGCTGTGTGTAAATATTTCTTACATTACATAAAAAAAAAAACTACATTCCATTGCTATGCATTTCAATGCATGTGCTCCACACACAGAAGTTTCCACGCTGCCCCTGTTCTATGTTCTATCTTCGTACTGCTGTGCGGGTCTCCTTGCTTTTGCTGGAACTAGGAGCATCACAATTTCTTTCTGGCTTCTTCACATCTCTTTTGCTTAAAGCATTTTCATTCTTGTTTGAGGGTTCACCTACATACCCAAGTCCTGATTTATCAGATGGAGATCTGTGATAGTTGAGCATGTCATCCAAGGCTTGAGAGCTCTTCATGATTTTGTTCATCCCTTCAACCTTTTTTCTGAGGAGGACAATCTCTTCTTCCAATCTTTCACACTCATTATTCTTCTTTGTAAGTTGTTCCTCAGTTTCTTCCTTGCTACGAGTAGCTTCAGCTGCTACTATTTTAAGGGAGATGATATCTGAATTCATTTCTTCATTCTTTGCTTGACTGCTCTCCATTTTCTTCTCAGTTTCTTGTGCCTGTTCCCTAGCTTCTTGTAATTGAGACTTAAGGGAGGAGACCTCTACCTTGTACTGTCCAATCTCTTCTACAAGTTTGTTCACTCTCTTGTGCCTTTGTTCAAGTTGACTTGACAAGATATCTTCCTGCTTCTTTGCTTTATTCAATTGATTTGTCATGGATATGACTTCTTCATAATGCTTCCTTTTGCTTTGATCAAGTTCCTTCTTAAGCTTGGCGAGCTCTTCATCCCTTTCTTGTACTTGAAGCTTGATGAGGTCAACCTTCTCATTTTCAGCTTCTATGATGGGTTCAGAATTTCCTTCTTGACTGATGGTCATGGTCAGTGCTCCCTTTGCGTGAAGGTCATGAAGTCTGTCCCATATATCCTTTGCTGATGAATATTTTCCTAGATTCTTCTTTACAGAATCAGGCAGTCCATCCAAGATTGTCTTTGCTGCTTTTGCATTGTACTCCTTGGATTCTCTATCCATCTTGCTATCATCAATCACTGATTCCCAAATTTCAATCCCTTCAGACTGTAAGAAAGTCCTCATTTTTATTTCCCATATATCAAAGTTCCCATTGAACCTTGGAGCTTCAAATAGAATGCTTTCAAATAGTTTGTTTTCTATTTTAGTAGTAGAGGGAGACACATCCTTAGGAGGATTGGAGACTTTCTTCTTTGACCTTGCCATTCTTAACTATGCTTCAAATACCTGACTATGTATTTAAAATACTGATTGTTTCTTCAGCAGTAACACAAAAAAAACTTTGAGAAATACCTGGATTATTTTGCCTAAGACTTCACTCTGCTGGAGAAGATTTACTGCTGCAACAAAAGGAACCTTCCTTCAGCTTCTTTATCACCTTCAAAGAGCCTAGATCAGCTCTGATACCATGTTGGAAATTTCTGGTAATTTCAAACACAAATTAACTGAATACAGAGCAATGCTCTGTTTTTCTCCTCAGGATCTTTTGCACAGGGAAGCCAAATAAAATTTTTGAGCAAAGCAAAGTTTCTTAGCCAAAACAAACTTGTATTAATTTATAAACTGCCTAATACAATTTTCTTCCTCTCTCTCAGAGGGATTCACCAAAACCTTTATATTCATTAATAAAAACCCTGATACATATTTCTTCCTCTTTCTCAGAGGGATTCACCAAAACTTTTACCAAAAACTAAATACTCTGCCTCTTTTACAAATGATTTTTACACTGCTGTGTAAAATCTTCATTCACATTTACTGCTGTAAAAAGGGCTTTTACATTTACAACTGTAAAAAAAAATTCTTACATTACATTTCAATCTCAAAAATAAAACTCACATAGCCATTCTTCATTCGCTCTTGCTTCCCTTCGTTTGAGAAACCAACAGCCATTACATTTCAAACCCCCTTTTTTTATGTTTTGCACTGCTGTGCGTTATATGCCTTGCATCACACAATAGTTAACTCATAACAAAAAAAAATTGCATATACATATGCGTTCCCCTTTTTTCATTACAAATCTTCGTCCTTGCACTGCTGTGCAAACCTCTGGTTCTTCATTCCTTGCTGCTGCGAACCCCAGTTCCTTCTCCTCCCATGTGCAATGATAACAAAAGGTCAACACTCAATCTATACACTGTTGTGCATTCGCCCCTGGTTCTTTTTACTACTCCAAACCATTTTCCCTTTTATCTCCATGTGCAATGCTCAATTCATATACAACATGAGCGCACTCACACAAAAAAAAACATATATCAAAAGCATTAAAACTAGGGCGTTGACTTGCCCATACCATTCTTTAATTCGTTGTACATCCGTGCAAACAAAAATTAAAACACTTACCAACTTTTTCTTACAATTTACGAAACACCATTAATTACATTAATTCCTTCACGTGCGCGGTCAGGCAATAAGGTTCAGGCAGGTTGACAAAGATCCATGTCCGTTGACTTGATCGGACGCATTTCGCAAACTTCAGCCACACAATCCAAATGATTTTTAACGTCCGGGAGATGGGCAGTTTTGGGTTCGTACTGTGGACGCGTGGCTGGAGCTGATTGTGTCGGAGGCCCTCTGACAGAAACCACTTTGAGCGAAAGGTGGTGCGATAAAGATACAGGTGGTTTTGCTGGAGTTAATGACCGCAGGTGAAATTAATGTTTCAACAACTTCTACTCTTTCTTCTACTAATTTTGGGGTATTTACATAGCACTAGTGAGATGGCTCCACTCTTTGTAGGAGGTTTTATTTGCATGCTTTCTCCCAGCGGAGGTTGTATATGCATTCTCCCACCAGATTTTCCGCCCTCAGCAGCCTCGAACGAAGCCACTAGATATGGTGCCGGAATCGAAATGCTAAGTCTCTTCAAGTAAAGACAATATTTATGTAGCAAAACATGACTTATTTCTTTGTAAGGGATATGCCTAAGAAGCCAACAAGCAAGCTTTCCTCTAGTATTCTACACAAGAGAATTGGATTTTCTACACAAGTGCCGTGAAAATGTTCAAAATAATTAAATTTATTATATTTTTGTTTAAAAATTAAAGATTAAACATTGTTTTTTCTTTTTATATGCATAAAGTAAAAAATTATTTAATAAAAACAATAAATTGAATCTAAAGGCAAATTCCAGTCCTTTACTATACATCTGTAACAATTTTTATGTGTATTCATTTTTCATGTGTATTTTGTCATGTAGTTTTCATACCATCATTTTGAACCGTACATTACAATGAATCAATTTCTAAGTGTATTTTGTCATGTAGTTTTCATACCATCATTTTGAACCGTACATTACAATGAATCAAAATAGTTGAATTTTATCATTAGTATGAGAAACAGTAGTGATGTTCCTGTAATATCAAAGTTTCAATGTATATAATATCAACAGAGGAGATGAGTTTAATGCAAGACCTGCAATATGCATATATATAAAACAATCTAACCGGAGAGCATAGAAATTGATGGGTTCCTTTATCATACAAACTAATTTAATAACCAAAGGAAGACGTAGTCCAAATTATTTACACAATCAATATGATCTTAGTTCAAAATCAGACACAAAATTATGCCAAACCCTCACAAAAACCTTGCTCTACAGCCTGAAAGAGTAGAATGTGAGTAAGCACCTGAAATGGTGAAGGACATAAAAGACCAGATTCCCAAGTTATTCCTTAGGCAACCTCATTCTTGTGGCTAAAATTAGCCTTCGCGGTAGAGGGCCTAACACCTTGCAGATCAACCAAGAGCAGAAATAAGGAAACTATTGTAAAACCCTAACCGGAGAACAAATCGAATTCTTTCAATTGTCAGTCGTCACTTACCAGGGTTTACGCTCCGCATTAGAATAGAAATTTTCCTGTGGGGTCTTCGGATTCAGCAGGGAAGTCGTCTGTGTGATGGATTCGGGCAACCTGGGAGGAACCCTACACATCACAGTAAATTTAACTCAGATTAGACATGGGAAATTGAGCTAAAATATAAATTAAACACCTCAGGGCATGATAAAGGCTATACCTGTAGGGAAATTATGTGAAACAGGGAATCGAAACTCCAGCAAAGCCATCACTACTGTTTTTGAAAGGTATCGAGCGGGTAATCTCTTTAGCGTGTGATAAACAGGGAGGTTTGCATTATCCGTTATACCCTATGTAAGGAGACAGTGAAACCATGTACACAAAAGAAGTAATGAATAGTACCCTGCAGCATGAGAGAAATATTGATTCTAGTAATCAAAATGCCTGTAGCAAGAATTTACATGTGTGAATTTACCTGTGTTTGAAGCTGCCAGTAGGTGAGGGTTGCCGAGGTTGGCGAATTTGCAGAGCTCGGCACCGCAGTGTCCAGATGCAAATGAACTGCATAGGGTTTCGTTACCCTAACAAACTCTCGGTAGCCTGTGACCGTGTGATGTTCATCTCGGTGATCCAATGCTTATAGTGAACCCTCGACCATGCAACTGACACTTGGCGAGTGAGGACCCTGATTCGAGAAGGTTCTGTGTAAGCTGGGTGCAGGGTTACCATCAATGGTTAAGGCAACCAGAGGACCATTAAATTAAATAATGGTCGACCTTACAATTTACAAAACTTAGTAAGATAAATAAATTTGTTTCGCTATCCAAAAATGTGACTAGGGTCCACTTGTGCGGTAAAACTCATGACTTATTTAATTTCATATGTATTAAAAGAAAATTCGATTATGAGTAAACTGATGCGATGATTTTGAATGAGTTCATAGGTATGAAAGTAATATTTTTTTTACGATGAAAAGTAATATGATTTTGAATTAGTAAGAGTTTTTCCATGGGGACATTTTTTTGTTTCTTATTCAACTTTCTCATTTTTACGTTCTCTGTATTTTTATTTTAAGTGTTCTTTAATAATTAAAGAAATAGTAAAGCCATAACTTTGTTTATATTAGATGATTATGAGACCAAATTTCAAACTTATACTGTGTTGGTATTTATTTAACTGTTCCCATATATTTCTCGAGAGTTATATGCAAATTGTTATGTTAAATGGTGCATAATTAAGCGGTAGGCTGGTATATCATTTTTGTTTTTTTAATTCAATATCAAATAAACAATATTATATTTTGTAAAAAAATATATTATAACAATTTTATATTAAAATATATTATAGCAATTTTATATTAAATATTAATGAAATTTAAAATATATTCAATTGCAATTCTCATTAATTAATTTTTCTGGTTTCAGGTTATATTTTCCATATTAAATATTAAAGATAATTATGTTTATTATATTTTTGTTTAAATATTAAATATTGTTTTTTATTTTTATATGTATCAAGTAAATAATTCTTTAATAAAAGCAATAAATTGAATCTCTTTATTGATATATTCTTAATATTTTACTTATTTGTAAATTTGTCTATTAAAAAAATTATAATGGGATGCATATTTTTATTTTTATTTTAATATTTATGTTATATATATTGAATTTTATAATAAAAATTTTGAAAATATGAATTTATGTAACTTTGGAATTTTTATGTGAATAGAATTCTTTTTAAGGATTAATTATAAGTTTACTCTTTGAATCTATAGTGTTTAATCACACTTTTTTGAAGTTTTAAGTTTTTTTTTTTTTTAATTGAATAGTAAAATAAAAAATAAGAATTTAGATAAAGAAGCTTTGGAATTTTTTTATGAAGTGTAACTCCCTTAAGAATTTAATGTATGTTTAATGTTTGAATATAAAATATATGATGTCACTTTCTTTAGGTTTTAAGTTGTTTTTATTTATATTCAATTATAAAATAAAACTTTGGAAAATTTATATGAAGTGGAATTCCCTTGAGGATTTATTGTATGTTTAATGTTTGAATCTATAATACATGATCTCACTTTCTTGAATTTTTAAGTTTTTTTTATTATTATTTTTAATGTTTCTATATGTCACCCATATCTTATGGGTTATGATGTCACTTTCTTTATGTTTTAAGTTGTTTTTATTTATATTGAATTATAAAATAATTTTTTTGATAATATGAATTTATATAAAAAAACTTTGGATAATTTATATGAAGTGGAATTCCTAGGATTTATTGTATGTTTAATGTTTGAATCTATAATACACGATCTCACTTTCTTGAATTTTTAAGTTCTTTTTTATTGGTACTTTTAATGTTTCTATATGTCACTCATATCTTATGGGTTGTTTAGGTTAGCATAGAGACATAGGTGCAGAACTAGGTGTAGAACTGTGCAAATAATGGAAGAATGTTGAGTAATGTATTAGATGCCCTCCTGCCTAATGTAGAGATTTTATAGTATATCTATCTTAAGGGGGAAATATTACATTGGTCCATTTCATAAATATTAGCCCCATGAGGCACCCTTTCATGAAGAACTTCCTAGGTTACCTGTGCTTAATTTTTACTACACACTCAAGGATATTGTATTTGAAGTTGCAAAGAAGAAAGAATGATTAACTTGCTCCATTCAATTTCGACACACATATTTAACTTCTCTTTTTGGAGATTGGTGAATGTTTTAGGAAAACTGTGTATAAATGGAGACGCGTATAAATGGAAACACCTCTAGAGATTACTCACAAAGAAATTTGATCTGGAACCATTACCATATGAGGGTAAGGGTTCAATCTGGCTTAGACTATGAAAGACAAAGGAGGATTGGTCTGGGATGCAATTATCAATGAAAATAAACTCTTAGAATTGTCAATGAAAATAAACTCTTAGATTGAGCACTTAGGAAGGAAGTTTCTCATGCCTCTTTTTTGAGTAGATTGTTTGATTGTATTACATTTAACATTAACATTTCTTTTTCACTCAAATTCAGCTATAGTTAGATCATGTAACATATTGCATCCTTTTTCATCTATGTTCTTCTTCCATATACACTACCGACTTACGACGTTTCCTTTGCAACATCTGATGCAAATGCTAGTTAAATTTCTAATGAATTAATGTTTTTTCAAATCCCAGCTCCAATAAAAAGCACTATTTGATTTGTGGTAAAGATCTTTCAAAAGTATTTGATTTTGATTAAAAAAATGGACTACGAGCCAAATTTTCTTAGTTGAATATTAAAATTAATTTTTTTGTTTTTCATTTTTGGGTCATGATTTCCAAATGATACCCATCAATGTTTCCTATCCATAATTGTAAAGAATAGGGGTGGCCTCACTTATGAGAGGAAATATGTTCCACTTACCTTTGAAGAGGAAAATTATTTGTTCATAGTGTAAAACATTAGGTGAATACCGTACTAGAGAGTTCATACAAATGCTCACCCATTAACTGATGTAGAATTATAAAAGTTTCTATTCCTATCGCTGGCAATATAAGAACCATCCTTTGAATATTTGTCACTTCTTATATTGTAAATGACATGAATATTTCATCTCTCATTGCTAAGAAAAGTGTGCATGTGGCACCAAGACCTATTTGATATGTATAGGAAAACTATGAGACTTTCATCATCTCAATATTTCAATTTTTATTTTGATTGTGTATTACCAACTTAACACAAACACATTAAACAACCTAAATCTAATACAACAATTATTATTTCAAACCAAGGTACAATTTTTTCAATTCAACAATTTTTATTTAACAATCCTATCGACCTCTATTTGCACCTTTTGGAGAAATCGCTAGTATATTTGACATTCATTAATACATATTTATTAAACTAAAACATAAACATGTTTATTTATTTATTTATTATAAACACTTAAATTTTTATTATCAATAAGTGTTGTGACACAATTATATCAGAGGTAAGGGTGGGAAAAGGAGCGATGGCCCGTATCACTAGGGTTTCCCACCTATGCACCTCCGAGTTTGTTGTGGCTGTCGAGATTTGATATCCCACACGTAAGGACAATGCCTCTGGTTATGATTTTCCTGAGCCTATCGCAATCATTTGCAAGGTTCATAATCAGTGTGGGTCAGTTCTGACGGTTCCTAAGTCAGGGTCCCAATGTTTAGTCATTACGAGCAACAAATTCAAATGGTCTGAGTAAATGGATGCGCCCCGCTATGCATCGTAAACGTGGATTGTTTTTATTTAAATAGTGCCTCTAGGGGTCATGTAGGACGCGGTGTTGGAGATTTATTTTGGTTACTATGGTCAAAGGATATACATGTTACGTGTAACGTGGTCTCATTCTACTTTCATGAGGGAGAAATCTTTATATGCAAAGTGCTTGTTGTCTATGTTGCATGAGTTTCTGGAACGTGGGAACGTTGGGAACTTGGGTATGGGTGTTGGTAACGGCTAGAGGTTTCCCCAAAATTTACAGGAAATGGCTAATCGAGAATGGTAATCTTATATAATAATTAATATATATATATATATATAGATATATATATATATATATATATATATATATATATATATATATAGAAATAAAAAAAATAAAAGATATATAATTATATAATAATCAAAATTAATATTAAATCAAAAGATTCAAATATTAAAATCAATTTAAATATATATTCTCTCTTATATATAAATATATTCTCTGGCTGTCTCTCTTCCTGAGTCTCTCCCTTTTATATATATAAAATATTAAAATGTCAAGTTCATTATCAATTCTCTGACACATGACCAATATTTGAGGAGCGATGGCCCGTATCACTAGGGTTTCCCACCTATGCACCTCCGAGTTTGTTGTGGCTGTCGAGATTTGATATCCCACACGTAAGAACAATGCCTCTGGTTATGATTTTCCTGAGCCTATCGCAATCATTTGCAAGGTTCATAATCAGTGTGGGTTAGTTCTGACGGTTCCTAAGTCAGGGTCCCAATGTTTAGTCATTACGAGCAACAAATTCAAATGGTCCGAGTAAATGGATGCGCCCTGCTATGCATCGTCAACGTGGATTGTTTTTATTTAAATAGTGCCTCTAGGGGTCATGTAGGACGCGGTGTTGGAGATTTATTTTGGTTACTATGGTCAAAGGATATACACGTTACCTGTAACGTGGTCTCATTCTACTTTCATGAGGGAGAAATCTTTATATGCAAAGTGCTTGTTGTCTATGTTGCATGAGTTTCTGGAACGTGGGAACGTTGGGAACTTGGGTATGGGTGTTGGTAACGGCTAGAGGTTTCCCCAAAATTTACAGGAAATGGCTAATCGAGAATGGTAATCTTATATATATATATATGTGTGTGTGTGTGTGTAGAGAAATAAAAAAATAAAAAATATATAATTATATAATAATCAAAATTAATATTAAATCAAAAGATTCAAATATTAAAATCAATTTAAATATATATTCTCTCTTATATATAAATATATTCTCTGGTTGTCTCTCTTCCTGAGTCTCTCCCTTTTATATATATAAAATATTAAAATGTCAAGTTCATTATCAGTTCTCTGACACATGACCAGTATTTGAAACAATCTGCCTTATGTTTCTATATGTCACTCATATCTTATGGATTGTTTAGGTTAGCATAGAGACATAGGTGCAGAATTGTGCAAATAATGGAAGAATGTTGAGTAATGTGTTAGATGCCCTCCTGCCTAATGTAGAGATTTTATAGTATATCTATCTTAAGGGGGAAATATTACATTGGTCCATTTCATAAATATTAGCCCCATGAGGCACCCTTTCATGAAGAACTTCCTAGGTTACCTGTGCTTAATTTTTACTACACACTCAAGGATATTGTATTTGAAGTTGCAAAGAAGAAAGAATGATTAACTTGCTCCATTCAATTTCGACACACATATTTAACTTCTCTTTTTGGAGATTGGTGAATGTTTTAGGAAAACTATGTATAAATGGAGACGCATATAAATGGAAACACCTCTAGAGATTACTCACAAAGAAATTTGATCTGGAACCATTACCATATGAGGGTAAGGGTTCAATCTGGCTTAGACTATGAAAGACAAAGGAGGATTGGTCTGGGATGCAATTATCAATGAAAATAAACTCTTAGAATTGTCAATGAAAATAAACTCTTAGATTGAGCACTTAGGAAGGAAGTTTCTCGTGCCTCTTTTTTGAGTAGATTGTTTGATTGTATTACATTTAACATTAACATTTCTTTTTCACTCAAATTCAGCTATAGTTAGATCATGTAACATATTGCATCCTTTTTCATCTATGTTCTTCTTCCATATACACTACCGACTTACGGCGTTTCCTTTGCAACATCTGATGCAAATACTAGTTAAATTTCTAATGAATTAATGTTTTTTCAAATCCCAGCTCCAATAAAAAGCACTATTTGATTTGTGGTAAATATCTTTCAAAAGTATTTGATTTTGATTAAAAAAATGGACTACGAGCCAAATTTTCTTAGTTGAATATTAAAATTAATTTTTTTGTTTTTCATTTTTGGGTCATGATTTCCAAATGATACCCATCAATGTTTCCTATCCATAATTGTAAAGAATAGGGGTGGCTTCACTTATGAGGGGAAATATGTTCCACTTACCTTTGAAGAGGAAAATTATTTGTTCATAGTGTAAAACATTAGGTGAATACCGTACTAGAGAGTTCATACAAATGCTCACCCATTAACTGATGTAGAATTATAAAAGTTTCTATTCCTATCGCTGGCAATATAAGAACCATCCTTTGAATATTTGTCACTTCTTATATTGTAAATGACATGAATATTTCATCTCTCATTGCTAAGAAAAGTGTGCATGTGGCACCAAGACCTATTTGATATGTATAGGAAAACTATGAGACTTTCATCATCTCAATATTTCAATTTTTATTTTGATTGTGTATTACCAACTTAACACAAACACATTAAACAACCTAAATCTAATACAACAATTATTATTTCAAACCAAGGTACAATTTTTTCAATTCAACAATTTTTATTTAACAATCCTATCGACCTCTATTTGCACCTTTTGGAAAAATCGCTAGTATATTTTACATTCATTAATACATATTTATTAAACTAAAACATAAACATGTTTATTTATTATAAACACTTAAATTTTTATTATCAATAAGTGTCGTGACACAATTATATCAGAGGTAAGGGTGGGAAAAGGAGCGATGGCCCGTATCACTAGGGTTTCCCACCTATGCACCTCCGAGTTTGTTGTGGCTGTCGAGATTTGATATCCCACACGTAAGAACAATGCCTCTGGTTATGATTTTCCCGAGCTTATCGCAATCATTTGCAAGGTTCATAATCAGTGTGGGTCAGTTCTGACGGTTCCTAAGTCAGGGTCCCAATGTTTAGTCATTACGAGCAACAAATTCAAATGGTCTGAGTAAATGGATGCGCCCTGCTATGCATCGTCAACGTGGATTGTTTTTATTTAAATAGTGCCTTTAGGGGTCATGTAGGACGCGGTGTTGGAGATTTATTTTGGTTACTATGGTCAAAGGATATACACGTTACCTGTAACGTGGTCTCATTCTACTTTCATGAGGGAGAAATCTTTATATGCAAAGTGCTTGTTGTCTATGTTGCATGAGTTTCTGGAACGTGGGAACGTTGGGAACTTGGGTATGGGTGTTGGTAATGGCTAGAGGTTTCCCCAAATTTACAGGAAACGGCTAATCGAGAATGGTAATCTTATATATATATATATATATATATATATATAGAGAGAGAGAGAGAGAGAGAGAGAGAAATAAAAAAATAAAAAATATATAATTATATAATAATCAAAATTAATATTAAATCAAAAGATTCAAATATTAAAATCAATTTAAATATATATTCTCTCTTATATATAAATATATTCTCTGGATGTCTCTCTTCCTGAGTCTCTCCCTTATATATATATAAAATATTAAAATGTCAAGTTCATTATCAGTTCTCTGACACATGACCAGTATTTGAAACAATCTGCCTTAAAAATACACAGGAACAATTTTACCTATGTTTCTCTAGTTATTCTTATGAGAAAAAGTAAAGTGACTCTAATGGTTAAGCATTGACTGCCACATACCATATGCACACAATATTCTGCGATACATATACATAAACAAAAAATTAAATACTCATCAGCATGACATCCCAGATATCGCCCTTACATTGAGGTGTCACATGCTTCCTTAACCCATCAAGAGATTGCTCCAGTTTCTCAATTAGGATATCAGTGTTAAGGATGTCTTTGGCCTTTCTTCTTGCGAAGGTTTCAACAAAGCCTCGTGTTTTGTGGGTAGTTCAACATATTTGTCTACATGCTTTGTATTCCCCAACCCCAGGGAACGGGAGAACTCTAAAAAAAATAGTCTTCAAAGCTCCCAGAACTTTCCCAACCTCCCATTGCAGCTCCCACAGAAAAGGGAATGTTCCCATACAGTTCCAAAGCTTCAGGGAGCGCAGGAACAACTGGAACGGGTTTCCCACCTCTAGGGAACAGTTCCCGTGTAACAGAGCTTGTTGTGGATTTATTCCTATTTTATCCCCCATAATTTTGTATGGTCTACACTAGTGCCTGGGAAGAGCATCACCTCTACTTTATCCACTGCATATTTCCCTCATTTTATCCTAACAAGACAAAAAAATGAATCAAAATTTCAGATTTTCATTAGAATTTTCGGAGGAAAATAAATTATTCTATGTCCAAGAAACTCATATCTAGTTATATCCCTAAAATTTCCCATTGAAAATAAATGGGGCATACCCACAAAATACCAATGTCTACAATATGAAGGAAATGTTCTCCATGACTTCTCCTTGCTTAAAGAAACCAGTGTATCAAGAAACTCAATAATAATAATGAATTCTACAATATGTGGAGGTGCTCATGGTACTAGAACATCAAATGGAACAATTATGTATTTCAAAGAAGCAGTTGAAGGGGGGCTTCTAGTTTTGCAAATCAACCCCAATTTGTTTCAGGTCCCTATATTTTTGACCAATGGCTTTCGGTCTAAACTAGAAGATATTACCCAATGGATATTTCTGTTATGGACACCAAATTGTGAAATATACCTATCTTCCAAAGAATTCTCCATAGTCCAATTTGAGATTCAAAAGGACCAAGATTTTATAATTCAGGAAGGACCATGGTTTTGGGGAAGTGCGGGCTTATTTATCAATCCATGGTTTCTGGAGTTTGATGCCTCAACAATGGTGGTTACTTGCATGTCACTTTGGGTAAGGTTTCAAATCCTTCCCCTTCCTTTTTTGCACCATAAAGTCATTTAAGACATAGGAAATGTGTTGGGAAAGTTCAAAACAAGGGATATGGAAAGAACATAAAATGGTTTTTTCATCTTTGCTAGAATATGTGTGGAAAAAGATCCTGAGCAAAGGACTTATAGATCACATAATTTCGAAGAAAAATAACTTTCAGTGGACACAAGTTTTTGACTATGAAAACATGGCATTCCGATGTTGTGAATATTTTCAAACAAGTCATCTGAATAATACTTGCCTACAAGCTAAGAAAACTCCAAAAATGAAAAAGATGTAACCCAGTCATCGAAAAGGATGGCAATTTTCCGAGCTACCCCCTTCTGAGGAAGAATAAAAAGAAATCAAAGAGAATCTGTAAGCTCAACATGATGCAGATAATATGGATCCCTCTGGATATCAACCAGAAGAGGTATCCTAACTACTGATGGGAACAATTATACAGATACAATAATACCCTATCCTTAGTAATAAGCAGACCTCAAATGGTTATGGGGGCACAAAAAGAGCCCACGTATTTAAAACCTTTGATTTTGAGAAATAATCTCTGTAGATGGTCATTGAAAATCCATTGGAAACTATACCTATTGAACCAACTCAACTATAGATGTTTGTCACAAGGTGCAAAAGACAAGGGAAAAAATATCGGCCACTGTTCATTTTTCTATGGTTTCTCCTATGTTATGTCCATTAGTTTTGTTAATGTTTCTTGAGTTTTGTTAATATTTCTTTTTGTTTTTATCTCTGTGCGGAAAGTCATTTTATATCAGGATTGCTTTATAGCATGCAAAATGTGATTTTATTTTTCATTTTGAATAATAAAATTAAGCCTCTTTTTTTCCAAAAAATAGTTATTTTATTATAAATTTATTAATTTTAGTTAAAATATTATTCTAAAATAAAAATTAAACTATAGATGAATTTTATTTAAATAAAAAAAACTTAATAATATTCACTTTATAGTTGTGGTTTAATACATTTTTGTATGCCTTTGTGATTGGGATTAAACATAAATGTCTAATAAATGAATATTTCAACGTCTTGTCACTATCAACTAACCACATCATCAAATATTATCATTTTACTTTCATATTATGGAAATAATATTATTTAGATGTTTCCAATTTAAACCAAAATAACAAATCAAATTTTAAAAATCTTTGAGATATATATATTAAAATTTTAATATCTGATTAAATATAGGCACCGTAAATTAATAAGATTTTAATCTTGAATAATTTAATACATTTTGAAATCAAATTTCGTTGATATTAAAAATACACTTTATTATATTATTATAATACATAATAATATGAATGATTTATAGCCATTCCAACTTAGAATGGGAGAAAAGTTGTTTTATATTGATTTTTACTTTGTTTAAAACAAATCTAGTTGTATTTAACACCAAATCTATTAGGCGTAGAGAGAGATTAAATTCCTCGAGGTGCTAATCTTGTTTTTAGTGTATAGAATTTGAGGAAAGGTTTGCACTTCGAGGGATTTTATCCCTCTCAGCGCTTGATAGATCCGGTGTTAAATGGATTTAAATTGGTTCCAATTGAGGGCAACAATGTCACATTTTTATATTATCATTATTATGTATATGTTTGAGATAAAATTCAAATTTCGCATTATGTTTTCTTTACTTGGCATGACCATATCATTCTCTTCTTTATTTTGGTATGTGTTGCTTTCCTTGAATGGTTTGTACATCTGTGTTTGGATACTTTGAGTGGTTTGTGTGTTTATGTGTTTGGATTTGGATGGTAATGTTTGTGAATGTTAAACTTGTTGTGTTATATTTTTATATGTGTATGTAATTGTTTATTAGTAATTAGTTGGTGATGAATAAGGGAGACAATTTTGTCAATAATTTGTAGGAGGATTGATATTGCACATCTATTTCATTTAATTTTAGGTATCACAACTTTTGACAACTAATTAATTCTAAATAGTGTTCCTACAAATATTACAAAATATATCTTGAAGAGTAGTTTTAATATATTACTGCGTTAAGATTACTCTTGAAATAGTTTTTTCTTTGTTTATGTTTGAAATAATTTATTTCCTTCAAGAATATTTTGATGATTTCTTTGTCTATACTCTATTGTGTAAAGTCAAGAAATAATGTATTTTTGAATTTTTTTAATGAGTGGCCATATTTATAAAATATTTACATGATTTGTTTCTCCAAACAATTATTTCTTGTCAAGGATTAATTTGCATTTTGCAGAAGCAGTGATTCTGCACATCCATTTCATTTTAATTCTAAGTATCACAACTTTTGATAGCTAATTATTTCTTAATAATGTCCCTCTACGTACTACTAAATATATCTTGAAAAATATTTATTTTAATAATCTACAGCCTCAATATTAACAACTTTGAATTCATCTAATGCAAACAATCAAATAGGATTAGAAAACAACATCTACACTGAAATAAAAACATCTAATGCAAGCAATCAAATGAGATTAAATATCAACATCTACACTAAAATCAATGCATCTAGTGCAAACAATCAAATAGGATTAGAAATCCATATCTACATTGAAATACATGCATCTAGTGCAAGAAATCAAATAGGATTAGAAATCAAATAGGATTAGAAATCCACATCTACACTGAAATCCATGCATCTAGTGCAAGCATTGAAATAGGAATAGAAATCCACATCTACACTGAAATCAATGCACCAAGTGAAATCAATCAAATATACTTAGAAACCAACATCTACAATAAATTCAATGTATCTAGTGCAAGTAATCGGATAGGATTAGAAATCAGGATCTACACTGAAATCAATGCATCTAATACAAGAAATATTCTTCCCTTTCTTCCCCATCCATCTAATGTTGGAAAATATTTTTAATAATTTTCATTCTCAAGATTAACAACATCTAATCCATCTAATGAAAGAAATAAACTAGGACTAGAAAATAACATTTACATTGAAGTCAATGCATATAATGCAAGCAATCAAATAAGATTAGAAACCAACATCTACACTGAAATCAATACATCTAGTGCAAGCAATCAAATATAATTAGAAATCAAAATCTACACTAAAATCAATGCATATAACACATACAATCAAATAATATTAGAAATCACTATCTGTGCTGAAATCAATGCATCTGGAGAAAGCAATCGAATAGGGTTCGAAATCAACATATAAATTAAAATCAATGCGTCTAGTGCAAGCAATCAAATATAATTATAAATCAACATTTACACTCAAATCAATGAATCTAGTGCAAGCAATCAAATATAATTAGAAATCAACATTTACACTCAAATCAATGCATCTAGTGCAAGCAATCAAATATGATTAGAAATAATTATCTACACAGAAATCAATGCAAATAGTACAAAAATATTATTCCCTCTCTCCCCCCCTCCATCTATATCTATATCTCCCTCCATCTCTTCTTCTTTATCTCTCGATCTCACCCCCCCTCCCCAAAAACACACACACACACACACTCCATATCTATCTATCTCTCCCTCCCTCTCTCTATCTCTTTCTTCTTCCCTCTCTTCACCTCCCATCTATATCTCTATCTCCCTCTGCCTCTCCTTTGTCTCTTGATATCACCACCAAAACATACACAGTCTTTCTCCGTATATATATATATCTCTCCCTCCCTCTTCCTCTCCCTCTCTCTTCCCCTTCTCTCTCTCCCCCCCCCATCTATCTCTCTTCCCTCCTGCTCTCCTCTCTCTCTCTCTCTATCTCTATCTCCCTTATCACTCCCTCTCTCTGTGTCCACCTTTCTCTCCCTGTGTATTTCTTCTTACCTCCCTCTCTCTTCCCCTCCAACTCCATATCTCTCTCTTCCTTCCTCTATTTCCCTTTCTCTCTCACCTCCCTCTATCTCTCCCCCCTCCCTCTCTCTTTACCCTCCAACCCTTTCTCTATCTCCCTCCCTCTCTCCTTCTCTTTCCTTCTCTTCCCCCTTCCTTTCATATCTTCTTCTTTGTCTCTCTATCTTACCCCAAAACATACACACTCTCTCTCCATATCTCCCTTGTCACTTCTCTCTCTCTCTCTCTCCCCACACTTTTCTCTCTATATCTTTCTTCTTCATATTATCTCAATATCTCCCTTGTCAATCCCTCTATCTCCCCACCTCTATCACTTTATGTCTTTGTTGTTCCCTCCATATCTATATTTAGAGTTAATGTATCCCATGATATATTAATATATATTGTAATATAACAAATTGAATATCATATTAAATTTAATATTGTATTAATCCAAAGTTATTAAATTTAATAATATTAATATTATATTTAATAATGTTTTTTATGGCATGATAACAAAACATAAAATAAAACTACATTAAATTAATATTTTCAATTTAGTATTGTATTAATCCAAAGTTATTAAATTTAATAATATTAATATTAGATTCAATAATGTTTTTTATCGCATAATAACAAAAATTATAATAAAACTACATCAAATTAATATTTTCAAATATTAGAACTTTCATGTAGAAATATATGTCTTTAAAGACTTTAATACTTCATAGGATATGGTTTTTCCCTTTAAAGATTCATTTTACAAATATTTAATTAAAAGAACTATTAAAAGATTTTGGGGCTCAATTTTGGATTCTTTGTATTGAATTTACCTTTTTCTTTTGATTTAAAAGATGTTATTAGCTTGGGTAAATCGAAGTAAAGGTGTTTAATATTTTACCTAATTTCGAATTTTATTAGGGTAAATCTATGATTCAAATTCACGTATATGATAAAAGGACTATTAAATGTATGAGATAATTTATTATCCATTCAAATTATATATAACAATACATAGTTATATTTTAATAATTAATCTTAGTCCATCATATATATATATATATATATTAATCTCAAGTGTGATGTTTCTTATTTTTCTCAACTTTTGTTCATTCTGGAAATTTATGTCCACATTATTATTATTGGTGTTCTCTCATTCCAAAAACTAACATAAAATAATATCATTCAATATATTAATGGTGGTCTACAAAGGTAGAAAATTTACTGGACAACAAAAACTATCTAGAATCCAGTGAAATTTTCACCAAAAACTTTGATAGTAAGAGTGTATGGATCTTGTTTTTATGGCGGAAATAGATTCAACACTATCAATTTAACAAAATTGACAAACTTCAATTTAAATTTAACTACTTAATTTGCAATTTGCCAAATCAATTCTGTTTATGTAGTATTCCAAGACAACGAAGGAAACTAACAGAAGCAAATAGCGTTATATTTTTTCTTTTCAATCACAATAGTTAGTTAGTTTGCCGTACCCACATGCAAATTAATTTTAGCCTCTCCGCTTTTCCTTTTAACTAAGTAGAAGAAATCGCTCTTTGCCTCCTACATTCCAAATAATCGATTTTACCATTTCATGATATTCTGAGACAATCTGTAAAGGAAAACGCTATTTGTCCCGTGACAAGCAAAACGTGTTCATTTACCTTTATGAGATTCGCGGACTATCCATTAAAATAACAATTTATCTTGCTCCGACACTCGATAAAAATAGGTATATCAAGTAAGTTTATCCTTTTTCCTGAACAATCATAAAAGGCCGGGAACAAAGTGAAAGAACATTTTCCCTTTCAACTTTGGGAAATTTCCCACTTTGAGTATCTCCATGCAAATTCCTGATGGAAAATGGGAAAAACAAACCTTGATTTATGCGGGTCACAAACGAAGCCTTCTTCATGGTACGAGTAGGGACTTTGTCTGCCCTCGGGTGAAATGAAATGATTTTGTTTTAATTATGGAATGAAGAGTGGACACTTTTGTCTGCCCTCCGGTGAAATGAAATGATTTTCTTACGAGTATGGAATCATAACATAATAAAAAATAGAAAGAACCGTAAGTATATTATAAAATAGAAATTCTATAAGAAAATATTCCAGAACCCTTTTTAAAAGATATTTATATTTTTAGTAAAATTTGGCATTGCACATAAATGAAATCCTCAACTTTGGCTATCCCTTTACTAATACATTTCTTCAGCGCGCAAGGCACTTTATCCAATACAGTCGGTGCATGCGAGCGTAACATTTAACACTCACATATGTTATGATTTCACATCTTTATGTTTCTGTTTGTAGACGGATCAAAACTTAACGGGAGTGCCACCACAGCTGAGGTATCAAAACGTAACGGGATTGCTAGCTCAGCCCAGGAAAGTATTAATGTAGTGAATTGAAATGTAAATCTTGATTTTTAACTTCAAATTTTTTGGAATTTTTGTTGTAGAAATTTGGGGAATTTTTGAGGTGAAATCTTGATTTGTGTTATTTAAACTCGTTTTTTTATTGAATATTATAAATTCAGCACCCTGAAAAACTTATAAGGCATTATGCACTGATTAAACATAAAATTTGTGATTTCAATAAATTCTTTCCAAATTTTAAAGAAATTAGACCAAAAAAAATAAACCACGGAAAAAATTTACTAAAAATCACACTAAATACAATCAACAAAAACCAAAATAAATAAATAAATAAATAAAATCAACAATTACATTTAAAAATAAATAAAAAATTATTCCATATTATATGTGTCATGGGTATTGTAACGGCTTTTCTATCTCACAATGAATAGAATAATTATTGCATAGTGTAACAGCTTCTGTATTTCTCTTGCAAAACATTTTTCAATTCTATATTGATGAATAAGTGGAGTTTAAATGTTTATTACATTTATAAAATTATAAATATATATTATATATATACGATTAAAGTTATAAAAATATTGTATATATTATTTTTATTTTATATATATAATAATCAAATATAAATTAAATATCTATTTTATACAAAGACAAAAAAAACTCATAATAAAAAAAATTAGTCTTAAGGTCATTTCTCTATTATTATTATTATTATTATAATATATATATTCACATTTATAAAATTTTGGATTTTAGGTTATTATCTTTGCATCTTGGATCTTTAACAGAAAGGAGATCCTCAAAATAGTACATTGAGTTTTTATTATCTTTTTGAATAATTTTTCTCTTCAAACTAAAAAGATGTTTTCCATAAATTTTACACAAGGAGCAGAAGGAAAAGAAAAATTTACAAGTGAGCATTATAACATCCAACAAAGGTAGTGATATTGTTGAATACTTCTTGTAAACTATGTATTTTGTTTGATTATGTGCCTCACATTTTGAGTGAAAACTTCACCCATTTTCAGGGACATGAAGCTTGACTAATGATGGGAAGAGTGCTTGACCAAGATACGACAGACTATAAACCAAGTAAAAAATTGCCTCTGCAATTGGGAGGGGGAATCAACACAGACCACGACCATTTTCTCCCATGTCATGAACTCGACAAGACCTCTGACACCCAATACGAGCCCCTCCGATGTCCTCCTCACCAATTCTTCCCACTTGAGCATACGAGATTTCCAGAGCGCTCACCTAGGCACTGAGTTGTTGAACCTCCTCGTAGAGTTTTTCCTATGAGTCCTCTATGTCTACATGGTGGACCAAGAGCTTGGCTTCCACAAATAACTAAAAATAACAATGTTGGCGCTCAATGAGATTTTCCAAGTTGTTAATTGCAGAGACCAAACCCTACGTGGAGTCCATGAGCTTATCTATAATCTTTGAGGTACAGATAGCAATGTGCATATTCACATTGTTATCCATTTAAGCAATAGAGCACAAAAGGAAGAGAACAATATAGTTCCAAACTGCTCAGGGAGGGTTGGGAGAATGAAAAGTTAGAACGATGAAGCTAGCAAAGTTGGAATTCCAATTACTAGCTGCTATGACCTGGGAATTCCATTGATGATGCAAACTACCTCTGCAAAACCATATATAATTGAAGATTAAACCATGGCATGAGCCAACCTGAGGCCATTAATCTAACATCGTAGTGAAAATATCACGAGGATAGAAGAGATGTGAATGAAATCTCACGCGAGATAGAGGAATTAACTCCATCCTCATACTTTCCAAGGAGGATGTTGTAACCCAGATGGATAGCAATAATGCATGCATAGGGAGAAATAAATAGAAATGACAATAGAGAGTGAGCATAGTTGAGAACAAAATCGATTTGTTCGCTAGAAAAGGTTACTTATGAAAAACCATGCAAGGATGATGCCAAAAATGGCCCTGACTATGCAATGTGATACATAAGTGAGAACCTTTCGAGAATTTGAGTGTGTCAAAAACCTGGGGAAGGAATATTAGAGGTCACTCCCCAAAAACCCTTAGAATGCAATCAAATGAACCCATTTAAGGAATTGGAGATGGGCATATTTTTGCGTTGAAATCTATTATCCCTTAACTCATATTTACTCCTCTTTTTGCTAGATCATCAATACTGGAATTTAGGTCCCTATAACTGTGTTATAATTTCACCTGTTCAAAATTTGGTAAAGAATCCTAAATCTTGAGGGTTAGAGGAGAGGATAAGAATTAATAGTTTTCCTCGTGGGAGAGAATCGAGGAATGACTAATTGAGAGTCCCCAAAGACTATAAGTTGTTTAATTCCTTTCTCTGAAGATAGCTCCTTTCTAGAGAGAAAAGTACTCTGCTTGATTGTTTGTGGCTTTTCTGAGGCCCCACACATATTGTAATGCAATTTTTCCTTTAAGATCAAGTATATACCCTCTCCCTCCTATGCCCAAATTATATTATATTATTTATTATAAAAACAATTAAGCATAATTAAACTAGCAATTGCACCAGATGTTGTAAAGGAAACGTCGTAAGGCATAAATTCGAGAAGCATGGTGACATATAAAGAATAATTGAAGATAAAAAATAGTAAACAAAATTCCTTTCAAAAGTAGAAGATAAAGAGAAAACACTTACATTACCTAGGTCCATTATTATCTCCAGGGTCACAACTTGGTCATATTATCTTTGTTTGACGTGCATGATACCCCATTAGAAATATCTCTTCGAGGACTACGACGGAAAAGACGATTTTAGCAAAAAATCATTGGCATTAGATTGCCAAAAAAAGTCGTTTCGAGCCTCAAAACGGCTCCGGAAGTTTAGGACCCGAAAAGCTACTAAAAATAGTAAATTGTGCTACAATTAAGGAAACTGAAAGACTGAAAGAAATAATGGTGGGGGTCCAAATGGAATTGGTGGGTAGCCACCAATATCCACCTGGATCAATTTCCCTCCTCCTATCCTTACAAAACAAAAAAATGAATCAAAATTTCATATTTTCATTAGAGTTTTTGGAGGAAAATCAATTATTCTATGTCCACGAAACTCAGATCTAGCTATATCCCTAAAATTTCCAATTGAAAAGAAATGGGGCACACCCACAAAATACCAATGCCTACAATATGAATGAAATTTTCTCCATGACTTCTCCTTGTTTAAAGAAACCATTGTATCCAGAAACTCAACAATAATAATGAATTCTAGACTATGTGGAGGTGCTCCTGGTACTAGGACATCAAATGGAACAATTATATATTTCAAAGAAGTAGTTCAAGGGGGGGCTTCTAGTTCTGCAAATCAACCCCAATTTGTTCCAGGTCCCTATATTGTTGACCAAATGGGACATGCCCTATCTTTGGAGGATAACAATGTAGATGTCTCTGCTCATTTTTCTGCCCTTCCAAAAAGGGAAATTATTTGTATATTCAATGGCTTTCGGTCTAAACTAGAATATATTACCCAATGGATATTTCTATTATGGACACCAAATTGTGAAATATACCTATCTTCCAAAGAATTCTCCATATTCCAATTTGAAATTCAAATGGATTTTGTAATTCAGGAAGGACCATGTTTTTGGGGAAGTGCGGGCTTAAATATCAATCCATGATCTCTACAGTTTGATGGCTCAATAATGGCGATTACTTCCATGTCAATTTGGGTGAGGTTTCCAATCCCCTTCCGTTTTGGCACCATAAAGTCATTTAAGACAGGAAATGCGTTGGGAAATTTCAAAACAAGGGATATGGAAAGAACAAAAAATGGTTTTTTCATGTTTGCTAGAATATGTGTGGAAATTAATCTGAGTAGAGGACTTCTAGATCACATAATTTCGAAGAAAAATAACTTTCAGTGGACACAAGTTTTGGACTATGAAAACATGGCATTCCGATGTCATGAATGTTTTCAAACACGTCATCTAAAGAATACTTGCCTGCAAGCTAAGAAAACTCCAAAAAAGAAAAAGAGGTAACCCAATCATCCAAAAGGATGGCAATTTTCCGAGCTACCACCTTCTGAGGAAGAAGAAAGAGAAATCAAAGAGAATATGTAAGCTCAACATTATGCAGATAATATGACTCCCTTTGGATATCAACTAGAAGAGGTCTCCTAACTATCGATGGGGACAATTATATAGATACAATAAGACCCTATCCTTAGTAGTAAGCAGACCTCAGATGGTTATGGGGGCACAAAAGGAGCCCACGTATTTAAAACCTTTCATTTTGAGAAATAATCTATGTAGGCGGTCATTTAAAATGCATTGGAAACGGTCCCTATTGGACCAACTCTAGATGTTTGGCACAAGGTGCAAAAAACAAGGGCAAAAATATTGGCTAATGTTCATTTTTCTATAGTTTCTCTTATGTTATGTCCATCAATTTTGTTAATGTTTCTTCAATTTTGTTAATATTTATTTTTGTTTTTATCTCTGTGCCGAAAGTCATTTTATATCAGGATTGATTTATAGCATATGCACAATGTAATTTTTTTTTTCATTTTGAATAATAAAATTAAGCCTATTTTTTTCAAAAAAAAATTAATTATTTTATTATAAATTTATTAATTTTAGTTAAAATATTATTATAAAATAAAGATTAAATTATAGATAAATTTTATTTAAATCATAAAATTTAATAATATTCACTTTATAGTTGTGGTTTAATACATTTTTGTATTCTTTTGTGATGGGATTAAACATAAATGTTTGATAAATAAATATTTCAATGTCTTGTGGCTATTAACCAACCAAATCATTACATATTATTATTTTATTTTCATATTATGGAAATAATAATATATAGATGTTTCCAATATAAACCAGAATAGCAACTCAAATTTCAAAAAGCTTTGAGAATATATATATTAAAATTTTAATATCTGATTAAATATAGACACCATAAATTAATAAGATTTTAAACTTGAATAATTTAATACATTTAGAAACAAAATTTCGTTGATATAAAAAATACCCTTATTATATTATTATAATAAATTATAATATATAATAATATGAATGATTTATAGCTATTCTAATTCAGAATGGGAGAAAAGTTGTTTTATATTGATTTTCACTTTGTTTAAAACAAATCTAGATCTATTTAACACCGAATCTATTATGCCCTGAGAGGGATCAAATTCCTTGCTAACCTTGTTTTTTGTGCGTAAAATTTAAGGAAAGGTTTGCATCGAGGGATTTTATCCCTATTAGTGCGATCAGGTGTTAAATGGAGCTAAATTGGTTCCAATTGAGGGAAACAATGTCACATTTTTATATTATGGAGCTAAATTGGTTCCAATTGAGGGAAACAATGTCACATTTTTATATTATCATGTATATGTTTGAGATAAAATTCAAAATTCACATTATATTTTCTTTGCTTGGCATGACCATATCATTCTTTTGTTTATTTTGGTATGTGTTGTTTTCCTTGAATGGTTTGTACGTCTATGTTTGGATACTTTGAGTGGTTTGTGTGTTTATGTGTTTGGGTTTGGATGGTAATGTTTGTGAATGTTACACTTGTTGTGTTATAATTTTATATGTGTATGTAATTTTTTATTAGTAATTAGTTGGTAATGAAGAAGGGAGAGAATCTTGTCAATAATTTGTAGAAGGATTGATATTGCATATCTATTTAATTTAATTTTAGGTATCACAACTTTTGACAACTAATTAATTCTAAACATGGAAAATTTTAGGGGCTAATGTTCACCTAGTGGGCTAATTTTCCATGATTTTTCCACAAAAAAGATTCGCAAATTTCCAATTTTATAAAAGACTATTCGCCCAAAATTTAGAATATAAAATTATTTTACCATAAAAATTGCTAACATTATATAGAGACTATATATAAAATCATTATAAATTTGAATAATTTTACAAATATGTCAATGTTTTTAAACTTTAAGAAAATTTTCCATCCTTCAAATTTTCCTTGATTCTAAATAGTGTTCTTCCAAATATTACAAAATATATCTTGAAGAGTAGTTTTAATATCTTACTGCGGTTAAGATTACTCTTGAGAGAATTTTTTTCTTTGTTTATGCTTGAAATAATTTATTTCCTTGAGGAATATTTTGATGCTTTTTTTTTGTCTATACTCTATTTTGTAAAGTCCATAAATAATGTATTTTTGAATTTTTTTAATGAGTGGCCATATTTATAAAATATTTACATGATTTGTTTCTCCAAACAATTATCACATCTCCTTGAAGAATAATTTTATTTGTTTTGATGTTTATAAATATACATTTTCCTCTTATAAATATTTTGAATACATTGTGGTATGCAATTACTCTATTAGTAATTATGAATATATGTAATTTTGAATATATGTAATTATCTATTAGTAATTAGTTGGTGATAAAGAAGGGAGACAATCTTGTCAAGGATTAATTTGCATTCTGCACATCTATTTCATTTTAATTCTAGGTATCGCAACTTTTGATAGCTAATTATTTCCTAATAGTATCCCTCTACCTATTACTAAATATATTCTGAAAAATATTTATTTTAATAATCTACAACCTCAAGATTAACAAAATTGAATGCATCTAATGCAAACAATCAAATAGGATTAGAAAACATCATCTACACTGAAATCAAAACATCTAATGCAAGCAATCAAATGAGATTAGATATCAACATCTACACTGAAGTCAATGTATCTAGTGCAAACAATCAGATAGGATTAGAAATCCATATCTACACTGAAATACATGCATCTAGTGCAAGAAATCAAATAAGATTAGAAATCCGAAATCAAATAGGATTAGAAATCCACATCTACACTGAAATCCATGAATCTAGTGCAAGCAATTAAATAGGATTAGAAATCCACATCTACATTGAAATCAATGCATCAAGTGAAATCAATCAAATATAATTAGAAACCAACATCTACACTAAAATCAATGCATCTGGTGCAAGTAATTCGATAGGATTAGAAATCATGATTTACACTGAAATCAATGCATCTAGTACAAGAAATCTTCCTCCCTCTCTCCCACATCCATCTAATGTTGGAAAATATTTTTAATAATTTACATTCTCAAGATTAACAACATCTAATCCATCTAATGAAAGAAATAAACTAGGATTAGAAAATAACATCTACATTGAAAGCAATGCATATAGTGCAAGCAATCAAATAAGATTAGAAACCAACATCTACACTGAAATAAATACATCTAGTGCAAACATTAAAATATAATTAGAAATTAACATCTACACTAAAATCAATGCGTCTAGAGAAAGCAATAGAATAGGATTCAAAATCAACATCGAAATTGAAATCAATGCATCTAGTGCAAGCAATCAAATATAATTAGAAATCAACGTTTACACTCAAATCAATGCATCTAGTCCAAGCAATCAAATATAATTAGAAATCAAAATTTACACTCAAATCAATGCATCTAGTGCAAGCAATCAAATAGGATTAGAAATCATCATTTACACTCAAATCAATGCATATAGTAAAAAAAATATTCTTCCCTCTCTCCCCCCTCCATCTCTCCTTCTTTATCTCTTGATCTCACCCCTCCAAACACACACACACACCATATATATCTGTCTCTCCCTCTCTCTTTCTATCTCTTTCTTCTTCCCTCTCTTGACCTCCCATCTATATCTCTATCTCCCTTTGCCTCTCTTTTGTCTCTCGATATCACCACCAAAACATACACAATCCTTCTCCATATCTATATATCTCTCCCTCCCTTTTCCTCTCCCTCTCTCTTCCCCTTCTTTCTCTCCCCCCCATCTATCTCTCTTCCCTCATGCTCTATCTCTATCTCCCTTATCACTCCCTCTCTCTATGTCCACCTTTCTCTCCCTATGTATTTCTTCTTACCTCCCTCTCTCTTCCCCTCCAACTCCATCTCTCTCTCCATCCCTCTCTCCTTCTCTCTCTTACTTTCTCTCTCTCTCTTCCTTCCTATCTTTCCCTTTCTCTCTCACCTCACTCTGTCTCCCCTCCCCCCTCTCTCTTCACCCTCCAACCCAATCACTATCTCCCTCCCTCTCTCCTTCTCTTCCCCCTTCCTTCCATCCCTTCTTCTTTGTCTCTCTATCTCACCCCAAAACATACACACTCTCTCTCCATTTCTCCCTTGTCACTCCTCTCTCTCTCTCTCTCCACACTTCTCTCTTTATGTCTTTCTTCTTCATTTTATCTCCATATCTCCCTTGTCAATCCCTCTATCTCCCCTTCTCTATCACTTTATGTCTTTTTTCTTCCCTCCATATCTATATTTAGAGTTAATGTATCCCATGATATATTAATATATATTATAATATAACAAATTGAATATCATATTAAATTTAATATTGTATTAATCCAAAGTTATTAAATTTAATAATGTTTTTTATGACATGATAACAAAAATTATAATAAAACTACATCAAATTAATATTTTCAATTTAATATTGTATTAATCCAAAGTTATTAAATTTAATAATGTTTTTTATTGCATGATAACAAAAATTATAATAAAACTACATCAAATTAATATTTTCCAATATTAGAACTTTGATGTAGAAATATTTATGCCTTTAAAGACTTTAATACATCCATAAGATATGGTTTTTCCCTTTAAAGATTCATTTTACAAATATTTAATGAAAAGAAATATTAAAAGATTTTGGGGCACGATTTTGGATTCTTTGTGTTGAATTTGCCTTTTTCTTTTGATTTAAGAGATGCTATTAACTTTGGTAAATCTGAGTAAAGATGTTTAATATTTTACCTAATTTCGAATTTTAATGTGGTAAATTTATGATTCAAATTCACTTATATGATAAAGGAACTATTAAATACATGAGATAATTTATTATCCATTTAAATTATATATAATAATACATAGTTATATTTTAATAATTACTCTTAGTCCATCATAGATATATATAATCTCAAATGTGATATTTCTTTTTTTCTCAAATTTGAATGTAATTTTTGTTCATTCTGAAAATTATGTCCACATTATTATTAGTGTTCTCTCGTTCCAAAAACTAACATAAAATAATATCATTCAATATATTAATAGTGTTGTCTACAAAGGTGGAAAATTTGCCCGACAACAAAGCTATTCTAGGCTCCAGTAAAATTTTCCCCAAAAACTTTAATAATAGGAGTGTGTGTATGAATCTTGTTTTTTATGGTGTTCATCTACCTTTATGAGATTCGCGGACTATTCATTAAAATAACAATTTATGTTGCTCCGACACTCGATAAAAATAGGTATATCAAGTAAGTTTATCCTTTTTCCTGAACAATTATAAAAGGCCGGGAACAAAGTGAAAGAACATTTGCCCTTTAAACTTTGGATTTCCCACTTTGAGTATTTGCAAGCAAATTCCTGCTGGAAAATGGGAAAAGCAAACCTTCATTTATGCGGGTCACAAAAGAGGCCTTCTTCATTGTGCGAGTGGGGACTTTGTCTGCGCTAGGGTGAAATGAAATGATTTTGTTTTAATTATGGAATGAGGAGTGGCCACTTTGTCTGCCCTCCCGTGAAATGAAATGATTTTCTTATAAATATGGAATCATAATATAATAAAAAATAGAAAGAACCGTGCGTATGCTATAAAATAGAAATTCTATAAGTGCCACCTCAGCTGAGCGATCAAAACATAACCGGAGTGCCACCTCAGCTGAGCGATCAAAACATAACCGGAGTGCCACCTCAGCTCAGGGATCAAAACGTACCGGGAGTGCTAGCTCAGCGCAGGAAAGTATTAATGTAGCGAATTGAAATGTAAATCTTAACCCAAAAAAACAAACCGAGAGAAAAAGTAACACTATATCTGTCATGGGTATTGTAACGGCTTTTCTATCTCTCAACGAATAGAATAATTATTCCATAGTGTAACAGCTTTTTTATTTCTATTGCAAAACATTTTTCAATTGTATAATGATGAATAAGTGGAGTTTAAATGTTTTATTTTATTTTATTTTTTTAATCTTTAAATTTGTTGAATGTAGATATTTTTAATTTTTGAAGGATCTTAAATGTATTTATATATTTAAAAATTAATTTAAACGATATAATATTGTTATTTGCTCAATAAATTTATTATTTAATTTTGATAATAATTATTAAAACATAAAACATAAATAATTATTTTTAATAAATATAAATTATTTTATTACAATTAAAAATACTTATTATTATTACATTTATAATTTTATAAAATGTATATTATATATATTTACAATTAAAGTTATATAAATATTTTATATACTATTTTTATAAAAAAATTATATATAAATTTAAAAAATTATAATAATCAAATATAAATTAAATATTTACTTTACACAAACATTAATTAATTATTTATATATATATATATAAAATTTAGTTTAATTACTTTATATAATTCAGGTTATTTAAATAACATATAACTTTTTAAAATAAAATGAAAAACACTATATTCACAATAAAAAAAAATTACTTCTAAATTCATTTCTTTATTAAATTATATTATAATTATATACAATTATATATATAGATATATATATAACTAAACTAATATATAGATTTATATTTATAATGTTTTGGATTTGGGGCCAATACCCTTACATTTTAGATCATTAATAAAAAGAGATCTACATTGAGTTTTCACTGTCTCCATGAATAATTTTTCTCTTGAGAATGAAAAGATGTTCTCCATAAATTCTATACAAGGAGCCCAAGGAAAAGAAAATTTACAAGCTAGCATTATAAGATCCAACAAAGCTAATGATGTTGTTGAATACTTATTGTAAACTATGTATTTTATTTGATTTCGGGTGAACACTTCACCCATATTCAGGGACATGAAGCTTGACTAATGATGGGAAGAGTACTTGAAAAAGATAGGACAGAATATAGACCAAGTAAAAAACTGCCTCTGCAACTAAGAGGGGGAATCTACATAGACCACGACCATTTTCTCCCAAGACATGAACTCAACGAGACCTCTGACACCTAGTACGAGCCCCACCAATGTCCTCCTCACCAACTCTTCCCACTTGAGCAGACGAGATTTCCAGAGCTCTCACCTAGGCACTGAGTTGTTGAACCTCCTCGTAGAGTTTGTCTAATGAGTGCTCCATGTCTACATGGTGGACCAAGAGCTTGGCTTCCACAAATAACTAAAAATAACAACGTTGGCACTCATTGAGATTTTCCAAGTTGTTAATTGCATAAACCAAAGCCTACGTGGAGTCCATGAGCTTCTCTATAATCTCTGAGGTATAGATAGCAACGTGCATATTCACACTGTTATCCATTCCAGCGATAGAGCACAAAAGGAAGAGAACATTATAGTTCCAAACTGCCCAAGGGGAGGGCTGGGAGAATGAAAAACCAAAACGACAAAGCTAGCAGAGATGGAATTCTAATTACTAGCTGCTATGACCTGGGAATTCCATTGATGATGCAAACTACCTCTGCAAAACCATATATAATTGAAGATTAAACCATCGAATGAGCCAACCTGAGGCCATTAATGTGACATCGTAGTGAAAATATCACCAGGGTAGAAGAGATGTGACTGAAATCTCACGCGAGATAAAGGAATTAACTCCATCCTCATACTTTCCAAGGAGGATGTTGCAACCCATAGGGATAACAGTTATTCATCCATAGGAAGAAATAAATAGAAATGACAGTAGAGAGTGAGCATAGCTGAGAACAAAAGCCATTTGTTCACTGGAAAAGGTTACTTATGAAAAACCATGCAAGGATGATGCCATAAATGGCCCTGACAATGTAATGTGATACATAAGCGAGAGCCTTTCGAGAATCTGAGTGTGTTAAAAACCTGGGGAAGGAATATTAGAGGTCACTCCCCAACAACCCTTAGAATGCAATCAAATGAACCCATTTAAGGAATTGGAGATGGGCATATTTTTGCATTGAAATCTATTATCCCTTGACTCATATTTGCTCCTCTTTCTGCTAGATCATCAATACTGGAATTTAGGTCTCTATAGATGTGTTATAATTCACCTATTCAAAATTTGGTAAAGAATCCTAAATCCTAAGGGGAAGAGGAGAGGATAGAGAATTAATAGTTTTCCTCATGGAAGAGAATCAACGAATGACTAATTGAGAGTCCCTAAAGA
Organism: Pinus tabuliformis; assembly: GCA_031772625.1. NCBI lineage: Eukaryota > Viridiplantae > Streptophyta > Pinopsida > Pinales > Pinaceae > Pinus > Pinus tabuliformis. The sequence goes on along the minus strand of CM062807.1, from coordinate 637,723,625 downwards.
CTATAAGTTGTTTAATTCCTTTCTCTGAAGCTAGGTCCATTCTAGAGAGAAAAGTACTCTGCTTGATTGTTTGTGGCTTTTCTGAGGCCCCACGCATATTGTAGTGGAATTTTTCCTTTAAGATCATGTATATACCCTCTCCCTCCTACGTACAAATTATATTATATTATTTATTATAAAAACAATTAAGCATAATTAAACTAGCAATTGCACCAGATGTTGTAAAGGAAATGTTGTAAGGCATAAATTTGAGAAGCATTGTGACATATACATAATCATTAAAGATAAAAAATGGTAAACAAAATTCCTTTCAAAAGTAGAAGATAAAGAGAAAACACTTACATTACCTGGGTCCATTATCAACGGATAGAGGGTATATACATCCCAATTTCAATGTGTAGCATTCGAACAAAACCCTTGCAGCTACACCAGATTCTACGGAGAGAAAAATGAGAGTAAGGTACAGTAACGAGTGTGAATTATGTGCTGAGAGCAGAACATATAATATTACCCTAAAAAAATAAAAACCTTAAATCAATTTATGCATTCCCATTGATTGGCATTGGCCTCAGACTTAGTCTCACTTGAGCGGCTATTGCTATTGCTAGAACCACCTGAAACCCGCCTGTGCCATCCTGGTTGCAGAGCTCGAATCCAAGGAATCTTTGGTGCAAATGAATGGGCTAGGCAGTGGACAGGTCATCCAGACGATCTGGGGGAAACCATTTTCTCGGTATTTGTTTCACCACGTAGATCAAACCAATTGCAAGGAAGATCACATAATGTTTTTCTCTAGCTCAATCTCAGGCTCAGACTCATGCTTGCAACAAAGAGCTGCAACAACTCAAGGGATGAATCCATGGCTTTCTATTGCTATTATGGTGCTCTAGGTTGTATATCATAGAGATTCATAGGTCTTAGAGATTTAGTTAGGTAGTTATCTTAAATGAAGGAGGCGGTGGATCGAATGGATTAAAATATTTCAATCATCTAACATTCGATCCAATTGTGCAAACAGGTACACAGTGTTAGCTAAGGGAGTTGTTTTCAAAGGGAAATGCCTTACAATGTAATAAGAGACAAATGCTCAACATAGATGGGACTTTGATACCCCACCCGTCAACACCTTATCCACACAAGATCATTTAATTTAACTCAGTAAATTATTTATATTTTATATATTTATTATAAATTTCTTAGAAAATAGTGTAATAATTTTATTTTTAAAATTTATTCCTCCAGCATGTGCTACTTTTTCTTTATCCTATGCTTCCTTTTCTTCAGATTCTGTAGTTCCTTTAAATACAAGACCAACTGGGGTTTCTGTAGGATCCAACACCCAACAAACATCAGAAATGTTTTGCATGTCCTCTTTTGTAAGCCTCCTTGTAGGAACACGATGTGAAAACCTAGGAAGCTCTGTCTTTGTCATGACTCATCCAGAAACAGGCTAAGAAGCAACCTGCTACTACTAAAAAATGTTCTTGTATCCATCAACCTTTACTAATGGTGCCACCCTCACTCCAAACTTCTCCATGAAATCTGTAAGAACCTCTACCATATCATAATTGTGTCTTAACTTCTGCTGGAATGTGCTCTTCCAAGCAGAATCCCATTCCATGTAGAGAGCCCAAACATCAAATTTCCTCGGTAAAATTTTGATAATGCCTTTGGTTAATTTTGAACATCATATCACATGAGAGAAAATATTAAGCATGTCATTATTACTCAATTTTCCCACCTTAAAATCCCGAGAACCGTGATACTTGTTCAACTTTGGCTCTATTCAATTCATCTCTACTTTGAATGGGTTCAACTAAAAAAATATATATGTACCCTGCTTCATGAGATAATATCGACTCCATTCTTGGCATGATTCAAAGCTTGCATAATTGTAATTAAAGCCTACCTGGCATTTCCTTCTTCATAAATGCTCGTTAGGTAGTTGTGAATTTTAACAGAAACCTGGATTCACAAACCATAAACTCCAAAAAATCCCACTTAAAAACAACTCCATAAAACAAATCCAAAAGTAAGTCAGTTAAACAATTCCATGTAAAAATCTCAAATGACCCTTGTTTTCATGGAAATTTTAATACAATTTTAATAAAAGACAACATCAACCAAAAAACTTCAAAAAGTATTAAAATCCACTAAATCGATCAGAATTATAGAACCTTATTTCTTGGATTCTGACTCAAATAACTAAAACGAAAGCATTTTCATGTGTAATTTCTAAAACACATGACTTATTTTTGACCCAATTTCTGCCACAAAAGAATTAAAATGACATTTAAAAATAATGGTATTATTTTTCTTTTCACAAAAAAAAATCATTGTTAATTATAAGTAAAATATTTAAATGTTCATATTAAATGTCATGTACCTCTATACTTCTACCCATTTTACCATATAATAACACACATAAATTTTGTTTTTATTATACGACACTTTACATTTTTACAAATGTTACCCATATATATAATATAAAGGTTATATTTTTACAATTGTCTGGCATATATCAAAGGTTTGTGCATGAATTGATTTGACATATCTTAATCACAAAAACCATAGTATTTATGCAATCACTCTATAACCTGATATTGTTGTAAATATATTGATTCATGTGACCGCCTGTCTGGTTAACGAATCCCGCCAAAGGAACCCGTGGTGGGTTGGAAATATCTGGAAGCCTGGTTTGCTCCATCCACCTGGCAGTCCTCCCTTGGGATCTGGGCATTGATCTACGACCTGTGGTGGTCGAGTTGATCAGACAACAGAGGAATAACGGACCAAGGATCCTGGGAACTAACTCGCAACCACACCTCTTGGTTGATTGTGATTTTTCAATTCTTCCTTTTGCACTGAGCCTGCCATCTACTCGAGGGTTTGATGGTTTAGATTTTGTGCTTCTAAGGCTAACATGCCTGCAACCTACCATGGAATTTTATCAAGATTTTACCATCAAAATGTTTCAGTTCCTAAAGTTGCAACTCCGCCAATTAGATATAAAGAAGTTCTTTCAAAATAGTCTCCCATTCTACATACATAATCTCGCTCTATTACCTACAATTGTCGAAATGTTAGTTCACTACCCTTTTTTTGTGTGCAGGAACTAGGTTTCAGCGGCGATTCAGGGTCCGAGGGTTATACTATAGCTTCCACAACCTAGTGTAATGCGGTGGTTTCCTTCATATGTAAGTTATCGGTCTCATTCTCACTGTTTTTAAGTTGGGTTTTCATCTCCAAGTTCAGGATTTAACTACCCTACTTGGTTATCTAGTCTGCGCAGCAGGGTTTCTACTTCCCCGACTTTTCTGCTCAGGTATTCTGCACTTGTATAACTTACCCATAAATTGCTCTAAAATTGGCAATTATTGTTCATGAATTGTTAATATGCATTGTGTTTATTTGCATGCAAGTAGTGAGGGTTTCTTCATAACGATTATGGCTCGAATATTGACTTTATCTTATGAAACTTAACATACCATATTTTTTTGTTGTGTTTACAAGTTGTGTTCCTTCGTTCTCATTTTCAACCTTGAAGGCTTGATAGCTCTTCTGAGGGCGTTTGATTGCAACGATTCCAGCTATGTTTAATTGGGTCGACTTACTGTTGCTACTGCAGTACCTGATTCATTTTGAATGTATTAAGGGTTCTTGTGCCGTTCGCAGCCTCCTTGTGTTGCTATGGGTACAGTCAACTAACTATTTTGAAAATTGTCCAGTAGGACTGTAACTATTGGAAGTTCCTTTTTTTAAAACTTAAGTATTGTTCATTATATTTTGCCTGCCTGCAATGATTAGTTATGTGCATACAGACAGGTCTGTAATGAAGTTGTAATTTATGAAGGGTTTACCTTTTTTTTATTAGCTGTTTCTGGGAGTTATCAACGCTTTGTTGTAATGGAAGCCTGCGGAAAATACTTTCATTGTTTATCTAATTTATATACATATCTGTGTGGTTCGAAACGTTATTTCATACAGTTTTTTACATTATTTGTAAATTGTAATTATGAAATGGAACTGTTGGGTTTATCCTCGTACAGAGACTTTTTTATTGTTCTATATGGACTTGGAGGGACTACTCCAGGTCGCTGGTCCCCTAGCACTACCTGGGGCTAACCCTCTCGGCTGGGTTCTGCCTAGTGTCGAGAGTTTAATTGTTAAATTCAATCGTACAAGATTTATACCATACTGTGTTGGTTGCCTCTGTTAATAGAATTTAAACATGATTGTCTAAATTGTATTACAACGTGTGTGTGGCTCTAATATATAGTGACACTTGCATTTCTTTCCTACACAACAATTTTTTCTTTACAGTAATTCATAAAATAATAATTGTTAGTATTATTCATAGCCATTTGTAGAGAAACAATGAAAATATTTTTTTTTGGTTTTACAACTTTTTATAAACAAATAATGTTAGCATTATTTTCCTTTTCTTTCCTTTAACAAAACAAATCATAGGGAAGAGAAATACTCCACCCAACCTTCAGGCCAGTCTTCACTGCACCTTCCCCCGAGCTTGTGTTACACTTAGGTAGTTCTCTAGAAATATAGCTAAAATTCCTCAAAATATATGGTCATTACCAGATTTAGTCCCGAATCCCCAGTGCTGAGCTCTTAGCCTTAGACAAACTCCATGAACCAATCAGTTCGAGAGTCTTCTCCTCTTCTCTTTTTCTTCTTGCCTCAGGTTCCTAATACCCTTTTGGATTTCTTTGGGAGTCTTTATTTCCCAAGAGAAGTTTGGGTCAATAACTACCCCAACTATCCAACTACCTGAGGTAAGCTTACTCTACTATTTCTTTCCCAATCATGGTTTAAACAATTAATGTTATGCAAACTTATTAATAATAAAAGAAAATATTAACAAGCATTCATATACACCCGAATGTTCTTGTATCCATCAACCTTTACTAATGGAGCCACCCTCACTCCAAACTTCTCGGTGAAATCTATTAGAACCTCTACCATATCATAATTGTGTCTAACTTCTGCTAGAATGTGCTCATCCCAAGCAGAATCCCATTCCCTATAGAGAGCCCAAACATCAGATTTCCTCGGTAAAATTTTGATAATGCCTTTGGTTGATTTCAAACATCTCATCACATGAGAGAAAATATTAAGCATGTCATTACTACTCAATTTTCCCACCTTAAAATCCCTAGAAGCTTGATACTTGTTCAACTTTGTCTCTATCCAATTCATCTATACTTTGAATGGGTTCAAGGAAAGAAAATATATGTACCAGTTCCTGAGATAATATAAACTCCATTCCTGGCATGGTTTAGAGCTTTCACCATTGTAATTAAAGCCTACCTAGCATCACCTTCTTCATAAACGCTCGTCAGGTAGTTGTGCATTTCAATAGCAGTCTGGATTCACAAACATCCAACATTCGTTTATCTTTTTCAATTCAACAAAATTTGGTATTTGCAAGCTAAGCGACTAGATGAATTTTACCCTGTTGTCCATCTCTGCTATTTCGTTCATGACCCCCTTGAACCAGTCAAAGGAGCCTTTCTCCCTTGTGACCCAGTAGAAATAAGAATTTGTCGGACCCTGGTCGTTCCTTTTCCTTTTGGAAGCAGAATCTGCGATTTTCATGTGATTTAACATGTCTTTGAGAATGCTTATGAAGGGAGTAGTGCCAGTTCTGATCCCTATCAATAGTAGCATGTCATATTTCTTGTAATTTTGTGTCAGAGCTCCATATGGCCTGTCCATCTGAAGCTTGGGAAACCTGCACATGGTTCGTCTTTTTGTTAAATACTTAGAATCTTGGATTTCTGAGTTTTTTATTTCTTTCATTAATGTTCAACATACTTGGATTTTATTTGGCCGTCTCCATAGAGTTCACACTCCACTCTCATAAGTCTTCTTTTTCCAGTGTTAGGGGGCTCCATTTTCTATAAAGATCTGTGATTAGAACTTACAACTGACAAAGAAACTTCATCTTAAAGCTAAAAGTACTAAATTAGTAATCACCAGCAAGAAAACTCTTTTCATCTCACAAGATTTAGAAGGGAAAAAGAAAACCCTATTTTCAAAATCTAATTGAAGTTGGATCTATAAGAAAATTTATTGTAATTTAACAGATCATAAAATTAACCAACCTGCATATGACAAGGTAGGGCATCCCACGACGATGCTAACTTTTTGCGCTTCCTGGGATTTTGATCGATAAGAGGGGAGAGGAAGACGATATTCTGCAATGCAAGCCACGGCCGTCTTGTGGCACAAGATTCGATACCTTCTCTCAATAGAATTGCGAGGGTTCGCTGGTCCAAGAAGAAGATTAAGTTTCGATTGTTCTTGATCCAAGAAGATTCTAGGGTTTTTAAGGTTTATTGATCCTAGAAGAAGGTACAGTTGCAAGTATTCGAGATCCGACACCTTCTCTGAATCAAATTGCAGGGAAAGAGCTGGGTTTCCGAGGAGGGGCATCGAGCATCCTCTTGCTATTCATATGGTTTCAAGGAGGAAAGATCGGTATTATTTCAATTATAACGAGATTTTTTATTTTTGATGAATGGTGACAAACAATTTAATCGTCTAACATCAGATGAGACAGATCATAGTAAGACATGTAAAGCAAAAAAGAGTTGATTTCAGAGAAAAACGTCTTACGGCATAATAATCCATTAATTTTTTTCTAACAAAAATTCTATTAACATTTTACTTTCTCTACTTACTCCATTTTTAAACATTTATTTTGAAAATCTTTATTTATAAAAACAATTAAAATTGTATGATTTATTTATTTTATTTTTTACACACAATTATACGATGCATTATTAAAATATTCGTATTAATTATGAAATGTCCCTTCATACTATAACGATTTTATTAAATATTTATCTTTAAACTTTTATAAAAATGGTAACTCTTCCGTCGTTAAAAAGAACGTTAACATTATCCTTCGAACTTATTATTTTGAAATAAAATGAATAACATTTGAAAAAGCAAAACATTTAATTACAATTAGACACTGCAAACTCTTATATAACATAAACTTACAAGAAGCAAGCGCGTTAACCATCTACCATTTAATAATGTGAAAACATAATAAAATATGAAGAAGGATGTTTTAGCGTTTCCACTCTATTTGAGCTTCCCATTTTTTCAATGAAATAAAATAAACAAAATTTTATAAATATCCAAATAAAATGAAGATGTTTTAAAGTTTTTTTTTAAATAAAAAATATATAAATTTACACATAAGAGTTAGGAGTAAAATATGTTGATGATGCTACTTAAAATATAATGTTTTGAAAAATTATTTGGAAAATATGGTTTCATTTTAATAAAATTACATATGGTTCCAAATTTTTCATCTCTCGACTGCGGCTTCAGATCTCTTCCAGGCTCGACTGCGGCTCCAGATCTCTCGACTGCGGCTCCAGATCTCTTCCAGGTTCGACTGCGGCTCTATTCCTTTGGTCTCGGCGGCTCTCTGCGGGACTGTGGCTCCAGTCTCCACTGCGGCTCCAGATCTCTTCCAGGCTCGACTGCGGCTCCAGATCTCTTCCAGGCTCGACTGCGGCTCTATTCCTTTGGTCTCGGCGGCTCTCTGCGGGACTGTGGCTCCAGATCTATATACATTATATATTAATGAAATCTATGATATAAGTGTTTCTGCGGCTTCTTTGATTTGATTTTTTGATTTTTTATTGAAAACAATAAAAAATCTCTCAACTGCGGCTCCAGATCTCTTCCAGGCTCGACTGCGGCTCCAGATCTATCGACTGTGGCTCCAGATCTCTTCCAGATCTGCGTAAAATATGGCTCCGAGCTTCGCAAAAATAATTGGTGGCTCATCCGCCTCTGGAGGGCAATCTCCTGCCCATATCGTGAGTGAAGCCCCAGCTCCCACTATCCAAGTGGTCCAGGACTCACTCGATGAAGCTTTGAAGTTCTCCGAAAGTGCCCTAATTTGCCGGTTCAATGGTTTTTGGCCGCGGCTGATAGCACTCCACAATTGGATCTCGGAGGTATGGAACCCTATCATTTCTGATGAAATTAATATTTACCCCTGTGCTAGAGGTTTCTTTATAGTAGATTTTGAAAATCCTGAAAGCAGACAATGTATTCTAGATTCCGGCCCTTGGTTTTGGGAAAAATCAGGCCTATTCATGAAGCCATGGAACCCATCATTCGATCCCTCTACAGCAGTGATAACCTCAGCACCAGTTTGGGTGAGATTGCCAAGCCTACCCTTGCATCTCTGGAATCTCTCCTCGCTAAAAGCCATCGAAAATGCAATTGGGAAATTTTACTGCAGGTGCCCAGAAATAGAGGAATATGCCAGAACCACCTATGCACGCATCTGTGTGGAAATGGATTTCAGCGCCGGATTCCCAGCTGAAATAAACCTAACAAGTAAAGACTATGTGTGGAACCAGAAGCTTGATTATGAAAGTGTCCTCTTCAGATGTCGATCGTGCTTTGAGACGGGACATCTAGCCAAAAATTGCCCAAAAGCCTCTGAGAAAAATTTTGTTAGAAAAAACCACCACAGATCTACATGGTGGGAAGGAGCACAAAAAGAACACTACACTGTCATCAAAGAAGAATACTCTGAGTCACAAGAAATCAAGGAAGAAGGAAACAACTCTCAAAGCAAGCAAGGAGAAAGCCCGCCCCAACAAATCAACAGTTATGAGGATTTGAATACCGCAGAAAATAAATCTTCATTTAACAGCAAAGCAGATCTCCTAAACCAAACTTCTCTGATTATAGATCGTGAAGATAAGACACCAATGTCCCAAGAACCAGAAGAGATGAAGGAGATGCAAGACAAAGGAAGTTGGAAGACCGTAGAGAAAAGAAAGAAAGCTACAACACCAATCTCGCCAAGAAAGACGAGGAGCCAGACAAGTAAAAATTAAGAAAATTGTAGGTCCGATAGACCAATTTGGTCTCAGTGGACGTTAACCATCATCATCATCATCATCATCATATATATATATATAATTTAGAGTAAGGGATTAGATTAACGTATGTTTTAAATAAAAAGACCGTTGTGAGTTTTCTTAAAAGTGACGGTTAACAAGCCATAAATGAAATTGATGAGGCTTCTAATATGATTCTAGTAATGAGGTTATAATTTTAAAAAATAAAAATTATTGTAAAAAGTAGTATTTATAAAATAGTTTTTATGGTATTTTATTATTATTATTAAATAAATAGTTTGAAAAAATAATTAATTTAATTATTGAATGTAATTTAAAGATTAATCTAAAAAGTTTTCATATAGTTCACAATAAAAAAAAACTATCATCTCTCATAAACAAGATAATTAATCATCTTTATAAATTAAAATAATTAGAAGACATATATCCCTTCCTTTCTCAATGTTTATCTAGAGACCCTAATATATTCCTCATTCCTATGTTTGAGAATTTGGGACCTGCAATAAATGTCGACAACTAGGCTAAGAATGATTATGGGAATTTAAAAGCTTCCTTGAAACTTCAATTTCAAGGAAATAATTTTGAAATTTATTATAAATACTTATTTTGTTACGATGAAATTAATAACTATCATTTCTTATAAAAAGATAATTAATCCTCTTTATAAATTAAGATAATTAGAAGACATAGATTCATCTCTTTCCGAGTGTTTATCTAGGTCGTAGTCTAACCAGGTGGAGTTGCTCAAAAAATTATGGAAATTTTGGTCATATTTAGAGAAAATTTGGGAAGGACTTTTGTAAATCCAAGTTATAGTGGTTAAACTTCAAAATTTTATGTGTCGTAGACGTTTTTGATGGTGCTGAATCCATTTCCACCGTCAAAAACACGATTCAAACACTGCCTCTACAAAAAATTTTGAAATTTTTTTACCCGAATTCCAACCACTTTTGACCATCGTGCCAATTCCTCTGCCTCAATAGACCACTCTATCTAAAAACCATAGTATATTCCTGATTCCATGTCTATGATAATTTGGCTACTGCAATGAATGTCGACAACTAGGCTCGGAATCATTATTGCGACTTAAAAGCCTTTTAGAAGCTTCAATTTCAAGGAAATAGTTTCAAAACGAGATTATCTCTATCTAAAACTTTAAATTAAAATTTCATATCTGACATTCATTGATATATATTTATTAAGCTAAAATATAAACATGCTTATTTCTTATTTTGTTCCGATGAAATTAGTAAGTGTCGTGACACAATTATATCAGAAGTAGCGGTGGGAAAAGGAGCATCGCTAGGGATTCCCTCCTGTGCACCTCTGAGTTTGCCGTGGCCGTCGAGATTGGAGCTCCCGCACAGAACAATGCCTCTGGTTACAATTTTCCCGAGCCTATCCCGATCATTTGCAAGGTTCATGATCAGTGTGGATTTGCAAGGTTCATGATCAGTGTGGATCAGTTCTGACGGTTTTGAAGTCAGGGTCTCAATGTTTAGCCATTACCAGCAACAGATTCAGATGGTCCGACTCAATGGACGCGCTCTGCTATGCAGCCTCAAGGTAGGTTGATTTTTATTTAAATAGTGCCTCTAGGGGTTTTGCAGGACGTGGTGTTGGAGATTTATTTTGGTCACTCCGGTCAAAGGATACACGCTTTCCAGGTAATGTGGTCTCATTCTGATTTCTTGAGGGAGCAATATTTATATGTAGAGTGATTGTTGTGGATTTCTTCCTATATTTTCCCCATAATTTTGTACGGCCTGCGCTGGTGCCGGGCAGAGCATCCCCTGTGATTTATCTATTATATATTTTTGTTTTATTTTTCTTGATAATGAATCAAATTTTCATATTTTCATTAAATCACGATACAACAGGAAAATAATCAAATTTTCAGTTTTTTATTAAAATTTTTTTTTGGAGGAAAATCAATTGTTCTGTGTAGGAAACTCAGATTTAGTTATATCTTTAAAATTGTCTATGGAAAAGAAATGGGGATATCCACAAAATATCAATGTGGACAATATAAAGGAAAGGTTCTCCATGACTTCTCCTTGCTTAAACAGACCATTATATCTAGAACTCAACAATAATAATGAATTGTAAACGTCAAATGGAATTATTATATCTTTCAAAGATAGGGCCTCTAGTTATGCAAATCAGCCCCAATTTGTGAATCCACATCCTTATATTGTTGACCAAATGGAACATCCCTTATCTTTGGAGGCTAACAATGTAGAGGTCTCTGCGCTTTTTTCTGCCCGTCCACAAAGGGAAATCGTATGTAGATTCAATGACTTCTGCATAAACTAGAAGCTATTACTCAATGAATATTCGTGTTATGGACACCAAATTGTGACATATACTTGTCTTCCAAAGAATTTTTAATAGTCCAACTTGAAACCCAAAAGGACCTGGATTTTGTAATTCAGGAAGGGCTATGGTTTTGGGGAAGTGCAGGTTTCTTTATCAATCCATGGTTTCTGGAGTTTGATTCCTCAACAATGGTGATCACTACCATGTTGATTTTGGTGAGGGTTCCAGTGCTCCCCCTTCCTTTTTGGCACCATAAAGTCATTTAAGACATAAAAAATGGGTTGGGCAAGTTCAAAACAAAGGATATGGAAAGAATAAAAAATGGTTTTTTCATCTTTACTAGAATATGTATGGAAATAGATCTGAGCAAAGGAATTCCAGATCACATAATTTCAAAGAAAATTAACTTTCAGTGGACACAAGTTTTGGACTCTGAAAACATGGCATTCTGATGTCGTGAATGTTTTAAAATAGGTTATCTGCAAAATACTTCCCACAAGCTAAGAAAACTCCAAAAAAGAAAAAGAGGTAACCCAATCACCGAAAAGGATGGCAATTTTCCGAGCTTACATGCCCACAAGCTAAGAAAAATCCAAAAAAGAAAAATAGGTAACCCAATCATGCAAAACGATGGCAATTTTCAGGGGGAAGAAGAAGAAATCAAAGAGAATCTGCAAGCTCAACATGATGCAAATAATATGGCTCCCTTTGGATATCAATGGGAAGAGTCTCCTAGCTACCGATACAAATATAGCAGAACCCTATCCTTAGTAGTAAGGAGACCTGAGATTGTTATGAGGACACAAAAAGAGCCCAAACGAAATCAAAGAGAATCTCAAAGCTCAACATGATGCAGATAATAGGGCTCCCTCTGGATATCAACCGGAAGAGGTCTCGTAGCTACCGACTCGAACAATTATATAGATACAACAAAACCCTATCCTTAGTAGTAAGAAAACCTCAGATGGTTATGGGGCACAAAAAGATTCCACGTCTCGAAAAGCTATGATTTTGATAAAGAATCTCCATAGGTGGTCATTGAAAATGCATTGGCAATGGTTCTTATTGAATCAACTCTAGATGTTTGGCACAAGGTGAAAAAAACAAGGGCAAAAGGATGAGCTAACGTTCATTTTTCTTTGGTTGTTCCTATGTTATGTTTATCAATTTTCTTTGGTTGCTCCTATGTTATGTCTATCAATTTTGTTAATGGTTTTTTTTTTTTTGTTTAGTTCTTTGTAGAAAAATGCTTTATAGTATATGAAAAAAGCAATTTTATTTTTTGTTTTGATTAATAAAATTAAGTCCCTGTTTTCGACAAAAAAAAAAAAAAAAACTTTTTTTATTCTAAATTTATTAATTTTAGTTAAAATATTATTCTAAAATAAAGATTAAAATATAGATAAATTTTATTTAAATAAAAAAAAACACTTAATAATATTCGCTCTATACTTGTGGATTAATACATTTTTGTATGTTTTTTTTTGTGTAATGCCCCACTTAAATGTTATCCTGCAAATTTTGTTAATGTTTACATTATCTGAAAATATTGAGAAATATTGGTCTAATATAAAATTCATGATTTCTATTATTCAAATTCCCAACTTACCTTCTCAAATTGAATCTTAAGTAGGATATGGTCTCCTTCCATTATTTCAAATAATATATGTATTCATCTCACATTCCCCAATGTACCCTCACATTTACTAGGGAGAATACATGGTCCTCTCCAACTCATTATTAATATATATATATTCATTTCACATCCCCCAATGTACCCTCACATTTACTAGGGTGAAGACATGGTCCTCTCCATGTAATTACATCTCACATTTCCTAATGTACCCTCACATTTACTTGGGAGAAGACATAGTCCTCCCCATTTAATCATCAATATATATATTCATCTCACATTCCCAAATGTACTTTTCAGATTTACTTGGGAAAAGACATGGTCCTTTCCCATTAAATTCCCAATTTTATATTCATGTCACATTTCCAATTGTACTCCTAGCTTTACTTGGGAGAAGAGAAGTCAACTGTAAGGATGGATGAGAAGTTAATGACATTAATGAGAGGTGGTTGAGGTGGAGAAGGGAAGGAGGGTATAAAAAGGGAAGGGGGAAGGGAGAAAGGAGGAGGGGGTTTTGCTTATGATTGTGGGGTTGGTTGTGATTGTTTGGACTTGTTGTGTTTTTGGAGACCTTAGGAACCTGTGGAGGTTTCTTGGGTTGTTGAGAGAAGAGAAGTATTGTTATCTTGGTCTGGATCTTTCATCTTGAACACACACACTACATCTGGTTGGACTTGGGCTCGGAGGACTAGGGAACCTATGGAGGTTTCCTAGGCTAGGGATTATTTCCTAGTTGGCTGGGAGGTAAATCCGGTTGGGTCTGTCAAGAGGAGCATTCAGAAGGAGCAACAGGACAAAGGTATCTCCATCAGCCACCAGTACAGGTATTCCTCCATAGACTACTTTTGTAAAGTTTATTAGAATGAAATATTCACCTTAATTTACGTTGATTATAATGTAAATGATAAAATTTTATTTGTTTCAAAAGCTGTGTAAGTAAGTAAGTTATCGCCTCTTATCGCATTTAATTTCAGAAAAAATTAGATCTGTTAATAGACCCTAGGATAGGGCTCTTACACATGGTATCAGACTCAAGTTCAAAATCTGGACCCAAAGCCCACTAAACCGCAAATACCACTAGAAGGAGGGCTTGAACCTTCGACCCTGTAGCTGTTAAGCTGTTGTGCTTAACAACCTTTACCCATCAGCATCGCTGCCATGGCCTTATTTTCAACACATACAACACCTACCTGCAAATCCGTTGGATTTCCCACTACGGTAACTACATGGCTAGTTGGCTCGGGAGCCCAGCGTTTATTCTTGGTCTGCTGGTGTTCATTACGGGGATGAATATCAACATGTGGGTGGATTCTGTTCTATTATCTCTGTGCCATGGGAACGAGAACTAAAAGATTCCCAGAGGAGGGCTGTTTGAATATGAGATCTGACCCAATTATTTTGGTGAGATGGTTGAATGGTTTGGATAGGCTCATATGACTTGGTCCTTCGCAACTCTTAGTTTTTTTCCTATACAGCTGCCAACCTGAACACCCATCAAATGCTCTCTGTCCCTCCCTTCGTAGCTCTCTAGATCTCTATCGGCCAAGGAATCATAAAAGCATGCTGTCGTATTTGCGTTTTAGCTTTACGTGGGAAACCAATAACCAGAGTTCAAATCCCAACAAGATTGCACTTGCCCACAAAAATTTGCCATCACTAGCGCCTAGATCATAGGGTGCTTGTTTTTGCAAAGAATTAACAGAATTGTAACATGTTCAAAATGGGCACATGCGTCGACATCTCTTGGAGGAGCTCTGGATTATAGACGTAACAACCCAAGTAGTTTGATTGAAGATTCAAGCATCATGGCCTCTAAGGTTGAACCAGGGGAGCTTTCCACTAATGAATCAGGCAGTATTTCACAAATCTTGCTTCCTTTTCTATATTTTATTTTGCAGGATTGTTGTTTTAAAACACCAAGGTTCTCAAATATTCTTCTTATGCAGAATTAAATATTTTGGTCTTTTTCATTTGCAAACCTATTAGTTTGTGTTTATGTCCTTCAAATTTTTTTTTGCGAGGCTCCCATCTTTAAAATATATGGAAAAAAATGTAGAGAGGCAATCACAATTTTAGTATTGATGATGGCTATAATTCTGAAGCACACCAGGGATTAAATGCGCAGATTTCTGAGTTTGTTTATAGCAGCATTGAGGGTAAGCACCATCAACTATACAATGACATGGTGCCAGCAATGAGGCCACTGCTAGTTTCGTTCACTCATTGCGTTTCTATTCCAATCGAGTGATATCTGAGTCTGGTTTGAACAATTTTAGGAGAAAAACAGGAAGAGAAAACTATGTTTACCCATCAAATTGAGGTCCGGATTTGGATGGTTAATTGATTATATAGAACATTGAATCGGTCTCCTACGTGTATGGAAATACTCCATTCCCTTCATCGTTAATTTTTCGGCTTTATTTGGGTTTTTTCTCATGTTGGTGGACACCCCAATCTCCCTTGCAGTGCTTGTTAACAATGCGGTTACTTTTGCAGCAACGGCAGTGGCGGGCTCAGTTCTGTTGGGCGAGGATATGAATATTAAGTACTATCTGGTGGGTCTTGTTTTAATTATAACTGGGATTTGGTTATGCATCACTTCTACTTAACTGTAGTCAGCAGTTTTGGAAAATATGCTGTTGTTCATTCATGACCAAATTCATCTTCTTCTCACAATCACGGTGAGATAAAATTATTGTTTTTCAGGTATCACTGAAACTTATATTATAGTTTCAATCACCTTAGCAGGTTGGGATGGTAGGCATGGCTTTTCTTTCGATATGTTGTCTGTAATATAACAAATTGGCAGCAATCATTGCATTTAGACTTCTTTAAGAATCAAACTATTAGGGTTTAAGTTTTTCAGAAAATTCACGATGGTCCCTTTCTTTTGATCAGTAAGATTTTCATTTCAAGACAAAGTCTTTTTCCTTGATGGGTGCAGAATTTGTTAGATCAGTTCAATGACGGAAGGCATATTTATGTTTTCATATGATATTCCCAAAAACGAGAAACAGTTACTAGAAATACAAAATAAATGAGAAAAGGATTCAGAAAGGAAAATGGTAATTCTCAATCATGCTAGAACTTTTCGACATCGTTAAAAATTATGAAATTAAAAAAAAAAGATCATATTTGTGCTCTAACAAAAACTACGTTATCCTCAATGATATGATTTATATTCACAATAGAAAGTTTACAACAATGCACATGTCAAAATGTTCACGGTTCAGTTCCTAAATGATAAATCAGTTCACAAATAAACTATTATTCAGATACCATCTAATCTGTTGTTTCTTTAAGAATGAAAGAGGCAGAGGCACCACTTAGACCAGGATTAGTGGTATTATGATTACAACCTTATAACCTCTCCTCTATAGTAACCTTCAGCACCTCCTAAGGCACCATCGTCTTGAGAACTGCCATAATCTCACATCCTAGTGGGTGCAACAAGGCAGGCCACCTGTTATCCAATATAAGGCAAATATTTGAGTGGACATACACCAAATTTTGAGCTTTTTGAAAGGTTAGGAAACTCCTCATCATTAGAATGGATGAAAAAATACTCATTCCAATTTCTGACATGCTAACGTACTAGTCACATGAACAATGAAATGGAGATAGAGTGATTTAAATTTTATTAATAGAAACATGAACCAGGACCTTTTCTGTTGGTTGTTTCTCACAGGTTGGAATGATATGGGAAATGGCCAGAGTTTTTCAAATCCTTACTATTCCAAGAGTGAAATCAAAATATATATCAACAAGCCTCATAGCTCCTTCTAAAGTCTGATAATGTTCTCAAAACCTACCATGTCCACTATTTATTTACACTCTTCCATACATCAAAGAAGGGGATCATGAATACAAAGGACTTCATGTGATTGCATAACCTTCTATTATCTTTCAAATCCTTACTGTAACACCCCCAATGTCCTGCCCAATAGGAAATTTCAAGGCCTTATTTCTAGAAATATTCATCTTGATATGAGGGTCTCTCAAAGCCTCACCAAAAATAGTCACCCTCATTCGACACCAAATCTCTGGTAAGACATCCAAAACCCAATGGCCCTGTGAGAAAGTTGAGCCAAGGTGTCCCTCTCAAAAAAAAGTTTATGCACACAATCAATTGCATAGCCCACAACATATCATGACTGGTAATTCATCACACTTCTCTATCACAGCTATACCAAATCAAACAAAACTAGAATATAAGGTAACCTCGACTTTGATTGCAGCTCAAAAAAAAAATATCTCTTAGCATGGTTAAGCATATTTAGCAGCTACTCAACAGTAATAAAGTGCCATAAATACAAATCACTTTTGTGTGATTGCACAAACTTCTAACATACACGTGGACATAGTACAATATATTTTACTTGAACTTCATCCTATGAGAAGCTATATTGAAACTAGAAGGGAATTTAGAAACCAATAATTGAGCATGTGGAAAAGAGTTAAGTGACTAGAGGCCCAGATGACTTCACAGGAATTTATCCCTGTTTAGGTGACAGTGTTGTGAACTCAACCAGGAATGAAGGTATGGATATTCTCAATTTCCAAACTACTCAAGCTTTCAAAATGATTCCATCACAATTGAAGGTTTGACTCTGACATGAATTCAATTTCGTGACAGCCATATAGCATGCCAAAGGTTCCCTCTCTAATTTAGAATCAAAGTAAAAAGTTTAAACATATGTGGCTGTCAAGGTTTAAAATTTAAACCTCTTGAAAATGTCATGGTATAAACCCCCTGTAGTTTTCATGACACCAACTTAGTTTCAAAAAATCTGAAATCTAATTACCATAGCTTTACACTATCAATTAATATTTTATCCATAACAATATCAGGGAAAATTCACCCTATAAAATCAAGAACAAGACTGCAATGGAACCTTTAATGTCTTCATAATTTTCTGAGTGCTATTATCGTATTTCTGCTTTAGATTCTGGGTTTTAAAGTCACCTTTATGAAGCTTTTATGTTAGTACTCTGACTTACTTTCATAAGGGAGAAGGTGCTATGATTAATTTCTTAATCAAACGGATTGATCTTCCTAATATGACAATTTTAATATGAGAGTGCTAAAAATACAATTGATCATTTTTCCGCATAAGAGAAATAATTCCTATGCCATACCAGCAAAGAAATTGTTAAAATTAGAACTAGAACTCAAAATCTACAGGTGCTCACGAATAAGCAGAAAAGCATCCACTAGCAAATGAAGAAGGGACCTTCTGGATCTAAGGAACAAAAAAGCAAAATCTCAAAAGAAAGAGGATGTAAAAAGCTATTCAGTGTCAACAACAGCTTGCCTAGACAGTTAAAATGGATAACTAATATAGCCTGTACAAGGGCTCAAGTCCTGCCAATGACCAGCCAGTGCCTCTGCTCATGCTTTGGATGTGCACCAAAGCACACAACAGTGGTTGGGGCTAAGTACAAGTCCTGAGAGACTTTGTTAGAATAGATACACGCCACCCCCAGCTGCCTCGCTGAAGAGAAACCAATTTGAATTGGGACAAGGGATCCTCGTAAAGCTAAATATGGGTGTGATAAGAGGAATATTTCTCATAAAAAAGTACTAGTTAGAAGAAATGAATACTTGGCAAGCATAGCACAATAAGGCAAAAGTTGTTAGGTCCATGTCTCTCTCTTTTTATGCCCTTGCCCTTTTGCTTATATAGTGGTAGAGATATTGTGCTGCCATGTGCTAAATGGCCCATTCATAACAATGCTCAAAAGTGCTCTTTGCTCGTTGACTTGTTAAGTGGACACATGCTTCAATCATGTTAGTCAATTGCTTTTAGTTGTTTTGTTTTTGGAAAAGCATTGTAGACAAGTTTATAAGCGTTGGGAACTTGTTCACCCCTAGATTTTTGCTTTGGAAAATATTGGTAAAAGAACATTTTTTCATTTCATATAAAGATACTACTCTTTTCAGAAATATTTTCATGATTTGTTCTAATTTTAACATAATTTCAAAGCTAAATTGCAGGAAATGCTTAGTTTGAACTTTGGCCACATCACCCTACTTGAAATGCCTTGGAAACACTGCTCGTTGTATAATACAGCTGGTGGCATTTTCCCAGGGCATTTCACCAGATTTCCAATGACATTTTGGTGCTTTTATGGAAGTTTCTGAACCCAGCTCATAAACAATCAGGGGCACAGGACCCACAGAAAGATATCGCCATATCTGTGCCAATGACCCTTTCAAGACAAAATAGAGATAGGGATTGAGCTATGAAGTGTTTGTCCTTTTGGTAATTACTAGTAATATTAAATGTTTAAAGTAAATTTTGAAATTCTCATTTCTTACTTTCTCTATCCTTTTGCTGAAATCTTTAACATTGCCATTAATTGATTTAGCATATTTGAGAGTGGTTCCAACCTCATTGGACTTTATATGGAGAAGTAGAATTTCATATTCCATTCATAATTCAACAGATTTAAAAGATTTAAGGACTTTAGGGTTGGCAGGATTGTGGCATTTCCACTAGATTATATCATCCATGGGGGTATGGGATAGAGATTATTCAAGACCACCAAGCTATGGGATTTTGCACATGTAATTATCTACAAAAGTTAATATAGACATGGGTTTCCATCTAAAATGTCAAATATGTGTATCATTTTTATTTTCTTGCTTATTTCTTGCAAGATAATGTGTTATTTAATGTGTGTATCATGTTTTCCCTGTGTACCGTTTTTCTTTCTTTTTTTTCTTGGGTGTGTCGGGGGGGCATGTTTCCAGGCATTCCTATTTTGGAAACTTGTACATGTTTCCATTTTTCATGTAGCTTAGTTTCAAAGAAAAGGTTTAGATTTAATCCTTATCATTATCTCACAGACCTGCTGCAAAAGAGTGCCTGCCTCTTTACAATAGTAATGGTATTTGAGTACTCCATTTGATTCAATAGATCTTCCTGAATCAATATTTTTCGTAGCGCTTTTCCCACTTATATGGCTATAGCATCTTTTGAATCAAGCAAAGAAACAAAATGTGAAGTCAGGTAAGAGTTCCATTAGGTAATCTCAAGCCTCATCCAGGGGATACAACATGATGGAGATACAATGAAGAATATACTTGTGTACAAGAAATTTCTTGTGTAGGTTTCATACCTAGCCCTAGTGGTGTGATTCCTATATGATGGATTGTACAATCATAACTTATGTTCCACATGTCAAGTGCAAGATGTGACCACATTCTTCATAGGATTTTTTTTATTTTTTTTTTTTTAAATTGTTTCGAGAAGCATGCCCCAAGGTCAATATTGCAATGCATAACATAGACTTCCTTTAGCTTAGGTAATAGGTTGCAGAGTTATCTATCAAAAATCTTCCCAAACTTTCACCTAATCTGACCCCTTTTCCTCAACATGCACAGCAAGGACCATTAGCATCCATGTATATCTTTACAATGGAGCCAGTAATTATGCCCAAAATGTGTCCCAATCTAAAGAATGTAGTTAGTTCTATTTTACATATGAGGTGGCTTTTAATTCTGTTGATAGTAGATTATCATTATTCTTATTAAAAATAAAGTAAATTTTCCATTCGGATAGTAGGATTACCTTTTAGATAGTATATTTGTCATTCTTCATAGAGGATGTCATAATAACAAATCTCGAGTTTAAGAAGTAAACAACTATGAAGCATGGGAATTCAGATTAGGATGTGTTGAAATACCCTATATGTCACATTAATGCTTATTCTATGGGTGGTATAATTTTCTAGTGAAAACATAGATTGAATACTATGGACTTGTGTAAAGCTTACTGTGATAGTTGTTTTTAATGATCTTAAATTAAATGAGAAGATCAATTCGTAGAGAATTTGGGATTTTAGAATGGAAGCTTATTTAGTCAATAAAAGACCAGTGAAAATATTAGGATACACTTTTACCCTTATTCTAGTGTTGAATAAAAATGTCATGAAAAATAATGTGTCTCTAGTTTTGGATAAAAGGACCCTCAACTTTCTTCACAACTTTTGTGGTCACTGGCCACTTATGAAAGGAGTAGGCATCTTTAGAAATGCGGTGCCATTTAGAAGGGAAATACTAATAGCAGCACGGCAAAGGAAATTATTCCATTCATTTAATTATTTCTCATTTGTCTGGTCATATTGAGAGCTGCAGTATATATCATGAAATTGTTTTAGTACTAGTAAACGATGATTAAATATATAATAAATTTGAACCTCTTGACATTTAGAGAACATTTCTCTCAATTTACAAAAAAAAATAAAGTATGAAAATCATGTTGGAAACAGTTTTTGAATTTTTGAGTCTTTTATTTTCAAGATTAACTAAATGGGTTTGGAAGATGAAAAAACCATCAAATTGGAAGAGTGGGACTTTTATATTCACTAAGGTTTTAAAGAAATTATATGCATAAAACTTATACTAGCACCTTCTAGTGGAATTGATAGTGCACTAATCCGTTGCTTGCCATTATTTTGGTTTTGGTACCACCTTATAGCATATCCGGGTTCAAATGCTATTTCCCATGACAGACAGTTGAATCTGTTTCAACTCTAATTGTTATTGAGGGGTTCCACAAGGATGTCACATGAGCGTTTATGATGCCCATTTTAACGTAGATAGCCACCTATGTTAAGGTTATATTTTGCAGTTCCATGTTGTTATTTATGAACATTATATACATTTGGTTGGACACGTGAAAATCAATTGATGGATTTGGTATTAATGATGGAAATGTTGGATGTATGACCAAATGTATGACTTACTTGGTTACAATTTATCTAGTGCATGACTTGTTAGAGTTATTGTTGCATCGTATAGGCTTATATAGATATGATTTATCTAATCAATGACTTAGTGAAATTATGATTTATCTGATGTAAGATTTATTTCTAGTATGAACAACAAAAATTGACACGTGGACACTGGGCTTAATAAACATGATGTTTAAGATCATGTATCTATATCTATTTTGTGGTTATATATATGCATGGATGAGAACTAAACTACAGATTGGAAAGAACCGTATGATAACCAAGATCTACTATTCCATTGGGGAAGGTCGAGACGACCAATGAGAAAAGGTACAATGTACATTGTTCTATTACATTTGGTATCTACTTGATATGCACTCTTATGACACGAGTAAAATGCAAATGACAGGTGGCAAGACAACCTGACTGGATTATTCGATGATAAGTCCAACCAGCTCTGTAGTGTGGTCCGTGTTAGGGCATTGACCCTAGTTCTGAAGGAGGGGTGGAGGAATTTCCCACCGTGTATCCTCTGAAACCTGGAATCGTGGGAGGGAAGTGGTGGACACGCTACCCTAGACATGTGATGACGATTGCCAGTTGCCTGCTGGGGAAATTAGGTCGATATATTCGACACTTCCACCATGTCGGTTTTATCAGTGGTTAGTATGGCCGTTGCCACTGATAAAGTAGAAGAGGACGGATAGGGTGGGGACGGAAGTAGGTCAGGATGGATAGGAGGATATAGATTAGTTGGAGACTCTTGATGGGAAATAATGTCATTGTCTGACTTATCAAATTTTATTGCTATAACTCTCTTTGATTTTCTATGCTTTCAAACTCCTAGTATCTTTTCATTCTAACTTTGGGATGAAGTTTTCCGAAGGAGGGGTGTATGTAATGCCCCACTTAAATGTTATCCTACAAATTTTGTTAATGTTTAAATTATTTGAAAATATTGAAAAATATTGGTCTAGTATAAAATTCATGATTTCTATTATTCAAATTCCCAACTTACATTCTCAAATTGAATCTTAGGTAGGATATGGTCTCCTTCCATTATTTCAAATAATATATGTATTCATCTCACATTCCTCAATGTACCCTCACATTTACTAGGGAGAAGACATGGTCCTCTCCAACTCATTATTAATATATCATTTCACATCCCCCAATGTACCCTCACATTTACTAGGGTGAAGACATGGTCCTCTCCATGTAATTACATCTCACATTCCCCAATGTACCCTCACATTTGCTTGGGAGAAGATATAGTCCTCTCCATTTAATCATCAATATATATATTCATCTCACATTCCCAAATGTACTTTTCAGATTTACTTGGGAGAAGACATGGTCCTTTCCCATTAAATTCCCAATTTTATATTCATGTCACATTTCCAAATGTACTCCAAGCTTTACTTGGGAGAAGAGAAGTCAACTGTGAGGATGGATGATAAGTTAATGACATTAATGAGAGGTGGTTGAGGTGGAGAAGGGAAGGAGGGAATAAAAAGGGAAGGGGGAAAGGAGAAATGAGGAGGGGGTTTTGCTTATGATTGTGGGGTTGGTTGTGATTGTTTGGACTTGTTGTGTTTTTGGAGACCTTAGGAACCTGTGGAGGTTTCTTGGGTTGTTGAGAGAAGGGAAGTATTGTTATCTTGGTCTGGATCTTTCATCTTAGACACACACACTACATCTAGTTGGACTTGGGCTCGGAGGGCCAGGGAACCTATGGAGGTTTCCTGGGCTAGGGATTATTTCCTAGTTGGCTGGGAGGTAAATCTGGTTGGGTCCGTTAAGAGGAACATTCAGCAGGAGCAGCAGGACAAAGGTATCTCCATCAGCCACCGGTACAGGTATTCCTCCAAAGACTACTCTTGTGAAGTTTATTAGAATGAAATATTCACATTAATTTATGTTGATTATAATGTAAATGATAAAATTTTATTTGTTTAAAAAGCCGTGTAAGTAAGTAACTTATTGCCTCTTATCACATTTAATTTCAGAAAAAATTAGATCTGTTAACAGACCCTAGGATAGGGCTCTTACATTTTGGATGAGATTAAATATAAATGTCTAATAAATCAATATTTCAATACCTTTTTAGTATCAACTAACCACATCATTGAGTATTATTTTATTTTCATATTAAAAACTCAAATTTATAATAACATTTAATATATATATATATGAAAGTAAAATTTTAAAATCTAATTAAATATAAACAAGATAAATTACTCAGATTTTAACCTTAAATAATTTAATATATTTTGAAATAAAATTTCATTGGTATTAAAAATACACTATAGTATATTAATATAATAAATTATAATATATAATAATAGTAATTCCAACCCAGAATGCGAGCAAGGTTGTTTTATATTGACTTTTAATTTGTCTAAAATAATATTTTAAATGTATGGTTATTTTTTGACAGTAGTAATTTAATGACTAAACCAGAGCTTATATATAGTGTATGGTTATTTTTTGACAGTAATAATTTAATTACTAAATTAGAGTAAGTGTATATATATATATATATATTTCTAATGTGAGCCCTTTTTTTTCTCAAATTTGAATGCAATTTTTGTTGAAAATTTATATCCATATTATTATGGTGTTCTTTTATTCCAAAAATAATACAATATAATATCATTCAATATATCAATGGTGTTGTGTATAGGGGTGGCAAATTTGTTCGGACAACAAAAAATCGTATGAATTTGACCATTTTTTTTCAAAAATCTGATAGTAAGAGTGTGTGAATCTTGGTATTGATGGTGGAAATAAATTCAAGTCCATAAAAAACCCGTAAAATACCCAAAATCTTGAAACTCATGATTGTAACACAAATTTCCCAAAATTTCCACTAGCTTTTATAGAAATCTCACCAAAATTTCCATTATTTTCTTACCAAATAAACATATTTCAATTACGGAAAAATAATGCAGGCCCATGATGATAATCAGGGGAAATTACATTTCTCACAGTTTATTCATGGATGATATCATGATTTTTGGAATGCTCTGCCAAGTGACATGGAGATGTATACATGACATACTAAAGAACTTCCAAAGAGCCTCTGGAATCCTAATAAACGAGGGTAAATCTTTCGTCTATTTCGGGGAAGAAGATATGGAAACTATGGAATATCTGAGAGAAATGTATAATATAGAAGCAAAATCCATAAAGGACGGGATGAAATATCTAGGTTTTCATCTTAAATCGTTAGGCTACACAAAAGCCAACTAGATGTGGATTACTGATCGCTTCTTTAAAAGAATAGCAGGGTGGGAGTTCAAGTGCCTTTCTATGGCAGGCAGAGCGGTACTGGCACAGTCTGTGCTGGCACAGATGACAGTTTATTGGGCCCATCTTTTCTACCTCCCGACAAGCATCATTTCTCTGCTAAACAGATTGACGGCAAACTTTATATGGGGAGGCAGTAAAGAAAAAATAAAATATCATTTGACAAAACTCAGGAACATTACTCTTCCAAAAGAACTTGGAGGTTGGGGAATCATGGATATTCGAAAATTTGGGAAGGCTCTACTATGTAAGTCCCTATGGAAAAGTATTAATGGGGACAGTTTATGGTGCAGATCCATAAGGAAGAAGTACATGGGAAACAAAGACTTATCATACTGGTTCAGAAAAGGGTCTATCGGATCCCCTCAAGGATCTGCTATATGGCTGAGTTTCCGGAAAATTGAGACTTTCTTTCTGCAAAATCTCTCTTGGAATCTACAAAATGGAAAGAACGTTTATATTGGGTACGACCATATAATGGGAACAGGGGAGGATCTCATTATATCATCACATATCATAAAGGCTCTTCATCGCATGGGAATCTTCACATGGAGTCAAATCATAGCAGGGTGGCAGGGAGGCTCTCCCATTTGGAGAGAAGCACAGGAGTTGGGCCTAAAAGGAGTTTTATCACAACAATGGTATAATATAATGATGACCATGAGAAACTCAGGTATTTGCCGAATGGAAGTAAATGATACCCTTACCTGGAGGGGAAAAAGGGAGAAGGAAGAAGTTCATGTAAAAGAAATCTACTCATTATTAGCCAAAAGCTATCTTTCTCCTCCTTTAAATATTTTCCCTATGTCCCTGTGGAAAACTGGGGCTCCCTATAAAATGATTTATTTCTCCTGGCTAGTCTTCCATAATAAAAACCTTACTTGGGAGAATCTACAAAAAAGAAATTGGACTGGGCCCGGAATATGCCTAATGTGCAAAGCGGAGGGGGAAAATAACTGTCACATGTTCCTAACATGCAACATCACCCTTCAGTTATGGAAGGACCTTGCAACCTATTTTGGTTTCAGTTTGGTGATTCACTCCTCCCTGCAAGAAGCACTGAAGTGGTGGAGCACTCAGAAAGCAACAATTAGATCTATTCCACAACTTCTTTTTTGGTCAGTCTGGAAGTGGAGGAACAAGTTTTTGTTCCAAGATAGGAAGGAAGATACTAAGACTGTTTTCGAGAAGATAATTTCTCTACATAACTCTCTTCCATCTAAGATCGTTCAACACAAAAACAATAATTCCAAGGTACAGAGGAGGGTCCAGATGAGCTTTCCGAGAGCCTTTTTTGATGGGGCAGCACAAAATGGCATATGTGCTTGTGGCATCTTCATCTCAATGAATGAAGATCAGCATTTTTCCATTCATTGGAATGGTGGTAAAGGTACAAACAACAAGGCAGAAGCTATGGCCCTTACTGGACTCCTATATTTGAGCACCTTCCTAAATATCCAGAATCTTCAGGTCTATGGTGACTCAAAAATCATAATTGAGCACGTCACAGGAAAATTTTCTATAAAGAATTCCATGCTAACAGGATGGATGAATAGAATAGATTTATTATGGAAGAGAAAAAAGGATTATTCTATCAATCATGTGGACAGAACATTCAATACTCTTGCTGACGATCTGTCAAAGAAAGGGCTCACAATCCAGCCTGGCAAATGGAAAATGGATGTTCAAGTGGGAGCAATCACATATCAGATCGAAGAGTTCTCCCTCCCAGGTACTTAAACCATCTTGATTTTTTGTCTTTCCCCTGATTATGTTTTTCTCTGACAACCTCTTCACAAAAGGTATGTTGTCTTTAACCTTTTTGCAATTGTCCATATTTTGGGGTTGCTTTCTCTATCCGGATCTGAAAGGTCATCCTGTGTTTATTCACTTGACATAGTCTGTTTCGCAACATATTTCTACTTTCATCTTTCCATGTAATGCTTTCAAGAGTATTTTCAGACGGAGATATTTGCATAGTCTTATATCTCTTGGATTTGGAATGTCATAGATCTTGTATGTATATGCACTTTATAAGATCAATATAAACACTACTTTTTTCCTACTAAAGAAAAAAAAAAGGAGAGAAAAATGAAGCTATTTTCATAAAAAGTTAAACCTAATTTTAATACAATTATTCAAGAAATTTTAAAATCTCACTTGTTTATGTACTGCTATGGACGAATTGAATATAATCGTACAAACGAATTGACTATAATCCTAAAAATAAGTTAATTTTAATTTTGTGAAATTCAAATTCAAATACTTCTACATGCAAATGACTGCATTTCGCTTCTATAAGGTTATGTGATGATCAATAAAATAACAATAGCGATGAAGGTTAATTCTTGCCTTTGCAATCTAGATAATTGGTGAACAAAGTTGACGCGCTTCAATTTAACTTCTTAGTTTGCAAGTTGCCATATGCCACGTAAATAAACCCATTTTTCTCCTGTAGTATTTCAAGACAACGAAGAAAAATAACAGAAGCAATCTTTTTTCTTTGTAATCACAATAGTTCGTTAGTGAACAATGCCAAAGTTCTTCACTGTTCCGTTTCTAACATAAACGGAGAAAAGGCAGTTCGCCCTACCCACATGAAAATCAATTTGCGGTAGTCTAAACAGATTGCGTAGATTGCGTTTTTGCCAGGAAAATCATAAAAAGTATAAGATTTGGATAAAATTTAGCTGAGATTTTTGTAAATAAGGTTTATAGTTATTAAATTTCGAGTTTTGGGGGTGTTTATCAAAAATATAATTCAAACACTGTTACTATAAAAAAAAATTAATATTTTTTCCCCCAAATTCTGACCAATTTTAACGATCCAAACAAATTCCTCCAGCTGGATATCCTTCTTGAGTGAATTTTAGCCTCTCCATTTTTACATGGCCGTTTGCCCTCCTAAATTCCAAATAATCGATTTTACCATTTTATAAAATATTCTCAGACAATCTGTAAAGCAAAACGCTATTTGTCCTGTGACAAGCAAAAAGTGTTCATTAAACCTTTATGAGATTCCCGGACTATCCATTAAAATAACAAGACGAAGGGTTTATCTTGCCCCGACACTCGATAAAAATAGCTGTATCAGCTAACTTTATCCTTTTTCCTGTGCAATTATAAAAGGTCGGGAACAAAGTCAAAGCACATTTTCCCTTTAAACTTTGTATTTCCCCCTTTGAGTATTTCCAACCAAATTCCTGATGGAAAATGGGAAAAGCAAACCTTGATTTATGTTGGGTTACAAACGAGGCCTTCTTCATGGTGGAGTGGGGACTTTGTCTGCCCTAGGGTGAAATGAAATGATTTTGTTTTAATTATGGAATGACGAGTGGGGACTTTGTCTGCCCTCGGGTGAAATGAAATGATTTTCTTTTATGGAATGATAATATATTAAAGAATAGAAAGAAACGTATGTCTGTTATAAAATAGAAAACTTATAAGAAAAATATACCAGACTCCTTTTTAAAAGCTATTTATATGTTAGCAAAATTTGGCACTGCAAATAAATGAACTCCTCAACTTTGGCTCTGCCTTTAATTATACCTTTCTTCAGAGTGTGGAAGGCACCTTATCCAATACTGTCTGCGCGCGGGAACGCAACATTTAGCACTCACAGATGTTATGATTTCACATGTTTTTGTTTCTTTAGGGGTCAAAACGCAGTGGGAGTGTGCCACCTCAGCTGAGGGATCAAAACGTAACTGGAGTGCTAGTGAATCGAAATGTAAATCTTAAGAAAGAAAACGAAAGAAAAAGTCTTCAATGGCTTAAAAAAACAATTTGGTAGTGAATTGAAATGTAAATTAAAAAAAAAAAAAAAAAAACTAAAGAAAGAGTCTTCCATGGCTTAAGAAAAACAATTTGGTCAATAAGTAAGAGCATTAATTAAAAAGAGTAGTCTAATGAAGACATAATTTTGTTTGGAAAATAGAAGAAATTTCTGTAAGATTGTGATTAAAATCGGGGAGAAATTTTGGGAAATTTGAGTTAAAGCTGTCAAGGTTCAGAATTTTGGGTGTCCCAAGGGTTTTTGATGGTATTGAATCCATTTCCACCATAAAAAAAAAACGATTTAAACACTCCTATAGTTCGAGTTTTTGAAAAATATTCCGAGCAAAATTGTGGCCTCGGTAGACAATGCCTTAATTAAAAGATATATGAAATAAAAATAATAAGTAAAATGGTAATGGTGAAAAGGTCATGAGAAATGGGTTAACAAATATGAAAATGTAATTGATAGAGGATAAATGATGGAAAAACTTTAGAATGGATAAGGCTTTTTCTTTCTTCCCTTGTGTTATATGGAGATTTTTCTTCATTCCTTTATACTTTTTGAAATTAAATGCCAACAAAATGTGAACATCCTTTAGGGAAGGGATTCTACATATTGTAGTGAAAATTAGATATTTGTTGTTCAAATGTACAAATATTACTTGTAAATTTTGGTAATGTCATCCTTTGATATGTATGTATTATTAATGCCCATGCCATTTAAGGTGGGATTCGATTACAAATACCCTTTCGTATAGGAAAATTTGGAACAAAAGTAATATTGTTTGGATCTCATGGAGGCTGAATGTACTTTCTTAATTTCACCATCACAAAAATTGGTACATACGAAGGCTCATTGTTTTATTTGTAGAATATGTTAATAATTTGATCCAAGCGGTTCATTAAGAAGGCCAAATGCAACCTATAAGTTAAGTGTTAACATCAACTCTTGGCTAGTGCATAGTAATACTTTAGGATCCAATTGTTCGTTTACTTTGCTCAACAGTTGGTAGTGTTACTGGAAATTTTAAAGACTTTTAGCATTCATTGATTATGTTGGGTAGCTATTTTGTTGGCTATAAATAAGTGCATTAACGTCATCAAGGATATCTTTGAAGATAACATGTGGTTGGTTGTCCCCTTGTTGATGAAATATAGTTTGTAGAGTGTCATAAGTGTTAAAGGTATACTAGAGTTTAGATGCATGTGATGCACCCTTATATAATGGAATGTCCATGAGAAGTGGCAATTGTCCAAGGTCTATGACAAGAGTAATTGTGTAGCTATCAAAAGGGGTGTTTTTCTCTAGAGAAAATGCTTCCTAAATATGCTCGTTGATGTGGTTGAAAAGTATTGGCCTAGTTAAGCTCATTTCATCAATGAAAATGTATTATATATGTTTAAGGTATTCTTAGAGGCAGGAAAGTGAGATTCCTTGTAATGGGAGAAAATGATTTATAAGAATACATAGCATAAAATGGTTTGTATATATGTAGTTTTTTATGGCTATGACACTGGTTGGAGCAACCAATGTCAATGAAATTTAAAGGAAATCTACAATTGAAGAAAGTGTTTCTTTAATGCATCCAACAATGTATCATTTTATAGTACCTATATAAATTTGTACAATCATTCTTGGTGGATGGTTCTTATCATTTCCTCTTTAAGACAATGGAGAGAGTTTTGATTTGGGTGGGGGACAATACTTTTGAATAGGTGTCTTAGAATATCATGGTTGTGACAGTCAGTGATGTGAGTGATTATTTTCTGTGAACTATATGGTTATTTATTAAAAGTAGGAGGGGTTCAATGTAGTATTCAAATTATCATTAGGGGGATTTGAGGTCTATGTGTCTCCTAAGGAAATTATAAAATAATAGTGGAAATAATAAAATAATATTAGATTAGATCATCAAATTTTAGAGGGAAAAAAGGAAAAACTATTTTTTCAACTCATATTTTCAACTGATCTCCCTATCAGGTTACTCAAATTTCGACTAGAAACGTTATTTGGATGAAAAATTTGATTCCTCATCCAAGGAGTACCCATGTTGCATACTTTCGATGGACCCTACTACATGAAAAATGAGAAATACATGAAAAATGTGATTGCAATCACGATTTTTCATGTATTTCTCATTTTTTGTGTAGACGGTCTATCAAAAGTATGCAACATGGGTACTCCTTTGATTAGGAATTAAATTTTGCACCCAACGAGTACTCCCACTCGAAATTTGTAAAACCTTGGGGGCATAAGTTGAAAATATGAGTTGAAAAAGTAGTTTTATTATTTTATTATTTTTAAAATTTTTTACTTTTTTACTCCAAAAATGGTGAATCGTCGTCATGGTTGACATCATCATCTTGAATCCTATTGGTTCTTATAAATTTTACTTTTGTTGTACATTTTTCTTAGGAGACCCATTTTAGACCTCAAAATTCCCTTAATGGGTTGTCAAAATCATGTTGGCCTAGCATGTCAAGGTCACTCAGTTGGATGTCATTCCTAGAATAGAGTTGGGAGAGAAATTTTCATTTATCCAAATCCATGTGGTGTGGGGTTTTCATTTCATCACCAAAATATTTTATTTTTTTTTGCAAGAGGAAGAGTTGCAGGGAGATTTAGGGTTGAAATGCTAAAGAGAATATGCATTCTTCATTTGTTCCTAGTTTGTATTAATTTATTGGTTGAAAGTGACTATGTCCATTGTAATATTATGGAAATGTTTATATAGATTAAGTGCACTCCTATCAAAATCTACATAGGAATGTGCATCTCTGGTAGGTATTGTAGAGTAGTGTGGTAGATCATGGACAATTAGCTTTGGCTCTCTTAATTTCCATTCTTCATTTTTTCAATGAGCATCATATGAACAAGATTTTGCAACATTGGGAAGATGTGTGGATTGCAACATGGATGGATGAAAAAGATATACATCTATGAAGTTTAATTTTCAGAAGTATGTTTTTTTATTCTAGTGGGATATGTTTATGAATTTTGTTTTCCAAAATTAATGAGAAGAAGGGTGACTAATAATTGGGAGGGGTAATTCTTACAACATATGGCATGTTTCTTGTGTTCCTATGTCACAATCTACAAGTTCTTTTATAAGGAATTTTGAAATGTGAATAATGAAAAGATCAACAACATGTGTAGCAAGGGAAATTCTATGAAGAATATAGTGAAAAATTTTAAAAATTATTTTTGTTTTGGATCCATACTTGACAATGTAATTTTGAATAGCATGGAGGGAGAGTACTATTTGGTAGTCAACATTTCGACACTAGGTTGAAAGGCTGGAAGTGTTGTGATTATTGATCCAACTACCATTAAGAAAAAGGTTGTACATTGTATTTTCATGTTTATGAATGAAAATGTTAGAAAATGTGTGTCATTCTTGTGGCACAATATATTGGTATGCATATCTAGTTCATTCTTTTCTCAAGAAAATACTTTATGTGCATTTTGTGTGGTACTAAATGCAGTTGACTAGTTCCTCATATTCATGACTTGGGTTGGTTTTGAATATGTATTCTATTTCTAAAAAGAAAGGATCATTATGTTTAGAGTGAAAAAAAAGGGTGTCACTGAGTTGGGAATCATATGCATTCCTAGTTGAAATAAATTGTTCTAAGATATCATTAGCTTTCGCAACCTTAATTTTACTAACCTAATCATGAGCATACATACTAGGCGCATTATCCAATCATAAGATAACATGAATATATGTATATACTCTATGTTTCCATTCATATTTGTCAAAAGAAGTATTAATAGAAAATATTGGTTTAAAAAAATTATTATCTAAATAACTTTGGTAGAAGATTTAGTGAATAGACTTGTACCAATAGTCTTTTGAATGGAGTCGTTTCTTTGATACCTCATCATGGATGGATATGAACGTGTGATGCATGTATATAGATTCTATGTATGGATTGAAGATAATGGTTTGATTACATTAATTATTTTCCTTGCCAACAATATCATTGGATATGTTATTAGCCTTGATTGTATGTAATTCAATCCATTTAGTGTCAAATGCACCCAATATTAGAAATAAAAAAATATTGGGAAACCAAACCATGAAACATATATTTTAGTTCATTCATTGACTTTTGGAAAAACTATCTTGCTCCATGAAGAGATACCCTAGAGTAGATTAGTTGTTCTACAAGATTGTCACTAGTGGAGTGTTCGAAATGAATGTTAAGAGAAGAGATTTTTATGAGAATGATGTCTTCAATTATTCTATTCAAATAAAAAAAATTCATTTCTTCACTATAGTGGTGCATTATGAGATGATGAATGTGGTAGTAAAATCTCGAGTGCCTACCAAATTTGTTGTCATGGTAACTTGGTAAGTGTAATGCATAATCTTGCATTCGAATTTAATTAAATTGCAGTTGCATGAACATGGAAATAACTATGGGGAACAATGTGGGGGAGATAATATTAAATAGTACCTCTATGTTGTATTCAATTTTTAATAACATCCTGATAAGTGGACATGAAATTTAATTTTTTGTTTGAAAATATGGTGAGTGCAAGTATTTTCCTATTTCTTGGAGATATATATATGAATTAAGTGTTATGAAACCAACTCACAAATAGATAGATCAACGACTTAAAAAATATTTTCTTTGAGGAGGAAACCTCCTTTACATTACATGTATGAACAATTCTTGGATGAAACAAATGATATGACCTAATTTGTATATATAAGGGTCTAAGGGGTCACAATATAATCAGAGGCTACATAATAATAATAATATAAGGGCACAACAATAACAAGAGTAAGCTTCTATGGGGTACAACAATAACAATACAGGGGCTACATGGGAACAACAATAACAATAAGGGGGATACACTAGTATTATAGGGACCTAACATGCCCCTCCCCTTCAAAAAAGTGTTGTCCTCAAAGCATGATTAGTTTTGGATGATTCTGTATAAAATTCTCATCATCCCATGTGGAATCTTTAGATGGTAAGTTCTTCCATTTAATGAGATACTCTAAAATTGATCGTTTCCATAACTGTGGGGTTCTTGTTTCCATGAATGCTTCAGACTCAAATATGATTTTTCCTTCTTCGTCAAGTTTTGGAAACACTGTTTGAACTGGAAGATTGTCACCTATAACCTTATTTAAGCATGAAACATGGAAAACTGGGTGTACTCGGGAAGATTCCAGAAGCTACAATTTTTATGTCATAGTACTAATATTTTGCAACACCTTATAAGGACTGTAGTACTTGGGTGATAATTTAGTATCCTTCTTAACTTACTTGAGAGACATTTTTTTGTATGGTTGTAGCCGTAAAAATACCATACTACTAGGAAGGAAGTGTTATACCACCATTCAACTAGAGGTAACCACTTGACCCATTATGTTTGTTTGTCAGATACAAAGAAATGAAGGTATCCTTACAAACATTTGGTCACTATCTCAGTTTTCCCATCATATTGAGGATGACAAGATGAGCTATGAGCTAATTCAGTAACAAGACAAGAAAATAATTTCGTCCAAAAATTTCCAGTGAAAATGGGATCTCTGTCACTTACTATAATCATTGGATTTCCATGAATCTTTTGAATTGTTTCCATAAATGTAGTAGCAACTTTGTTGGATTTAAAATGATGAGATAATGCACAAAAGTGTGCATACTTGGTAAGTCTATCAACTACCACCATGATGACACTCTTTCCTTCAGACTTGGGTAAACCTGTGATAAAATCCATTGATACCTCTTGCCAATGTTGACTTGGAATGGCTAGAGGTTGTAGTAGACCTGGGGTCTTAACTATCTCAACTTTATTTTGTTGGCAAACCAAACATTCTTCCACAAATTTCTAAATATTAGATTTAAGGCCATCACAAAAAAAATCCTTCTTGACCCTATGGTAAGTTCTTAAAAATCTCGAGTGCTATCCTAAGGGAGAGGTGTGAAATTCCAAAATAATCTTTTGTTTGAGTTTGTAATTCTTACAAAGATATAAGTGATCTTTGCACCATAATGAATAATTTTTCCAGCTAAATGTGTTAGATGTACTTGGATCTTGCTGAAAATTTTGAATGAGTGACCACACCTTTTCATCATTCTTCCATTCATCCCTTGCTTCGGTTATCCACTCAAGTTAGATAATAGAAATGGTACAAAGTAATGCTTCCACATCCTCATCCTTTCTTGAGAGTGCATATGCAACAACATTTTGATTCCATTTTTTGTAGATGATTTAAAAGTCATAACCCAACATCTTTGTCACCGATTTTTGTTGCTCTTCCGAAGATAATCTTTTCTCCAAAAAGTATTTAAGACTATCATGATCTATGTTTACCTTGAAGTGTCTTACCATCAAGTAAGGTCATCATTGCTTTAGTGCATGTACTATTGCCAACATTTCCTTCTCATAAATAGTTTTGTGTAAATACTTTCCTTTGATTGGATGAATTTCAAAAGTAATGGGTCTTCCTTCTTGCATTAAAACAACACCAATTCCATTTCCTAAAGCATCACATTCCACAATAATTTTTTTTGTGAAGTGTGGCATAGCTAAGACTGGTGCTTGGCACATCACCTCTTTAAGAAATTCAAAGGCATTTGTTGCTTCCAGAGTCCAATAAAATGCATCTTCATTTAGTAATGATGTTAGAGGTTCCGTTATTCTCCCATAAATCTTAACAAACTTATGATAATACCCTGCCAACCAAGAAATCCTTGAAGATGCTTTATGATTGTGGGGATTTCCCATTCCTTAATGGCTGTAATTTTTTATGGTCTACCTTAACACCCTCATGAGATACAATATAACCCAAATATTCCACCTCCTACACTTCAAAGAAAAAATTTGATGTTCTTACATATAATTGTTTCTTCGCCAATAGTTTGAGCACCCTATCAACATGTTGAACATGATCCTTCCAAGACTTCCTACAGATTAGTATATCATCAAAAAATACTAACATAAATTTTCTAAGGAAGGGTTTGAAAATTGAATTCATCAAACCTTGAAATGTGGAAGGTGCATTAGTAAGGCCAAAAGGCATGACCAAAAATTCATAATGACCATCATGAGTTCTTAATGTTGTTTTCAGAATGTCTTCACTCTTCATTCTAATTTGATGATATCATGAACAAAGATCCACCTTGGTAAACTAAATTGCTCCATGTAATCCATCCAACAATTCATCAATGATAGGAATGAGAAATTTATCTTTAATAGTGAGATTGTTGAGCTCCCTATAATCTGGACACATACGCCATGATTCATCCTTCTTATGCACCAATACTACTGGAGCAGAGAAATAACTTTGACTATGTTGAATTATACCAACCTCTAGCATTTTTGTAACCATACGTTCAATTTCACTCTTTTGGGCGTAAGGATATTTATAAGGTTTAATGTTTGGAGGAGCACTTCCTGGAATCAAGTGAATCGCATGATCCTGATCACGAATAAGTGGGAGGCCTTTAGGAGTCTCAAACAACCTGGAATGATATTCCAAGACCTTTTGGAGATCCAGAGAAATAGATGATTTCGATGTTGGAACTCCTAGCAAGTATAATTGTGCAATTACGCCCCGTTG
The DNA here is from genome assembly GCA_031772625.1 of Pinus tabuliformis. Lineage (NCBI taxonomy): Eukaryota > Viridiplantae > Streptophyta > Pinopsida > Pinales > Pinaceae > Pinus > Pinus tabuliformis. The sequence continues at coordinate 637,687,335 of CM062807.1, read as the reverse complement.
TTATTTCTTCAAAATATTTTTTAGGCCAATAGAGCTAATTATCTTTCCTAGTTTCCCTGTGATATACCTTAATTCAACTTCCTTTCCTTCCCAAAAAAAATTCAAGAAATGTTCTTGAAAATTGAAAGCTATCGTCCCTAAAGATTGTAACCATTGGACTCCTAGTACAACATCAACACCACCCATTGGAATGGAAAGCATTGAACTATTCAAGACATATTCCCCCATGGTTAGCTTGATATTATGACACTTTCCATAGCAGTTTGTAGTTCCTCCATTTGCAACCATCACTTGATACTCTAGTGCTGGATATAGGAAGCAATTCAATTCCTTAGCGATCTTACAATAAATAAAATTATGGGTACTACCTCAATCAATAAACATTATTACCTTTTTCTTCTTGATATATTCTTCTATCTTGAGAGTTTGAGGAGTGGTAATCCTTGCCAATGCATTATAAGATATGGTCGGATTCATTTCTTCTTTCTCTGGGGTTGGTTCCTGGTGTATATCCAACTCTTTTGATGTTTCTTGGTCATTTTATTCCTCCTCTTCATAATCTAAGTAGAATAATTTGTTCTTAGCACACTTATGACCTTTACTGTAATTTCTATCACATTTGTAACAAAGCTCTTTTGTTCTTTTTTCCTCCAATTTTTCTGGTTTCAACATTGTAGGTTATGGAAGATGAGGAGTAGCAACACTTCCATATTTATAGTTGTGAGTGGTAGACTTTCTTGTCGCCATAATTTTTCTTTAAAATTTTCTTGCCACCCTGAATGCCTTTTCCAGTGAATCAAGTTCCCAAAGGTGAACCTCATGTTGGATGTTATCCTTTAAAGTCCCTATGAAGAAATCAATCATATGATCCTCTATAATATTGGTTACCCTAATATTCAATTTTTGTATGTCTTCAATGTGCTCTGCGATTGAACCTTTTTGTTTGAGATATATCAATTGGTTAAAGAAGGTGGTACTCTTTGTATCTTCATAATGTGCTATCATTTCCTCCATAGAAATTGACTAGGTGACAAGTGGTTTACGAGAACAAATCCATCTATACTATACAAACTTATTTGGTTCTAAATATAACGATGCAATATGTACCTTTTGTAAGGGTTTCACATCATATAAATCAAAATATTGCTCCATCTGTAGTATCCAAGTTACCAGATCCTTGCCATCAAACTTCCTCATATCTATCTTTGGAATGTGGTCTTTCTTAAGCCCCACATTGGAGTCTCTAAAATCGTAATTGATATTCCTTTTGTCTTCATCACGATTTCCATGGATTGCCTTGTCGCCACTAGGATGCCTTTCTTCTAGCAACTTTTCCAAACCTTCCTTCAACCCCTCTATCTTGAAATTCATCATTTATTCCATGTATTCTTTTAAACCATCATTCAAAACTCCCACATCCATTTTTATACCATCTATCTTAGCTTCCATTCCATTCTTCAAACCATCCATCTTAGCTTCTACTACTTTTTGTGAGAGTGAAATTTGTTGCACTTGGTCAGGTAATTTTGATATATCATGTTTCATTTCTTCCTCTTCTTCATGGGTCATAATAGATATTTCATGTTGCTTAGTAGGTGTTTCCATTTTCTTTCATCGGGGCATAAATTAATGATATTTATGCTTCATTATTCCCTTTGAATCACTTCAAACTATTTTTTCAAACAAAACTTCTGCAAATTTTTAGAAAATACACACCTTTTTCTTGCTTTGTAGGAGCTTGATATTGAATTTGTTGTATCTTTGTAATTGTGGATCTCCAAGGTCTGAAATTTCATCCTATGGTATCCCTCTGAGTCTTATTTCCAACCCCACAATTCTGATCGATATTGGATTCTTCCACGATAACATGATTATAGCTTGGTTTAGTAGAGCGAATTTGTACGGAATGACATGTGTCACTATTTCCACCTTCGACCCTGAAAGTGATACCCAAAACACTACCATCCATCCTATTTCTGTCACATTTTACGAAATTTAAATCTGATGCTCAGAGAGAGTTATGACAATTTTCCCAAGGTCACTTGTTTGAGATTGAATTCTGGAGCCTGCAAAAACCCTAACTTCCTTGATCATATCTCCGAAAATATAATGAGACTAGATATGAAATTTGTACACTAGGTTCACCATGATTTTTGGTCTTTGTATTTTCAATTTCTTCTTATGAAGCTTCGTAGAAAAAAAGTTATAGAGAAAATTCCATGATGACCTATTTGAAGCAGAGAAACCCTAGAATCCAAAGTTGTGATACCAAATGTTATGCAACAAGATCACAAATAAATAGATCAATGACTTAAAAATTATCCTCTTCAAGAGGTAAACACCCTTTACATTACATAAATGAACAATTCTTCGATGATACAAATGAAAATACCTCCTTTGTATATATAGGGGTCTAAGGGGTCACAATATAATCATAGCCTACATAACAATAATAATGTAAGGGCACAAAAATAACAATAGTGGGCTTCTATGGGGTAAAACAATAACAATATGGGGGCTACATGGTCACAACAATAACAATAAGGGGAATATACTAGTATTATAGGGACCTAACATTAAGGATAGTGGCTTAAAAATATAGCTTTCATTAGCCACATATGTCTATTGAAAGTAGGTTAGGTATGTTCTACGTGTATAGAGTTTCAAGAGGAATCTATTGTAAAAGAGTGCAAATGAAAAATCAAAGGGAAAATATTAGTAGTGAAGGTTGGTAAATCCCTAACTTTGTTTTTATGAAGGTGGACATCCTTATAATATGGTTGATTTTCTAAAATGTACTCCAAGGAAACTATAACATGGGATATATTGACAATGGAAGTGTAAGAGCATTGGTCAAATTTGTTTGATGAGATAACCATACTTTCAAGGTCCTATACATGAAGAGGAAAGAGGAAAGTGGTTGATAGATTGGAGAAATGTCTTAGGGAAATCTTATCATAAAGATACCATATTATATTTTCACCATGTGAATGAGTGAACTATAGTACATGGTTGGTATGTGTTATGAGAATTTCTCCAAATTATATAAGGACCACTAGGACATGGGGTTTTCTTTGAGGATCCATGTTTATCCAAAAAGGAGTTTTGGTGCCCCCTTCTTTTAGCCTCAAATGCTTCTACAACTAGTATGCATTCCATCAATGAAGTAAAATCAAAGCCTCAAAGGTTGACAAATATATATTTGCATATATGGATGCAAGGAAGTATATCTGGCCATGCATATTCGTGGTGTGCTTGGGATATGCCATTTTTGTTGAAATAATGATCCCTTGAGGGTGAATGAGGGAAAATACATTGGTTTTTTGTGTGAGAGATTGGTTGCAAAGTAGGAAGGTAGATTAATGATGAAAGATGGTTGATATGAACATGTAAAGTGTTAGTTTCGCTTGGTTTAGAGGGATACACTATTTCCTAGTTATGTTGTAGAAAAGTATGGTCTGTAAAAGTAGATGGGCATGCTTGGGTAGCCTGGATGACATGTTTGGATTGTTTCTTTCTCTTGGTGAAGGGATATTCATTTCCCTAATATATATGACAACTTTTTGCATTTATGCAATATTTTTTTACTACATAATAGTTGTTGGCCTATTTTTTTTATTTACTATGGATAGGCATATGTTGTGGTAGTTTAGAAATGTTGATTGCTCCTATATATGACACAAGTAATAATAGTTTTCTTAATATAGTAAACATGTAGGAATGATGGTTAGATATTCCATATAATAGTGTTAAAAATGAGAAAAACAATAAGTGAATTGGTACATAGATTTATAAAAAATTGTTGAATGTGTAAAGTAAATAAATTCTTAATATGAAATGCCTAAAATCTATACCCACACATTTAATATGTATATTTTCAAATATGTTATTAATTTGAAATGATATGTGACCTTAAATTAGTGATGTTGACGCTTCTCTCGATGATTAAAAAGAAAAGTAAAAGCATTAGTACAATCATAAAAATTTACTAAAATAAGCGTAAGTAAAGAAAATCACATTTAAAAAATAAAAAATATACAAATAGTTGGAACAACACGTTGGGTTGAGTTGTCATAATGAATATATAATAAGAAAATAATAGTAAAGAAAAATAGCCAAAGAAAATAAGTGATTGTATAAGAATCATGAGAAATGATCATAGAAATAGCTAAAAAACAATAAAGTTGTATGCAAACATTTAACATGTGTATTAGTAGGTATCTAAATAACATACAAGTATTAAAAGCATATTACATGAATTACATGGAAAGTGAAGGAAAGTTCCAACATGGAATTAGATATAAAGTTTTTTTTAGTAAGTTAAATACTAAATGAAGCATGAAAAGTATGACACTAAATGAATAATTTAATAGAATGTATAGAATGCAAGCGAGCTTGCATAATTTTGAGAAAAATGCAAATATAGAGAATGAACAACATGACATCCCCCCGTGCTTGGTGGAACTTTAAATTTTGATTCAAAATAGCTTAAGGATTACAAAAATGGATGGATTATAAAATTTTAAGTGGCCAGTGTGCTTGCCAAAACTACTAATTCTATTAATGACTCGTATGCTCTTAGTTTCAAAATCTATGTTTTTAATATTATGATGACGACTTTCAAGTGCTATATGTCATTAAATGTTTCCATATTCACGAGAAGTGTGGATAGGTGCTTTTTTCATTAAAATTTAGAGACTATTTCTTTGATGGAGTTAGGCTTAGATAGAAGTTAATGCAAGTCTTTAACGATAAAATGCCTCAACCCAGTTGTCACATCCTCAAAGGAAAAAGTAGAATATAGTGACCTTGGTGTGGTCATGAGGGTTGAATTAAAAAGATTGTGTAATCAAAGTTGAGAAAATCAATATTTCATTTGGGACAATGTCAAATGTTATTTTTTTTTATTACTTTCTTTATGTGTTGGCTATCATCAATGGCCAAAGGGTAAGTTATTTCCACTGATATTTTGTTCCGATAACCTTATGTAAAATCCATTCATTATTTGTAAAGGGGTCCATGCTAGCAACATCAATATTGTTCCTTTTTTATTTACTTTCTTAATAACATTTTAATAATATTCGAGTATGGGATGGGAGAAGGCATGTAAGAAATCCTTTTGAAACCAACTTGTTACCGTAAGTGTTTCTCCAATATCTAGGTAAAATATATTGATGGATTTGGAGATAGTCCCAATAGTATTTATTCTAATCTTAGCTACATAGCCTTAATTGATTGCAAGCATAGGGTGGCTACCTAAAGAGAACAAATTATCTAGTTCCTTACCTTTTACATGGAAATCTTTTCCACACAATGTCACATCCATGCTAATATTTGGCATGTGCTTTAGGTTGAATATCTAACCCATCTTTCCCATGTATGGGGAGGTAGAGCATGTGTCAGTGAAAAGATGAATAATGACAATAATGGAACCAACAATTACATATAATATCTCATTAACTAATTTTAAGGTGGAATGAAATTCGAGAAATGATGTACTTTCTCCTTCGCAATGTTCAACTATGGAGATTGGATTTTAGAATATATCCCAACAATTATCCAAGATATTATATATAAAAAAATTCCTATTTAGTAGAGCCTTTGAAGATAAAGTATACATGACCCATTCGAATAAAATTTTAAATTATATCTTCATAATCATTAAATAAAGTGATATTTATCTCCACCCCTTCTATATCAACAAAGTCAAATCCCAAGTTCTTGTTAAACCATTGTTAATTCGTGTAGTGATGAAAGGTTGTGATTTCCTCCACTCAAGCCTAGATGGAAAAAATTAAGTCATATGGGATTAATGATCTAATAGGAAAAAATGTTTGAATGGTAGAGAAGGAAGGGATTTGAGTAAGTATGCATATTTTTTTAGTCTCACTCTTATACGAAAGATGAGGGGGTGTATGTTTGGTGAACAACCGGGAGAGATAGAATGATACAATTAATGTTAAGAGGGAATTAATTATTTTTAGTTGATTTGGTATGATAGTTTTATATGAAAAATGGATTTATCAAATAAAAAAAAGTAGTTGGCGTATGATGAGACAAATATATTAAGCATATTATAATAGATGGATGAAGCTTATATGCATCGATTTACAATTGCATAATTTGACATTTTTCGAAGTGTATAATTGAACCTTTTAGAAGCGCCCCTAAAGTGAAAATTCCATTAAAATTTACTTTAAGCAATATTTGTTGCACATGTGCACCATGGACTATATAAGTGTAGTATTGCAATTTTTCACTTTGAATAGATAAAATATGCTCAACATTAATGGTTTAAAGGAAAAACTTGATGTTGTACAACAATGCAAGCATTATGTCAATGACATTTTTATATAGGTGGGGTAAATTATTGAAGTAAAAATATACTTTTAAAAATTTCCTAATAAATGAAAGGAGAAAGTGAAACCAATTCAAATCCATGACTAGGTTTTATAGAAACAATCATTGATAGTGAAATGAATAAATGGAAATAACTAAGTTGTAGTCTTTCCTTGAGTCCTTATATCTTGTCAACAAGGTCATATACCAAGAATTTTTACAAAAAGCAAAATTTACAAAATATTGACATCGCTCATGAAAGTGCCATGTTGTATATGTAACTCTTATAGGTATAGTGGTTTAGAAGAGAAATACTCCATGAAAATAATTTGAATTCAAACCATAAGAAGTGAAGATACTCCCTTTATGTATATGGAAACACTTTTATAAGAAAATTAAGACACTTAATTCTTCAGCATTGTTCTCTGCTCACTTTGAATCCATGGTAGAGAAGAAAAACACTTCTAACTTATGAATAACTACAATATAGTTCCCATAGGGTAGTTATTCATAATTAAATTATAATTAGTTTGAAACAATCACCAATAGGGTATGTAATACATTAAGAACCTCTTGAAATGTAATGTTGCATTTTGTGCTTTATTTTCATTTCGAAAATCATGAAACTACATCTTGGATGATATGTTTGTTTTCTCTAGTTTTGATTCCTAAGGATTATGAGTTGAAATGAAAAGATTAATGTTAAATTCCTGCACTTTGTAAGGGCCTAGAGGTGGAGATGGCTCTTATGATACTGTTTTTTTTATTTCTTTGATTTTATTGAGTTTTTGAAAATTTTGATTACATATAACATTTAAAATTTTGTCAAAAAAGAAAAATTATAATCAAAGTTCTCATTAATTGTATAAAATTAGAAAACTTCACAAAAATCCTATCAAATTTAGAGAATAGTTTTTACTTTAAAAATTTTAAAATTATTTATATAGAAAAACTAAAATCAAATCTAATCAAAATAGACCCTAAAATTATTCTCAATGATAAAAAAAAAAATTCAAACTCTTTAGAACCTAAACTTATTCTCAATGATAAAAAAATTTCAAACTCTTTAACATAAAACAATGATAAGAAAACTACAAACACATTGACATAAAACCAAAAACTCATGTGCAATAACTACTTAGAGAAAACCACAACACAAAATATATTAATATGTGAAATAATTTTATGGTCTTTTTATAGTTTGCATTGACAATTTAATTTATTAATTTTTGATAATGAATATTTTATTTTAATATAAATAAATTATATAATATATAATTAAATTTCAATTTTATCAATTATATTTTAATATATTATATAGGACTTTTTTTAATTAGAAAATATAAATTTTATTATTAGTAAATATTATTAGTTGGAGTGATTGGGACCATGTTTCATGTCCCTAGCTTCAATTCTTCATAGACATGTTGTTGAGATAACGTTATGGGAATTTATGAAATTGGTGTTTTACTTAGTGAAATAGTGGCAGTCATTTGTACGAAGTTACCATTTCTGTCGAAGCAGAATCTACTTAATTGTAACATAACCAATTTCATCATACAATTTTATTTTTCTATATTAGACTTACCAGCAATATTATTCTCTTCAATTTATCTCCTAAGTATTACTTAGGTTGTATGTACCTAGGATTGGTGGCTTTCCTAGTTTTCCTTGCATTAATAACCAAATATTAAAATGGTCTTCCTTTCAACCTTAATCATTTTCTTCATTATAATTTTTTTCGCATTTCCCCTTCGTTATAATTATTTCTCTATCCCTCATAGAAATTATTCATACATATTTATAATGTTATCATTAATAAAAAGGTACCTCTCGGCTTCATAGCCAAGATTCATGTAATAAAAAAGGTACCTCTTGGCTTCATAGCCAAGATTCATGTAATAAACTAGTTCTCTATTAAAGCATTAAACATATGGAACTCATGTATTATAGTCCAGTTCCAAGTGCATGCATATTTGTTTAATGTGATTTCGTATCAGTTTTTTGAATGTGGTATATCATAATATTTTGATCCCATGTGGGATAATTTTTGTTTCCCTTTATATCTAATTTATCACGCATGGTCCACCTGGCTTATGGATTGGTATCCACATGACCTTGTTCACATGCTAGCCACATGACCGATGTGTTAGTTTTAACAATGGCAATTCATTTCTTGATCATCAATGATTGTTATTATGAGGAGGTAACCCTGGGTAGTATTTCCCTTGCGACATCATTGATTTGAGTTTCATTTGGTTATGTGACTGTATAGGAGCACCACTCCAAGGGTTTTGATGTCACAGGTTGCCTTTTAGGCCTGAACTCAAATCTTTTTGCACTTCGACTCTGGTCACCCCTCTGGTTCTAGTACCCATGATTCTTGAAAATACTGGAGAGTTCATTCATTTCATTGCTCAGGTATATAACAACTTAATTACAATATTTATCTAATTAATTTCTTCCCATTTAACTTTCGCTACTCTAATTTATTTTATTGGTTTTATTTGCAGGGTAAGGGCGCCATGGGCATTCCTATGAAGGGTTTCTATTGGTCCTTTTTGCGAGTTAGGATTTTGAATTTCTCTTCTCATCTGTTTCCTCCTATAAGGTTGCCAAGGTGAGTGGTCGAACATTTGTGACTCAAAAAATGATCATATCTAAGCATAAGTGTCCATGTTATATGGATATATCTTCACCCAATCTTTTGATTTCTTTGTTACTGACCTTTCGGTTCCTTGGGTTGGAATGGATATGGTGACCTCATCTTCGGATAATGCAAATATGGATGAGGTTCATACCCAGTCTTGTATTCATCATTCTTCCATGATAGTACACAATTTATTTCTCAATTCATAATAATATATTAGAAGTCTATTTCGACTCTTATTATTTCTACCTAACATATTCTTTTAAAATTTTCAATATTGGTTTTATAACCTATAGGTTTAAAATAACCAACCCATAAGACTATTATACATTAAGTATATTTCCATATTCTAACCTACTTCTTTATAAAATACACATAACTATTCATTGTACAAGAAAGACTCACAAACAGAACAAACAGTTCTAAAGTGATTCCAGAACAACATAGACATATATATATATATATATATAGTTTATTTTTGTCAACTCAGGTTATGGAAATTTTCTTTTTATCTCTATTCAAAAGGACAATTTATACATTTATACTTCTAATTAAAAAATATAACAATTCTCTCCTATCCATTCCAGACATTCACTTTCATCAATACAAATTATTTCTTTCTACTATGAGGATCTCTTCATAAATTCTTACTAATCATACCTTCTATTTGCATTCCATCCTAGAATACTTCTCAAGATTATAACTCGTATATGAATGAATATGATTCTCAAAGCTATGACTTGTATATGCATGAGAAATATAATAAGAATATGATATCTAATATATCACCATTCGACTGTAAGATATATTATTAATTGGAAAAAACTTTTGTAATATAAATATCCATTAATTTCATGCATCATCTACCAATATGAAAATTTTAATAATTCAAATCCAATAGGAATACATAGAATAAAACAAAAGGTATGCCTAACCATAATATATTCCTCGGGGAATATTCAAGAACTGAGAACATTCCACCCAACCATGAACTACATCTGCTAGTTTCCCTTGAGCTAAGATATCCTTGCCCTCTAGAATCAACAACTGCTTTGATTCATAGGTGGTTTATTTTATATAGTTCTTTCCAACAAATTTTTAGCAATGTCGTGCTTTAAGGTTTACTAGCCTTTTACCTAGGCCTTTTCATTCTAGTTTTTTCGAAAAAGACTTTTTTCTTTCTTTAAAGCACACATTTCTCTACAACAGTGCTTTATTCCACCCCATTTAGAACACATATTTCATTAAATTTGGAAGTTTTTTATTACAAGGCCTTCAACAACATTCATTCTTTTGTAAATCGCCATATTAACTTGATTCAACATTAAAATAATTTTAGTAATCTCAAACCAATTAGAAATCGTGAATAGGTCAAACATGGGGTTGTTATGTACAATAGTATTAATACACAATAGGAGTGTGAAATCAAAAATAAATTACATTTATAAACTTATATGAATACATATAACTAAATGAAATTCAATAAATAACTTCCCATTCATGTCTAGTATCAGCAGTGATTTTTTCTTCAAGTCATATTGGATTCTAATAATGAAATTATTTAAACCACAAATAAACTATTTAAGAATTGAAAATGACAAAATGCTAATATGGATTGGAAAATCAATGTCCTATGGTGCAAAAAGTTTAAATACAACCATTTTTTACCCATCTCTTTAATGAGTCTAGATGGTCCACTTAACACATAATTTGCTAATTAATTATTCCATGTTTTATTAAGAAGAGAATTTTGTTTTACATAGAGTTTTGTTTCAAAACAATACAATATGAGATTAATACAATCTTAATAGATTACATGATAGACAAATAAAAGTCAATAAATGGATTCCTTATTAAATTAAATGAGATGAGATGATTGCATATACAAATAATTGATTTAAGAATATATGAAAAAAAATTTATGGGTTAAAAATTGAATGCCCTACAATTTAACAAGTAGTATTCACTTATGAGCCATCACCCATTAGCCTAAATAGTCCACTTAATACTTATTATCAAGAAATTAAAAGACTTATTTTTCGAAAAAATGCATCATAATATATGGATATTATAAATCACATTTATATACTCATATTAATGGACATAACTAAGTACAAGTCAATAATATAATTGTAGCTCAAGTGATGATTTCAGTTTATTTAAAATACAAATTTACAAAAAAATGACTTTAAATAATGAAATTAGATGCCTTACAATTCAAAAAGTTCAATGACATAATTCATCCATGATTGTGTCTAATCAAACCTTGATAATCCACTTATCAATTATTATCATCATATATATGTTTTTTTAAGAAATGCAAAATTATTTAGAATACATTTTTATCTCAAAAATTACATATCACATTTATGCACTCATATTAGTGCATTTTATATGTAAACAATGAATAACTCACTTTGTACCTTGTTGATTTTCAATATGATATGATTGCAGTTACAACCATTAATTGATTCAAGCATATAAATTTATGAAAACTATCGATTGAGAAATCACATATCTTATGCTTCAAAAATATCAAATCATTTACCTATGACACATTTCTCATTAGCCTTACTAGTGAATTATGCATTGTGAATAGTGAATAATGCACATAACATTTATCAAGTAAATTATTATAATTTCTTTAGTAAGAATAGCACCTTTGTTTACAAGTATTTTATTACAAGGCCTTCAACAACATTCATTCTTTTGTAAATCATCATATTAACTTGATTCAACATTAAAATAATTTTAGTAATTTCAAACCAATTAGAGATCATGAATAGGTCAAACATGGGGTTGTTATGTACAATAGTATCAATACACAAAAGGAGTGTGAAATCAAACTCTTAGAAGAAATTGATTTAAGCTAAATCATATTAGTATGGAAACTCTAACCCCCTTTCCCCCAACCTACGGGGGATTTGTTGATTGAATGATGGTGATGTGAAGATCTTATTGTAAATGACAACGATAAGTGTCCCTTGCATTTCTTTGAAACTAGTCTACTAAAACCTTAGTAAAATGTTCTTGTGCTCAATTTCCTATGGTCCCTATGTGCCTTTATGAAGCACTAATGAGGGGGTCATCATTCATCTTCATAGCATGCAGACATCCACTATAAAAGTTATACATTGTTGATCTAGGTATTTCAAGAAGGTTAGGCACCATTGATCTATCTCCACTCAAATACAAGTACATCAAATTAGAGTTCTTAAATGGGTATTCAAGTCATTCCATTATGATGGACAGTGTTACAAATTGAAGTAAACAAGAAACTTTAGTGGTGACTTCTTGTAAGAAGTGGAGGCAAGGGTTTTCAAATATTAGCACAGTTGATGGTAGTGTGGATATAGATCTCTCCTTGACAACATTGTCAAAACCAATAATAGTCTTGATGTAAATTTAGTGTCAACCAACTGCATGGAAAACCATGATTGATCATTACTTTCACTAAGAAGAGAAAATTATAAGCATTTTTAATGGGGAAGAAATAAGCGTGAAACATAACTCATGTATTTTAGTTGAAATTTATATAAGTCCCCGTGTTCTTTAATTATTAAATACTTAATGTAAATACAAATAAATTATCATTAAGATATTGATTTTGAAGATTAAATATGTATTAAAATGCATTCATCTATGACACTTGATTTTTCATGTAGTCTGAATAAACCACTTAAAGTTTATTATCAATTAATTCTAATTAGTTTTGTATAAGATATATCTTTACTTACATTAATAGCTTTATTTCAAAAATAAATTACAATTATAAAATTATATGAATACATATAACTAAATGAAATTCAATAAATAACTTCTGAGTCTTGTTGGATTCTATGAGATTATTTTAAGTACAAATAGTTTATTTAATAATTGAAATCTACAAAATGTTAATATTGATGGGAAAAGCATTTCATATGGTGAAAAAAGTTTAAAGGCATCCATTTATGGCCCATCTCTTGAATGAGCTTAAATAGTCTACTTAATGCTCATGGTGAAGTCATTAATCCATGTTTTATTAGAAAATTCATTTTCTTTACATGGTTTTTTATTCCAGAAATATCAATTTCACATTTATACATTCATATTAAACCACACGATAGTTAAATAAAAATCAATTAATGGTTTCTTGAATTATTGACTTATATGACATGATTGCATATAGGAATAATTGATTTAATAATGCATAGTTAGAAAAAATTGTCAATTCAAAATAGAATAAACCAGTTAGAACTCATAAATAATTGATTTTAAATTATTAATTTTCTAAAAATATATATTTTTACTTACATTGAGATCTTTATTTCAAAAATAAATTCCATTTATACATACATACATACTAAATATAATTTAATACATACTCGTCTTGTTGGTTTCTATGAGATTATTTCAATTACAAATAATTTATTTAAGAATTGAAATTTATGAAATGTTAATAAAGGTGGGAAAATCAAATGCCATATGTTGCATAAAGTTTAAATACATTTATTTATGACTTGTACCTTGAAATAACTTTAACAATCTACTTAACATTCATTACCAATTAATTATTCCATGTGTTGTTAGGAAAAACATTTCATATTACATGGAGTTTTATTTTAAAAAAAAAGTGTCACATTTACACACTTAGATATATGGCTTTATATAGACCACTTAAAACTCATTATCAATTAATTATAATTTGTTTTGTAAAATATATATATTTACTTACATTAAGAGTTACATTTAGAAAATGCATCACATTTATGAACTTCTATCAATGCATATAGCCAAATAGAATTCTTCAACTCATATTGGATTCTATGAAATTATTTAAACCACAAATAAAATATTTAAGAAATGAAAATGAAAAAATGCTAATATGGATTAGAAAATCAATGTCTTATGGTGCAAAAAGTTTAAATACAACCATTTTTTACCCATCTCTTTAATGAGTCTAGATGGTCCACTTAACACATTGTTAATTAATTATTCCATGTTTTATTAAGAAGAGAATTTTGTTTTTCATGGAGTTTTGTTTCAAAACAATACAATATGAGATTAATACAATCTTAATAAATTCCATGATAGACAAATAAAAGTCAATAAATGGATTCCTTATTAAATTAAATGAGATGAGATGATTGCATATACAAATAGTTGATTTAAGAATATATGAAAAAAATATATGGGTTAAAAATTGAATGCCCTACAATTTAACGAGTAGTATTCACTTATGAGCCATCACCCATTAAGCCTAAATAGTCCACTTAATACTTATTATCAAGAAATTAAAAGATGTATTTTTTGAAAAAATGCATCATAGTATACTCATATTGATGGACATAACTAAGTCAATAATATAATTCTAGCTCAAGTGATATGATTTCAATTTATTTAAAATACAAATTTACAAAAAAAAAACTTTAAATAATGAAATTAGATGCCTTACAGTTCAAAAAGTTCAATGACATAATTCATCCATGATAGTGTCTAATCAAACCTTGATAATCCACTTATCAATCATTATCATCATGTATATGTTTTTTTAAGAAATGCAAAATTATTTAAAATATATTTTTTTATCTAAAAAATTACATTTCACATTTATGCACTTATATCAGTGCATTGTATATGTAAACAATGAATAACTGACTTTGTGCCTTGTTGATTTTCAATATGATATGATTGCAGTTACAACCATTAGTTGATTTAAGCATATAAATTTATGAAAACTATCGATTGAGAAATCACATATCTTATGCTTCAAAAAGATCAAATCATTTACCTATGACACATTTATCATTAGCCTTAATAGTGAATAATGCATTGTGAATAGTGAATAATGCACATAACATTTATCAAGTAAATTATTATAATTTCTTTAGTAAGAATAGCACCTTTGTTTGCAAGGAGTTCTATTTCAAAACTTATATTTCACATTTATATATGATTATTGATACATATAAGTAAACATAAGTCATTAACAATAACATGCCTCGATGGTTCATGTAAGATAATTTGAGTGGCAAACAATTCATTTAAGAACACGCGCGCGTGCACACACATCTTAGAAAAAAAAAAATCGATGCAACAAAGTCATTGCAAAAACAATTATAAATAATAAAAAATATACATATTAATATAATTGGCATCCCATATATTTCAAAAAATATAAAATCATACAAATTGATTCAACAAAAACTATGTCCAAAATGTATTGAAAAATTGGAATGTACTTTTCAACAAATTTATAAAGGAAATTATCTCCATCAACTACAATGAAGTACATGTTCTATTGAACATTCAAATGTACTCATGTTTTTGTTTGATACGATGAAGTGTCTTAAGAAAGGGGAATAAAACTTGCAGAAGCCACATATCATGCTCTTTTCCTGTATATGATTTTATCAAGATGTGGTTTGATCGATATTCGATGAATTGAGAAGTATGCTTTTTTGTATCTATTAGCAATACATTTGATTCTTCATAATTTTCTCCATATTGGTACCACACATCAATCAACTTTTTCTCATAAAATTGTCTTGTTCTCCTTGCTTCCAATTTTGTTTGCAAATGACAATGAGACCTGTCCCATGCAAATTTAAATTCCTCTATATCAATATTTGATTTTTCAAGTACTTTTCAGATGTACTTGTCAGTGACATTTAATATCCATATTGCGACATCATAATTTCTTAAGCAATATTTTAATACTTCTGACTGAAAAGGCCTTAAAAAAAAGGACCTATAACCAAACTGCCAATCTGGTTCTCTTTGAATATGAAAATTTTGTTCATCTTTGGTGTATGATTGGAAGAATACTCCTTCCATTTCAAATATCAACAACATCTTCTGACTTGTAGTAATGCCCATCTGCATCTGCACTGTAACCACATGTATGATATTAACATATCTTCACTTCAACACTTCATTGCTTAAGGACATAAAAACCTATCATTTTAAAAATGATGTTAATATTTATTATGAATTATTTCCATTTGTATGCTAAGGTAATTTTACAATGAGTTTAGAGTATCACAAAATACAAATACAATTGCCCCATTAAAATGAACGAACAAATAATATGTTTACTTTATACATACAACCTAATACCTTTATTTAATTTTTATGGAATAAAAGTCTTATAAGGATGCATTGACCCACCATTTAAATCAATAATTTTAAGACTTATAATGATTTATTTAATTGCAATTGAAAAATATAATTAGAATGGTCTAGTGCAAGTAAACAAACTAATTATATATTATTTTTCACATACAATATAATACAATTTTTAAATTTCAAACCTAATTAATTATATGTTAATTTATAGAGTTTCTACCTTAGTTTCTTTTGGTGCTTCTTTTAGTACAAATTGTATGTTTATTGTTGGTGCTACATACAACTTAATATAGTTTTTCAACTTATATGGAATAAAAAAGGTTATAAGAATGCAATGGGTCATCCTTCACATTACTAATTTATAAGAGGTATAACAATAACTTAAACCACATTTAAAGCAAATAATTGTAATGATATAATTAAAACAAATAGACCAGTTATCTATTAATTTTACATACAATGTAATCCATTGTAAAAAAAAATATAGCATGGGAAATTTTGATATGAAAACATTAAATGACCATTCATCTCACCAAAAATAAAGAAAATAAAAATATTTTATTTTTGGTAATGACAAACCAAATCAACAATTCTTTTATTAGTGTTGTGAAATAAAAGTAATAATTCATGATGTCATACATATAATAGCATGAAATAGACATCGGTAATCTTAAGGTACTTCTAAATGTAATTGAACATCCTTCAAAATAGCTCGCACATCCATAGCCTTGTTGAGTTTATGCAATATTCTCCATAGCTCATTGATCAACCAATTATCCCCTTGATTTGCTCCAATGAATGGAGGGGCAAGAATCACATTTTCTTTTGGATTCTCTTTCACTCTCTCAATTAAACAATCAACTATAATAGTATTGGTTGCATCATATTGGGTATGCATTTCCCACACTTTTTTCAATGATTTAGTGTGTATAACTTTCGTTGGATTGTCAATGACCTTATGTCCCTTTTGTGGTTTACAGTCTGAAGTAGTCCACTTAAACAAAAGTTTATCTTGTAATGTTTCTGAAACCAACTTTTTTAGAAATCTTGTTGTTCTTTGTCTCAAGCTGTCGTCCAAATTGCAATGTCAAGAGATTCATTTTTGAAACACATTTCAAAAAATGATTTTGCATGTGGATGAATCCAAAATAATTTTTTCTCTATTGTGTAATCAGCATCAGCTCCCATTTTCTCAATATGCCCTTTGTTTGTTGCTTCATCATCGATGCTACGATAAAAAATGTCCTTTAGTTCAAAAATAACTAGTTTATTTTCAGTTATTTTGGCTGCGCAACAATGGAAAACAATCTAGTCAAACCATTTTATTCATGTTACAAAAATTACTAAAAAAAATTGTTGAAACGATACACTTACCTTGAGAGGTTTTCACACTATTTATAGATGAAACAATAATTTCTTTTATCATCTTGATAGAACCTGGAGTAAACATATTAAACCTTCAATCAAATACCAATACCAAGAAAAACATTAACAATGCAAACTTTAAAAAGAAAAATACACACACACACACCTTTAACATTATTTTGATTGTTAATTTTATCTTTTTTATTTGTTCCTATAATAAAAATATACAACGTTATGGTAGTTACAAGAATTAGAGTTTGAAGAATAATAAGATAAACAATAAGACAAGTTATAAGTATCTGATATGACATTATCTTCATATTTGTAACATTGCACCTCATCATCATCTTTGTTACCTTTAGTTGTCTCCAAACTAAACATATAAAATATTTTGAATTGTGAAAATGAATAGAATCATTAAATAATAAGGAAAACAAGTGGACAAATTATAAGTACCTGATGTTATATTTTGTTCTTGATTAAAGTTTTGTTTAACTTTCATTTGATCGATGTCTTGGTTCTCCTTGCTTGTCGCTATAATAAACATAAAAAAATGTTATAAATTATGACAATGAAAAAAATTCATTAAACTATACAAAAAAAGAATCATCTATAATCGTCCATAATAATATTTTGGTCTTGATTGTAGTTTTGTGGGACAGTCCCCTGCTCATTATATTCATTCTCTTTATTTCCAACTACAATCAACATATGAAATGATATGAATCACGATAATAAAAATAATAATTTAGAATAATAATAAAATAAATAAATAAAAAATATAGAGTTATGTTGATTAATACCCATTTCTATCTCCATCGTTCCATGGTCATTGTCTTGATTAATTCCATTCATCTCATAATTCCCTGTAATAGTCATCCAAAAATGTTATGAATATGGAAATTAAATAAATTGAAAAATTATCAAGAGCAAAAACCAAAAAAATTATGTACCTGGTATGATAACTTCTTCCTCTCCTCCTTCTCCTCCTATTTCCATCTCTATACTTTTTTCAACATCATGAGCACTATGTTGATTATTTTTTTGCTTCCCACTTTCATCATTCTCTGTTTTAGAATCTCCATCATTAATTATTTTAGTAAACACTTTGACAATTAAGAAATATGAACAAAATATTATCCAAAGTATTATAAGAAAAAAAAATGAATTGTAGTACCTGAATTTTCCAAGAAGTTAATGGATCCTAGATTTGATAGTTGAAAAGATTTGTAATTATTTAACATGATTGTCCTTTGTGTCTCTGTTTGCACAACACATGAAATTCTTCTTCCATGTGTACAACAAGCCTTGATTAAATTTGTCCCTGCATAAAGAGAAATAACCACTTTTGCATCACTACATTGTTAGTGTTTTTCCAATAAATCCATCCAGAAATCATAATCTCTCTCATTTTCATCGAATGTGTCTTCCAATGTGTGAGAGTATTTGATAGCCTCCAAAATTTTTAATTTTGAAGTATAGAAATGTATAGTAAGAACTATATCATAACTATAATTGTTTTGGGACTTATATTCATAAATGCCACTAGTCATTTTAGAGTTGAACTTGGAGTCCTTTATGGAAATTTCCAAAGACTGGCGTACATCATTACAAAACCAAAGTTCTACTAAGAGAACTGTAGTAAAGTCATTCAACTCATTTTTTTCGATAAGAAATAAAAAAAATTCAATATAATATCCCTTGTGGAATTGTTCTTTTTTCAAAGCCAGTGTATCCAAAACAACAAGGTCAGTATGTAAAACTGGTTGCAATTGACATGGAAAAGAGTGCAAAAGTGTTTACAAAAGATCAGGGCCCCCAAAATGACAACCAAATTCAAAATTGTTATCAACCTGTTGAACACTTGTTGATCCATTTATTATTATGTCAAGGACTCCACATGCCTGTTGAGAAAGGGACTCTATCTTTGTATTATGTGTTCCTTTGACATAAGTAGACCCCTCCACCGTGTTGCAAAATTTGGTAAATATGATATCATTAATTTCATAATGCTCAAGAATGTTGAATGTGGTAAGAATCATCTCATTCAAGTTCTGATCATGACTTTGGCAATATGTAACCATTGCATCCAATATTGTTCTTTTGGTTTTCAATTTAGAACAATAATCTTTTAATTTTGTGGCATTTGATGGATGATTAAGTGGAATAGAAAACCAAATGGTTCCATCCAATAGCTTATCTACTACTGAAGCAATTTCCTCCATGGTTAATCCCTGAAGGGGCCGAAGAGTAGCTGCTGTCAAACTGTGTAGACTATTTCTCTTGTAGTTCTCAAAATCGGGTTGGCTTGGAGAACACTTTAATGTGCCTAGTTGGTAACAGTTAAAAACAGTGTCCCATTTATCCCAAATAGGTTCCTCAAGATATAAGAGAATTTTTTTATCAGAAAAATTTGTAATTGGACAATCGAAGAATGAGCACAACATTTCATCATCAACCTGATAAAATAATAAATATAAACTAATAAGAATTCAATGTAAAAATGAAACTAAATAAGGTGTTATAAACTAATGAGAATTCATTATAAATATGAGAAAATATGACTTATATTATCAACTTTAGTCATTTATCTACAATAAAAATAGATACAATAATAAAATGTTAAATGTAAAAATAATTAAAATTACATACCTTGTCTTCAGCTGTCTTAGAACATCCAATCCTCCTTTTCTTTAATTTGTCATTGGCAATTAAGAAATGCCTTGCCGAGTGCACACAATCAATAAATGGAGTTTTGAAGAATACCTTATTTGCAGAATTTAATTGACAACAAATGCGGATCACCTCAATGGGTTCAACTGATGGATGCAAGAATCGAGCATTACATTTTTTTATATATTTTTTTTTCACTTTTGTAGATACATTATATTTAGGATTTGTTAAAATTTCTTTCACTGCTTAAATGGTGTGTTGACCATCAACTATCCAAAAATTGATATTCTTGGAATATAGATCTGTCTCATTTATAATTTTGATAGAGTTTACCAATGGATCAGACTCATTGATGTCAAATGGAATCAGAAGAGCATCGGGTAATGAGGTTTGAAATTTTTCTAGGAATGATTTCACTAATACTTGATCATTTAAATCATCTCTTGATCTTAATTTGAACACTTTGGGGGCTTCTATACATCTTTCAACAACCAATTTTCTACTAAAGGAGTTTGAAAATAGATAGCAATGTTTGAAGGCTTCATGAATCTCATCACATTGATTTGCAAGGTTTGTTGTCTCATAATCAACTTTCCTAGTTTTTTGAAATTCTGTAGTAGGTTTGAAATCACTTTCTGTTATGTTCTCCTCCAAATCAGATAAATATACTCTTCTCAAAGCAAGTAATTGAGAATAAAGTTTATCATCTGGTATTTTATCAAAAAATTTACCTTTCTATTGTAAATGAAGAAGTACAGATGATGTTTTTTTACTTCTTACATAGAGATATCTCAGAATGGTGGCGATGTGTTTTAAAAGATCTTTGCAACTATTTAGTCCAGATCTAGATAAGCTCTCATAGTTATCCAACTTGAACATTGAATTCTTTATCGTATTTGTTAAATCAGTACATGACGCTTCAATCAAATCTGGTCTAAAATTTGTATACTCCACTTGACATGAAATTAATTTTACCTCATTTTCTTTAATCATTTCCACTTGAAAGTCAATGTCATTTTCATTGCAAGCATAGTAATTAATTATTATTCCTAATATCTCTAGTTCTTTTCCATCTATTGATCCAAATAGATACATATCAGGAAACATATTCAGGGGAGATTCTATTTGGATGTACCAATCTTGCACAAACTCATATTTATTAGATGTATTGTATTTTTTAATCATTTCAAAAGTAGAAGTAGAAGGTGTTATTGATACTGCCATTTGAGTTGAATAACTTTTATTTTTCTTAAGTGATAGTTGTAACATTTCATTTGCTTTAGGGCCAACCAATTCTGCAAATAACAACAAAAAAATATTTGCATGAATCAAAATGAAAATATAATTTCAAATATTGTCACATAATGTTCTTTTAAATATTGAAAAATCACCTAATCTAACCATTTCTAAGAGAGTGTACATAAAATATAAAACCACCATACCAGTTGAAGGAGGCATCGTTTGTATATCACTTATTTTTTGTTTCTTCTTCACTACTTTACTTCGAATTTCAGGCACACCAGATTCCACAGTTTCTAGAAAAAAAAAATATGGAATACATGAAATACCAAATATTATTAAACAACCTTATAATACACGATTTCCATTTACATGCACAATAATAAATAAGTACATATTTTAATGCAAGTTTACTATATGACACCAAAAGTTATCACCTGGGTAAAATTGCTAGGAAAAGAAACCACCTAATCCAACCATTTCTAAAAAAGTACAAAAAATATAAAACCACCATACCAGTTGAAGGAGGCATCGTTTGTATATCACTTGTTTTTATTTTTCTCTTCACTACTTTACTTCGAATTTCATGCACACCAGTTTCCACAGTTTCTAGAAAAAAAAATATGGAAGACATGAAATACCAAATATTATTAAACAACCTTATAATACATGATTTCCATTTACACGCACAATAATAAATAAGTACATATGTTATGCAAGTTTACTATATGACACCAAAAGTTATCACCTAGCTAAAATTGCTCGAAAAAAAAAATTACCCATGTTAGTATGGGTTGTCCTCATTAAAACACCACTCCTAAGGCTATTTCCATGGTTTTTATTAATCAACAACCAGTTATTAACATAATGTCTAACGATTGTAACAAAGTATAAACTAATTTTAAAATTTTCATACCATTTAAAGAATTTGGTGTCGTGTTTCTTGAACTTCCTTTTTCCTTGGATGCTTCCTTTGAATTCTCACTAGCTTCATAGTCCATGGTTTCTGAAAATAAAGTAAAAAATTATTATCACAGTTTCGAATTATTGAAGAAAATATGAATTTATAAATACTATAACTACTCGCATCATTATATGTGTAACAAAATGAACAAGAACAATAACAAGTGTAGAACTCACAATAATAGCTAATCAAGTGTAGAACATGTGTTAGATTTCCTCTTAGCGCAAACTCAAGCTCCTAGAAACATTGTAGAGTGAGAAATCTAGCAAGTGCTAGATTTATGTCTACCATAAATACAAGCATGTTTCCAACAACAACATTGTAGAGTATAAGAATTCTAGATTGTGTTAAATTTTCTTCCAACACAAACACAAGAACATTTTAATTTGAAAGAAATCTAACACATGTTATATTTCCTTCGAGCATAAACACAAGAACATAACAACATTGTAGGACTAAATAAGTCTAATGTGTGCTAGATTAACAACATTGCAATGTAAAATAAAATCAAACATGTGTTAGATTTCCTTTTAGCGCAAACTCAAGCACATAGAAACACTATAGAGTGAGAAATCTA
The DNA here is from genome assembly GCA_031772625.1 of Pinus tabuliformis. NCBI lineage: Eukaryota > Viridiplantae > Streptophyta > Pinopsida > Pinales > Pinaceae > Pinus > Pinus tabuliformis. The sequence continues at coordinate 637,664,421 of CM062807.1, read as the reverse complement.
GTAAGTGCTAGATTTATGTCTACCACAAATACAAGCACATTGCCAACAACAACATTGTAGAGTATAAGAAATCTAGCTTGTGTTAAATTATCTTCCAATACAAACACAAGAACATTTAAATTTGAAAGAAATATAACGCATGTTATATTTCCTTCTAGCACAAACACAAGAACATAACAACATTGTAGGACTAAATAAGTCTAATGTGTGCTAGAATAACAACATTGCAATGTAAAAGAAAATCTAACATGTGTTAGATTTCCTCTTAGCACAAAATCAAGCACATAGAAACATTGTAGAGTGAGAAATCTAACAAGTGATAGATTTATGTCTACCAGAAATATAACCACATTGCCAACAACAACATTGTAGAGTATAAGAATTCTAGATTGTGTTAAATTCTCTTCCAACACAAAGACAAGCACATTTGAATTTGAAAGAAATCTAACACATGTTATATTTCCTTCGAGCACAAACACAAGAACATAACAACATTGTAGGACTAAATAAGCTAATGTGTGCTAGATTAACAACATTGCAATGTAAAATGAAATCTAACATGTGTTAGATTTCCTTTTAGCGCAAACATGAGCACATAGAAACATTGAAGAGTGAGAAATCTAGCAAGTGCTAGATTTATGTCTACCACAAATACAAGCATGTTGCCAACAACAACATTGTAGAGTATAAGAAATCTAGCTTGTGTTAAATTTTCTTCCAACACAAACACAAGCACATTTAAATTTGAAAGAAATCTAACACATGCTATATTTCCTTCTAGCACAAACACAAGAACATAACAACATTTTAGGACTAAATAAGTCTAATGTGTGCTAGATTAACAACATTGCAATGGTAAAGAAAATCTAACATGTGTTAGATTTCCTTTTAGCGCAAACTCAAGCACATAGAAACATTGTAGATTGAGAAATCTAGCAAGTGCTAGATTTATGTCTACCACAAATACAAACACGTTGCCAACACCAACATTGTAGAGTATAAGAAATCTAGCTTGTGTAAAATTTTATTCCAACACAAACACAAGCACATTTAAATTGAAAAGAAATCTAACACATGCTATATTTCCTTCTAGCACAAACACAAGAACATAACAACATTGTAGGACTAAATAAGTCTAATGTGTGCTAGATTAACAACATTGCAATGTAAAATAAAATCTAACATGTGTTAGATTTACTTTTAGCGCAAATTCAAGCACATAGAAACATTGTAGAGTGAGAAATCTAGCAAGTGCTAAATTTATGTCTACCACAAATACAAGCACATTGCCAACAACAACATTGTAGAGTATAAGAAATGTGGTTTGTGTTAAATTTTATTCAACACAAACACAAGCAAATTTAAATTTGAAACAAATCTAACACATGTTATATTTCCTTCGAGCACAAACCCAAGAACATAACAACATTGTAGGACTAAATAAGTCTAATGTGTGCTAGATTAACAACATTGCAATGTAAAAGAAAATCTAACATGTGTTAGATTTCCTTTTAGTGCAAACTCAAGCACATAGAAACATTGTAGATTGAGAAATATAGCAAGTGCTAGATTTATGTCTACCACAAATACAAGCACGTTTCCAACAACAACATTGTAGAGTATAAGAAATCTGGCTTGTGTTAAATTTTCTTCCAACATAAACACAAGCACATTTAAATTTGAAAAAAATATAACACATGTCATATTTCCTTCTAGCACAAACACAAGAACATAACAACATTTTAGGACTAAATAGGTCTAATTTGTGCTAGATTAACAACATTGCAATGTAAAAGAAAATCTAACATGTGTTAGATTTCCTTTTGGCGCAAACTCAAGCACATAGAAACATTGTAGATTGAGAAATCTAGCAAGTGCTAGATTTATGTCTACCACAAATACAAGCACGTTGCCAACAACAACATTGTAGAGTATAAGAAATCTAGCTTGTGTTAAATTTTCTTCCAACACAAACACAAGCACATTTAAATTTGAAATAAATCTAACACATGCTATATTTCCTTCTAGCCCAAACACAAATACATAACAACATTGTAGGACTAAATAAGTCTAATGTGTGCTAGATTAACAATATTGCAATGTAAAAGAAAATCTAACATGTGTTAGATTTCCTTTTAGTGCAAACTCAAGCACATAGAAACATTGTAGAGTGAGAAATCTAGCAAGTGCTAGATTTATGTCTACCACAAATACAAGCACGTTGCCAACAACAACATTGTAGAGTATAAGAAATCTAGCTTGTGTTAAATTTTCTTCCAACACAAACACAAGCACATTTAAATTTGAAAGAAATCTAACACGTGCTATATTTCCTTCTATCACAAACACAAGTACATAACAACATTGTAGGACTAAATAAGTCTAATGTGTGCTAGATTAACAACATTGCAATGTAAAAGAAAATCTAACATGTGTTAGATTTCATTTTAGCGCAAACTCAAGCACATAGAAACATTGTAGAATGAGAAATCTAGCAAGTGTTAGATTTATGTCTACCACAAATACAAGCACGTTGCCAACAACAACATTGTAGAGTATAAGAATTATAGACTGTGTTAAATTTTCTTCCAACACAAACAAGCACATTTTAATTTGAAAGAAATCTAACACATGTTATATTACCTTTGAGCACAAACACAAGAACATAACAACATTGTAGGACTAAATAAGTCTAATGTGTGCTAAATTAACAACATTGCAATGTAAAATAAAATCTAACATGTGTTAGATTTCCTTTTAGCGAAAACTTGAGAATATAGAAACATTGTAGATTGAGAAATCTAGCAAGTGCTAGATTTATGTCTACCACAAATACAAGCACGTTGCCAACAACAACATTGTAAAGTATAAGAAATCTAGCTTGTGTTAAATTTTCTTCCAACACAAACACAAGCACATCTAAATTTGAAAGAAATCTAACACATGCTATATTTCCTTCTAGCACAAACACAAGAACATAACAAAATTTTAGGACTAAATAAGTCTAATGTGTGCTAGATTAACAACATTGCAATGTAAAAGAAAACCTAACATCTGTTAGATTTCCTTTTAGCGCAAACTCAAGCACATAGAAACATTGTAGAGTGAGAAATCTAGCAAGTTGTGATGGATTTCTCACACAAAACAATCTCATACTCATCTCAATATCCCTCCACTTACTCGTTCCCATCTAGGAGATGCATATACATGTTTATAAACCACATCAAGTAAATTGTCTCTCTCACTCGTGTGAAATCCTGGGTCTTTGTAAGATTTCCCAAACTCTGCAAATAAAACAAACTCTAACATTATCATCAAGAAATTAAATCCCCCTCTATGCTCACTAAATCTAGAGTTAAGATGGATCTAAACGAAAAGCATGCACCTTAGAAATTTGATCCCTTTGTAGGCTCAAAATAGTTGAGAAGATTTTAATTTGAGGGCTTAGATGATTCTTATCAATAATTTAGATAAAGAGTCTTACTTTTTAGTTAACAAATTTTTTTTCCCGGAAATTTGAATCATGGTTAGACAAAAATTGTAGTATAAGAAATTTAATTCACGTTCAAGACTTTTTTAACTCCATGTAAACATAAGCAAATTCTCAATCATGATTCTAATTCTCATTCAAGAGATTATTTAACTCTAAGCAAATATAGTAAAAATTACATAGCTACACCAAATTTCATTTTAAAATATGTTGTCTATCTTATTTTTTCACCCATTTAAAATAAAAAATAAAATAAATAAATAAAATAAAATAAAAAACTCTTATATCTTAATAAAACATGCTTGTGGGGGCAATTCAATTAGCAGTTGTCATGTTATGAAGTATTATGTAAACTATGAGATTCAAGATTCAAAACCCCTCTGGGTCAAACCATAAACCATAAAAAACCAACCATTTTAAGGGTTGGTATGGCCGAGATCAGGTGCAATACCTTAGTGATTTTTACAGTTTAAAGAACCATGGGTTGCAATTTCTTAGACCATACTCTAATCCCTTAAGTAATGGACATGTTAACACACACACACAATATTATATGTGTGTGTGGTTGCTAGCATGTCATATGTGTGTGTGGTTGCTATATAATATTATATGTGTGTGTGGGGTTCCTAGCATGTCTATTACTTAAGGGATTAGTTTGTGGTCTAAGAAATTGTGACCCATGGGTATATAAACTGTCAAAAGCACTTAAGTACTGCCCCTAATCTAGATCATACCAACCCTTAACAAGGTTGATATTTTTTATGGTTTCTCCTCTCAACTACCACAAATTTCAAACCTTGACCACCTTACAAAACCAAACCCTCAAAATCTAAAACATTAAAAAAATTACTTAAAAAAAAAAAACTAACTTTAACCCACTTTTATGCACGACCCATAAATAATAAAATATAACAAATATTTATTTATAATAATTTTTCATTTTAAAACTATTTTTTTAATAAAACATTACTTTTCTTATACCTTTTATTAATAAATATTATATCTTTAAAATATTTTTTCTCAAGTATAACAATATTCAATTCCCCTTCATTACAACTCTTAACTTTTTCTAATTTTAACCATTTATCTTTATTAATACTATGGTAAAGAATTGGCCATAAAAAAAAATGTAGTTAGGCATTAAAAAGATATATAATTAGGCTATTTTCAAATTTTTATTTTGGATTATTTCTCTATACTATGAGTGGGAATCTTATTAGAATTTTATGAAATGATCAACCATTGAAATAGTCCTAGAAAAGTGGAAATTACTCTAGGCATAGAGCTCAAAAGGCTTGGAGTAAGAAGATAGCCACATATGTTGGTCGGAAAACCCTCAAAAGGTGAGTAGTGGCCGTAGTAGAAAATGATGTATGACTAGAGATACACAAGGTTGCATACGCAAGAGGTACTATGTACAGTTGCAATATTAGGAATTACTTTTAGGCATGGGTGATCCTCGAAGCATGGGACCATGCAACTCATCATTTGATGTTACATGATGGACTTATACACCTAAAACTTATGGGTTGAACCTTAATAATAGTGTACTTCACATGAAATTTAACATGGTTAGTTATATGTGTGCATTTTGACCTCTCCGTGTATATGTTACGTAGAATCAGAATTTTCTATTTTATAAATATAATAAAATAAATATTATAATTTTTTAATAAAATTTGTAATTTATTTTGGTATCTAGAGAAATTAGAGAAATTGGTAACGGGTTAATCTCATACTTATGTGATACAGATAGGATCTCATATTCATGTGACATAGATAGGATTGATTTAAATCATTATCATTATAAATTCTAGTGGCGTATGTATGTTTTTTTAGCACATAAAAGTAAATTAGAGAGATTTGAACACTAGACCTCATACCCGTGTGACCTAGATAGGATCGATTCCAATCGCTATCATTATAAACTCTAGTCGTGTATGTATGTCTTTTTAGCACATAAATGTAAATTAGAGAGATTTGAACACTAGACTTCCTCACACATAATACGTCATTCACATAACCATTTCCTCTTGAATTTCTAAAGGCTTATAAGCATGGAAGTTTGAGGCTAGAGACTGTACTCGCAGTCATGCTTGAGAGCCCCCTAAAGTGCCATGACCACCATTTCCATGTTGGCAAAGAGCTCGCTAATGAGTCATGGTTGTTGGAGGTAGCAAGATGTCACAAAGTCTAACACAGGCATGGGAGGGAAGCTACATGAGATAGTTATGAAAAAGATAGGTCGTGATAACTTTCTAAGCAAGTTGCACCAAGGATGAGCTCGGGGCTAAGCCTTTTCCATCAGAAAAAGTCGCTAAGGGAGGGGGGGAACCAATGAAGTAGACAAAAGGAAACCCACCCAAGAAACCAGATAGGAATGTGAGTGCATGGTGGGCAAGGGAAGCAATAGGAGTAGGTGTCAAAGTGTTAACTAAATCTTGAGCTAGTGGCCAAGGATGAAGAGCATATTGGAGTGAACCCAATTCATGTAGATGAGGAGAAAAAAAATCATGCCAAAGGGCCTTGGGAGGCGAGGTCCCATAAATTCACTATGATGTGGTGGCATGAATAGGAGGGAGGTGGTGAGAGGGCACATCAAATCCAATAGGATCCATTTAATTCCCATTATAACACCCCATCAGGTTTCAAAATTCCTAGGTGGTGATTTCTTGGCATTCTTTAAGGGAGTGTATTTTGATGAATAATATTTAATATATAGTGGGAGGTATAAATTTGGAAAGGGTCATCCATATTATAAATATTAAATGCATTATAATGTAATTTGAACCATTTAAATTTAAAATTTTGAAATTCCGCCAGCAATTCAAGCGGTTTCTTTCTAAGCCGAGAATGAAAATGGAGCACTGCAGCTCTGGTTTTGTAGGTCCCATAGAAATCAAGGTATCAGATGAATCTTGTTTGGACAGGGGATTGTTTATTACACAAGATTGCATGGCAGGAGATCTGGTTCTGTTCTGTAATCCTATTGTGGACACCATGAAAGAAGGAGAGGCTCTAGACCATATCAGTTTAGGGATGCATCGATTTGATGGCCTTTCTGACATTGAAGTGCAAGAATTACATCATAAACTCTTCATTGAGGCTAAACGATCCCCAATTTTACAAAAATGAATATGGGCTCTTTTCTATCATTCCAGGTCGGCCCCTGATATACATTTGTATTGGCCTGAGCAATACCAAGAAAGGAAATCACAACAAGGTGCCACTGAATTACAGGAGGAATGGCCTAATTGGGATCTCCAGTTAGCTGATTCTGTGAGATTATATGCTACAAGTGTGCAGTATCCAAACCAAAACGAACCTTCAAAGGCCAAGATTTTCTGTGGAGTATACCTGCTTCCAGGGTTTATCAATCATTCCTACATTCCATCTGCATCAAGATTCTACATTGGGAAATACAATAGCTTGTTTATGTTATTATTTCCACAAACCCCAAAAATCAGATTTATCCCCCTCCCAGCCCCCTAAGAAGAAGAAGAAACAAAAAACTTGAACTACCTGCTACCAACTCAAACTATTAGTTGCTTCTAGTCTCCTTTATTATTAAATGTGTTTTGTATTTTAATATATTGCATAGACACAAACTTTTGAGAACAATTACTTCTCCAGATTTCATGTTTTTCATGATCTACTAGTATCACTCTGGCAGTTGGGTGTTCATAAACGTATGTTGTGGAAATGTATTCTGATCATATTCACTTTAGAAGTTGCATTCATGGTTGTTAGCCATGTTTTACATTGTCCAGTGACTGAAGCTTCTTCCCTAGTCATCTCAATTTCAGCACTGTGATTTGATGCCAACCTTGATCACAATTCATTGCAAGCTGCATTTTGGGTCTAAGTCAACCTTTCTTATCTTGGATAACGTGTCTTTCTTATGTAAATATTTATGCTTTTCTAGATGTGCTCTGCTACCTCTTCTTACTTCATGATGTCAATTTAATATTGATTGAGGTTTTGGCATTGCAACACTTAAATCATTCTTAACTTATTACTCAAACAATAGTCTTTTCATCCATTTGTAATCTATTTTTCCCATGTTTCTAAAAAGCCCCTTTCTTTGGTGACTATTGTGTATGGCTATATAATTCTTTCTGATATTTACATGTCAATCCCATTTGATTGTTTGGTCTAATATATAAATCATGAAGTCAAATCTACATAGGTAAATGTCTGTTATAGTCATAATCTCATCTAGTGTTTTAAATCACATTTATTCATAATAAGATAGGACAAGGTGAAGCAATTAACTTATCAGACATCAGCATAAACCTTTTGGACCATGCATTTCCAATATGTATATCATGATTGTAAGTACTCACTTGATCCAGAAGGTGATATGAAAGATCTCTCATTCTATCATCAATAATACCAGAATGTCCATGCACATGAATATTCAACAGCAACCCTAGAGCATTCAAGTAAACCTGAGAACCCAAAAGATAGCCGATTGCAAATGAAAACCAAGAGCAAGTAATCTTAAGAATATCTTAGACCAGGTCACTCTCCCAATTTAGCAAAAATGGAGAAAGGTTATAGTAATCATGACGTGTGAAGGATCAACATTCTGTCTTTGCAAAGAAGCCAAGATATGGGAGTCATATATATGGAGCATTTTACTCAAATGTGCATGGCCTTCCAAGTAACATAACACTAGATGCCACCAATTGTGAGTATACCTGGCACCCTAAAATATGTCAGTGCATGATCGAACCCACTTTGAAAACTACCGACCATCTATAATGTATGGATCATTGAACAGTGATAGAAGAGGGAAAAGACTACTTCACATGAATGAACAACAAGCATTTCATGAATCCAAACATGTTTTCATAAATTGAACTGCCTCCTCAAAGCGACATTCATGCTGAAACACATGACATAGCTGTACCAAAAACTAATGGAGATCAAAGACATGTTGTAAAATTATTAACACAAATAAAGTAGGTGCCCCCAACCAAAATAAAATACTATTTTTCAAATGCAATGCAAAAAATAAGCCATCAATCTTGGATAAAAATTTAAAATACAGCATGCTAAGTGTCTACTGTGTTGTGGCACACACCGCATGCTAAGACCATGGGTCATCACTTTTGATTGTCAAGCCTTTCCTTGAAGCCAATTCTGCATCCCCCATTCGCCCAACCTCCAGTAAAGAAAATGAAAGCATTCCATATATATAGTTTTCACCTTGATTTGCTGGCAAAACCTGCCTTGATAAGTCAGAATCTATGAATAGAAAATCTCAGACTCTTCTGAACATATAATTTTCAGATTGAAAGGTAGAGTGTAAGAGAAATGTCCTGACTCCTGTTACAGGCTAACTTCTATTGGTTGTTTAATTCTTTTCTGGCATGCATAGTAGATAAAAAAAACCTAGAAGGAAATGAAAGAATATCTTTCTTAACTGCTCACCAAAGCAATTTTCAATTCCATAGAAAACCCCGTATGAGAAAATTGAATCATCATGCATCTTTTATGAGATACACCATATGTTTTTTGAAATACTATTCAATTAGATTAGTAATAAATATAATAGGTCTCTAAAACTTATATACCACATCAAGGTCTTCAGAATGCGTATTAGACATATACCTGACAGAAAGGGGAAGCAATACCTGCTCTACAAGCTGAAGAGAAAGATCAGGTCGGCCAATGTAAAAGCAAAGCACCTGGGCTCTTTTCAGTGACACCAAATCCTTTGGGAAGTCCTTCAGGAGCTACAAAGAAAAATAAGTTGTTATTTCAGAAACTGACACTCCTCACAAACAGATTAGAAAAACCCCATTTTATTCAAAATTCATACTTCTTGCTAGCTAGTTATTAATCATAAAAATATAGCAAAACTAATGAAGGAGAAAAGATGCAAGTGTGTGACAAAGTACTACATCGAATGCAGTATGGTTGTATCCAAAAAAGAATCTATCATTGCAACTACCCAAGGAACTAAAAATAACAATAGAAATATGATAGGAGTGAAACTCAAAAGATAGAAAAAAGAAAAGAACAAAACTAGTGGAGGCACTTGCACACCTAATGGGTGGATTGTACCTGCAAATTAGGATTAATGGACAAAACTTCTCCAAAGGAAATTTTTGATTGTATTTCTGAAATGATAAATGTTACAAATGAAAGGGGACTCTTTATACCAAATGAGGTGGAAACCCTAAAACTTAAAAGCTCTAGTTACTAATAAAAGTGATAAGACCCTTATTACACAACAATGGAATTTTACAGATATCAAAATATGGTATTATAAAGACCTAAGACAAGAACATTATTACAAAATTATGATCTTACAGACAAAATAGCTGATTTATATTATGTAATGTCTAAAAGCTTATGTGGTGAGGTACATAGCATGCCCTCCCTTTAAAAAGTTTTATCCTTGTCTCTAATCAAATCAGTAGGGTTGTTGAGGTCCATGCAACCTACTCTGATTGACACACACAAGATGAGGGCCCACTGTCGCCCAAATCCCCACTCTTTAAGCCCAGCTACCTCCTTGATGGCTATGAGAAGATTCCTTTAGAATACCTCACCCAATCAATAAGATCAATGCCTTAAATTGGATCTATGGGTGAAACAGAGGAGTTAACTATTTGTTGTCCTACTAGCTGACTATGTATGAATTAAGGTGGGTAATTACTAATAGATTATGATGGTCACCTTTTTATAGGACTTATGTAAATTAATACATGTAATAAGTAGTGGCTTTTTAGGTAGGCATATAAGGTGTCAAGTTTGGAAGTTGAAAGGTTAGTTTTATGAAGTTGCAATTGAATACAATATTGACATCTAAAAACATATGTAACCCTACAAGGGTGGATGAACCTTCCAAATAATAAAGTTAATATTATTATCAGTCTTGCAAAGGGAATATATTGCCAATGCTCCAGAAATAAACTTATCTGAAATATAGAGGAAGATATTGGAAATCATTGGAAAATATCAGCACACATAAACTTGGACTGAAAGCTCAGAAAATATTGGAAACATTGGCACCCTGAAAAACTCAAGAAAAATTGGAAATATCAGAAGAATTTGTAGATTTTTTCAACACTGATTATTATCATCTCTCTTTCTCTCTATTTTATGTGTACATTATCTGAAATTTGAAGTTTTAAGCAAATGATCTGCATACATAATTTTGCTGATACAATGTCCAATGGAAAAAATTAGAAGGGAATCCTTTGTAGGAAACTACGAGCGTAGTTTTGTCTTGCACGCAACTACTAACATTCCACACCTTATCTTCTCTTTTCATAAGTACAATACTGAACTTGTGCTAATCTGCAGGACTTACAATGTCAAGTTCCAATTATACATGATCAAGTGTTTAATGTATATCATTGATTAGACAAACTAAAGTCTCATGGACACTTAAAAATGTTAAGATTTTTGGTTTTGGTTGTGTATGTCAGTGATGGTCTTGTGGACAGAAATATGCTTATTCTTAGCCAGTGGGTCATTTTCTAGATCAGCTGTAGTTTTTGTCTGAATTTGAAATTCTTGCACATATTTAGGATGGTGTATTTTACGATTACTTCTAGCTTTGTTCTAAATTTTTAATTACTGTAATGAAAATCTGAGCTATGCACAATCCGTTACTCAAGGATAAGTTGGGGTAGAGCTAGTTTACTTTTAATTTTTCCAGTCATTATGGCACCAAGAATGGCTCCTAGATCTTTTGGCAGTATGGGCACTTACATTTACTAATAAGTTTTCCATGTTCGTGATTGCAGTGAGGGATATGAAAGCTGGTGATGAGATCACTTTTCCTTACATCTCTGCAATCCACCCCTTTTCAGAAAGGAAGTAGATGTTGAAAGAATGGGGCATTCATGACTGCTACTGTAGCAGATGCAAATTTGAAAACAACAATGGTACCCAAGATACCATATTCTGTGTTAATAGCTCTGAGAGATTTTGAAATATTGAAGCCTATGAAAAGGGAGTGGTATATCGCCTCGCACCAGCACAAGCTTTTGAGTGTTTCACATCCAAATGAGTACGAATCCATTCGCCAAGAACATGGGTCAATTTTTGATGTGCCAAGTTACTATGTGGACAATTGTAGGAGACTGGAGGTGTTGCAGGCAATACAAGCTACAGTGCCCAGACATCCATACTTTATTCAAATGTTGGTGAAGGAAGTAGAATTAATTTTCATTACTAACGAGTCATTGGAGAGCTTAGGGTTCATTGAAAGAATTTTGAATATGGCAAGGAACGCATTCTATTCAGTTTATGGAAATCAGCTAGAAGCTGGACTAGTTTCTGGTTCTGAGCAATTTTCTATTTGTAGACATGTCTATACGTAGATGTGCTATTTTTAGTAGCTGTGCAAGTTTCCTCCTATTTTTAGGTGCAGATTCTGTTGTTAGATACTGCTCTATTTGGATACATGAGAGTGCACAGAAACGTCCTTGCCCCTGCCTCTTATTAACAGTACAAGACTGTTATCAATTTCAACCTTGCCACATATTTCTATTTATCACTGAGCAGATACCACAACTATTAAACATAGACTTCCGTTGTTCAATGAATTCGAAATGTGCAAGAATAAGAATATCAATCACTGATACAGCCAAAGCTTGATGGCCAAACCATGTCATCAAACTAGCAAAATGAGAAATAGATGCTAAAAAGTAATAAAAAACACACAAATGATCAATCATACTCTTAAGCACTAACATTATCACAAACATAGTTTGAATTCAGAATGCAACTTAACAACTTTTCATTACAGTGTCCCTCTAGAGAAGCAAAACACTACATAAAACAACTCTTACAAATACAAAATGACTGGTTCACATGAAACTTGGATACAAACCAGGGAAAGGAGTACAATGACAAGAATAATCATAATAATGTGAAAGAATGTGAAGAATGAACACTTATCACTCTTAACACCCCTTAATTCCCACCTCATTGACTATAACTCCAAGTTGCCTAACCTGAGACTATCGTATTTATCCCACAAAGTCTTTGTAAGGATATCTGCAATCTACAGAAAAACAGGACAATATGGCAGCCCGGCTTCCTTATTTGTCACCTGCTCCTTGATGTAGTGAAAATGTACCTCAATGTGTACTGTGTGTGGTTAATGGTACAAGCATAGGACAATGAGGTGCTCAGTGAGATATCAAAATCTAATAGACAATATAGCAAAGAACGTATGGATATACATGCACATCAGGTTGCTTCTCCTTCTGGCTAGAATCTTGATCACCAACAACCTTGTTTTCATTTCCTGAGTGACATGGGCAAGGAATTCACCGAAGGCAGTGATGGCCCAGGTTCTAATTTTGCTAATATTGTTCAAATGTTAAGATTCTTGCTTCCTCGTGTTCAACAATCATGTGCTCACTGGCTTGAACGATGCATTTGAAACAAACATGGATTTGGCCTACTAATCTGTGACTCCACTCACAAAACACATTATTCTTACTATTTAGTGCTCACTGGCTTGAACGATGCATTTGAAACAAACATGGATTTGGCCTACTAATCTGTGACTCCACTCACATAACAGAACCATCATCACTCTTAAATTCAATGAATGCATAGAATTTGAAGGTGAAATTAACTTTTCAATGCATCTATACACATGCAGATTCATTGGCATGCATGATATTTTGTGCTCTTCAAGACAATATATTTATTTCACACAACTTTCTATTTTTAGAAATCACATGCATGCAAATTTGTGGGAAATATCAGTTTTATCTTCGAAGACACTGCTTTTCTAAATTTAGAAGTTCATATTTTTAGCAGGTGTAGTGTGCATGCAAGTGTACAAATTCCATTTCAGGAGGATGAAGCTGTTTTTCTGGTTCTGAGCAATTTTCTATTTGTAGACATGTCTATAGGTAGATGTGCTATTTTTAGTAGTTGTGCAAGTTTCCTCCTATTTTTAGGTGCAGATTCTGTTGTTAGATACTGCTCTATTTTGTCCATATAAAAAAAAAATTACAGATTGTTTTTCTTCGGAAATTTAGATTAATTTAAAAGAAGAAAGATATGCTTGATGTTTGCATGCAACATGTCTATCTGAGCATAGGGTTTCATTCATGATTTAATCAATTTCCTTTTCCAAACCCCATGTTCACATGTATAAAAGCAAGTATTTTAACTTTAAATTGTTTTGGTAGTAATAAAAATAAGTTGGCAGGTATTTAACTATAAATTGGAGGACATTGCTATTATTTCTTTCAATATGGAGAGAGTTCCCATATCTAATCAACGAGGGTGTATCTCTTTGACCTATTTTCCAATGATTTTCTTTTAACCAATCCACAAAGTAAAGTGGATCCAGATATATGCTCCAAGAGGATCCAACTTCCAACTTTTAATCTGACTATTTGTTAAATTAAGCTGAAACTTAAACTAGTTCCAAAAAAAATTAGCAAAATCAAAACAATCATTGAGCACCTTGTTCACATTCATTTAGTATGATTCTATTCCTACCCACAACTCTGTCAAGTTTAAATTTTATCAATCGGTAAAAGATTACAAAATAAGCTGTCAAAACTGGGCAGTTCTACAAACCATCCAAATACTAACAAAAAGCCACTGGCTAAACAGAGAGTCAAACACAAAAACCACAAGTCAAACATTAACCTCTGAGGGTCTTAGTATGCTTTTTTCAGATGAAGGGTCTCAGTGGCCTTACTCTATACGCTGTTTTGTGTAGATGCATCCCTGTCTATATCATAGGCCATCTTTCTGAATACTTGAAATCTGTAGGTAGATAGGCAATGGATTACACACCTCAAACAAATATGGAGATCAATTAGGAGCGTCCCAGAAGCAGGGTGATCTTCAAGTAAGCATCTAATACCCACTTGGTGGACCTTTCTTTCACTCCTATATTTTATGTCATTGCTGTCATTTATTGATCCCACAACTCAATAGATCAATTGGTAAATATCGTGCTTGTAGCAGTAGCTATTCAGGGTTTGTAAGTGAGGATGAGGATGGAAACTTGGATGACTGGGAGGCTGTAGCTGATGCCCTAAATCTTTTTGAGGACTCTTTGAAATTGTCACGAGAAAAAGTGAGGGAGGAAATACCCACTGTTGCTCAGTTTCAAACCAAAATTTGTTATTCAATGAAAGCAGAAAACAAGGAAATTCTAAAACCACAGTACAAAATCAAGCCCGTAATGATTCCAAATCCTGTCTCATTGCCCAGTCTCTCTAAACTGCACAGCTTTCCAGCACAATCCGGGAGGCTATCTGCATGGGTATCAACTAATAGGACTGAACAAAGCGATCAAACCAACCTATATCAACTAAGCAAATTGCAAATACTTACAGCCCAGGATGGACAAATTCTGTGTAAAAGTATTTTTCATTAACAGAAAAAGAGAGTATATTAAAAAGACATGGAAAAAACTGTTTAAAAAAAGTGCACAAAGGTAATCAAAATTACAATCAGAAGTAGGAAAAAACCTGTATTTTGCATGAACTCTCACTTCCAAAAGGGAAAAATCTGAACCAGTAAAAATCTGAACCAAAAACTTGTGCTGCTTGTAAATTTATGTAAATATCGTGCTTGTGAATTTGTAAACTTCCATACCTTATTGCTTTTAAGGATTAGCTGGGTGCATTAATGGAAGTAAATTTACCAGCTCAGAACTGCCATATTTTTTTCAGTACAAAAAAATCTTGATTATATTAAAATCAGATAATCAAATAATGCCCAATACATCATTATAGACTGAGATGAGAGAATTTCCTTGACAGTACAGACTGTAGGGGAACATAGTAGTACAAAAAATGTCTGAAAGCCTATTATACCAAAAGGTACCATAGAATGAAAGATGTATATGAGCTGTAAACCAGAGGAAAAATAGTGCTTTTACCAGATAGATTGCCTAGATAGGTAAAAACCCCTTTTGGGAGCGTCATCTGCCAGCTGGGAGAAAGTATGCAATATGAGCAAGAAAAAACAGTTGCAGGGAACATACCTGGGAAATTGATATGAACAAGTAAAATTATGTGCCAGGTAGAGAAAAATCCTGAATCGAGTACGTTTCAACTTCCATTTTTATGTCAATTTTCCATTTGCCCATTTGAGTTAGGAGCCCTTTCTTCGACAAGTCATCTGCTTGAGTATTTTGAGATTTGTTGACATGATGTATAGTATAATCCTTCCTCCTCCTCCAGAGAGTGTCAATTCTGTTCATCCATCCAGAAAGTTGATGATTTTTTATATGACTCTTTGTTGTGACATGATCTATTATGATTTTAGAGTCACCATAGATCTGCAGGGACCGAATATTTAGGAATAAGCTGAAGTAAAGAAGCCCTGATAGAGCCATTGCCTCGGCTTTGTTGTTTGTTCCTTTTCCCCCATTCCAGTGGATGGCAAACTGCTGATCTTCTTCCATGGCTATGTAGACCCCACAAGCACATATACCGTTTTGTGCCGCCCCATCAAAATAGGCTCTTGGAAAGTTCATGTGACTTGTTGTTTGCTCCTTTGATTTTTCCTTTTTATGCTGTGAAATCTTGGGAGGAATAGAGTTATAAAGAGTGATAATGTTCTCAAAAATAGACCTAAAAGCTTCCTTTCTATTTTGGAACAAAGTGTTATTCCTCCATTTCCAGATTGACCAAAAAACTAGTTGTGGAATAGGTCTCCAGATTGCTTTCTGATTACTCCACCAATCAAGTGCTTCTTTTAGTGAAGAATGCAGAACAAAATTAAAACCAAAAAAGGAAGCAAGGTTCCTCCAAAGCTGAAGGGTGTGAATACATTGCAGGAACATGTGGAAGTTATTTTCTCCCTCTGCTTTACATATTAAACATATTCTAGGACTGGACCAGTTCCTCTTTTGCAAGTTTTCCCACGTAAGATTTTTGTTATGGAAAACTAACCAGGAAAATATGATGATTTTATGAGGGCTCCCAGATTTCCATAATGATAAAGGAAAAGTGTTAAGTGATTGAGAAGAGTGAAACCTGATAAGGGTTGAGTAGATATCTTTTACATTAGCATTTCCATTAACATTGTTCCCCTTCCAGATGAGGACATCCTCAGCTTCAGTTCGACATATGCCCTTGTTCCTTATAAACCACTGAATCTGAGTCCACTGTTGTGCTAAAAAACCTTTTAAGCCCAAAGTCGAAGCATTTTTCCAAATGGGGAAAGGGCCCTGCCATTCTGCAATGACCTGATTCCAGGTAAAAATCCCTTTTCGATGGAAGAACTCTATTAATTGCCGTGATATATTAATATCATCTCCCCCACCCGATATAGGGTCAAGACCTATGATTACCTTATTACCTGTTTGAAAGCTCCAGGCAAGGTTTTGGAGGAAAAATGATTCAATTTTATGAAAACTCATCCAGATGGCTGAGCCTTGAGGAGACCCTATCGTCCCCTTCCTATACCAAAAAGAAATATCTCTGCTAGCCATATACTTCTTCCTAATGGATCTACTCCATATGCTATCCCCAAAAACGCCTCTCCATAGAGACTTGCATAGCAAGGCCATCCCGAAAGTCCGGAGATCCATAATTCCCCATCCCCCATGCTTCTTAGGAAGGGTAAGGTCTGATAGTTTTGACAAATGATATTTTCTTTTCTCCTTATTTCCTCCCCAAATAAAATTTGCTGTCATTCTATTCAGCAAATGAATGACACTCACCGAAATGTAAAAAAGATGAGCCCAATACACTGATAGTTGAGCCAGCACTGATTGTGCTAAAACTGCTCTTCCTGCCATAGAGAGACACTTGTATTCCCATCCAGTTATCCTTTTGAAGTATCGGTCCGAAATCCATAGCTAGTCAGATTTTGAATAGCCTGTAGGTTTTAGATGAAAACCCAGATATTTCATGCCTTCATTGATGGACTTCGCTTCAATCATGTACAGTTGAACCAGATACTCTATAAATTCCATATTAACTTCCCCATGATAGAAGGAGGATTTTCTATCATTTATAAGGAGGCTTGAAGCTCTTTGGAATTTTTCCAAAATTTCATGTAAGCAGTTCCAAGTGAGCTGACAGAGCATTCCAAAAATCAAGATGTCATCCACAAATAAGTTATGAGAGATGAAATTTCCCCTGTTGATCATCAGAGGGCGACATCTTTTTTCCAATACAGCTCTTTTGATATGAAGGCTTAAGGAATCCATAGCTAAAATAAATAGAAGAGGGGATAGAGAACACCCTTGTCTCAGACCCCTAGCAGCCGAGAAAAATGTAGATGGCAGTCCATTGATGATGATAGCATAATTAACTTTTTCAACACAGGCCATTATCCAATTTGTACATTGAGAATTTAGGCCAATTTTTATAAGAAGACATCTTAAAAAACCCCAGTCAAGGTAGTCATAGGCCTTCTTGAGGTCAATTTTCAGAATGGCCGCCTCAATTTTTTTTTTATGCAGAGAGTGCAGGCTTTCCTGTGTGTTTGCTACCACCTCCAAGATATTCCTTCCCTGAAGAAACCCATGTTGTTCCTGAGTCAAGAAATTGGATAGAGTACCCTGAATTCTGCCCGCTATGATTTTGGATATGATTTTATAAATGATATTACACAGAGATATAGGTCTATAATCCAAGAAAGAGGAGACTTCCTTCTTTTTAGGAATGAGGGCTATGTAAGTAGATGAGATGTGCTGATGAATTTTGCCCATGGTTCTTGATTCCTCTACCATACCCAGTAATTCATTCTTCATCAGATCAAAGAAATGAATGAAAAACTCAATCGTCCATCCATCAAGACCCGGACTCTTGTCTTTTTTAAAGGACTTCATTACCATCAGGAGTTCCTCCTCAGTGACAGGTTGGAAGAGACGATCATTTTGTTCCTCATCAAACATAGATGGGAATAAATCAATTCCCCAGAGAATATCCTCTATCCCACAGTCCCCATTTCTTTTGTATGATTTTTCAAAAAAATTTACTGCCTCTTTTGAGATGTCTTCCTGAGAGTGAAGCAGATTACCCTCCTCATCTTTTATCTCCCAAATAGCATTTCTTTCATGCCTGGAGTTTGCAAATCTATGAAAAAATTTGGTGTTCCTATCACCTTCTTTTAACCAAATTGCTCGACTTTTCAGTCTCCAGGTAGCTTCTTCTATGGCAAGTAGACTGTGTTTTTTCCTTTCCAGCTCCTTTATATGACAGCGCAATTCTAGAGAAATGATACTATCAGTCAATCTCACAGCTGTCCTGTCCAACTCCTTTTGAATGTCATCAAGAGTTTTCCTATTCAAGAGTCTCTTTCTGGATTTCCAGTCTTTTACACACTTCCTGAGAGATACAAGCCTACCCAAGAAAGACTTGGAGGGAGAAGATTGGTCCAGAGGAGAAAAACTATGCCAAGATTTCTGAATAAGATCATTAAATTCTGCATCCTCCAGCCAGACTCTATTAAATTTGAAAGGAAAGCCTTTCCTGAATCCCTGATTTCTCCATTAAAGGGAGATAGGTCTGTGGTCAGAGATGAAGCACTTTATAATATTCGAGAATGGTAAACCCAGTCGATCCAATAAACTGTCATGAATTAGAAACCGATCCAATCTTTTTGCAATATATGCAGCATCAGTTCTACCGTTGTCCCATGTAGGGTCCAACTGGGAGGGACAGACATCAACAAAATTATGCTGGAGCATAGCATCTTTTATGGATCCAGCCAAGGGATCATTCTTCCTGCCTCTGCCCCAAACTTCATCTGAACTCAAAGTGCAATTCAAATCACCAACAATCATCATTGAATCAATTTCCAATAATTTTGATGCCAGGAGGCAGTTCCAGAAGGAAAACCTATCCTTATATGGGGCGTAGACATTCAGAATATGGAAGGAGCCAGAAAAACCCTGAAAATTTGCAAGAAGCAGGATGCCGGCAAAACATCTGAATGCCCTTGCCTTTATCCAAACTGGATCCCACAGAACAACTAAACCCCCTGATTGACCATTTGCCTCAGTAGCAGCAATGTGCCACGAAGGAAACATGCGCCTAAAATATGATATGGTTTCAGGAACACCATGCATTGTCTCCTGAATGAGGAGAATCTTGGACTGAGATGAAGAAAACAGATTCTTTAGGGCCAAGAATTTATGGTCCGCCCCTAGACCTCTAATATTCATAGAAAGGATGTGAGTCATGTAGGCCTGTCCCCGGGCTGGCTTGCTCTAAGAGGCCCATTTACAGCAAGGTCAATAATAGGAATGTCTATGAGGGAGAGGTCTCGGAGCTCAATCCGGGAATTATCCTTCCTGCCTCAGAAATGCCTACTACCTCTGTTTTTCTTTCTTCTAACGGTAATGTTCCCTGCCGAAGTAGGGCTAATAAGAGGGGAAGAAGGCTTATCAGGTTTGTGAATAGTGAGAGGATGCAGTTCAAGTGATTTTTTCCTCAGAAGTAAGTCCAAATCGCTTCCAACAGAGTTTATAGGGGATGAGACTGGCGAATTTTGAGGTGTGACAGTGATGCAAGGCGCTTTCCCTTTAGCTACAGATGGAATTTTTTCGGGAGATGGGGAGGATGAGGGGATGTAAGTGATGTGAGAAGTAGATGGAATATCAAAAAAGGGGGAGGAATAGGTAAGGGGGAACGAATTTCTTTATCAGCAGAGGGCTCGGGGGGATATGGATTGTAATGTAGAAGTACCTCTCTCCCAGATGGAGTAACAGACCTACGGATTTTGTCAGATGAGAAAACATTCTTCAGAGATTGATTGCTAGGAGAGGATTGATGCACAACAAAATTCACATGAGGAGAGATAGATTTTCGGGGAAAAAAGCATAGGGACCAGCCTTCATAGATAAGCTTCTAGACAATTTGGGAGATGAACCATGAGGGGAGGATAAAATAGACATACCTGAAGGAGTGGACTTCCCGATTTGCTGAGTCCTTATGCCCACATCCCCTCTCTGCTCTTTGTTCGAGAGTTTTGTGAAAAAATTATCATGGTAATTTCTCTCTTTGGTTCTACCACCCGGACGATGAGGACAATTTCTTTTTAAGTGCCTGGTTCTGTGGAAAGCAGAGCATCGAAAAGGGACCCCCCAGAAATCAAGTCTCTGTTGAATATTTAAATCTCCCCAGAAAAGATCAATATGTTCAGGAAATCCTCCTCTATATTCCTTTTCAATTAGAATCCATGCCACTCTTTTGTCCTTTGCCTCGAGACACTTTGGGTCCACAAAGACAAATTTCCCTATAGCATTTCCTATGTCTGTCAGCGTCTCCTTCGTCCATAATTCTATGGGTAGACCAGGAAACTTCACCCAAATAAGATTGTTTGACGGAGTATTCAGCAGAGGGTTATATCCTATATACCATTTATGAAGGGCTAAGAAGCTTTTGCCGTGAACCCATGGAAGAGTCCGAATAACTTCCAAGTCTTCAGCACTTAAGAAGTGAAAGCTATACCAATCCTTCATGAGTTTGACTATCGTAGGAATGTATCCCAGTAAGGAATTCCATTTAGTGCCAAGCCAATTTCTCATCTGAGCATCATCCATTTCCGGAAAATACCAACGACCTACAAGCGCTCGACTTTGAAGACTGGCAATTCGGTCCAAGAGAAAAACACTATCCAGGTTGATAGCCGAGGGTGGCGGGATAGTTTTAATGGGACACTGGTTATGTTTACGTCACGAGAATTCATGTCCACCACCTTTCTGCATGCGTCGCGTGAATTCATGTCCACCACCTTTCTGTTCACGTGCCGGCAAGGTAGTAGGAGGAATTAATAACTCTGCCAGAGTGGACTACCAGTCACATGGAGGATTGGATCCCCCGTGGATCGATTCCACTTGAATGGTGGCCCGCACCATAGTGGACGTGGCAGACACATCCGATAAAATCTCCATGAGACCGATTAAGACAAAAGGAAACGTCAGCCGTGCTAACAGGTGATGAAAGCAAGATCAAAGAGTAGATTACAAGGAGGCGTCTGGCTTTAAATGGAAACAGACAGATCCAAGTACATTCTAGATAAGGGAGGGTATGGTCAAGTTATGCGAAAAAAATTCCCATCACCTGAATACTGACAATATCTAAGAACCGAAGAGACTGTACTCAGCCTTTCCGGAAAAAGACTAGATAAAGTGTACTTTAGCTGACAGAATTTAAAAAGATAATGACGTAAGCATCAGAAAAAGATAAGATGCAGGTTGATATGAAGAAAATGATGGCGTATTATTGATAGTTCCAAGAAATATCGATCTTTAGCCTACGTCACAGGTCCCTCCTGGTCCCGGAAAACTAAAGTTTGGAAATTTCCGACCTCGGGAAAACCAGAGTGGAGAAAACAGAGGGCTCGGCCATCAGATGACTTAGACACTGAGGATGATTAAAACCTTTGAAAAGAGAGGAGGACTAAAATTCAAGAATAACTTGAGAAAATTATGCAACAACAGTAACATCCATTGCATTTGCACCACCAATTCCCAATTCTGAATCTAAAATCTACACAAGGCCTGGATATAACACAAACTTTTGATATCTTAAAGATAGAATTCAAAAATGATGCTTGCTTGATAAATAAAGCTTTTATATCCTCTAAGAGGCTGTTAACACAACTCAGAGACATATACAGGTCCCTAAACTTCCACTCAGATATGGAAAAGTAACAACAAGCAAGAAACAAAGACAGATTTTTCCTTTATTTTAAAATTCTGAAACTACTCTGGATTTCACTGAAATGGGAGCAGATCCTGCTTACCTCTAAACCACAAAGAAACCACGAGAAGACCGAGCCACCCCAAGAACCCTTCATCCGCACATGCTTCGATTAGCCAAGATTCTTCCACGAAAATACTGACTCTTACCCTCAAAACAGACCGATAAGGTATGGACAGAAGCTGGTTGACAGTGGCTGAAAACGATATAAGCAGGATTAAAACACAAAAGCTAATGAAGAAACATCAGAAGTCCGGGAGATGGGGGAAAACCGTTCCAGTTCCGAGAAATAGAGATAGAACTATAGAAAGTCTGAGCAGGAACTTGACCAACTTGTTCAAGAAGCAAGATGGACTCGAAGAGAAGACCCTCAACAGATACGCAGAGGCGTGCAGGGAAGAGAGACAGCAAAAATCTGAAGCCAAAATTTTGATTTCTGAGATAAAACACAACTATATGCGAACAGGGACAAAGGACTGATAGGAGCTTGCCTTGGGTTGGTTTATGACCTGACACGTCTCATACGAAGGGACTAGGAAGCTGCATGAAAGAACCAACTATTTCATTCATGGCCCAGGAACCATCCCCAAAACTGTAGCTACGTGGCTGAAAAATACATTCCCGTGTGATCCATTAAAAGTGCCAGTTGTCTCGGCCCATTGGATCCTTTCTTGGCTCAGCTTTGTATCTCATGGCTCTGTATCTCATAGGTGGGTTCTTGGCTCAGCTCTCCAAATTAAGTTCAACCATCAGAACTGCCATATTTATTAATTCATTAGAGCCCGAACTGTCTGATGAGATCAGATCAGATATCAGATGGTGGAGTGGGAATCAACACTTAGTTTACTAACTACTTTCACCTACTTCAATAGCCTATATTTACTGACAAAATCGTGCATGTAGATAGATATCGTGATTGTGAATTGGTCACATGATATGAATGAAAAATCTGAAATTTTAAAAAATCATGTATATTTTTTATATATGGAAAAAATGGTATTTGGATTGGAATTGTAAGTAAAAGTTCAATAGGCATGTAATGAAAAATCTAATTTTTATTTTTATTTTTTAATTTATGTTAAATAATAAATTTAGTAATTATTAAAAGAAAAAAATAAAATTCCTTATTTCAAATAAGGAATTAGTTCAAATACAGAATTTAGTAATTATTAAAAAAAATAAAAGTAGAGATTTTTTTTTATTCAAATAAGGAATTTAGGAATTTGTTAATTATTTTTTATCTCTATTTTTCTAGCAATATATACTTGTCTCATATAAAACCTCAAGCAATAAGTTTGGTAACACCCTTGAAATAATATTTACTCTCATTTATTAAATATTTTGTATTTCCACTTTTCAACTTCAGTGACAAAGAAATAATAAATTTAGTTAACAATGAGTAAAATCCATCAAAAGTGTTGCCTAAAGTCATAGTTATTTGATCTATTACAGATGATGAAACTATTTGTGAAATTAAAGATTTCAATATGTGACATAGTAATCAAGATCATTTATAGGAATTCTTACCTATAACTATTCATGTGATACATAACTTTGGTTCCATTACAAGAGATATTGAATAATTAGGCCATGTTCATTTTAGCAATGATATAAACAATAAGATGGGGTCCTAGAATTGTAAGTAAAAGTTCAATATGTATGTAGTGAAAAATCTAATTTTTAATTTTTTTTATTTATGTTAAATAATAAATTTAGTAATTATTAAAAGAAAAAAAGAAGAGATTTTTCTTTATTTCAAATACAAAATTTAGTAATTATTAAAAAAATTAAAAGTAGAGATTTTTTTTATTCAAATAAGGAATTTAGGAATTTGTTAACTATTTTTTATTTCTATTTTTCTAGCAATATATACTTGTCTCATATAAAACCTCAAGCAATAAGTTTGGTAACACCCTTGAAATAATATTTACTCTCATTTATTAAATATTTTGTATTTCCACTTTTCAACTTCAGTGACAAAGAAATAATAAATCTAGTTAACAATGAGTAAAATCCATCAAAAGTGTTGCCTAAAGTCATAGTTATTTGATTGATGAAACTATTTGTGAAATTAAAGATTTCAATATGTGACATAGTAATCAAGATCATTTATAGGAATTCTTACCTATAACTATTCATGTGATACATAACTTTGGTTCCATTACAAGAGATATTAAATAATCAGGCCATGTTCATTTTAGCAATGATATAAACAATAAGATGGGATCCTAGTTTCTTCTTTACAAATTCTCATTTTGTATAGTCTAAGAAAAGGTGTTTTATTTGACCTTTGGTATTATTTAAGTTTATATTGTAACTTCTCTCTTATACATATTTATTTGCTTCTTGTCAAGCACGTGGCAGTCCTTTGCCCACATGTCACCATTATAAAATGGCATATCAACTTCCACAATAGCTTACCTAGTCAATTAATTTGGCTATTATATCCACTATCGACCACTTGGGAAATATCACATTAGTTTAAAACTTGCTTACTCGGTCTTCACATAACCAAACAATGGGTCATCAATTAACACAGTTACCTTTCCATCATCTACGTTATCCATCTATCAGATCACTAAGCCCCTAACCCCCCAGAACACTTAATGCTCTATACATTCTTACTGTCTCGATAATCGACACCTAACATACAGACGAGCTTGTAGATTGAAGCCCTAATGTCTCAATACTCGATATCTTGAAAGGCCAATGGTCAGGCTATCAAGCGATTGGGCCCTCGGAAGAGGCTAAAGAGTGTCATTGATAATAATTAGCTGATATATTAACATCCAAAAGCCCAACATCCACGTCATCGCTATATGTTTACCATCTAGACATCACCTCGGTGCCTAGTCAACCTTACATTGCCATGTCAACATGCCACGTCACTTGCCACATTGGTATGCCATGTCATCTAGACCCACATTGCTGCCACATCATAATGAGACATTAGCATGTCAAATCAACTGCCACACAATTGACATGTGGTATCCCCAGATCCACGTCCACTCACCACATCATTACTCGATCGATACCAAGGTTTCTTGTTGGTGACTAGTGTCCTACTTACTAATGTCTACTACCCAATATTGTGACATTTTGATAGGTTGATGTACCAACAACTAATACATTGCATTAGTGTTGGTTGACCTCGAGGTGTCCTTAATACAGTTAGCCTGACATTTGACCTCTCGATGGACTATAGTCCCCAACCATCAAGTGACAGTCCTTGAACCCTCTATCTCCATGAGCTAATGGATAATCTAGGGTGATATGCTAATATCAAGGACATGTTTGACATGGCATCTAGGTTAGTTGGGGATTTTTGCACAATTAGGTGATGGGGAGCACTATTTTCCATCATTATAAACCATAGGTATATAGATGGTGTATGGGTGTTAATGTGAGGATAATTTTTCCCCACAAGGATGGCTTTGTTTGGGTCCTTGGACATCATCTAAGGAGAAACACCATTATCATCCTAGGGCCTAGTACGAGTGGTTTTTAAGGCTTAGTAATAATACAGACTATGCACATGGTACAAAACCACCTCCCAATGCCTCTAAGGTGAACAGTTGGTGTAGTTGTGCTCATGGAGACCATCTAAGGGATGGTTCTTAGGCCCTTGAACATTTTTCAAGGATGAAAACTAGTCCCTGAGGGCCCAAAAGAGGTGTAAGATAATGTTCATGGTCCATGTATAAGCTCCCAAGCCACTTCAATACAACACCTACAAAGCAAATATTTTCCCCACGTATGTTGTATGGACAATGTTTATTTCCCTTTAGTGGTTAATTCCTATTGAAAAGTGTTTGAAATTTTTCATGTTATATGTTGATGCCTATTGCTACACTTTTTATCTTTCAATCTCTATTCTTCTAGAAATATATACTTGTCTCATATACAACCTCAAGCAATACGCTTGGTAACACCCTTGAAATAATATTTACTCATTTATTAAATATTTTGTATTTCCACCTTTCAACTTTAGTCACAAAGAAATAATAAATCTAGTTAACAATGAGTAAAATCCATCAAAAGTGTTGCCATAACAACAAATGGTTGTACAAGATTCTCCACCTCCTCCTAGGGGTAATGAGGGGAAATGGTAATATGGTCCTAATAACAATGCGTAGGTCCTCATGTTAATTCTCATATTTATTTTACCACGAAAGAAAAATCATATGACCCTCCTGAGTCAAGTTCTACTTCTAAGGACTTGACCACCCGTTTTGCTTCAACTAGATCTCTCACATCAGATAAGCCTATGGAATTGCTATATCACCCACCTAATGGTGTAGTCCAAAAGTTAACAAACAATCCCGATGCACGGGCTTCCCAACATTATAGTATTATTGAAGAGTTAGTCGAAGCATCATGTGTCATGTCTTCCTTAGAGGATTTTTAGTCCTGCCTCATGTAGCGCAAATCCTTATTGACTACTATTGGAGGGGTAGATCCCTTGGAATATGACTAGGATCATTTTACCACATGGGTTGTCACTCTGCCTATTGAACATGACTCCCTAATGACGAATTTCCTTCAGAAAAATTCATCATGGAGGTCATGGATTCACCTATTGACAATCCTAGGGAGATTATGCGTCTTGATACCTCTAGTCTCCCCAAATGGGAAAAAGTAGAGATTGGTAAACTAAATCTCGAATTAACCTAGGGGGCATTTTCTCAGCCATCCTTGGAAGTGTCACCCTTGGACCAAGTAACGTTTTCGGTTTCTAATGTTGAACTTTCTAGTGAATTGTCCAACACACATCCATCATTCAATGAGTTTCTTGTCACCCATTTATGTCTTCATAGTCCTTGTCATGGAGCCACAGTAGCTCACAAGACCACTAACTTTTTATGTCCTTTGGTTATTCCTAATAACACTATGATTCTAGGTTTTCCTTGTTATCATCAATCTTTAGGAATCTCATAGTTAAAATTTGTATGGCCTGGCCCCATCATGGCACACCATGTGGTACCTCAACTCCTCTATGAGTTCATGTACGTGAATCCTTTTCTTGTGTCCAAAATAGGCACACATTGACATGACTGTTTTGATTGAGTTGTGATTGTACCTTGTAAATAGCAGTGTTTGTGTTGTTTTGTATCCTTTTGGTTTGATGTGTGATGCAAGAACTTTTCTACTATATAATTTTTGAGAAAAAATACCAAAAAATTCTAGGGAATGAAATATTCTAGAAAAAATATATGGATGTTGGTTAGAAATGACTAATCTAATGCTTTGAACGCCAAACAATACACTAAGTATGGATGTTGGTTAGAAAAGACTAATCTGACGCTCTCAAAGCCAAACAATACACTAAGAACGAATGGAGGAGGCATATTCCTAGTGTTGAACCAATGTTCATGCTCCAACAAGCTAAAAAACATAATGATGACTACAAATAAATATAAGGAAGGAAATTGGTTGATAACACTTCATATTATTTTCTTATGCCATACATAATACACTAAGATTATATTTAAATTTTAAATTAATATTAAGTATAAAGTTTATTAAATTGCATAATAATTGATAAATTCAAAATTTGTCTTCTCAATTAATATATGTGATGAGTCTCCCATAAGGTTTTTCTAACCACTTCTAGGCACATAAAGGCTATATTGAACCTAATTTTGTTCACTTAATAATACTTTCCTAGCTTAATAAGTTCTTAGGAGAGTCCAAGATAATTTTTCATACTTTATGTGCCTAACATGACTATTATGTAATATTTGAATGGATTCTACAAAAATTTCAAGGAGAATCATTTAGAGATATTTGTGGGGCCTACTACCTTCTACAAATAAACCCAACACAACTTCCTAAGGATAGTAAATCCTCCTTACTATTGCTACGTGGTGATCTAGGAAACAAGATCTAGGTTTTTATTGATTTTTGGAGGGAAAGCAATCCTCCACTCAAGGAGTTTTCCTCCTATCCACTTGTACAAACAATAGGCTTGAGTAGCATAATAGGATTAGAAGAAAATCATAGGAAAGCATGTGAATAATATGAGAGGTTTAGATTCTAAGCATTTTTTGTAACTTTGTCATGTACAAACAACATTTTTGCTAATCAAAGTGATATTTGATTTCAGCTCTTAGTTTAGCTTTCTTCTAAGGTTTTTAAGTTTCCTTGTGTTAAGGCCCAACCTAGGTGGTCGATATCCCTCTTGTATCATTTCTGTTCACACATTTGTTTATGTCTACAAAATATTTATGAACATTACTTTCATGCATGTTTATTTAGATAGTTTATGAGCAATTTTTTCTTGCAGATTATCTTAACATTTGTTGATGATAGTTGTAGCACTGTTACATTAGTTATATAGAATTTTTACTTTGAATTTAGTTCATTTCCATTACTATTTTTAATTTTTTGTTCATTATGTATTATTCATTGTTTCTTACACTCTACTCTATTTTGCAACTACAAGAAACACTACAACCTTGCATTTTGTTAGATTAACCCTACCACAAGTTGTTTTGATGCATTGGATAGGTGCACTTTTCAATTTTCCAACTTCTCCTTAGCATCATTGCCATCCAATATCACGTTTAACATATTCACCTTCACATTACACTGTCTGTTGTAGAAAATAAGGACACTTGTAGCAGTTTGCAACCCGACTTCTAAGCTTGCCCAAATTCACACGAAACACATGATTTTCCTTAATGCTCTATACATACTTACTGTCTCGATACTCGACACCTAACATAAAGACGAGCTTGTAGATTGAAGCCCTAATTTCTCAATACCCAATATCTTGAAAGGCCAATGGACAAGCTATCAAGCCATCGGGCCCTCGGGAAGAGGCTAAAGAGTGTCATTGATACTAATTAGTTGATATCTTAACATCCAAAAGCCCAACATCCACGTCGTCACTATATGGTTACCACCTAGACATCACCTTGGTGCCAAGTCAACCTTCCATTGCCATGTCAACATGCCACATCACTTGCCACATTGGTATGCCATGTCATCTAGACCGACATTGGTGCCACATCATAATGAGACGTTAGCATCTCAAATCAACTGCCACACAATTGACATGCGGTATCCCCGGGTCCACATCCACTCACCACATCATTAATCTATCATTATCAAGGTTTCTTGTTGGTGAGTAGTGTCCTACTTACTAATGTTTACTACCCAATATTGTGACATTTTGATAGGTCGATGTACGAACAACTAATACATTGCATTAGTGTTGGTTGACCTTGAGGTGTCCTTAATATAGTTAGCCCAACATTTGACCTCTTGATGGACTATAGTCCCCAACCATCAAGTGATAGTCCTTGAACCCTCTATCTCCATGAGCTAATGGATAATGTAGGATAATATGTTAATATCGAGGACATCTAACCTAGACTAGGTTAGTTGGGGCTTTTTGCACAATTAGGTGATGAGGAGCACTATTTGCCATCATTATAAACCATAGGTATATAAATGTTGTATGGGTGTTAATGTGAGGATTTGCCCAACAAGGATGACTTTTGTTGGGGCCTTGGACATCATCTAAGAAGAAACACCATTATCATCCTAGGGCCTATGAATGGTTTTTAAGGTTTAGCAATAATATAAACTATGCACATTGTACAAAACCACTTCCTGGTGCCTCTAAGGTGAATAGTTTATAGGATGCAAATGTGTGTTTATATAATTTATAGGATGCACAGGTTAGTTAATATTATATGGTTTGTATTAATAAAATAAATGCGCAAATTAATAGAACTGCTGGCAAATGAACATTTAAAAAATTATTATGATGAAGACTTTTCAAACATTTTTGTGAGAAAATTTAAAATTTTATGGGAAAATTTAAAATTTTGTGGGAAAATTCAATTAATAGAACTGTTGGCAAATGAACCTTTAAAAAAATATTATGAAGAAGACTTAAATTTAAAATTTTGTGGGAAAATTTAAAATTTCGCTTATCTCCTTGGCTCGAAGTCCCACTGCCTGAACATTCTCTTCCAACGATTGATTAAGGTGTCGCTGTTAGGGTTCACACCCAACAGGAAAGCTTATTTTCTGAACCAGTTGGCTTATATTATTATATGATATTTGGCAAGTTTGGCTCTAAATATTTTGTATTCAACGATTTGGGAAACTTTTGAGCAGACAGATCAGTGTGCTTTGAGGAGCAATAGCCAAGATAGGTTTACCAGCTCTACATTTACTGCTATTTTTTCTGTGAGGCCAATCTTCCATAGTTTTTTCCTAAAACAGGTATGTGTTTCAGCTTTCTGTTTGTTTTCTTAAAACATATCTCTTTGAAGATAGGGTGTAGAAACTGCAGGAAAAATTTTCATGTATGTTTTAGCTTCTGGATCCTCTCCAATGCCATTCCTGCCTCCTCTGTAGCCTCCTCTATATCCACCTCATGCACCTCCTTAGTTGTTCCTGGGGTCACCTCCTCAACTCGAAAATAATTTCTTTTGAATCATTTTTCAATTGTATGGAGGGTGCAACAGTTGTTCTTGGGGTTTTTGATTGTATGGAGGGCACAAACGTTGTTCCTGGGGTCACCTCTTCAACTCGAAAATAATTTATTTTGAATCATTTTTCCATTGTATGGAGGGCACAATAGTTTTCATTAGTATTAGTATTTGGAGGACATTTCTCTACCGAGGCGTACCATCCCACTTTCTTTGGTTATCAAAGAGTTTTCCTTGATCAGTTCTTGCCCTGCAATCATCTTTGACATTGCTCACATGCCCATCATAACTAAAAATGGGCGGATGAATTCAAAGTCACCTCCACTTCCCTTGAATTTCTTTTGCTATTTTGCACATCAAATTGAAGGTTTGTTAGGTCCCTATAATACTAGTGATTACCCCATCACTATTGTAGTTGTATCCCTTATTAATATTGTTGTGCCCCTATTTTCCCCATATTGTTATTACTGTGCCCCATAGAATCCCTCTATTGTTATTTTTTTGGCTTTATATTATTATTGTTAGGTTCGCTGGGTTATATTGTGACTCCTTAGACTCCTATATATAGAAAGGAGGTTTTGTCATTTGAATCGTCCAAGAATTGTTCATTTATGTAATGTAAAGGAGGTTTCCCCCTCGAAGAGGTTGAATTCTAAGGCATTCATATATCTTTTCTATCTTTTTGTGAGCTGGTTTCATAACATTTGGTATAAGAGCCTTGGATTCTAGGGTTTCGCTGCTCCAAATAGGTCATCATGGCATTTTCACTATAACATTTTTTCTATGACGTTTCAGAAGCTAAAAGAAAATCCCATTTGAGATGAAATCGTACT
Source organism: Pinus tabuliformis (assembly GCA_031772625.1). Lineage (NCBI taxonomy): Eukaryota > Viridiplantae > Streptophyta > Pinopsida > Pinales > Pinaceae > Pinus > Pinus tabuliformis. The sequence goes on along the minus strand of CM062807.1, from coordinate 637,632,965 downwards.
GAACCTCGGATCCGAATTTCAGAGATTTTCACACTATATTTGCAGAGATATGATTTGAGGAAGTTGGTCTTTTTGCAGACTCATGAATTACATTCCAAATAGGTGACTTGGGGAAAATCGTCATAACTTTCTCTCTGAACATCAGATTGAAATTTTGTAAGAAGGTCACTGTGAGAGATTTGGCATAACTCTTCCCTGGAGAATCTAATTTGGATCAGACTGGTGGCATTGGAAAGAGGACGCAGAGGGCTAATGCAGGTCGCAATTTCAGAACTGGATGATCCGAAATTATAGAGATACATCAAATTCAATATCAAGCTCCTACAAAGCGAAAAAAGGTGTGTAGTTTTTTTAAATTTTTGCATAAGCTTGGCTTGAAAAATTAGTTTGAAGGAATTCAAAGGGCATAGTAAAGCATTATTATCAGTAATTGATGCCCTGAGGAAAGAAAATGCAAACAGCTAGTAAGCAACCTGAAAGCTCTAGGGATGATTAGTCCAGAGAAATTGCTGAGGAAGAGGAACATGTATTTACCCTCCCAATTTGTTTGCATACAAATTCAATAATGGCAGGCTTCCTATGCTAGTGTTAAACAATTATACTCTGTTCTTTCCACCGGATTTTCCAAATATTGATTGCAAATTCCCAGAACTTGTTATGGTGAATTTATTGTTGTATAAAACCAACACCATAACAAACAAGCTTCAAACTTCCCTTCAAATCAACACCTGCAAGATTATTATAATAACAAACAACTTAATTAGATCTGTAATCCAGGAATATAAAAACTGTGAGATCAGTGAAGAAAAACGAAAACCCAGTGCACAACTTAAAATTCTAAGATCGTTGAACAGGTACAACGTGCCAGGAAATTCACCTGTCAGTGCATTTTCCCGTGTACCCATCTGCTTGATACAGTTAGCTCAAGACTCTCGTATAGTGGCCAAGAAGTGATTACAATGATGAAGACTGCTATAGAAGCTGGAAAGGCTGTGACTAGATTTCACTGAGCTGCAAGCTGGATACAGTTGGTCGAGGAACAATGAGCAGAGAAAACTGCCATAGATGCTGAAAAGACTGAGTCCAGATTTCCATTGAGTATCAATAGTAGCTTCCATGCAGATGGCCAAAATTCCCAAAATATTGGCAAAGATGTGATTAAAATGAGCACAGAGAATTGCCACAGATGTTGGAAAAATTGTATTCCGCTTAGATCTGGGACATTTTTGCTCAGATCTGGGACACCTTGGTTCTTTGTAACTGTATCTATTTAACTACCATGTTATGAAATATTATGTAAACCATGAAATTTAAAGTTCAAATTCGCATGAATCAGACCCACCAAAAAAATATACCTCACAACAAGTTAGTTGCTTATATATAAGCTTCAACTTTCAACTTGCATGTAGATTGGGGAATCACTATTCTCCATTCCGCTTGTTTCTAGGAATGAGTCCCTCCTTGTTGTTTTCTGCTGGATCTAATCTTGCTCATAGATTTGTCAAGGTTAACTCATGATGGCTTGATAGATCTTGCCGGTGAGGCTACTTCTACACAAGTTTAGGAAGGCCAACTGACTCAAAGCGACAATGGCTTTACCCCATGCTGTCCTTGAAGCTACATGCCCATATAACATTAGATCTGTTATTTACACAGGTGCCAATGTAATTGTGATGTCTAGTTGAATGAATCCACAAGCACTATCCCAAAATTACATATCTATGGTTAAAGATGAGATCGATCTAGCTGGATCCAAGCCAAAAAGATGACAGAGAATCAAGAAGGGTTCAGCAAGTCAAAGGAGCTGGAATACTTCCTTTAAGGCCATTCAAAGTATGGACCCTCTCAAACTTCCAAGTTTTTCCCCTTAAAGGTGAGTATAATTAGACAGTTCCTTTGAAATAGAACCCCACTGCGAACTAAAACTAAGGTCATGTATTCCCAAGAGCGCTTTAAGCTACACAAACTATGATGGAATTCTTTCAATGACAATTTTTTTTATAAGATTCAGAGTGCACAATAACTAGAGATTGTGAAGCGATGAGGAAATGATACCTTCCAATCCTAATTTAGAGAATATTGTGGCAACCAATTCTCTGGTGTGTTGCATACACCAAATACCATTCCAAGGACATCCATTCTATGAGTTTTCAGAGGTAAATTTGGACATCAATCAAGTTGAATCAGAAGGACAAAAGAGCCCCCACATCTCTGATTTCTCACCCCACTCGCGTCTATGGATCATATGAACGAACTTGCTTTCTCCAGCGTGCGTTCATTCAAAACAAAAGCAAGTTACAAGAAAAATTCCACTCGTGATATCATATATAAAATCTTCTTAATGATCTGAATATGGCTTCTCAAAGTGACTAATAGTTGCAATAGTTACAGTGGCTGGAGCCATGGTGGATGCCCGGAAACTTCCTGGAACATTGCATTCTTTATTTCTTGTGTCCATAATTAGATACAGGTCTTATTAGACCTTTCTAGTGGGTGGAAATATCAAAACAAAACTGATAAGACCAATTTATTGTAGAGGGCTGAACTGGATGGCCAGTAGACTGAATGGTGTCCATAAATAGCTACAGGTCTGATTAGACCTTTTTAGTGGGTGGAAATATGAATCCAGATATGATAAGACTGATTTACTGTAGAGGGCTGAACTGGATGGCCACTGAATACATAAAGTCTGGTCAGGTCAAGTCCAGATGCACCAAAGAGAATTGAACTCACACCTCGAAATACTTGATGGAGTTCAACCAACTGAATTATCCATAGCACTGGGTGTTGCCTTTATTTTGCTAAATAGTTCTAGCGCACTACCTTTGCATGTTGTATATGTACTTGTATGTTTCTTTGGTAGAGATTTCTCCTCCATGAGAAAGACCGCCCCAAGAATGCCTATCTGCCCTCTTAGATAGAGCAATATCTGCGTGATAGAGATGAGATCTGTAATTTTCCCATTTGACATTGAGCTCCATCAGAAGAGCCAAATTTTCAGCATGTGGCCAACTGGAAGAGGAGGAAATGACAGATTGTTGGCAGCCAATATCAGCAAGAGTGAACAGCTCATGCCCGTGAAGAAATTGGATGATGGGGGGAGGAAGAATGTGATTCCCAACCAATCCAATGATTGCATCAAGGCCAATGCGAATTATGTTGCCATGTCTAACCATCCATATTATATATCCCTGTATCCAAGGCTTAGATTTCATCAAGCTATTCCAAATGAAAGACACATTATTCTTAACCGGAGCCCCAACTAGGATCCAGTTTTCCAGGTTAGCATGATTGAGATATTTTTTAATGATTATTTTTTTCTAAATACCAGGGCACTTGAAGGCCCTCCATAGATTTTTGATGACAAGTACCAGATTGAAAGTGTGAGTGTGTTTGATGCCCCAACCTTCATCAATGGGCTTGCAAATTGAGTCTAGTTTAGATAGGTGAAGCGTATTTTTGTAACCAGACCCAACCCATAAGGAAGTTGCTATGGTGGAGTCGATTTTGTGAATAATTGACATTGGAAAATGAAAAAAATGCATCCAGTAGACAATGATACCTTGTAGGACTACCTTTATCATGACCATCCTACTATCTAAAGAGAGCCATCTGTTTTCCCATAACCACAGTTTATTTTCAAAATTTTGAATGAGCCAATGCAAAAATCTCTTCTCTTAGTTACTGGGCTTCAGCAAAAGGCCTGACTCTAATCCCAAATAGTTCTACAATTTTTTTAGTCTCCCCATCCTCCACACAGTGGAGAAATGACAGATTGTTGGCAGCCAATATCAGCAAGAGTGAACAGCTCATGCTCGTGAATAAAATGGATGATTGGGGGAGCAAGAGTGAATAGCTCATGCTCTAGGGTCCACTTGTTGTGCTTTCCCCTTTGTACATCTTTTTTTTCTCAGCAGTTTCCTTTGGCACCTATTCTAAATGACAATAGACAAGTGATGTTATTCTAAATGACAATAGAGAAGTGATTTTTTCATTGACAATGATCTACCTGGTTGTTGTGCATTGTTCAATTTTGCGATTATCTTTAATCCCTGCACCTGTAAACTTTACTGAGATGACAACTAAATTGATTATATCGTTGTTTGTCTTAGTGCTTGTATTTATGAACTTTACTCTGCTGGTAATTGTAGTAATGCTAGAGTTGTTTCCTTCTTGCCAATGCTTTTCAGCTTTCTTTGGATAATAACATTACTACATTAATAGCTAGTTTGTAAACTGAGTCTGTCTTAAAGGAATTCATAATAGATCAAATCATGGTGCTGGTGCTAAAAATGCTTTGTTTGAGCATTTCTCTAATTTGTCTGCACAGGATGAGCGAAATGCTGACTGGAGAGCACGTGTGGATATTAGCCTTGGTCTAAGACTGCAAATTCTGCTTTGATTTTTCATTTACACTCTATCTAGTACTAGAGGCATGGTTGGTTGGGGCCATGTATTGAGCTTGGACCCCACACCAACACAAGAGGATATATTTTTATACTTGATGCCCTTCTTTTTCCTAGTCAATCCAATTCTGGGGTGATCCAGATTAATAAAAGTCTTTTTTTCCTGAAAGAAGGCCCTTTTGACTATTAACAGCTCAAGACCCAACGATTCATCATTATTTAGGTTTTCCACATCTGTATCTATTGAGATAGGGGAAGTATCCATTTCTGTATTTTTATATAAGGGAGGAGATGAAGCCAAAGACCTCAGATCTGGATATAGATTGGAATATTTGCCTTTGGAAATGTGTCAGTGTTGACTTGCCATATGAATGATAATATAATCTACATTATTCTCCATTATGCTATGTCTATGTGGCACCGATTGGGAGTCCATTCCAAGGATTATTTTTCCAAGAGCCATTTGAATAGTGTCCTTTATTCAGCAATTATGGATGGGAGCTTATTGGGCTTCAGCAAAAGGCCCTACTCTAATCCCAAATAGTTCTACAATTTTTTTAGTCTCCCCATCCTCCACACAGTGGAGAAATGACAGATTGTTGGCAGCCAATATCAACAAGGGTGAACAACTCATGCCCGTGAAGAAACTGGATGATTGGGGGAGCAAGAGTGAACAGCTCATGCTCTATTGCTTCATAGTATTCATTGGAGGTGCTCAGATCAATGGATGGATAACGAGTTGCTTCAATGGTTTCATAAAATCATGTATTGAGCTTGGACCCCACACCAACACAAGAGGATATATTTTTATACTTGATGCCCTTCTTTTTCCTAGTCAATCCAATTCCGGGGTGATCCAGATTAATAAAAGTCTTTTTTTCCTAAAAGAAGGCCCTTTTGACTGTTAGCAACTCAAGACCCAACGATTCATCATTATTTAGGTTTTCCACATCTGTATCTATATTGAGATAGGGGAAGTATCCATTTCTGTATTTTTATATAAGGGAGCAGATGAAGTCGAAGACCTCAGGTGTGGATATAGATTGGAATATTTGCCTTTGGAAATGTGTCAGTGTTGACCTATCATATGAATGATAATATAATCTACATTATTCTCCATTATGCTATGTCTATGTGGCACCAATTGGGAGTCCATTCCAAGGATTATCTTTCCAAGAGCCATTTGACTAGTGTCCTTTATTGTACAATTATGGATGGGAGCCTCCTTAAGCACAAACATATGCAGTTCATTTGAGGGCTCCCGAGGGGTGTGTTCCATATTATATAAAGTAGGAACCTGATTGAAACCAAGAGCCATTCCATTCCTTTTGATACGATCCCCACAAAATATGAGTGAACATTCTGGTATTAGATGTTCGGTATTATGGCACCCCAAACATCTAATTGGGATTACATAGTAATCCACTTGTTGTGTGATTGAGTGAGGACCGTAGAAGATGTCAAGAGTTTCTAGCATACCTCCTTTGTAATCGAATTCAATAACAAACCAGGCAACCCGTTTGTCTAGTGCTCAAGATACTGGCCCATTGTAACAGATACCTCAACGAGTTAAAACTCAATCCATGGACCATTGAAGAGTTAGATACAACATTCAATATTGTAATGAGAATATATGAAATACACCAATCTTATCTATGCATTCATAAGCAACATCTGATAAACACCTTTGGCAACTAGCCTTTAGTTTTTACTATAGATGCATGAGAATATATGAAATACACCAACCTTATCTTATGCATTCATTAGCAACATCTGACAAACACATTTGGCATCTAGCCTTTAGTTTTTACTAGAGATGCATGAAGCATTATATAAACACAATGCAATCTTTTGGGAAGTCCATTAAAATGTGGAACATTACTATGGAAGCCAAGTCAGGCATTGATTTTAGACCTTGCATGCACATTTCATGGATTGTTGTAGTAGTGATATAAAAATGGACTAGGTCAGTGATATTATATATGTCAAAGATAGTTTAACTCGAAGTATGAAACTGCCATTTAAGCTATAAACCTAACTAAATGGTCCAAATCGAAAACTGTGACCCTTCCTTGCAAATTGCATGTGCTACCAATTAATCATAGTTAAATGGTTTTAGATTCAATACGAGAGTAATCTTATGGAGGAGCTATTGTGTTTGGAAAGTCACCATAGAACAAAGGCTAGTGGGTTAATCTCCTAAAACAAGGTGTTAACATAGTCTGCCGTGAGGTACATTTTGCATCAAGATAACCCCTAGACTGCTATCTTTTTATGAGGAAGAAAAAACATGGAAAATGTTTGGTTAGGTAGGAATACAACTTGTCAATTTGGTCTAGCTTGAGTGATTACAAGAGAAGGTTGTTAGGCTCTCCATCATTTCATGGATTGATGTAGTGATGAGAGAAAAGAGGCTCTCTCTTGAGACTTGACTAGGTGATTCATAACAGTTGTGGTGTTGGTGCCTTAACTTGGCTAGAAAATGCCAAAACTCTATTGATGCACAAAATTTATTACTGAATGTACCTCAGAGTATGCCATAGTCACTAAATATGACATGCATGGTTTTACCAAGGAGGCCCTAAACTTTTGAACAATGAAACTTTACATTGGTATCCTAGTAGTAGCTGCATTGGTCTTATTAGCATTATACCACTTTTAATATGGGTCTTCACAACAGAGAATCACCATTACACTTTGTTGATTTGTGTTAAAAAGAAACATAACACGCAATAGATTTCTTTTGGCATGCAATGTTGTTGTTGGTAGTTTTCTTGTATTTGTGCCACATGTAAAGCTAACATGCGTAAAATCTCTTTCACCATGCAATATTTTTATTGGAAACGTGCTTGTGTTTGGGCTAGAAACTATGCTATATTTCTTTTTCTTTGCAATATTGTTGTTGTCAATTTGGTTGTTTATGATAAAAGGAAATCTAGCAAGTGTTAGATTTCCTTCACCTTTGCAATGTTATTGGAAATGTTGTGCTTTTGTTTGGGCTAGAAGTTGTGCTAGATTTCTTTTGCTATGCAATATTGTTGTTTTCAATTTGGTTATTTATTATAGAAGGAAATCTAACACATGTTAGATTTCCTTCACCTTGGTAATGTGCTTTTGTTTGTGTTACAAGGAAATATAGCATGTACTAGATTTCTTCTGGCATGAAATGTTGTTTTTGGTAGTATGCTTGTATTTATGCTTCATGTAAAGCTAGCATGCGTTAAATTTATTTTACCTTGCGATGTTGTTATTGGAAATGTGATTGTGTTTTTGATAGAAGTTGTTGGATTTTGTTGGATTTTGTTTTCCCTACAATGTTATTGTTGGCAATGTGCTTTTGTTTGTGCTAGAAGTAAATCAAGCGTATGCTAGATATCTTTCACACTGCAATGTTGTTTTTGGCAATGTGATTGTGTTTGTGCTAGAATAAACTCTAGAATGTGTAAGATTTCTTTTACTTTGAAATGTTTTTGTGAGTAATATGCTTCTATTTACGTTAGAAGGAAATTTAGCATGTGGTGGATTTCCTTCGCCTTAGAATATTCTTATTGACAATGTGCTTGTTTGTCCTAGAAGGAAATCTAGCATGCGCTAGATTTATTTGACCATGTAATGTTCCTTCTAGCAATATGATTATGTTTGTAGTAGAAGGAATGATATTGATTGTTAGCTTTCATTTGAGGAAACAATGTTTCATTACATACAATATTACTACCATACTATTTTAATTTTTGCATCTATATTACTTTTTCGTAAGTTGTGTGTTTTTGTGAAAATATAAAGTCACACTTTACACAGTTCAACCTTTTAATTACAAGTTACGATTTAATTGTTGTTACAGAATTGATACAAGCTACAATGGAAAATATAATTTTGGCAAAAGGGGACTATGTTGATCTCCTTATTAATGATCAAGTCATTGGGCTAGGAAGGGTCGAATTTGTAGAGTCTGGAACTTATTATGTTGGAGAAAGGGTTAATGCTGGTTATGTTACAATTTTGATAATTGATGTAACTCAACCACATTTGATTGATGAGGATTTTAATTAAGGGGACATACATCCATGGAAGATCATGGATTTGAGACACAACATAGGTAAATAAAAATATTGAAGCATTTGTTATATATTATTGATAGCATAATAAATGTTTTTTTTTAGTAAATACTAACCTTATTTACATTCGTTTATAGGTGCAAATGTTTCTTCCACATTTTCTATTGGAGCCAAGGTAGATCTTCTGAAACATGGAGTGAAGGTGGGTGAGGGCTCCATATTCAATACAGAGCTTGGGCATAAAGTGCATGGAAAGATGGTAAAGAAAGTATGCATAGTGGTTAAAATTGAGAAGGTGTTAAAACATAATGCTCCTCTAGACCTCATCCAACAGGATTTGAGAATATACTTGGGGGTGCATTAGAATCTTATGAAATTTGGCCAGAATCAGATTTGGAGCCTCACTATCATGATCATGCCACAAATATTCCCCAAGATAGGGTTAGATTCATATGTACAAAGGTTTCTCTTACACATGAATGCATGGGAACAAGCATGTGCATTGCCAAAGGAATGCTAGTTAATGTCCGTGAGGATGACATTGTTGAAGGTGAAACACTAGGTGAAATGGATTTTGGTGTTTTTCTAGAAGAGATAGATGGAAATTGTGAGATATGCAGAATTGGGGATAAGTCTATACACTGTTTGGTTAGATGGCCAACAAATAAGTTGGTGGATAACAAAGGTGTGATATTAAGGGTCAAGGAAAAGTTCAAGGAGCTACCCAAGGGAATGGTGATAGGGGATGTTATAGAGGACACAAATCCCTTAAACAATTGGGATGGGTACTTTTGTAATGAAAAAGATAGAAACTCAATTGATATGCATGTAACAAGGCCATATAAAAGGATTAAGCTAGTTGTGGCTACAAAAGAAATTGCAAAATGTCAAACAAAAATAGATGAAGAGAAAGAAATTTGAGTTTTGGCAGCAGATGTATGTTGTAGAAAACATTGTCTTCAACATGTGGATAGGAAGGCCATTGCAGGTGCTAGAAGGGATATGAGACAAATAAATAAAAATGGTATTAGAGAATTTGTCTTGAATTCACTCATGTCAAACACAGTCATGTCAAAGGGCCATGGCCATGGCCATGGCCTACCACCTATTGCTAGAAATGTAAAGGACATGAGATTTAATGGGAATATTATTTGTAAGAAAGCATGGTATAAGATACATAAAATTCCTCAAAGCACATTCTATAACTACCAGCATTATTTCCAACATGGACAGATCAAAGCTATTCATGGTAACACCAACACATGCAAAGCACGAGCTCACACAGTGGCAACCATAGAAATATTGCACAAAATTGTAATGGATAATTCAGATTTTTCACCAAACCAAACATGTCAAGTTGAAGAAGATGGAACATCTGCTCATTTAATATTGCTTCCTTCGACTTACACACAATTTTTTTTGTTAAAAGAGATCAATGAGGCTCTTCAAAAGCTCAATTACCCATCAATATCACAGTCAACAATGAGCAAGATCTGGAATACTAAGTTTCAAGATGTGGCATTTTCAAAGAACACCAACTTCAGTAAATGCAGTGAATGTATTGTGTTGAAAGCACAAATGAAGTCAACAACTACAAAAGAGTTGGAAGAAAAGGCATGAGGTAGGTTGAAGAAACATAACAAGATTGTTATGTGTGGAAGATATTGTTACTATGCCCATAGAATTATGTTAGAGCGGTTTCCAAAGGAGTATTTGAGCATTATCCATGATAAAATGGACAAAACAAAGACTTCAATCCCAAGGCTACGTGTCAAATCAAAATGTATTGTAGGAACAAATTTAGGTTTGTCATTGACAGGTATGCTTACACATGGGCATAAGGCAGGAGGTTTTGGTCATTTCTCCTTACCATTTGTCCATATGGGATCACAATTTACTATTACATCCCTTGCAAAGTGCTTAAGGGACCTTGAAGACCCACAAATTGATATGTATAGTGATCTACTTTATGAAAGTGGAATTTCAAGTAACCCACTTACAAATGAATTACTTGACACCTCTATTTACTCAAAATGTCAAGGGTACAAGGATGATTTTATATCTCATGGAAGTTCAAAAAGTCAAAATGTTGATTTAAACCTCTTCCTCCACATTTGTTGTTACAGTTGGACAATGCAGCAAGTGATAATAAGAATCGCTATCTTTTCATATTTCTATCACTTTTAACTGCACTTGGTGTCTTCATCAATATTGAGGTTGGGTTCTTTCCTATGGAGCACACCCATGAAGACATAGATGGAACCTATGGAAGAATGTCTTCCAACCTAAAAAGTAAAGATATTTATTCTTTACCTGAAATGATGGATACATATCACACAATTGAAGAAAATCGAGTGTTTCCACCTACACTTATTGACAAGGTCTATGACTTCAAAAGTTTCCTTAATGGATACATCAAGGAGGGAAAAAATGCACTAGTTGGACATCTTAATGTCCAATACTTCCAATTTCTTGTACTCAATGATGTTCCAGTACTAAGGTACAAAGAATCAATTAGAGATATTGAGTGGTCAGAACCAGTTAAGTTATGGAATATAGATGATGAAGGTCGACCTATAATTCCCATAGGGAAGCCATCTTTCTTAGCTTCCAAACATAATGATGTCTATTTAAAAGAACTAAAGGAAGGGATAACATCATACATAAAAATGTGGAAAGACACTATTGGGAATGAGGATTCACCAATTGTTACAGAGGAATGGAAAAATAAAGTAGTGTATTGGGAAAAAGTTCTTAATACATTAGATGGAATCTATAATGATCATAGAATAATAGATGGAAGTGATTCATCTTCTGAGGATTTTTGGCCTAGGACAAGGCACATTGTTGATGTTGATCATAATGCACTCCAAGTAATCTAAGTATTATGGATGGAGATTTTGATAATGTGATACATGAACCAATATATGTTGGACCCAAATGCAACAAGCCAAAACCAACTTTCAATCCGATGATTGATGCTGAGAAAGGAAAGATGTTGCTAGTTAGATTAGGAAATGAGGATGCAGGAGAGATGATTTGGATGGAAAAATACATCTTAGATATATTTAGGGATAATGAAAGTGAGAATATTCATGTAAAGGTTGACTGGTGGCAGCCTATGTCAGGGAAATACAATGGAAAATTTTTAGAGAAATATTGGGTACCAAATCGTGATGACACAAAACTTGGCTCTATTCCAATTAATACCATAGTGTGGGCATGGATGCCAAAGAAAGAACATTGCAAGAAGACCAAGATAAATAAATATGGTGTAGAAGCCATTCTTGATCTACTTGAACGAACATCTTAAGAGTAGGTTTATATGATTCATGAATGTAATTTTTTTTGAAGGATCTATTAATATACATTCAGACACACTTTTCCATATTTGTTGTATATCAAATATTCTCTTCATATTCTTTTTGGAGGAGTTTTATATTATTTAATATTTCAATGTAATCATTTTATACAAATTACATGACAATGCCATAAAATATTTAAGTTTTCAAAGCTTTATTTGACCAACATGACTTCTCACCATATCAAATATGCATAATCAAATTCAATAATGCACTTAAAAACATCTTCTAAACTTGGTCTATTAAAAAAACAATGGAGTACTTAATTAGTATTCTATTTAATATAAACCATTTAAACACTTAATGAATAAATGCTAGACACTTGATATAATGTTTGAGGTGAGTTTTCCTTAATTTTCCTTATTATAATTGATATAAATCAAATTCACTATTTTGTTGCACTCTAATTTATAAAAAAGATATTTTGATCGTTGAACAACACAACTAGAATTATAAAATATTTCCTCTTATAGATTTTGAAGTGGTGCCAACATTGTACTAGTATAATTAATTTGTACTCAACGTAGGAAAAGTAGTTAGTGTCAATTTAAAATGGTCAATAATAGTAAGAAAAACAATATTAGTATATTGTTAAATAACTTTATAGGTAAGTTTTTTTTGCAAAATCTATTATTCACGAGTCAAATTTAATACATAAATATAAATGTTAATGATAATAGAAATAATGTAAGGAATCTAAGTTTTAGATGAATGTTAATATGTTCTTTTCAATATAATATCCTTAAACACTACAAGAATAAAAACTAAACATTTGTAATAAATATCTTAGTCAATTTTCTCTCTTTCCTATTGTATTTGAAAATAATCAAATTGTACTACTTTGTTACTATTCTAATTCATGATTGATTTTGATCATTAAAATGATTAGTAATTGAGACGAGAGGCTCATTTTACAACCCAATATGGGGGGAAAAATAAAAATTATGTTCTAAATAGAAAAATAAAAAAATGAATATTTTGTAAAGTAATTAGAAGTATATAAAATGTGTGAATTAGATGTTTAAATCTTATACTTTTCAAAAATATTTCAGCTAGAGATATAGAGAAACTATTTGAAGATTTATGTTAACTAATTTATGTCAATATCAACTTCATATATATCTATATATAAGAAAAAGTTTTTTATGGTTAAAATTTTTATTTGGTCGTATATATACTCTATTTAGCATTCAAAAATACAGTTTCAACAATGAAAAATAACACATTGTATCTTTCACTCAAAATGTTTGCACGTGAAGAAATTTGATCCCTACATCTGCACTTAAAATGGATCTATGATGGTATATATTGGACACATTACTATGATCATTTGTCATTAAATAACTTTATACTTAATATATAGCTTGCATATTAATCTATTATTCATTAAGTAATCCTCAAGTTTTTAACATAAAAGTACAAATAATAAATAAAAATAAATTATGCTACTACTGGCATTCAACATTTAATTTGATCCTAAAAAAATATTTTCTCCTCAACTCTAAAATGGTGCAAACTTCCTACAATAGTATGTAATGTTGATGGTGATAATGATGATTATCATCCACTAAGACCAAATATGGTATATAAGAAGGTAAAAAGATATTACTAAATGTTATTTCGAATTTTATTGTTATGCTCAAAAAACATTAAAAGAAGTGTTTCAAGATCATCATAATTTTGTTTAGTTAAACAATCTAGAAGGTTGGTAGCGTCACAAATATTTTGAAATTTAATTCCAATATGAGTATAAACTGGATGATCTATGACAATTTTTAAATCTTCAACCATATTACTAGTGTTGCAAAGGTGATAGCCTTTTTATTGTGCTAACACTCTTTTAGTAATAATCATAACTTAACACATACATGATATTTACTATATATCGGATTATAATTAAATGGGTTAATAATAGTAACATACACATCATTATTTTCATAAAATAACCTTAACAAACTTATCTTTTAATATAAACCATAAAAATATTAAAATAGATAATGTAAGGAATCCACATTAAGATGTGAAAGATTTGCTTTTGCAAGTTTATATAAATTTGTTTTATAAATTTTATCATGATAATTTTTACACAAAAAATGGTGAATATCTACATTAAAATTAGTGAACTAAGTGACTTTCTAATTCCTCATTTTGAAAAAATTTAATCTAGTTAAAGTTCTAAATAATGGTATATATTGGACACATTACTAAGATCATTTGTCATTAAATAACTTTATACTTAATATATATCTTGCATATTAATCTATTATTCATTAAGCAAGCCTCAATCTGCTACTCACATTCAACATTTAATTTGATCCTAATTTTTTTTTTCTCCTCAACTCTAAAATAGTGCAAACTTCCTACAATAGTATGTAATTATGATGGTGATAATGATGATTATCATCCACTAAGACCAAATATGGTATATAAGAAGGTAAAAAGATATTACTAAAAGTTATTTTGAATTTTATTGTTATGCTCAAAATGCATTAAAAGAAGTGTTTCAAGATCATCATAATTTTGTTTAGTTAAACAATCAAGAAGGTTGGTAGCGTCACAAATATTTTGAAATTTAATTCCAATATGAGTATAAACTGGATGATCTATGAGAGTTTTTTAATCTTCAACCATATTACTAGTGTTGCAAAGGTGATAGACTTTTAAATTGTGCTAACACTCTTTTAGTAATAATCATAACTTAACGCATACATGATATGTACTATATCGGATTATAATTAAATGGGTTAATAATAGTAACATACACCATTATTTTCATAAAATAACCTTAACAAACTTATCTTTTAATATAAACCATAAAAAATATTAAAATAGATAATGTAAGGAATCCAAATTAAGATGTGAAAGATTTGCTTTTGCAAGTTTATATAAATTTGTTTTATAAATTTTATCATGATAATTTTACACAAAAAATGGTGAATATCTACATTAAAATTAGTGAACTAAGTGACTTTCTAATTCCTCATTTTGAAAAAACTTAATCTAGTTAAAGTTCTAAATAATGGTATATATTGGACACATCACTAAGATCATTTGTCATTAAATAACTTTATACTTAATATGTATCTTGCATATTAATCTATTATTCATTAAGCAAGCCTCAATCAACTTTTTTATTAACATAAAAGTACAAATAATAAATAAAAATAAATTATGCTACTACTCACATTCAACATTTAATTTGATACTATTTTTTTTCTCCTCAACTCTAAAATGGTGCAAACTTCCTACAATAGTATGTAATTATGATGGTGATAATGATGATTATCATCCACTAAGACCAAAAATGGTATATAAGAAGGTAAAAAGATATTACTAAAAGTTATTTCGAATTTTATTGTTAATATGCTCAAAAAGTATTAAAAGAAGTGTTTCAAGATCATCATAATTTTGTTTAGTTAAACAATCAAGAAGGTTGGTAGCATCACAAATATTTTGAAATTTAATTCCAATATGAGTATAAACTAGATGATCTATGAGAGTTTTTTAATCTTCAACCATATTATTAGTGTTGCAAAGGTGATAGACTTTTAAATTGTGCCAACACTTTCTTAGTAATAATTGTAGCTTAACACATACATGATATTTACTATATTTGATTATAATTAAATGGGTTAATTATAGTAACATACACATCATTATTTTCATAAAATAACCTTTAAAAACTTATCTTTTAATATAAACCATAAAAACTATTAAAATAGATAATGTAAGGAATCCAAGATTAAGATGTGAAAGATTTGCTTTAGCAAGTTTATATAATTTTTATAAAGTTTATCATGATAATTTTTACACA
Organism: Pinus tabuliformis; assembly: GCA_031772625.1. Lineage (NCBI taxonomy): Eukaryota > Viridiplantae > Streptophyta > Pinopsida > Pinales > Pinaceae > Pinus > Pinus tabuliformis. The sequence continues at coordinate 637,617,328 of CM062807.1, read as the reverse complement.
AAAAATGGTGAATATCTACATTAAAATTAGTGAACTAAGTGACTTTCTAATTCCTCATTTTGAAGAAACTTAATCTAGTTAAAGTTCTAAATTCTAGATCCACTAATACTTCTAAAATATGTGCTTTAGTATTTATCTCCAACTAAGTGATTAACTTATTATTTCTTTCTCATTATTTTAATTATTTTCTCCTAGGGAATTTTAGGAGACTTTTAGGGAAGGTCCATCATGTGGACTTGACCACCAAAAACTTTTTTTAAGATGGAAAGGTGTCTTCTAAACTCTAGTTTTCTTTCCTGAAAATTTCTAAGAAATTTATCTATTAACTCAGTTAACATGAAATAATAATTACATCATCACATAAACCCCATCATGGCTTCCATATCCATTCAGTCTAATAATAGTTAAATGTCTAAAAATAGTAAATGTTAAAAAAGAAAAGTCATAGGGGTGTTACATCTTCCCCTCATTTAAATAAACAATGTCCTCAATGTTTTATTTTAGTTCCCTTCCTCTTCGAACAAGGTTGAAGATGCATCTTGCATTTTATCCTCCTTCTCCCATGTAGTCTCTTCTAGGGTAAATTGCTTCCACTGCACCTTAATCTGGGTGATTATTTGATTCCGGAGCATGGTTTCTCTCCAATCTAATGTTTGAAGTTGTTCCACTTGGAATTATCCTTCTAGTTCCACTTGTACCACATTCCAATTAGTTATATGAGAGTCATTACAAATATATTTTTTCATTAAGGAAACATGAAAAAAATTATGTACTTTGATATGGCTAGGAAATTCCAGTTGATAGGCTATTGGCCCAACTCTAGCCATAATTTCAAAATGACCACAAAAAATTAGTGTTAATTTAACACAAGTTCCTAGCCTCGAAGTGTTTTTCCTTGGTTTTATTTTCACCTATACATGTTCTCCTACTTTAAATTCTTTGTGTGTTCTCTTTTGATTGGCATAACTTTTTTGTCAGTCTTGGGAACTTTCAAATTTTGCCTCACTTTCTTCACTACTTGTTCCATTTCTTGTAACAAATCAAGTCCTACTATCAACATGTCTTTTGGTTGACTCCAACTTAAGGGAGTATGAAATTTTCATCCATACAATGCTTTGAAAGGGCACATCTTCACGGAAGCTCGGTAGCTATTTTTATACGAAAGTTATGCTAAATGCATGAAATCCTCTCACTTAGTAGGTCTATCAATTACATACATTCTTAATATAACCTTTATAATTTAGTTTTTCCTTTTTGTTTGTCCATCAGTTTGGGGATGATAGGCATACTAAAATTAAGATGTATACCCATTCCTCTAAATAGTTTTTTCTAAATTTAGAGGTGCATTTGGCATCTCTGTCAAATATTACCATTTTCGGTATGTCATGCAACTGAAAATTTCCTGCATAAAAATGTCTGCAATCTGTGTTGTTCCAAATGTAGACTAGACAAGTATGAAATGTGTTATTGTTTTTAGCTTATCTACTACAACCATAATAGAGTCGTGTGACCTTCTAGTTCTTGGTAATCTAGTAATAAATTCTAGAGAAATAACTTCCTATTTCCATTCCATAATGGGTAGTGGATTTAACAGTTCAATGGGGTGTTGGGATTTTTCCTTTGCTTGCTGACACTCTAGACACTTTGCCAAATACTATGCTAATTTTTTTCATACCAAGCCAATAGAGATCTTTCCTGAAAGTTGAAATCATTTTTTGGTATGTTGGATGTCCTACAAAAGGTTTCAAATGATGCTCGTTTAAGATAAGTTGTTTTATAGTAGCTTCATTTGGAATGTAAATTCCTTGTGGATCAATAATTTTTCTGATTTTTCTTTATAACCGGGCACTTTCCTTCGCTATGACTTTTGCTAAATATTTACATACTCTTCATCTTTCTGTGCTAAAACTCTGATTTTTTTAATAAAAAAATGTTTTAACGTTGCTCATAGAAATTCCCATTAGTGAATTTGCATTTCTAGTTAAAGCATCTGTTGTTTATTTTTCTTTCCTTTTATATGCTTCATTTCAAACTCAAATTCACTTAAAAATGCCACCCATTTAGCTTGTCTAGCAGTCAAATCAAGTTGGATGAAAAAATATTTTAAGCTAATTTGGTCAATAACAAGTGTGAATTTTTTTCCTAACAAGTAGTGTCTCTAAATTTTTCAAGGATGAATAATAGAAGCCAACTCTAAATCATATACAACATAATTCCATTAATAGAATTTTTAATAATATTTGATTTTAATAAATTAATTAAAATATTATTTTTCAAAAACTAGCCGTTTAATATAGTCGTTACTTAATAATATTTGTTAATATCATAATGTAAATATTATTTTTCAAAAATAACCATTATTTGAAATTTTGGGCTCTACATTGGTCTTTGTTTAAGTCGTTGCCATGGTATGCCTCTTCGTAGGGTCCTGATGATGAACCACATTGGTTGGTTCGAAACGCATCGGCAAAAAAATCTATTATGTGATTTCTATCGAAATAATTTTTGTAATTAATTATGGATCATAGAAGCCTAAATTCAAACATAATTCCTTTCATGCATTTTCAACTTCCTTGACTCATAGACTACTACATAGTTATTTTTCATTAGGACACATCCTAGTCCTTCAAGGCATGCATCAGTACAAACTACAAACTTCTTTTCAGGATCTGTAATTTTTAGAATAGGGGCTACATTAACAGATGTTTTAGTCTATCAAAGTTTGCTTGGCACTTAGATTTCCATTCAAATTTTACTCCCTTTTTTGTAAGGAAGTAATAGGATAAGCCAACTTTGAAAAAAATTCAATGAACCTTCTATAATACCTTGTAATTTCCATGAAGGACCTAACATCTGACACATCCTTAGGTATGGTCCAATTTAAAATGGCCTTAACCTTCTCTAGATCAAAAAATAGTCCTTCCTTTGAGATGACATGACCCAAATATTGTATCTTGTCTTTATAGAACTCACATTTACTGAATTTTTCATATAATTGATGTTCTTTTAAAGTTTACAACACCATTTTCAGATGTTCTTCATGTTATTCTTAATTGTTAGAATATACCAGAATGTCATCTCTAAAGACCAATACAAATTTATCCAAGTACTTAATAAGAAAACTATTCATCAAACACATAAAAGTTGTAGGCACATTATAATACTGAATGGTAACACTATAAATTCATAGTGTCCACATCTGGTTCTAAATGTTTCTTTGTGAATATCTTCATCCTTTATACTTAACTAATGATATCTTATTCTCAAGTCAATTCTTGAGAACATTTTTTTCTCCTCTCACATGATCAAATAAACAATCAATACGGGGCAACATATATTTGTTTTAATACTCAATTTATTCAATTTCCTAAAATCTATGCACATTCTAAATGTACCATCTTTCTTTTTAACAAATAATACTGGGGATCCATAACGTGAAACACTAGGTCTGATATAACCTTTATCAAGTAATTTTTGTAATTTCATTTTCAATTCTAGTATTTTTAGGATACTCATCTGGTAAGGTGCCTTAGACATTAGGGTGGATCCAATTACTAAATCGATGGAAAAATATATATCCGTTCATGGAGGTAGTCCTTGAAATTCTTCTTGAAATACATCCTTAAACTCCCTGATCACCTATAATTCATCTAATTTTTGGTTTTTCATTTTGTGGACATTTTCTTCAATTTGAACAGTAAATAGTTTACACCATTTTCATGCACTTATTTTTAGTTGTAGTGTTGAAAATTTTCTAACAGAAACAAATCTTGGTATGCCTTCTATTAGTTGTTCAACTCCTTCCTAATTAATACAAGTCATAGTTTTATTCAAATCATTTATTACAACTTTTTTCTTCTCTAATGAGTCCATACCTATCAAGAAGTAATATGAACCTAGAGGAAGTGCATTTAGACTTAGTTTTGTAGCCTTTTAAGTTTACATGACAATGTTCTACATAATTGGTTGCTCTTCTCTTGGTCCCTGTTGCCAACCATACTAACCGGCCTTTTTTTAATTTTTTAATTTTTAGATTAAATATTTGCACCACTTGTGGATTATTATAACTAAGACTTTATTCTGGATCAATTAACACATAAAAATTTTGGTTGAGTATGTTACCTTCAATTTCTATCATGGTGGACTGGTGCTTTGCTTGCCTATCTTCCAGAGCAAGATTTATCTGCAAAATGTTTCTTGCAATATTATTTATTGTAGTGGTTTCATGAACAACTTGCACATTTTGTACAGATTTGATATTATGTGGAAAATTTCTTAACAAATGGGGTTCCCTCCACCTTGAACATTTTAAAGCATCTCTACCTTTTGCAATGATTACCCCTTTATTGTTTAACTCCATAGTTTTTTAATTAGCCTATGATTTAGTAGGTTGAGGCTAATTGTTTTGGTTGAATCTCCTTCTCTCGAGCATGATCTCTCCCAAAATTCTTCAAAAGAGAGGATTTTTGTTTCTTTATTGTTCTCCCAAACTTGTTTTTATCCTTATTCTGCCATGATTTTGATTCTTCATTTTTGTTTTTAAATTGCTAATAAAACATTCTTTCCTTTCTCATTGCTTCATCCATTGTTTTAGGATTGTCAACTTTAATCCTTTCTTTATAAACAAGTGGAAAACCGTTCAAAAATATCTATACCTTGGCTTTCTCTTCTTTGATATAAGGAACATATCATAATAAATTTGTGAATTTTGCAACAAATTCATCCATTGTTAGTTATCCCAACCTTAAATCATGAAAATCATTTGCACGATCATCATAGTAACTTTGAGTTAAGTACTTAGATTTATTTATTTTTGGAATTCTTCCCATGAACTAATTATCTCTTCTAGGTTATGCGCAATTTAAGCCTCCTCCAACCATAAGACAACTTTTCCTTGTAGTTAATAAATTGCTAATCTATCTTTTAAATTACTTTCATTTATTCGAATTTAAACAAGAACACAATGAATTACAAATATAACCTATAACCATAAATATAGAGATGCAGTAGAAATAACACTTCAGTTCGTTAATAGAAAAATACTGAACTATGCCTACAAACAAAATGGAAATAAACAAGCTAGGGTGATGGTAGATTATCTCCAAGAAGAGATGTGGTGGCTACATACCTATGAAATGTGTTACAATGAGGCTCAAGGGCCTATTTATTATTGACCAACAAGATAAAACCCTAACCCTAGGAGATGTAATGCCAAGAGTTTGTGGGCCTTATTGGGGTTAGTTGGGTAACCAACTTCCTAGGGTCTTAACATGGTCATATTATCTTTGTTTGGTGTGTACGATACCTTGTTGGAAATATCTCTCTGAGTACTACAATATTTTTGGCAGACCATTTCTTATAGCTATGGGCTTGCTGGGAGCCTAAAAAAGTCATTTAGGGGGTCAAAATTGCTCCGAAAGTTTAGGACCCAAAAAATTGATAAAAATAGTGAATGCTATAATAAACAAGGAAACAAATGAAGCCGATTGGAGGTATAGGTGGAATAGGTGGGTGTCCACCAATATACACCTCAATCAGTCCTCCCTCGTTAGGAAGAAATGGTCCCGATTATGTGTTGAGACTCCATGAGGTGAGGAAATTTGTGTGGAACTTGGTCCCTAGTGATCCACTTGCCTTAGTGAAGTAGTTGGCCTGCTTTGAAAATTCAATATAGCTGGATCCTATGTTGGTGGGTGTTCTTGGTATGTGTTTCCATGATCTTATCAGTTGTGGCATGTTCCATGTAGTTTGGGTTGAGATTTGTTTCTGTGAGTTGTTCTGCAATGTTGGATGTGTCCAACAATGGTGGAATGTACGGCCGAAGGCAGTCTACATTGAACACTTGATGCAGACCAAGGAACGGTGGGATTTTAAGCTCAAAGGCATTGTCACTGACAGCCTTGGCAATGTTGTGTGGCCCATATCCGAGTGGGTTAAGCTTGCAGTGGGGTCCAGCGAGGCACTCCTTCTGCAAATGTAGCCAAACTTTGTCACCCACTTAGAACTTGTGTAGCACTTGATGCTCATAATGGCACTGCTTGTAATTAGCATTGGTTCTATCCAATATATCATGGACCTATTGACAGATGTGTTTAATGTGCTCAATGAATTTGTCAGCACTGCCGTCTTCAAACTGCACATGAGACGAATCTACCTGAGTGGGTGCAAATGGTATGATCACATCAATGGGACATAATGGCTCAAATCCCAGCCCTACCTAAACAGGTTTGTGGCTCGTTGAGTTGTGGAGAGCTCTGTTGTAGTTGTGCTGGACATAGGGGAGGATTTCATCACATGTGCGTGGATGCTTTGAGTTGTACATGTGCATAATTTGTATGATCATCCTGTTGACAATATCTGTTTGGCCATCAGTTTGTGGATGGAAAAGTTGTAGACTTAGTAATTTTTGTGTCCATCATTGACCAAAGACTTGACCAAATTGAACTCAGGAATCTACTATCTCGATTTGAGACAATGGAATGTGGTATCCCAAAGTGTACCCACACTCGCTCAAAGAAGATCTTAGCAGTCACTAGTGGCCTCTGTTGTGATACTCTTCTTGTAGGCTACCATGATGGCCATTTTAGAGAATCTGTTGACGACCACGAAAACGTAGTCGTTGTCATGCTTAGTAGAAGGAAGGCTCGACATGTAATCCATGGAGATAGATTCCCAAGGTCAACTGGCAGTAGGTAGATGAGTATATAGGACTTGTTTTTTGATGGTTGGTTTAGCAATGGCCTAGGCAGTATAGGATCTCATGTACTTCCCAAAATCATGACGAAGTTTTAGCCAATAAAAATACCTCTGCAATACTTCCACTGTTTTCTCTACTTTGAAATATCTAGCGACCCGATTGTAGTGTGCCTCCCAAATCACCTTGGAATGCTCGCTTGAAGGAACATAGATATATCCTAGTCTGGTTTGTGCTGCCAAATTTTAGATCACTCTGGTAAAGATGCAAACACCATCAAGTCTCGTGCCCATAGGATTCGAGCACAATGATCAAAGCCATAACTGGTTGTCAGCTGAGGTAGTCTACAACATTATTGGTGTTGCCCTTCTTGTACTTAATGTTTAAATGGAACTGTTATAGATAGGTGGACCATTTCTGATGGCGATCATTTTGCAACTTCCCTTGTGTCTGTATAAACCGCAGGGGTTGGTGGTTTGTGTGGATGATTGTTTCCTTCCCCAGAATGTAATTCTTCCATTCAGGGAAGGCCTCCATAATGGAATACATTTCTTTGTCGTAAGTTGGATACTTTCAGACTGTGTTTGAAAGTGTATCACTATGGTAAGCCACTAGATGCCCCTGCTGAGTAAGAATTGTACCAATAACATATTTAGAGGCATTTGTCTCAATCTCAAATGGTTGTTATAGGTTTGGTAATGTGAGAATTGGTGTAGAGAATAGGTGATGCTTCAACTTGGCAAATGACTCTTGTTGGGTTTTGGACCAAAAAAACTTTATTATTTCTCCGCCCTTGCTGACTTGACTTAAAGGCCAAGTGATATGAGAGAACCCCAACACGAACCTACGATAGAAATTAGTAAGACCCGAAATGTTTCAGAGTGGATGGGGCTGACCAATTCCAAAAGACTTGCATCTTGGTTGGGTCCACATGTACCCCCTGCTCATCAATGATGTACCCCAGATATTGAACCTGGGTCATGCTAAAAGTGTATTTCTCCACTTTAGCACACAACTTGTGTTGTTGCAGGGTTTTAAGGACCTGTCGAATATGGTGGAGGTTCTCTTTCCAAATTTGGATGAAGATCAAGATGTCATCTAAATAAACCACCATGAATGCTTTGGTGAAGGGTCACAAGATGTTGTCCTTCAATCTCATGAATGTTGCAGGGGCATTCGTCAACCTGAAAGGCATGACCAACCATTTGAAAAGGCCCTCCTTGTGTTTGAAGGTAGTCTTACACACATCGGAGGGTTCGATAAGCACTTGGTGATAACCTGACCTCAAGTCAATATTGCTGAAATATTTGGCCGCCTTGAGATGGCCTAGAAGGTCATCAATCTACGGGATTGGGTACCTATTTCAGACAGTGATCTTTTTCAGCACTTGATAGTCAATTTAGAGTCTCCAGGTCCCATCCTTCTTCTGTACCAATACAATCGGGTTCCCACAAGGTGATGAGATTGGCCTGATGTGACCTTTATGTGACAGTTCTTGAATCTGCCTCTTAATCTCATCGTTCTCCAAAACAAAGCATCGATAGATCGGTCCATTGAGCAGCAGCACGCCCGAGTTCAGATCGATGGATTGCTCGACCTAACAGTGCCAATCTGCCCCTATAGGTGAGGCGAAAATGTGCTTATACTCCTCCACGACCTTGTCCATATGTTGCTATTGTGCGGAGGAACCGTATATACAAGCCATGGCCACAGCCTTCTTCTCGCCCTAAGGGCGAATCATAAGGAAAACAAATTTCTTAGTCAAGGAAATGATCTTACTTCATTTCTTTGTAGTGATCAAAGAGATGGTGGTAGGCAGGGCTACCTCTAGTATCCTATAAACCTTATTGGCCAAAGTAATAGTCACAAAGCAAGGTCTAGACTCATGTACATGATGTCGCTTCCACAAGTATGGTTGTTCTAATAATACATCACAAACTTCAGGAGTAGAAACATCACATAGTACCTCATCCGTGAAGGGCTTAATGTTGGCTACGTGGGTCCTGACCTAGGTTTAGTAGTGAGTTTAGCTAAGCAAATCCCGGTACTACCGGCCCTTCTGGAAACAGTCCGCGGAGCGCAGACTGAGGTCTCACCCGAGGTAGTATGGGGGGTGCTGGAACCAGGTTTTTGCACCCTAGGGATGTCTTGTTGTGGGAGAACGACGCCTGATCCACCCTTCACGCTTACTAGATTACGTGTACTCGAAAGCTTTTGGTGTTTTGTGGAACTGCCTTCGCGCAGCTTCAGCCGTAGTGCGATCAATGTTACTTACCCAATTCTTCCTTAATTAGGGTTTGTTCATTAATTACTAAGAATATTCTCAATCATAAGCATACATATAAGTGCGCGTAGATAAATAAACAGGTATTATCAACACATAACATTCAATTACAGATCTATGAACTAGATGCATAATATATCAAACCAACTGATCTTTATTAATAATGCCTTCAAAGCTTGATCCAGTACAGACTCGACTCCTTCCTGCGCACTCAGCTGCAAGGGTCTGCACACTCAGTTGTAGACTCTACTAGGCCTCTGCGCACTCAACTGCAGAGCCTCTACCCTCTACTACGACCCAATACACTTCAGATTCACTACTATAGTCTAACCATGCCTTCACATCTATCTATTACTTCTTAAAAGACTCTAGACTGACTTTACACTTAGAGCCTCGCTCTATTTATACAATCCCATGGCCCGCGGACCATGGGTAGGCCAACACACTCTATATTAAATTACATTATTTTAGGGCAGACAACCCTAGATTCTCGTGCTCCGCGCCTGCATTTTGCGGGGTCTTTACATTTCATTGACCAAAAATCAGGCTTTAAGCCCAAAAAACCTACTATGGGGGGATCCGCTACCCAACAGTCCCCCAACACAATCATCGTGACTCACCCCGAGTCACTGGGCTGGTACCCCTAATCTTCAGGCGAAGTCCATCCAGCAACTTCTGCGCCTCGCTTACGTCTGCAACACATTCTTCCGCTGTCCATTGTACCAATTGTGTGCATATCTACGATGCATCATTGTCAGGTGCAATTCCTTGCCTTAGTGCATATATGCCCTTCATCTGTGCCAGCTTTCCCTCAATCTTGGTAGTGACCATGAATGTTTCATTGAGCCAAGGTTGGATGTGTGCTTTAAGCACTGCTTCCTTCTGACGTGTGGCATCCACTTGTTCTTTAAGAGCCTGGGCCTCCCTCATCTTGGCCAGTTGTTGAGTAAGGGAGACTATCTACGCGGTCCACCGGATATTTTCATAAGCCTGCTGCTACTCGCGTGCTTCTGTCTCTAAACACTGTAGCGTTTGGTCTTCCTGCAATGATGTGAGTGTGAAGAGTGACTGATCTAACAAGCCCGTGCAATCCTGTATGGCATGCTCTATGGCTTCCAACCCCGATTGAATGGCGCAGTGGTGCTGCTCTCTAACTTTTGGGGGTGTATAGGGTTGCGCCTTCAGTCGCAGTTCTGCAATCTACAGGTTGAGGTCCAGCTGGATCCTTGTTGCTTCCTCCTTTGCCTCGCGGACTCCACTAGCCAATTTGTGGATCCTCACACCTACTGGTAAGTTTGTCACAATCTCTAGTTTGGGGACGCGGCGGCATACTTCCTCGACGATTTGTTCCAATTGTTGATTCTGCGCTACCGCTTCATCGCGTTGGAGGCTCAGTTTCTCGATGTTTATTCGGTGTTCACTGAGCATCTGTACCGCGCGTCCTTCCCTAGCGCGGAATTCTGTCATCACTCCATCCTGCAGCTGGTATAATATCTCTCGTGAAAGGGCAGCGAAATTTAGGCTAAGTCCCTTGATCTGGCCTACTGCGGCTCTGTCCTTCGTGTTGTCCACTGTCAGTGCTCCTTCTGGCAGTCCGACAGTATTAGCCATTTTGGTCTGTAGCAACTACTCTGTTTTTGATGTACCCATAGCCCCGTAAAAGGCTACCATTCCCTATTGTGGGGGCCACACCTGAAGTTCCTAGAGTTGCGCCCTGAGCACCCCCAACAAATTCTTCTGCTCCATCATTGCTTCTTGGAGCACCTTCCTGGTGACCTCGTGAACTGTGTTGCCAATGTCATATAGGTCACCCTCGGTCAATGTAATATGTTCCCCATCTAATTCGGAAGCCTTGATATTTTTCCGGGGCCCTGTTTCTTCTGTACTGTGCGGCCACTTTAGCTATGTTGATGATGTGTGTGGGTCTGCACCTGCCACTGTGTCATCTGTCCCTTGTCCTATGGTTAGGTATGGGCCTCTTCCTTCCTACATCGTGGTTGCCTAAGATGTTGGTGCTGCTACTGCCTTTTCTGCGGCGGCCTTCGCTGCCTCACGGAAAACCCTTACTTCTTCAGCGAGCTGCTTGTTCCACTTTTGTTATGCTAGTAGCTTGGCGGCATCCTTTTGTCTTTGAATCATCGTCTCATCGTGTGCCGCCAGATCTGGTGCACGCCATTCCGGTGGCCATGAGTCGAGCACTACGAAAACAGTGTCATCAATTGCGATGAAGGGGAGTGTGGTCCATTTCTACTCTGGATCCTTCTGTGCCCTGATATACACATTGTGCATATCTACTTTAAAGTCTACAAAGCTCTGCAGACTATCATATACCGTGGGGGATAGGCGTGGCCGTTTGTTGATCCACATTCATATGCTCACCTGCATTAGTATCCAGAAGATCTTGGTTTCACAAATTCGCCTGGCATCCTTCGTCGCCCATAGCGACGCATATTTTGTTGCTTCTGGCAAGTCTTGGTCAAGAAGAGGAAACTGACTGTCCTCAGGTAATTCCCCTGCAACCAACAGGATTGATAAGAGCAACCACATGTAGTGGAAGGTCATACCCTATTCCTGGGCCTCCCTACAATTCAAGAGGAACTCCTCGCAGAGGAATTGCGCCCAGTTGAACTGTACCCCTTCTGCGCATTGTTCGGCCAGCGCGATGAATGTTGCTGGTACTCGTTGCCATGGCATTTTCTCATCACTTTTCATGCCAGCAACTGGGTAGCGACTCAGACCCCTTTGTCTTGAATGCTATTAATCACGTAACCCCTCTGCTTTTTCTCCAACTATATTTCGTTTTCATGGCCTCTGCAATCACCAAATCTCCACTTGTACCAGCAATTTCCACGGGGTCTCTTCCCATTAGGGAAGCCGAGAAATCCTACGAATAAGCTCTGCCATGATGGGAATGGGCTCCTCCAGCCACAAGTACCCATCGTGTACCAGGAAAAGCAGTTCCCTGATGAAAAATATCATGATTGGGGCCCGATGAAAGTGTGGAATCCATAGGAGGTGGAGTAGCCCAGCCTCCTCCACCCCGTGCAGCCATTTTCATGGCTACAATGTTGTAACTTCCCCCTCCTTTCTCTGTTTCATTAGTTGGCTAGTTTCCAAATGAGGAAACTTTTTGCTATCTGCAAGGTCCCAATATCCAAACTTCATTGTGGGTACGTGGCCCAAAGCTGATCCTTCAAACAGAATTCCCTCAGGGAGGAACGGGGTTTTGAGGGTGCTTTTAACGACATCCAAATCTTTAGGTACTTTTACTCTCCCTTTCCGCGGAGGGACATACTTGGGCAGCTTTGCGGCAGTGCGTACTGGCTGAATGTCTTCCTCCATTTCTATCTCTAGTTCAATCTCTTCTACGAATGCATGGAGATCCTCCTCCTCATCATCGCTCTCAATATTAACTATTTTGCCCTTATCTTCCATAGACAGCTTACCAAACCGCGAGTTTCGCGGAGACATACGGATCGGTCCTGCTCCCTGTGGGTCCTTTTTAGGCCTCGACGTTCAGGGCGATTTTGGATTTCCAATGCATCCCCCACTAGTGACATTGGGCTCGGCGTGGCTTCCTCGGCCGTCAACATCGCTCTGTTCAGAAGGTCCTGTGTCTCTTTCGGCAATGCTTCAAACACTGAACTTGCTTTCAAAGCCTTTAAAGTCGTAAAGTCCATACGCAATTGATAGCACAATAACTGAATTCTCAAGATGCCAAGGGTTGTGCGGTGGATGACCCTCTATGATTTATAGTCCTGCCGGAATTCAAATTCGACTGTTCCCCCCTCCCTCAACTCATTAATGTGATATTGGCAGTAGATTGTTTCAAATCTAGGCCTGACTTCATGTCTTAATTGCTCGTCGCCCGCTCCTTGTTGTCTTAAAGGGGGTGTCTTATCATCAATAGTGACCCCGACGGTCAATTCCCAATCTACCTGTGTGACAGCGTGGCCTCTCATGCGCGGGTGCGACCATTGGGATCGACTAACCCTATGCGCAGTCCTCCTATCGTGCCGCTTCCATACATACTTGATTATAGTCCCGCGCTCTCTTCCAACTGCTTGGAGCGCTGAGAGTGTGCTTTCTACAGATAGTAAGGTGGTTACTTCACCCACGCGAGGCTTCCCTGCACCTTCCAGCCTAGTCCGCGGGTACCCCGCAATTACCCTGACATCAGTCAGTGCTTTGCGTTCTTCTTTACACGGTGCACTCCCCTGATTCCTTTGTCTAGTGAGGTGAGGCCACACCCATGATGGCAAAGCCCAAAATTCTTCCAATGCAGTAGTATAGCTACCTACCTTTTGTTATGTTGGGCTTAGTTTCTCGGTGCATCCTGCCTGTGTGATTTCGGTTTCCAGTTTGTTGATTTCTTCGTCCAAGATCCTACTTTTCTTCCTCAGCCGTACTCGATCTTCTTCAAGTTTGTGAATTTTCAAGTGCCCTTTCCAAATGGCTTCCTGAATTTGCATATGTTTGGCCCCGCGTGGCTACAGAATTCCTTCATCCTGGTACTTACGAATCATTCCAATTATGTGAGAATTTCTTCCTCCCAAACCTATGGCCTCGACTCTGCCCGTCATCTTTAGGATCATTTCCACACTCAGATTCTTGTACATGGCCCTAGAGGCCCATTGAACCAGTGGTATGTGCTGGTCCCAATCAGTCCATCTGGACTGGTGAACCTTGTTCAAGATCCCACATACCCTCATGAATGCTTCTATGTGGAACTTTTGCTATGCACGACGCTCTCCCTGCTACTACAGCTGGTTCCAAGTGTTGATCCATAGTCTAGGGTGTGGGGTTGTGGACGACCCAGCCCACGTCTGTACCCATCAACACAAGTGAGAGCGAAACCTTCTCGGTCCTAGCTACCTGATTCTCGTTTGGCGCTAGGGGCTTTCAATCCATAATCGTATCCACCTTTTATCTTCGCGCTAGCTTACCATGGTCTCTAGACACGTACTCCATCCCTGTACAGGTGTCGCGCACAGTATTCCTTCCAGCGCAGTGTACCATTGCTGTTCTGGTACTGTGCTTCCAACTTGGTCCAGGAATTTATCCACTGTTGTCACGTCATCATGTGTTGGTAGTTCCCTTGCCTCTGTTGTCACACGACAGAGTGATCTAGTCATCATGTTGCAATTTAGCGTCATCACCTCGTGCAACCGGTTCTGCTAGCGTTCTACTTCCTCGTCTGAATCTGAAGTGCAGGAGCTGTCGCGCTCCCACGAGATTCTTCCATCCGTGGTCAGATTCACCTGATCCTGATCCTGCACAGTTATCTGGTAAATGCAATCCAGCTCATCGTCGTGCACGGGTTCAGTGTAGCGTGCTCCTTCGGATGGGTCTAACATGACTACCACACGCAGTGACTTTTTCTCGAATATCATCTTCCACTTCTTCAAGTTGATGACTCCATTCATATCAGTCACCCAGTCTATTCCTAACAGTGTGGGATAAGGATTGTTGTCATCAACAATCTCTATTACTTCAAAGTCCGTCTGTGTGCTCGTGCCTTCAATATCGACTGTTACTCCTTGCAACCTTCCCATGGGCACGATCTTCTGTTGGTTCACCATTTGTAATTGAATAGGGGACCACTACAACGCAGGCCTGCCCATGCGTTCCCAGGTTTGCTTAGGTAACACATTCGCGTCGGACCCCAAGTCTAAGATTACCTGATCCATTTCGTATTCAGCAATTTGCGCCGTCAATCTCATCTCCCTTCCAGTGCACAATGTATGCTTTCCCAATTTTCGGACTACGCGCAGTTCACCCAACCTTGCGCACCTAGTGATCGACTCTTGTATTCCTTTAACTGCCCTATTATCGCGTAACTGCTCCATGCATGTCTCCAGAAAGGTAGTAAGCATGGAAGGATCCATTCGCTGCTCTGGTTGATCCTTACTAACTGAAGTGGAGGCCTCTGTGAAGCTCTTCTTAGCTTCCATAAACGTCTCCTATGCGCGTTCTAAGTTGGACTCAAGTTCCTTTGCAGGAGCCTTGTGAACCCATGTATCTTCCTCGGGCTGCTTCCCCTTATCTTCCCCTGTGGTCGCACCACTTTTGAGCATCATGTTCACGTTGGGGTCTTCATCATAGGGTTCAAATTTCATCATTTGGATATTCTGAGTTGGAGGGGACTGGAGTACCCCTTTCTCGTGCATCTATGTTATCAACGTAGGAAAATCTATCATTTCATGGTCAAACTGATCGCAATATGAACAAGAAATTCTCGTTGGATTAGTACAATCACAGGCGTAGTGCCCTCGTCCTCTGCAATTGTAACAAATCAACTATCTGTGGCCCCTTCCTGGTCCCATTCCTCCTTGTCCTCGACCTCGCCCCTGAAATCCAGTGCGCTCTATCCTCACAGTGGGGTCTAGGGCTCGCGTTTCTGTCTACATCCTATATGCTGGGGTCCAACCCATCATTAGCTCATAGCTACAACAAGTGCGCTCATCGTGGCCTACCAACCTATAGAAATTACAAAACAGTTGATGTGGAGCCTGTGTATACTTCTGCAGCAAGTGACAGTTGTCTATCGTGTGTTTTCCTCCTATCTGATAGATCATGCACCATAACGTTGGTGTCACACTTGGCCTTGCCTGTGCTTCTAGTCTCAATGGCATTGGTCCCCCTCCTGCTAAGTAGTTCGCGAATACTGGATAGTGATCCTTGTCATGACCCTGACCTTTACATTTTATACACCATACTTCTTCGCGCGCCTCTAGCCATGGTGCCCTATCCTGCTTCAAACTCTGCATCTCCAAGCATAGATTCTGTAGTTGCATATGGATTTGTTGAACTCCCAACCCAAGATCTTGTATCGGGGTCTCATGCAACCTCATTGCCATTTCTAATGCTTCAGCCTGGGTTGAAAGCTTCTATTGTGATAGCGCCGTCCTCAGGTGCGGTGTCAGAGATGCCACAAACCATGCGCGGTGCTACGCATCTGTGAGCGTCATATTAGCCTCGCGGATCGTACTCTTCAGTCGCTGATCCAGATCCCAGGGGGTCTCGCCCGGGAGCATCGCGATCTCTTTGAACCCAATGATTGACTGCGTCTCAGATTTTGGCCGACTAAATTCTCTGTTCAATGCATTCTAGATCTCTGCTATCCCTGTGTTTGGGTGATCGTTAGAGTGCTTGATATACCAAGTCAACGTGTGATCCTGCAACGCACTCACCAATGTAGCCTTCTTAATGTTATCATCTGTGACCCCTTGCGCTTCCCACACTACTCTTACCACGAACTAGAACTGGTTTGGGTCCTCATTTCCTACTCCTCTGAATACGAGTAGCTTGATCACATTCGCCATGCTGAACTATGGGGTTAGTGGAGGTGGAGTGGGTGAAGATGGAGGTGAGGGAGGTGAAGCGGGTGGTGGCATGGGTGGAGGTGGTAACTGCGGAATACACTGCTTTATCAATCGGACCACACTTCTCGGAGAGAACCGAGCGAGCTCTTCCTCGCTCTCTCGCGACAGTGAAATTAATGGACTGTTCTCTAATTCCCCGCTACCTTTGTAGATTTTTCCGCTCCGTGTCGTTCCAAACATTAATGTATTCGCATGACCCGCTTTTCACATAACAACATCTTAATCCAGGTATTCAAAGATTTAATATACTTACCTTGCGGTCCTTTGAGAAAACGTCATTCTGCTTCGTTGTAGCTCACGGTTGTGTCTATCGTGAACTCAATGATGAATCCCCCTATTATCCGATCAAGCTAGTGGTCTACAGCTCGTGCGATCTTTTCTTTTGATACCTCTAGTCGGTGCACCAACTCCGAGGTCCACACTATTAGTTGGTCAAGCTTATACCTTCCTTGACTATCTGCTAATCTCGCGATCCAATCATTCAGTTTAGATGGAAAAGATACAAAGAAAATCTCGTGGATTTCCATATACACGTAGTGATCCAACCACTTTTTCTTAGATAGTTGTGGAGTTCTATTTTTCTGTGTCACGAACTCTTGAATCTTCTGATCCAACCACTCTTCAATTTCCTTCTTTGTTGGGTTCTAATGTTCTGACATTAGACATCCCTTAGGAAGATCCTTATCCTGACAATGGAACCATTTGTTGGCTATGTGGGGCCTAACCTAGGTTCAACAGTGAGTTTAGCTAAGCAAATCCCGATACTACCGGCCCTTTTAGCAACAGTTCGCGGAGCGCGGACTAAGGTCTCACTCGAGGTAGTATGGGGGGGTGCTGGAACCAGGTTTCTGCATCGTAGGGATGTCTTGATGTGGGAGATCGATGCCTAATCCACCCTTCATACTTACTAGATTACGCGTACCGGAAAGCTTCCGGTGTTTTGTGGAACCGCCTTCGCGTAGCTTTAGCCGCAGTGCGACCAATGTTACTTACCCAATTCTTCCTTAATTAGGGTTTGTTCATTAATTACTAAGAAGATTCTCAATCATAGGCATACATATAAGTGCGCGCAGATAAATAAACATGTATTATCAACACATAACATTCAATTACAGATCTATGAACCAGATGCACAATATATCAAACCAACTGATCTTTATTAACAATGCCTTCAAAGCTTGATCCAGTACAGACTTGACTCCTTCTTGCACACTCAGCTGCAGGGGTCTGCGCACTCAGCTGCGGACTCTACTAGGCCTCTGTGCACTCAGCTGCAGAGCCTCTACCCTCTACTACGACCCAATACACTTCAAATTCACTGCTATAGTCTAACGATGCCTTCGCATCTATCTATTACTTCTCAAAAGACTCCATACTGACTTTACACTTAGATGCTTGCTCTATTTAAACAATCCCATGGCCCGCGAACCATGGGTAGGCCAACACACTCTATATTAAATTACATTATTTTTGGGCGGACAACCCTAGACTCTTGCGCTCCACGCCCGCATTTTGTGGGGTCTTTACATTTCATTGACCAAAACCCGGGCTTTAAGTCCCAAAAATTTGCTATGGGGGGATCCGCTACCCAACACTTAATGTTCTAGGGAAAGTGACACTATTGGCTGATGCAAAGATCTCGTCCTTGGTGAAGCCACTTGATGATGTACGGTTGTGGATACATTGGAGTCTTTAGGCCTAGACGCTTCACAAACTCTATTGAAATGAGGTTCTTTTGGCTCCCGCTATCGACTATGAACTACATCAATGAGCCATTAACCCACATCTATGAGTGTGCATTCCCCCTCCTCTAGATCTTCAAGATCATTCTTTTGGATCTTAGTGGTGGCCATGTTGGAACTGGGCTCTGCATCAATGATCTACTTTCCTTTGTCATTCCCCTTATTGGGTTCTAACTCAAAGTCAGAACATGCATCTGATTCAGAGGCCTCCAGCTCGGCCACCAGTGATTGCTTGGCCCAACACTCACTTGTGTTGTGAGTGGAGCTCTTATGGAACTCACACCATTTTCCTGTGTCCTTCTTTGTCTATGTGTTGTTGTTCTTTTCTTGCAGCTTTGAAGGGTTTTCCTAGGTAGCCCTACCTTGGCTTTGTCCTTTGATCTGTGGCTTAGGGGCGCCTTTCCCTTGATTTGGATTCGCAAATCCAAAATCCCACTTCTTTTATTTAAACTTCTGCTCAATCTTGACAGCATACCAATACGCCGTGCCGATTGAGGAAATATCTAGGAACTCCATCTCGTCCTAGATGTACTTGTGTAGACAACCACGGTACTTGAGTACCAAATGGGACTCAGAATCCTTGATACCTAGCTTCGTGCAAAGGGTGTGGAAAAAATTTGTGAACTCCAGCACACCTTGGTCCCTTCCTTGCCATAGTATGGTCCACTTTATGTATTTATCTTCCTAGCTCTCAACAGGGTGATATTGTCCCTTGATGGTGTCTCGGAAAGTATCCCAAGTGGGTGTCGCTGAAAATAGGGAGGGTTCACTCTTGTCCTTTTGTTCATAGTAGGTTTCCCACCAATCCTTCGCGTGTGGGGTGGCTTTGAGAAGTGAAAAAGTAATATTTTCTCGATTGGAAAAGTCATGAACTGAAAAATATCCTTCCAAAAGATTTAACCATTTATCTATGGTGCATGTATCTATCTGGCCCTCAAATATGGGAATATCAAAGTTAACTTGTACCTTAAAAGGAGTGGTGTCTCCAGAGTGGTTGTTGGATGAAGATGTGTCGCCTGTGGATAGTTGTTGAAGGATCTGGGAAAGTTATCCATCATTGTGTTCCTCTATCGCTCGAGGGCTTCCTCGAACAACATTTTGAAAGGATCTCTTGCCCCCTTGTCTTTCTTTTCTTCACCATTTGAGGCCATTGGGGTTTGCAAGGCTGGTCTTGCAATGATTCAACTAGATCAAGCCCTAACTCCTTATGCCTTGGCCTCAATGGGGACATGCAAAGAAGAACAAAGAAAGAGTAAACCACTATGATACCACTGATCTGAACTTAAACAAGAATACAACAAATAACATATATAACCATAAATATATAGATGCAGCAGAAATAACACTTCATTTCATTAATAGAAAAATATTGAACTATGCTCACAAACAGAATGAAAATAAACTAGCCCGGGCAATGGTAGCTTATCTATGAGAATAGATGTGGCAACTACATACCTCTGAACTGTGTTACAATGAGGCTCAAGGGCGTATTTATTATTGAGCAACAAGAAAAAAACCATAAACAACCAAAACCTTAACCCCAAGAGATGTAACACCAAGAGTTTGTGGGCCTTGTTGGCATTAGATGGGCAGCCAACTTCCCAGGGTCATAACTTGGTCATATTATCTCCATTTGGCACGTACAACCCTTGTTGGAAATGTCTCTCTCATTACTACAGGATTTACAATAGGCCCAGATATAGCCCTGCAACAAACCTAAAAAACATTGTTTCAGGGGTCAAAACTGCTCCAGAAGTTCAGGACCTGAAAATATGCTAAAAATAGTAAATGCTGAATTAAACAAGGAAATAGATGAAACCAACTGAAGGTCTAGGTGGAATAGGCGGTTGTCCCCTAATATCCACTTGGATCAATCATACTCATAAAATTGAAAATACTAGGTAATGTTTAGCAACCAAGATTCTGCATTCTCCTCTTTTTCATTGTAAAAGGTAGGAGGCCTTATCTTTTTAAATTCTCAATGTAACTCTATTTTCTTTTTATTTTTTTGTTTTTGTGCTTTTGGAGAAGTTTTGTCATACTCATTTCCACTCTTAGATATTTCTGTCTTTGGATCAAAATGATTATTTTCAAGGGATATTCCTTATCCCTGTCTACCTCTGTATCCGGAGGTTTGTGACTTAACTTTTCAGTCAAATCCTTTATCATTTTTTCCTATTATTTTCATGCCCTTAGCAAGCATTCATGACCAGCTTTGATATTGGCCAATTCTCAATGTAAATCTCTTACTATTTCTAAGAACTTAGTGGTTGGAGGTGTATCTTCCCCTCCCATCTCCACATACACTTTTCCTCCTTCTATAGGAGGTGGATTTGAGGCTTCTACCATCCTATATTGTTATGTTGCCTCACTTATGTACCTTATTAGTAAATATACAAAACATATTAGTTTTTCATACATTCCATAATATATTATGACATAGGCATTCTATTTTTTGGCTATGGTTTTCCCTTAGGCCTAGCTTTGCAACCTACAACTCTGATACCATTTGTAACATACCCAATTTCACCATACATTTTTTTGTTTCTATATTAGGATTACTAATAGTATTATTCTCTTCAATTTATCTCCCAAGTATTACTTAGGTTGTATGCAGCTAGGAATGGTGGTTTTCCTAATTTTCCTTGCATTAGATATTAAAATGGCCTTCATTTAAACCTTGATCCTTTTCTTCATTATAATTGGTTTCTCATTTCCCCTTCGTTATAATAATTTCTCTATCCCTCATAGAAATTATTCATACATATTTATAGTGTTAGCATTAATAAAAGGCATCTCTAGGATTCATATCCAAGATTCATGTAATAAACTTGTTCTATATTAAATCATTAAACATATGCAACTCATGTATTATAGTCCAGTTTCGAGCACATGCATGTTTTTTTAATGTGATTTCATATGGGGCTTTTGAATGTGGTATATCATAATATTTGGATTCCATGTGGGCTAATTTTTGTTGCCCTTTATGTTTAATGTATCACGTATGTTCCACCTAGCCTATGGATCAATATCCACATGACCTTGTTCACATGTTATTCATATGACCAATGTATTGATTTGTTTTAACGGTGGTGATTCATGTCTTAATCATCAACGATTGTGATTATGAGGAGGTAAAATTAGGTCATATTT
This sequence comes from Pinus tabuliformis, assembly GCA_031772625.1. NCBI lineage: Eukaryota > Viridiplantae > Streptophyta > Pinopsida > Pinales > Pinaceae > Pinus > Pinus tabuliformis. The sequence continues at coordinate 637,596,070 of CM062807.1, read as the reverse complement.
CCCTTACAGCAACATTGGTTGAGTTTCATTTGGCTATGTGACTGTAGAGGAGTGCCTCTCTAAGGGTTTTGATGTAAAATGGTTTCTTCTAAGCCCTAAATCGAATATTTTGACCCTTCAGCTTTGGTTACCCCTCTTATTCCAGTACCTATGATTCTTTTTTTTTGGAGAGTTCAATCTTTTCACTGCTCGGGTATATAAAAATTTAAATGGAGTATTTCTCTAATTAATTTCTCCCCATTCACATTCACTACTCTAATATTTTTTTACTAGGTTGATTTACAGGGTAACGATGCCATGGGCATTCCCATGTAGGGTTTTTGCTAGCCCTTTTTATGAGTTGGATGTTTAAACTTGTTTTCTAATCTGTTGCCTCCTATGAGGTTGAGATATGAGTGGATGAACCTGTGTGACTCAGAGAATCATTATATCTAAGCATAAGTGTGCAGGGTTTTTATGGATACATTTTTACCCAGACTTTTGATTTCTCTGTTACAGACCTTTTCGTTCCCGGGATTGGAATGGATATGGCGACCTGGGCTTCGAATAATGAAAATATATACGAGGTTTGTAATTAATTTTTTTGGTCACTTCTTGAGTATAACTAGTCATGCATTTATCATTCTCCTATGACTATACATGTTTTTTTTTCTCAATTCATAGTAATATATTAGAATTCTTCACCTATTTATTCACCATCACCCATCTCTGACTTCTTCAATAATTCTCATCCTGATGAACCACAGAGGCTGGTTCGAAACGTCGATGCACTAAAACAACAGATGCGATGAATCCGGAAGATACAACCACACAGAACACAAATCGCAAAAGTCTCAAATCCATAATCATAGTAATATATTAGAATTCTATTCCGACTCTTATTATTTTTATGTAGCAGATTCTTTTACAACTTTCACTGTTGGTTTTATAATATATAAGTTTAAAGTAATGAACCAATAACACTATTATACATTAAGTAAATCACTCTCTTCTAACCAGCTTCTTTATAAAATACACATAATTATTCACGGTACAAGCTAGACTCACAAACTGAACAGATAATTCCCAAATTATTCAAGAACATCATAGACATACCATATCTACTTTAGTTTATTTTTCTCAACTCATGTTACGAAAATTCATTTTTTATCTCTTTTCCAAAGGAAAATTATACATTTATACGCCTAATTAAAAGATATAACAATTCTATCATATCGATTGCCGTCATTCACTTTCATCAATACAAATTATTTCTTTCTACAATGAGCATGTATTCATAAATTCTCGGTAATCATACTTTGTATTTGCATTCCATCTTAAAATACTTCTCAAGATTATAACTATTATATGCACGCATATGATTCTCAGAGCTATGACTTGTACATGTATGCAAAATATAATAAGAATATAATATCTAATCTATCACCATTCGACTATCACATCTTTATTAATTGGACATAGCTTTTGTAATATAATATACATTAATTTCATGCATCATATACCAATATGCAATTTGCAATAATTCAAATCCAATAGGAATACGTCGAATAAAACAAAAAAAATTGTCTAATCGTAATAAATTTATTGGGGAATATTCAGGAACTGAGCACGTTCCACCCAACCATGAGCCGTGTCTGCGAGTTCTCCCTGAGCTCTTTCCCTCCAGAATAAAAAACTTCTTTTATAGATTTATTCCCAACATGTTTTTAGCAACAACATGCTTTAAGGTCTACTAACATTTTTCCTAGGCATTTTTGTTTGTCTTTTTTTTTAAGGTTATTTTATTTTTCTTTAAAGCATGTGTTTCTCTCTCATAATTCTTTATTCCACCCCACTTAGTATTTATCTTCAACTAAATGATTAACATAATCTTTATCTCCCATTAAGTTAATTTAATTTATTTTAATTATTTTTTCCTAAAAATTTTTAGGAGACTTTTAGGGAAATATTTCTCTCTCATTATGTTAATTTAATTTATTTTAATTATTTTTTCCTAAAAATTTTTAGAATACTTTTAGCGAAGGTTCATCACGTGGACTTGACCACCAACAAATTTTTCTAAGCCTGCAAGGAGACTTGCAAACTCTAGTGCTCTTTCCACTATATTTCCAAGAAATTTATTTATTAACTCAATTAAAAATAAAATAATAACAACATCATCTCATAAGTCCCATCATGGCTTCCATAGTCATTTATTGTAATAATAGTTCAATGTCTAAAACTAATAAATGTTCAAAAAACAAAGTCATAGGGGTGTCAATTAATAAATTTTAAATATTAAAAAAAAAGTAAAGAATTGAAAAAAAAACTCAAAACCTAATTTTAAGCATTTCTTATTTTATTATTAGTCCCTTCTAAGGCAAGACTCTAGCAATTGATTTTTTTTGTTGACCATTATTAGTTTTGCATTGACAAATGCAACTTATAATGTTTAACTTTGAAAAAAAAATATATTTATTTTTCAATATTATTGCAAAAATTAATTTTGAAATATTAGATTGGAATATAAAATTGAAAGTCCTATTGTAGTTTCTATATGTGGATAACTGCCTCAAATTTTATGCCATAATATTTGGATGTAGTTGCAATATTTATTCCATGATTTTTATATATTTCTGGAGCTATTTTTCATTGTTAAACTTCATAGGAAAACCAACCAAAATCAAAATCTTTTAAAATAGTTCATATACATGTAAATAACATATTTACCATAAATTACTACGCACCATAATTTAAGCAAGTATTTGCATAAAAAATGGATAGAAACAAGACATAAATAAATATACTCACCAAAATATATTGCACATTATTATTTATGTATCCTTTACATTTTCATAAGTAGGAGTAAAAATGTAGATGTGCAAGTTTACTAGTGGTTACTACTCATCAAGATTTATGCAAGTCCTTGCCTCTTAGTTGGTAATTGAATTTTACATTTCATTTATATCAATTTAAACTTTTTATGAAAGCATAATTTCCACTTAAATGGTAGTGACTAAGCTACCATGCAACATTTGTTTATTTTTATTTTTACTTAATTGGTTTGAAAAATGTCACAATAATTTCTGCTATCTATTAATCAATAACTAGTTTCAAAAACATAATTGTACATAGTTTCAATTAAATAAAAGTTGTTTATTATAATAGTTTCTTTTCCATATGAATGAAGGTTTCTAGTGCTTGGATTTGGTATCAATCATGAGCATCTTTTAAAAAAAGGAAATATGTTTGCATGCCATATTCATTAAATGACTAGTAAATATTAGTAGGTATCAATATTGTAGATCTGAAGTTGTTAAAATTAAAAAACCATAAAAATCAACTAAATTATAACTTTATTTTAAGACATTAGTATTATTATACATTTTAAAAAATATGTAACATAATTTTTAATAAGGAAATAGGCTTATCATATGAAACTTGTTCGTATAAAAGTTTTTTTAATTAATAAATATAATTAAATGGCAAAAATAGGCATCACTACATTGGAAGTGAATATCAATCTTTATTTTCGGTATACTATTAAAAATATTTTAGAATATTTAATAAAAAATTAAATTCTACTTTTTAAAGTAATAATTATTGATAATTAGTCAAGTCTCACTAGCACAACCGGTTCAGGATGGACCTTGTCATCAAGGTGACCCAAGATCAAACTTCACGGGGGTGGTTGTGCCCTGTAATACGGGGAGGAGACATGCTAAAAAAAACCCAGTTAGCTAAGGGCTAGCGTGGCCCATGCCAAGTGTGATCCCTGGATGACTAGATACCCCTAGGTCGCACCTCCTCAAGCTACATGCCAGGCCTAGAAGATTACAAACAACTTGACAAAAAAAATTAATGATAATTAAATTGAAATTCTAAAAACCCTATTCACTACCATGTTAACCACAAAGTAAAATTTAACTAATATAATGAACATTAATATATAATAACCATTAACCACACACGTTAAAATTAACAAATGTAGAGAATCTCTCTATGAAAATTTGCAAATTTCACTATAAAAATTGAAATTCTACGGATTTTAACATTCATTGAGATTTTACCCGGATGCGGGTGACACTTGGATTCATCCGAACACATGTAATGGGGGGCAGCTGTGGTCTTAAGATCGTCTGGCCGGACGGTCTATTAACTTGCCCCTGCCAAGCATTAACGCAGTTTGCGGTGGAGAGGATGGCTCTGCAGAAGAGGGATGGCCTCACGCGAGGCGAATTGATTGTCTTGTACGCAGTTCTATGGAGTTTTGGCTCCATTGCCGCCAGATCGTTCAGTTCCACGTCCTATAAAATGAAGCGTATGAATCAGTTCAGTGATTTGAGGCATTGTTATGTTCAGTTGTCTGGGTGTAAGATTGAGCCGAATGCTGGCGGAAGGGGTAGGGGCCATAGCCTAACCTCTGTTCCATTCGCGTGTTCTGGGCACTCTGTTCCGACTGCGTGTTCTGGGCATCCGCTGGAGGAAGGCTCAGTTAGGCACCAAAATTGGGTAATTGTTATTAAGGAGAACCGGTTAGATAATTACATTCCTGATTTTTCACTGTTTTTTGCTAGCAAAGTGTGCTCTCCAGGGATAATGGCGCCACGACAAAGGGGAGTCCCGAGGCGTGGAGGGGTTTGGGGAATTCGCGGCAGGCAAGAGGCCCAGGCAATTCAGCCAGTGGCCATGTTGGAGCCTCAGTCCTCTCCCTCTGAAGAGTCCGACCAGTTGGACAGTCAAGTCCACACTTCTCGTTGCACCTTTCGCTGCCGGAGAAATCAGACACATCACTCATTGCTTATCACAGTCATTGCAACGGAGGAGGAGGACGACTCGTCCAGTCAGGAAGAGCCTAACAGGGAGCCGGAGCAATTGAACCCTGCTCGGGCACCAGTAATGGGGGAAAATATTGATAATGAAATTGCTGTTGATGTCACTCTGATGGAGCCTCCTCCGGGATTGAGATCGCCTCAGCAACCAACTCAAGGTTTGTCTCAGCATCCGGCACATGGCTCGCATCAGAATCCCGCTTACTCCGGCAATCAGCTCACCAACAGTCTGGAGCCGAATGAGGAAACTTACAAGCCGGGAACTGAACAAGGTGAGCCTCCAAGGGCTTAGTTCATGTTTCCTCTGATGCTTAATGAAAATGTTTTGGAATTTTGAGGGGACTCATTCTGGTTTAGAAGGGTCCAGCCGTCGGTTTCATAGTAGGGAGTCCTCAAGAAATCTCAGCACTCCCAGTATTCTGAAGAATATGGACTTCCCACCACAGTTTGGTACGTTAGTTTCTGCAGCAAGCCACACTGGAAAGGCAAGCTTCTCAAATCAAATGCTGCTCTTTTGCATGGTCTTTTATGTAAGCCAGAAGTCCATCAGATATAGCTTTGTTATGCTCTCTGTTACTTTCTCCATATATGTAATCCAGGTTGCCTTGAGCACCTGTAGTCTTCTCTGATAGAGGATGCTCCTCTGCATCTTCAGAGGCCTTGGCCTCTTTGTAAATAATTTTCTTTTTCTTAATACAATAGATCAGCCTTTATCCAGAAAAAAAAAAAAAAAAACATTCATTGAGATTTTGTAGTCCACGTTAATAAAAGCATATTACCTTGAAAATTCATTTTTTAATGTATCAGGGTATGTTGCGCATTAATAAAAATACAAGTATATTACCGAGAAATTTCACGTGCAATATTTGAATCCTTGTCATCTTTCTTTTTTCTAATTAAATATATCATGGTGCATTCCTTAATCATGCATCGATGATGCTAAGTTTCCTAGTCTTTTTCCGTGGAAGGTTCGACAATACAAGATGATGCTATGTTCGAGACTGGTTGGTAACCATCAAAGTGACGAATGGACGGTACGAAATATTGAAAACAATGGGACATTTCTTTATGTGGAAACTGACTTGGATTGAACCATATTAATACGTTTGAAACATGAAATCTATCTCTTACTATCGTGAACATCCATGAACATCCAATGGTGCATTTTTTTTAGGCCCAAAAAAGGAAAAAATGTACTTTTATGGAGAACAAAGGAGTACATGCAACTATTGATAATGTCTTTATATCATGGAAATCTTTAAAGACCTAACAAAAATATTTTATAGAAAATTTTCCAGCGAAAACCAATAAACTCTGGTTTGTTTACAATAAATACAAAACTATAAACTAATACAAGAAGTAAAAAAAATTGTATAATCTTCAAAAGTCCAAAAACCATAAGTAATACAAAATTATAATTGGACACAACATATATAAGTAGATTCCACACAACGAGCTCGACATAACCACAAATATAGTTGATGTCAAAGTTGTAGCTGTTTGGGATGATAGCCTGTGGGAATCTCAATTTTCTATCTTCCAACTAGTGAGTCCTCCTGAAAATTTTCAAGGAAAATATAATCTTCCTCTACTTGTAATCCTCTCTTCCAGAGGGATTCTTCCCTACTATTCAATTCCCTATGAACATGATGGACAAATAAAGTATGTAAATGTTTCCTCAACACCTAAATTCTATCCAACCAACACTATAGGAGAAGTGTCTCCATTTTTTTCTTATCATTCAACCAATCAACCACAACCTTTGAGTCACCATATATATAAAGGGAAACTAAATCCATTGATGCAACAATATACATACGGGCACAAACTGATATGAATTTTTCTCTTGTATTGGAGCCACTCCCTGCATTCACATCAAAATTGTATAGAAACATTGCCACGCATGGAGATATGGCCACCATAACCACAATAACCCAGTTGTTAAGCCCTATCAAATAAACCATTATACTCCATCACAAGAGCATGTGTAAAAAGGATGAAGTGCATCTTGCTAGATGGAAAAGGGTGATGATAGTTATAAAAGAACTCGAGGATCTGAGGAAGAATCCAAAGGATGTTGAAGTGAGGGCCCTAAAATGTCTTCTTGTTCTACACTTTCCAAATTTCCCATGCTATGAAGATTGGGGGAAATTTAAAAGGACCCATATTACGAACTCACCAACTAATATTAGTTTCTAGAAAGAAAATGGATCTAAATTCTAGAAAACTTAGAGTGTGTACAACCCACTGCCATAAGGCTCTGTAGATGACACAAGAAAATGAAAGATATTCTACAGACCCTAATCCATGCATATAAAGGATACGGATGTTTGAAACTTTTAACCCATGATGAATCAAATTATCCCAAGTCAATATCTTTTTGTTTAAATCTAGCCACATGAAACACTTCAGTTTTAGCGAGATCAACCATTTCCAAATTAACTTCATCCACTATTTAACACCCGTAATATTTGCATGCTCATTAATAACATTGTAAGCCAACCTATCCATGACTTGACTTGTGGCAACATTCCCAAGCCAAACTATCATGTCCCTCTTATTATTGAGAATGAACCCACTGTGTCACAATTTTGTAACACGACCATCCCATTCATAGGTCAAAGGGCCCCAAAGACCCAAGTCATGTAAGGTATACCATCTGCCATTTTCCAATACTAGGCATCAAGCGCATAAAAAAGATAGAGTTTGTAAATCACATAAAACATTTATATGAGTGATTAGGTCAGAATATAGTTTGTAAAACATCTCCCCCTCAATGAAAGGGTTAATTCCCAGACATACATTATCTCCTCGATCAACTTTCCAAGCCATCCATCTTCTAATCCAAGGTATTCAGTCCAACATACCTCTCCAAAATTTGGATCCCCCATCATAATTAAAATTCCTGCCATAACAAATCTAATCAATAAAAGGTTGGTTTTTGAAATAATTATCTGCAACAATGTTGCTCCAAGTTCCAACACTACTCGTCACCCTGGAAAGAATTTTCATGGCAAGGGCAACACCAAAATTGTGGAGGTTCTTAAAACCCCAACCTCCACAACCTTTTTGCTTTAATAACGACCCCCAATTGACCATAACTTCTCCCTGAGTTATTCCCATAGTTTCTTCATCTTAGATAAACATACACCATTGTTTAGACCAAAACTCATGTATATGCACAACTGTCCTTCATGAGATCCACATACAGAAAGAAAAATGTTGAACTTTCATAGCCAAAACTTCCCCTGAGCCTGTACTGTATGTTCTTGTTTCACTGTTACTACAGGAGATGCACTTTCAATAATATAAGGAACATGAATATTAAATCAATATGGGAATCATCATCAAGATATACATATGTATATCTCCCCTTGATACCATGCATCACTGATCCTGAAGACCTGATAATCATCTTCTGCACTTCATGAGGTTATGTGCCTCTCATCACTTCTGCAGTCACTATGAGAAGTACTGTTTTAAGAATAATGTACTGCAACAGAGATCATCTTCTTTTACTATGAGTTTAATTCCTCCTCATTTCTGTGAGAATTCAGTTCTTTAAACACGTATAATTTGTTTGGATTTATGTATCCTCTTGCTATGGCTTTTCTAGTTTCATCATCCATAACCATGCATTTGGTTGATGTAAACACAATTATATTTCATTTATCCGACATTTGACCTACAATTATATTTACTTTATCCGACCTTTGACCCAATGTCGAATAAAACCACCGGCGACGTCATCTCTGTCTTCATCTTTTATTATAAAGAAAAACATATTACAATCTTGTACTATCGCAAACTCATAATAGTACGCAAACACCCACCTGCAGAAGGCTACAACCTTCACTCATTCTCTAGCAGCCACTAGAAGGGGTCTCTAACCCCTTGATCTCGTTTATCAACACCCACCAGAAGGGTGCTCCAACCCTCTGTTCATATTCACCAACTACCACTAGAAGGAAGCTCTGACTTTGTCACTGAAGGCTCCAACCCTCAACACCTTTGTGGACCACGTTTCATAATATTTCATACTAGATCCCCCTGATCCAAAACATCAAAATTGTAGGCCACTTTTCATCACGTTTTCATACTAGATCCACTATTATTATTTAAGCCCAATAACAAATATCAATACTGAAACCAATCACTACATCAAATTACTTAATCACTGAACCAATCAAATCACTGAATTTATACCATTTCTTACAACTCAATCAAACCAAACCATAACAGATATAATCCATCAGATACATCAATATACCAAGACAGTCATTGTTACCCATCACAGAATCCAGTTGCTACTACTGCAAAACTCTGATCAATCATATGTCAGAATATATACACTACTGTCCTAAGTCATAATTGTGTACAAATCTAAAAATGCTAAACAACTGAGTATAAATCACTATCAGACTAAATCAATTATTGAATCACATACTGAACCCATCAAAGATCATTTACCCAGATACAGATCATCACATAGTAGCATCATCTCTAATCAATATATCATTCCATAAATAATTCAACACAACCTGAATTGTTAAACATAAATTATCATGTGAGAAACATCACTGATAGACAACAAAAAACATAATAGAATTGATGAGACATCATTAACAACCATACTGAAAAACCCTAGCATATCTGTGTGACTCATATAAATCATATCCCCGTATGTACGTGGTTATCATTCACTACACGTGTGTACAGATATGTCCATACTGCAGAATATATACACAACTACCCAATAGAGGATCTGCGTATGTATGCGACTTCTCAGTGTAAAACCTGCATACAAATCTGTAATCACTGAGACATACCTTCCCTGCAATACAACATCTTTCAAACCCAAATAATGACATGAAAACTATTACAGGCACACATCATAATTTCTGTACTCAAGCTTCTGTGATCCATAATGAATTAAGCAAAGTCTATGATGATGAACTACACTTGTTGGTTCAAAACACATCGACCAAAAAATATTCTCTTATGTGATTTCTACCGAAAGACTTTACTTAACACATCATAATGTTACCATCACAAATCTATCAAACCATAAACAAATTATTCTATATGTGGTCATTTCATATCTATTAGATATGATCCATCTCCATTCTCCTTGGTGCACTCCTATTTCAGATCAAGTCATTCATCATATGCACACATAAACACTTTGATTTCCATCTTCTTATATAGTATGATCCTCAACCAATACCTTAGGCAGATCCTTTAGTAATTTCGATGTTATTATTTGATGAGATCAAATATCCATTGTCACGCTCATTACTATGGGCAAATACTATGGCAAAGACCCTTGGTATTCATAATAGCACGGTGCAGAAACTGTACACAACTTCTCTTCATCATACATGTGTATGTATGTGGCCTCTCTTCACAAGACCTGTGTATACTTTCCTAAACTCTACCATTATCATATTTCTATCTCTAATCTGATATTCCTTTTTCCATACCACTTGTAGTATCTATGTAACTCTCATGTTGATATCTTTATCAATTAGGTTTCCATCAAGGACAACCTTTATCTATTCTCTGTGTCACACTAAATAATCATCATGTTGACATATTTATCAAGTAGGTTGCCATCAATGAAAACCCATTATTCATAATGCCAACATAGGTTGAACGGGTCCAATATTTGCATGTACAAATCAATGGTTTAGTCTTAGAAACATCAAAAACACAAAAAAATTGTAAAACTCAAAATCAAAAAATGGTCAGAATATCTTACTTATAGCACCCCATTTCTCTCCCTCAGGAATCATGAGCTCTGGGTCTCCACGGAAATCCAACCCTACATATGGATAATCATCTACCATAACAAACTACATGAGCAACAATCCGAAGAAAACTGATGTGAAGCTCATGGATGATGGACCTACATGGTGGGACATGAGATCTATCCACCTCCTCATTCATTGAACTCTTGCATCAATGGGCTTGACTGAGATGTGCTGAAGTTGTAGCAATGGAATCCTCTCTAGAGAAATTGAGACTAGTATTTCTCCATAGCCAAAGTTATTTAGTCTCCAAAATTTTTCTTTAGTCGGTTATTCTTTCATGTTGACCAATACTCCCTTGTTCCAGTTGAATATGGTTGGCTCTATGCATTCTAGAGCATACTACATATATGACCTATTAGCCACATGAAGTGTAGAGCTACCTCCTAATATGGTGATAATGAATATGATCATTCATAGAGGCAGTCATACCACATATTTTATGTTGATTTTCCCATCCTTGGTCGGTTAGGCTTGAGGTCTACAATGAGTGGCAACATAATCCTTGATTGTTTCTCCTCCCCTTCTCGTGCCTATGAAAGAGATAGGGGAACCTCATCTAGATAGACCTGTCAAGAAATATATGTCTTCTACATTTATTTCGAGAAGATGTTATCCTAGATTGAATGTCTGCACTTGAACATCCCATGCACATACGAGATATTCAAGTAATTCCCTCTATTCCCTCATTCCAGGAAGTTAAAATAACTTTAGCAATCCACAATTTCTTAGTTCCTAAATGATAGCAAGATCATTTGATGTATTCATATCTTATTCTTCATGTTCTCTTTCCCACAATATCAATGAAATTTTGTAGTAATGAATTCCTAAAACATCACAAAGAGACTCATTAGGATCATTTTCATGCAAAAAACTTAACAAATTTTGAGAGAAACTAGTGGGACAAATTTGGGTTTTGCACCCAATGCAGCCCCTAAGGGAGGATAGTGCATTGTAGCATTCTCTCCAGTGTTAAGTGTCCAGGATCAATGCACCTTTTGACCTTCTGGTGGTGCGTTGATCGAGGGGTGAAATATTTATTCCTTAAGGCCTCAAAAAATCTAAAAAATGTGCATGAAACCGCAAAAATGCTACCATGAAAAGAAAGGGAAATATCTTAGCTCCTACCTAGAAGTAAAGGTGCCTAAAATGATCCTTTGTATTGACCACAATCAGTTGTAGAAGATCATGGGTAAAAACAACCCAGAGCTCCAATGTGAAATGGTAAAAATCAATTGTCATTTTAGATATTTATGGTCATTTCTCCATTATTTTATTCGTATTTAATGTTTTGACCTAGTTATAGTTCAATTTTATCATGTAACAGGTGTTTTTAATATGTTTGATGTTTTTTTTGAGAAGTTCGACAGTTGTTTAACATATTCTATCGTTTTTTGAATGGAATAAGACCATTTTGACCGAAGTAAACTTTTATCACTTTTTCGGGCTCTATAAAATTACGAAAAAGGAACCCCCTTGGAGTTCACTTTCAACTCTTTTTAGACTCCCAAAATATGAAAAGATTTTTGAGCACTTGTCTTTTCAAACTAGTTAAAGTAAATGAAAATACGTCTACTTAGTATAATTTTAACCCTTTTCTAGACTGATATAGACTGCATATAAAATAGGAATACCTTAGTCGAACATGATTAAAAGGTTCTCCTGAGTATTTTTCTCTTCCTTTTTGGACTCAAGAGACTATCTACGAAAAGGAAACTTTGGATTTTTGTTTTTTGCCTCTTTTTGAAACTCTCTAAACATGAAAAATATGTCAATTTTTTACCTTTGCTAGAAACGTAAAAACATCAAACAACGATGGACTCAACACTCATGACGGGACCGAGCCACTCCTTCTTTTGTTTGGTTAAATATTATTAGAGGGATTCATATAAAGGATGAACTTAAAAATCAAGAATTTGTTATCCTCCTCAATATTATAAAAAATAAATAGGCACTCACTAGTAATGGTTGGGGAAATTGGGAAAACGGGATACTCCACTTGTTAATGGTAGCAAGTTGCTCTTGAACACGATACTCTTGCACTTAATCTTTGTGGTTGATAGGTTGGGAAATATGCTTGTCTTTCGGTTTATCATACCTTTTCAAAGCCTCTGTTTTGGTTTTGGCTTAGGCTTAATGCTGCCAACTCCATTTCAATGTTGCGGTTGTGTTCAAGAGTAGTCATTCATTTGATATATGCTACAATACTCTCAAACCTTCATTCCATGTTTACCTTTCTTGATCCAGTTCTGTATCAACATCATTCTGATCGATCTATCTCAAATCATCATACTCATTTTGTGTCGTTAATGGGGGATACATCAAATCCCTCCTGTGACGGGTCGCTTCATGCTAACATCAAGTCATTATCTAAAATCCATTTGGTAGCTTGGTGCTTTCATACATCAATGGTAAGTTTCCTTGCTCTCGGCGATAGGTTTACATCATTAGCCTTTGACTGAAAGATAATTTTTGGTGTTCGGCATCAAATCATTAATTCACACCATACATATTATACTAGAATACCTTGAGAGTCATTAACATCATCAGTGGTTTCCCTCACATCTGTTAACGACTTACATCATTGGTTGGTAATCAAATGGTGTCTATAATGTTCCACTTCAACTCATTAATTCACATGGTTAGATTCATACATTGGTTGGTCATGTGGACGAGAGAGAAGACTCGGATCTAGTTTATGGTAAGTTTCCTTGCTCTCGGCGATAGGTTTACATCATTAGCCTTTGACCGAAAGATATTTTTTGGTGTTCGGCATCGAATCATTAATTCACACCATACATATTATACTAGAATACCTTGAGAGCCATTAACATCATCAGTGGTTTCCCTCACATCTGTTAACGACTTACATCATTGGTTGGTAATCAAATGGTGTCTACAATGTTCCACTTGAACTCATTAATTCACATGGTTAGATTCATACTTTGGTTGGTCGTGTGAACGAGATAGAAGACCCGGATCTAGTTTCATCCATTCGAGTTGCGATTTCAGGAGTAATACAAGATCACAATGTATGATGGCTATGATCATACAGACATTCATCCAGCCATGGGTCCACCATTAGTCATCCATGGATAGGTATTTTGGTCATTGTACATGTAATGCTAGCTTATATGTTGAGCATGGGTATGCCTCCCTTAGCAAAGATATCATGATGTAAATGTATTGTAACAAATGATGATCACGCTGGTTGTTCTTGATCATGACTTGTCACAAGGCAAAGTACTTAAGTCATCAATTTAAATTTATGACTTTGTGCTTTAGGGGGAATTTGTTATAGGCCATTTTGTTGCATCTCGTCAATAGGCCTTCAAACGGGACCAATTCACATCCTTCAACATATTTTCATCGTCCCTACACAAATCCCCAAGCATGACTATGCTAAATCCCTGAGTTTTTTCTTTTGACTACTGAGTTTCCACGTTTTTAAGGTCCAATGCTCCCTGGCCATTTAGGGACTAGTATTGACTACCAGGTTGACCCTCTTACCTACACTGATCACCAGCAGGTTGCTCAATCTTAGGAGTGTTATGATTCTAGAAATTCAGGAAAAATAAAAGGAATCCCAAATCTTCCTCTTCTAGAAGCTTCTTGAGGTTGTTTTAACCATTTACCTTACATATGAGTCTCGAATAATATCCTATTCTAGCTTCAAGTTTTCACCTCTTATCCCTTGATCTCATCCTCTCATCTCAATTTGATGTCATGCCTAGATTGGTAAATGGATAAGAATTCATGAAATACCTCCTCATCTATATATTTACATCCATCCATGGGCAAGGGGTTCAATTTTGGAGATTGACTCTACGCTCATGTTGTTGCTTTGAGAGTCATTATTCCATGCATTAGGGTGACATAGAGGCATACTTTGTGTCAAGTAAAGGACAAGTCAATTTGGGGAGCTCTTCTACAAGATCAACTCCTATTCTTGTTTGTAACTCTCTCCATTTATATTAATACAAAGAGTAGACTATTTTCCTATATATGATTTTATGTTTTCATGTATTTCAATACCATGTTGATATATTGAATGAAGTGATTAGATTATGCTACATAGATGTCGTAGATATTTTTCTTGTCTTGTTTGATTGTGCAGGTTCTAATTATAGCAATCAGAACTAGGATTGGAGCATACAAGCTGAGGAAGGAGCGAAGCTTGTGACAGATTCCAGGTAGGCTTCATCCCATATTTCAATTACTCTAAGGAAGACATTGTGCCCTTCTCTTTCTATTTTTCTAGGTCAGTCCACCAGGCCTAGGGAAGACACTTTTTTCCACAGTTGTAGATTTCATATAACAATTGGAAATATGGTTCTGAATAACATGGAGGGAGAGTACTAGTTGGTAGTCAAAATTTTTACACTAGATTGTAAGGATGGAAGCATTATGAATATTTATCGAACTACCATTATGAGTAGGGTTGTACATTTTGTTTTCATGTTTTGTGGATGAAAATGTTAGAAAAATGGGGCATTATATTGGTATGCCTAGCTAGTTCCTTTCTTTTTGAAGAAAATATTTTTAATTAATTTTATGTGGCAATAAATGTGGTTGACTAGTTCTCCATAGTCATGATTTGGGTTGGTTTTGGATGTGTATTTTATGTCTAACAAGAAGGGATCATTATGATTAGAGTCCAAAACAAAGTTGTTACTAAGTTAGGCACCATATGCATTCCTAGTTGAAGTACATTGATATAAGAAATCCTTAGCTTTCACAAACTCAATTAAACTACCCTAATCGAGTGTGTGCATACTACGTGCATTATCTAGCTATAGGAGGCCATGGATATATTTAGATCGTTTATGTTTCCATTGATATATGTGTTATAAAATGTTGTTTAAAAAAAATTACTACCTAAATAATTTTGGTAAAAGACTTAAAGAATAGAGTTATATCAATACTCTTTTGTAGGAGGTGTTTCTTTGATACTGCATCATGGAAGGCTATGAATGGGTGACACATGTATAGAGATTATATATATGGATTTAAAATAATATTTTGATTACATCAATGTTATTTCTATCCCACATCACTAGAGATGGTATTAGGCATGATTACATGCAATTTAGACCATTTGGTGTCAAATACACTCAATATAAGAAAGGAAAAGGCTGGGAAACCAAACCATGAAATCACATATTTTAGTTCATTCATGGATTTTTAACAAAAATATATTGTTTCACAGAGATATACCTCAAAGAACATTAATTGTTCTGCAAACTTGTCACTAGTGGAATGTTCTAAATGGATGTTAAGATCAGTTATTGTTATGGGAATAATGTCTTCAATTTTTTTGTTGACAAACAAGGAAGTTGTTAATTGACTATAGTCATGCATTATGAGATTATGAATGTAATATTAGAGTCTTGAGTGCCTACAAAATCTATTATGAGATTATGAACGTAATATTATAGTCTTGAGTGCCTACAAAATCTATTTTCATGGTAACTTAGTAGGTGCAATGTGTTCCTTGCATTTGAAATAAATTAAATTGTAGTTACATGAACATGGAAATGACAATGGGAAACAATGTGGCAAAAGACGTATTAAACAATCCCTCAGTGTTTAATGACAACCCAATGGGTGGAAATGGAATTGGATTTATCGTTTAGAAATATGGTGAATGCAAGTATTTCCATATTTCTTAGAGATATCCATATACATTATGGATACTGGATACAAGAGATGGTATTCATTAGCCATGTGTATTTATAGGTATATTTTGGGCGTTTTCTATATATATATATATATATATATATATATATATATATATATATATATATATATATATATATACTCTCAAAAATAATTATTATAAAAAAGTGTAAAAAATAAATAAATTAGTATCAAAAGTTAGTAAATCCCTAAGTGTGTTTTTGTGAAAATAAACAAACAATTACATAATGCATTATTAAAATATTCATATTAATTTTTCCAATTAAACAAAAAAAACTAAATTTTGAATTTATTTTAAAATAAACATCTCTTTATACTAAAATGATCTTATTAAATATTTATCCTTAAACCTTTATAAAAAATTTAACTCTTCCATCATTAAAAAATGTTAAAATTAGCCTTCAACATTTGAAAACTCAAAAACATTTAATTACAATGACACCCTGTGAACCTATATATAATATAAACTTATAAGAAGCAAGAACGTTAACCATCTCAAATGTGAAAACATAATAAGATATGAAGAAGGATGTTTCAGCGTTTCCCTTCTATTTGAATTTCCTATTTTTTCATTGAAATATAACAAATTTTTAAATTATATAAATGTATACATAGAAGTAAAATATGTTGATGTTTTTAAGAGATAATTTTTTTAAAAATTAGTTGAAAAATATTATTTTATTTTAATACATAGGAGTAAAATATGTTGATTATGCCTTTAAAGGATATTTTTTTTAAAACTTATTTGAAACATAAGATTTTATTTTAATAAAATTTGATGTTTTAAAATTGGAGTTTTTTTTTTAATCAAACAAATAAAATGATAGAAATGGACACATAGAAGTCAAATGTTGATGATGTTCTTGAACTATAATATTTTTAAATTATTTGAAAAAAAATATATTTTATTTTAATAAAATGCAATAATAATTATTATTATTATTATTATTATTATTATTATTATTATTATTATTATATATATATATATATATATATATATATATATATATATATATATTAATATATATATATATAAAAGATTTAATTAACTTATTTTTTAAATAAAATATTTGTTATGATTTTCTTGAAAGTGAAAGTAAATAAACCATGAATGAAATTGATGAGCTTCTAATATCGTTTTAGTCGTGGGTTTATAGTTTTAACAAAAAAAAAAATTAGTTGATAATTTATTATTGTATAAAATAGTACATTTGTAAAATTGATTGTGGTTTATAAATTAGTTTTTATGATTTTTTTTAAATATTATTAAACAAATAGATTGAAAAGTTGAATTAATCAAATTGTTAAATTTAATTTAAAGATCAATTTTAAAAGTTTCTATACAATTAACAAAAAAAAAAAATGAATTATCATCTTTCTTTGAGTGTTTATCGAGAGAGTCTGATATATTCCTTATTCTTATGTCTACGAGAATATGGGATCTGCAACAAATATTTACAATTAAGCTAGGAATGATTATGGGAACGTAAAGAGCTTTTTAGAAGCTTCAAATAGTACATTTTAAATGAGATTATTTATATTTAAAGTTTAAAATTAAAATATTATATTTCACATTTATTAATACATATTTAATAAATTAATATATAAATATATTTATTTATTTATTATAAATATTTATTTTCTTATGATCAAACTAATAAGTGTCATTATACAATTATATCATGGGTGGAGGTGGGAAAAGGAGTAATGACATGTATCCCTAGGGTTTCTTTCTTGTACCCCTCTGAGTTCATTGTGGTTGTTTAGATTGGAGCTCCTGCACCTAACAACAGTGCCTCTGGTCACGATTTTCTTAAGCCTATCTTGACCATTTGCAATGTTAATGGTTGGCATGGGTTGATTATGATGGTTTTTAAGGTGGGGTCCCAATGTTTAATAATTACAAGTGACATATTTAGCTAGCCTGGCTCAATGGGCATGCTCTACTATGCAATCTAAAGGTGGGTTGGTTTCTATTTTAATAGTGCCTCCATGCGTGTTGTAGGACATAGTTCTAGAGATTTATTTTGTTCGTTGTTATGAAAGGATATATGTTTTCCAGGTAATGCAGTCTCACTCCCCATTCCTAGCAAATAAATATTTATATGCAAAGTGCTTGTTATGGATTTCTTCCATTTTTCTCCCCATACTTTTCTATGGCTCACATTGATATTGTGGTAGAGCATCACCTTTTCTTTATCCACTACACCTTTCCTTATTTTTATCCTAGAAGAATAGGAAAATGAATCAAATTTTTCAGATTTTCATTAGAATTTTTGGAGGAAAATCAATCATTCATTCGGAAAGAACTCAGATCTAATTATATTCCCTAAAATTGTCTATTGAAAAGAAATGGGGCATACCAACAAGATAATAATGCCTTAAATATGACGGAAATGTTCCCCATGATGTATCCTTGCTTAAACAAAGTAGTATATCCAGAAACTCAACAATAATAATGAATTCTAAACTATGAAGAGGTGCTCCTGTTACTAGGACGTGAAATGGAACAACTATAACTTTCAAAGAAGCAGTTCAAGTGGGGGCTTCTGGTTTTGAAAATTAACCCCAACTTGTTCCAAGTCCCTATATTGTTGACTAAATGGAACATACCCTTGCTTTGGAGGTTAACAATGTAGATATTTCTACTCTTTTCTCTTCCTTTCTAAAAAGAGAAATCATTTGTAGATTCAATGGATTCTAGCCAAAACCAGAAGCTCCCAGGCTTTACATTATTGCATCTATTTCTAGAATACATTAAGATATATCCAACAAGAGTTAAAGGAATCTCTCAAAAATATAAGTCAAATAATAAGAGATCAAAATAGCTGGAATTGAAATCGATTGAAAAAATCATGAAGGCTAAGATTTAAAGGCAATGGAACATCAACATTTTTTTGTTTATATGCAAGTTGCTCTTTCTCATTATTGTAGTGATTATAATACTATGATTTCAAAGAACTCTTTTTTAATCTTACGAATCCTTCAATATTTCATTCATAACCTATGTCTTCCATGTCAAACTCGGGATGAATGTATCCTACAAAATAGAAACACACTTAAATTTGACCTTGTTGATAAAGCTGGGTATAAGGTCATACTGGGACTTTGGAAAAATCCTTATTCCTATCTCTATGGAAGTAAGTACTTTTGACTACACCGTTAACAACAATGGAAACTTGAGCATCATATGTATGTCCATATTTTATAAGTGCCTTTTGTTTTGTTTCTAGATGGAAAGAAACAACTTCAAAGTCAAGGTTATGTGCCAGTTCGTGTGTTTTTTGTGGAAAAGGTATTAGGATCCTTGTCACAACAAGAAGGGAATTTAAAACAACACTAGTTAGCTTCACAATTCAATGCAACATCGATAGATATTATATACAAGAAGGGATTGTTGGTATCCAATCAATCAAGACAGGAGCACACAAGTGGACAGATTATCAACTACATGAGTAAAGATGTTCAAAATGTTGGAGCTTTCTATTGGCATATGCATGTAATATGTTATTTTGTTTGCTATTATGTCACTACTTGGACAACATTCTATGATGATATTATATATGTGCCAAGCACTACACTTTGTTTTTGTAATAACAAGATATTTAGTTTTTATGTCATGCCTTTATTTCTTAAGAGGAACCATTTTCCTTTTTTATTGAGGCCTCCTATATTCCATGATATAACTCATATATTTCATCAGGCAATGTATGTATCAAATATTTATCTAAAATTGCTTTAATTTGTCCTAATATAGAATACATGAATACGGGTAACACGTTTTTAGTGAAACATGGTGGTGAAAATTTTACTTTTTTCATATTTTTAAAATTTTGAAGCCCTTAAATCTCATGTGCACCTTGTGAATTTTGATGTGTAATGAAAGAACAATTTATGGATAATTTTATTGTGTTTAGGGGTTTTGAAGGGTTTTTTTATGAAAAACAATATTCTTGTCAGGGAAGAGGTTTTTAATCCAAGAATGGGTCCCTCTTTAGATGATGAGGATGTCTAGCTAATAGGATCCTTGGATGAATCTCTCTCCAAGGATCATATTTTCTTTTAGCTAGTTATCGTAACTATGTCATCGCAAATCTCAAAAAATCACTCTAACAATGATACATGGTTATATCTTGGTGACATGATTGAGACAAGTATTCTCTGACAATTCCTAACATTTCCACTCATGGATTTGGTAGTCTACATCTATGGTCATTTGAGATTAATAATAGGCCTGAGACCTCTCATTTGTCACTTAATGTAAATGTTTTGTGGTTATGGATGTCCATAATATGACATGTAGCACTATCTGAATAAAAGGTGGGTCAAACTCTACATTCAACACCTTTTGTCCTTTCCCTCCATTGGAGTGGGATTAGGGATTTGGGAGCATAGAGGTTCATTACCTCTTCAAAAACCAAGCCACAGTAGTCATTGGTATAGGACAAGGCCCATAAAATCCCATGGGAATAATATTCCTCTTGTGGTAGGAAAGGACCATTTTCTTTGTCAGGTTGAGTACTTTCTCAACGAAATATTACTCAGTAAGCTCTTCAATTTTTGTGTTAATATAGTTCATTTGTCTTTGAAGATGCAATAATTTGGGTTTCCTTTTCTCATGTATAGTTCCATTAGTCAATTCATTTTGAGAATATGGTATGGTTTTATCGTTTGGTATGAGTATGAAGCATGGAATATATTGGCCCAAACGTGGTTTATGAGTCATTTTTTCCTTGGGCTTATATTATGGCACTCTTTTTTTGATGTGTGGATACATATAAATCATATAATGTTTTGATTTGGGTAAAATTGACTAATATCACACTTGAAATTTGGAATAATGTAGGTATTAAAGCCATAGGATATGCAATTAGATCCTATATTATAGGCGGTGATAGGTATGTATGGAATAGTTTGTAGTTAATGGCCCAAATTCTAGGTCATATCAATACTAGGTAGGGTTTATATGAATCAATCCAAATTGTTAGTGGTGATATTTCATATATTCATATTCTTAACTATATGGATGTGTCATTTGTTTTTTATACGCCATTCCATGGTCCACTTAATGGTGCATTATTCTCGATTTTACATTACTTGACATCATGGGGTCGGTATGTGTAATGGAGAAGTTTGTATGAAGGACATGAATGAGGATAGTTCACCTAGATTAGTTCCACTTGTGGATAGTGTACGTCTCGTTATTGATCTATTTAAGGATATGGCTCCTGTGACTCATCTTATGAAAATGTTTATTGTGATGCAGCTAGAGGGAGGAGTTCCATAGGGTTAAATCCAAAGAACTTTATTGTAACTCACTTATACTATTATAATGTTCTTGTGGTTTCGTCAAGATGTTTCTCAACATCCATTAAGACACTCGCTAATAATTTCTCTATGTTGATGGGGAGTTATAGGATTTTCAACCAAACAGGTATTTGTGAGATCTATCTTTGTCGAGTGATGGAAATTCAAGTAGGATAGAATAAATTTACCAAATATTTGCTACGTCATCTAGTAGGCAAAGATGAACTAGAGGTGAACAGATTAAAAGGAAATTCCATAGATGTGTGGATTTTTTTCTAGTTGAAGGGGGGTCGTGTTATTATGATAATGAGAGCATAGATGACATTTAGGTTCCCTTGAGGTACAAACATCTAGTGAAACAATGGGTACCCAAGTATCTTAATGAAATAAACATTGATTTTTCTGCCAATGAAAGGATATACCACATTGTCCCACCATCATTACATGGTTTGGGGCTATTTTCCATGGATGGCATAAAGTTATGTTACGGAGGATTAACTAAATGTATGGAGTATTTTGGACCCTGTTACAACTACAATGATTAGGTGTAGCTAGTCCAATATACCAAAATTACGCGAAGATATGGAGTGGGAAAAAAATATATACAACTAAAAGACGAGAATCAAAGTAAAGGCACAACTATGTATATTGATGGAAGGCTAAAAGAAGTAGGGAATATGCAGGGTTTATAAATAGTACACAACCAGTGACCACAAATGAGAAACCTAATTGCATATTCGAGGGGCGTGAAGGAAACTATGTATTCGTACGTGTCATTAAATCAATAGTTGAAGGGGAAGAGTTTCTCATTTATTACAATTTAAATTGAATAGATACAAATATTGCTATTATGGGGGCTATATGTATTCAATTTTACCCAACTTGTAAGCAATGTATATTATATGTTATGATTTCCATTTACTACAATATATTGTCAGACATCTTGTAAGTTGAGGGAACATTTTAATATGTCATGGTTTTAATATTGTGGAAGGTTGATCAAGTTCAAAGGGCACCAACATCACGACTACTAAAAATCAATGTATTCGTAAGTAAAATAATATAACCACGAGATTTATTCTAGAGTATCATTTTATCCATTATAGAGTAAGTCAAATTCATACTTTTAGGCATCATATAGCTAAATGAAAGATTCACTATGCATATGACCAACTTGATCAAATGCATTCCTTCATGCTTTTCAAAGTATTGTTTCTATACAATATGGAATATATATTGATCCTGTCACAATGCCTCTTCCAATAGCCTTCCAAGATGATGGAGTTTTCATAAATTTAGAACCTTTTATATTGGCAATGATATAACGTGAAGTTTCTATATACATTTATACATATATCAGTAGCGGTTTTCTTGTTAATATAATGATGATTAATTGTGGATGAATTGGTTAAATTTTTTTTAATGTGTCATAATGAACTTTTGAGATATCATAAAATGTTTCATCAAATTTAAATATTTGAATGTTTATAGTTGAGGTTGGTGGAATAAAATTAGAAATTACACTTATTTGATAAATAAGGTGATAAGGGGAAGGCACCAGCATCAGAGCAATCCACAGATGCTCCTAAGGAAGAGCTTACTGAAGAATCAATTCTTATGTCCGTGTTGAAGGCTTGAAATTTTTGCCTCAAAATTATAATGGAGACCACCTAGTTGGTAACTTAAAGCACCTCCTTTTCCATTTTGAATGGTGGCTCTAACTGGTTAAATTATGTCAAGTTACCTTGTCTTATCTCTGCTAGCTTAAAGTATGTCTTTTACTTACCAATAAAGAGGAGCCATCAGATCAGCCCTCTTGTTGATCTCAGGCAAGAAAGTGATCTTTAAGCTTATCTAGGGCTCAACCAAGCCACAACTAAAATTTGCCTCTTTGATAAGAGGACTTCTAGAAATGCGTAATTAAATCTAAATTCAAATTAATCCTAAAATGCAAGCAAAAGGAAAGAGATCCTAAGTCTATCTTGATTAGGAAGATATAGATCTAACCCAGCCGAGAGAAAAGTAATTAAATTATTGGGAACTCAACATGTCTTGTTTTAGGTGAATATATGGCTAATTAAATAGTTCTACTAGTTGATATTATAATTACCAAAACATGCTCTAATTAGAGACCAATTAACGGTGAATGATCAACCAAAAACATTAGTAAATAGTTATCTTACTGTTGATTCTAATTAAATCTACTTTCAATAGCAAATATATGAGTAAATAGTTACTCACAAATCTCATTTAAGTATGATAGAAAAGAGGAAATTAACAACAAATCTATCAAGCTAATGAACTAGATAGCTAATTCAAAAAATACCTTCATCTTCACATTAAACAATAGTGCTCAACATGAAAGACATTTTATGCAAATTTGTCATTGAAAAGATGAAATTTGAATTAAAAAATAATAGTATTTAAAATACAAACTAATTAAAACCTTGTTTCTTGCTCTATTCCTTGAATTGATATCCAACAATCTTTCTCAAATCATAAACTCTACTACTAAAAGAAAGAGTTGCAATAGTGCAAGCTCTGCTCCCAATACAAAGTCTAGAATTGAAAAAGACCAATCCAAATTACTCAGATCTGATTTTTCTCCTCTTACTTCTACAACTTGAAAATCCCTTACAATAGTGCTTTATGAATTACAAAATTGCAGAATATAGGAGCCATTTACCCATTCTACCAAACACTGTTTATAATTACAAAAATGAATTCAAAATAGGAGAGCTATTGAAGAACAAATCTTGTCCAACAATTTTCATTGGTCAAAAATATGTTTCTTCTCTTCTTGGAGTGATTTAATTGATCTGAATATTTTCTTCCTCGTCTCCTCAAATGTTTTCATGTAAAAAACCAATCAAAATTAAATTAAAATGTAAATTAAAATAAAAATATCAAATCTAGAAAACAAAACATCTCCAATCAAAATTTAAATAAATAAAAGAAAATCTGATCTTTCCATTTATCCTTGTAAATATCTTATTAGTCAAAGAGAACATAAATGAATGGATCTGCAATCAACAGAGGCTATGAGCAAATGAAAATGCAAAAATTAAACTCAGAAAATTAATTTTGGTTACAAATTCGGATCTTGATTTTCTGCTAAATTTTAAACTCATTTAGTAATCTAATATGCTCATGCAACCACTTCATAAATATTCTCCATAATTTTATCTATCTAAAGAGCCATCCTAGACGTAATTTAGACAAGTAAAACTCAACTTACGAGCTTCCAAAGTTGAAGTGTTGAGTTTGCGAGAATTCTGAAAAAATTGCTGCCTAGGCCAAAAATAGAAAATTTTAATTAAAATCTAATACTAAATTAAATTAACAATTGTTTATTAATTAATCTTAACATAATTATAATAACAAAATAAAATTAAATTAATTACAAACTAATTATATACCATTAAAACAAATTTTAATTAAAAATATATTAAAATTGTAATTTAAATGTATTATTAAAAATCATTTAAAAATTATTCATAAGTGGCTTTGGATACATTATAAATCGAGGGAATATAAAATTCAAGTGGTTTAAGATCCATGAGGATGGATCGAAATGTTGGCATTATGATACAAGTGTTGTCCTTGATGGCAACGTACTCAGATGAAAGATCATAGTGCAGCAGGTCAATAGCAAAGAGTTGATGATCAGACTACAAAGAATGAAGAAAGAAGAGTATATACGCAGGTTCACTATATACCAAGTCGTGTACATAGGCAGGTTATATGTAGGTTCACTATGTACCAAGTCGCGTATACACGTAGGTTCGCTATATACCAAGTAGAGTATACACGCAGGTTCACTATATATAAAGGCGCGTATACACGCGGGATTGTTGATCAAAAGTCGCGTATACGTATGCATGCACTTTCATGCACGGAAAAGCACATACATGTAGGAAAGCTTATTTTTGGGTCTGGGGTATTTAGACCTATGGTTTTGGTCCTTGGTATTGCGTCCGAAGTGTTGAACCCAGGTATTGGGTCCCTAGTATTGGTTCTCAATGGTTTTGGACCATGGTATTGAGTAAGGACTAAGACTATAAAAGGAGAAGAAGATCATTAGGCAAGGGCATCGAGAAAGTCTTGAATATCTGACGAAGTATGAGATCCAGTATGCAGGTTATGGGTTCATGATGCTTTGTTTGATCTGAGCTAAGGAGGAATCTCAGCGGTTGATGGAGAATGAGATCTAAGGATAGATTGGGATCATGAGGCTTGGAATGTATTATCATTATGTGATTTAATCATGGATAGTCTAGATCTGAATTATTGACGCATGTTTTATTATATGAATGTTATGATCTGGGTATGACTGATGTCTGGAACAGATGCAATGTTATGAGTAAATATTTGTAGATCTGTACGTGGGTTGGCTTTGGTGAAAGCGCGTATGTACGCTGGTTTGATTCATCATAGTAGCGTATACATTATGAGACATGATATTTGAAGTTGCAGTTGGATCTAGTTATTGTTGCAGAGTTCTGTTGTCTGTTCTGTGTTCTGGTGATTGTGTTGTTGACAAGGTTTCAGTGTTTCAGTATTGGGTGATTCAGAGATTGATGATGCAGGTGTAGTTGATGGGTGTTTTGCAGTGGTGATTGATTTTGTGCTTCAATGTTGTTGATGGGTCCAGTATGAAAATTGGATGAAACGTGGCCTTCAGATTATGGTGTTGTGCTTCAGGAGTATCCAGTCTGAAAATTTATGAAACGTGGTACCTGGAGGAAGAAAGAGAAGGTTGTAGCCTTCTGTAGGTCGGCACCTACGTACTAGTACATCAGCTAGTACAAGAGCTAAGGGGGTGGCAGCTCCCTTCCAGTAGCAGCTGGAAAACGAGTGAAGGTTGGAGCATTCAGTAGGCTGGCACCTACGTACTAGTAAATGGATCGGCTAGTACAAGAGCTAAGGGGGTTGTAGCTCCCTTCCAAGAGAGTCTGGAGAACGAGAGAAGGTTGTAGCCTTCTGCAAGTAGAAGCCTGTGTACTGGTATAAGACTGCACTAGTACAGAACTATTGTATAAAGAAGTTTCTTATTAAAAATAAGATTGAGACGACTTGTAGCAGGTGGTTTTCACCCACATTGGGTTTCCACCTTACATCATGGTGTTCATGTGTGCTTCTTGTGTGTGATGATCTGTTCTATTTTACTACTCCTGTTTACTGTTCATATGGTTAATAATGTTCTGATGCACTCATTAAGGATCAACTAACTGAATCATAAGTTTACTGGATATACGCTTGTTGCATTACACACAGTTGCGTATACATGCGGTTTGCCTTAACTGAAGTAGCATATATGAATCTTAATATGGAAATGAAAAAGTTTTATTGATTTAATAATACTGATTCACCCCCCCTCTCAGTATTATTTCCAACAATTGGAATCAGAGCAGGTCCTTTGGTAGAAGCTTGATCGCTTGAAGGAGATCCATAGATCAATGGGAAAGAAGCTTAAGAAGAAAGCGCCTAAGAAGAAGAAGACATCTCAGAAGAACTATGATAGTGGGAGCATCGGTTGGGGAATATGTGGAAGAAGTACTTCAGATTCAGAATCACTTCAGAATGAAGATGAACAAGAACTATCAGGTATGAATTTGTTATCCTCTGGTGATACATTTATCCATCCATGTGAAGATGATGAAAGTGATAGCGAAACAACTGAATTTGCTCTTATGGGTGAGCAAGAAAGATATCAAATAGAGGCAGTATTTAAAAGGTTTACAGACAAAATTAGAGATCAACAAGATCTGTTGAGAAAAAGAGAATGTGCCTTCAAAGAAGAATCTACCAAACTAAAAGCACAACTAGAGGAAGGAAACAAGGTAAGGAAGCTATTAAAGGAAAAATGTCAAAAGTTGCAGGATGAAGTGACAACATTAAGAAATGAAGTAAATGAAAGGAGCACAATAATCAAGAAACTCAGAGAAAGATCCAGTTACTATGTAAGTCTTGAAGCTACGATCCTCTCGCTAAAAGAAGATCTTGAAGAATCAAATAAGCAGAATAAAGGACTACTCCAAGCTCTTCAAAAACAAGAAAACGAAGTTCTTGAATTAAGACATCAATTGGAAGAAGGAAGAAAAGCTGAAGAAAACATGAAGAAGCAGTATCGTGAAAAGGAAGAGCAACATCAGACTGAGGTAAATATTCTAAAAGATAACTTAGAAGAAAAGGATAAGCTCTTACGATTTCAAGATAGTACTAATATCTTGGATGATATTCTTAGTAGTCAAAGGTCTCCTGCTATCAAAACTGGTCTTGGTTTTCATGAATCTGTTAAGGGTGAATCTAGTTCTCAAAATAAGACAAGGAACTCTAATGCACAATCTGAAATACTCAACAAGGAGATGAGAGGTCAATCCCATCAACAACCAAGGAAAGAAACTCTTCAAAGAAAATAATTTACTCCTCCGATGAATAATGTTGAATGTTATGTATGTCATAATCTTGGACATGTTGCAGCCAGATGCAGAAGTAGAATGGTTCAAGACCATGACACAGAAAGATCATTACGTTCCAGGTACTTTAAGGGATATTGTTTTTCTTGCAATATGTTTGGTCACAAAGCTGTTGATTGCTACAGAAGGAATATGAAACATGTAAGATGTTATGCATGTAACAAGCTGGGACATATAGCAAAAGAATGCAGGAACAAAGTACAAGCACCATACCAAAAGGAGAAAACATCATCACACTTGAAGATATGGAAGAAGAAGGAAGTACTGTCAGAAAGATGTGGCACAACACAATGTACAGACATAAGCAACTCAGAGGAAGATGAAAGTGTAAAACTTCAGTGTGCTCAATCTCATATGCAAGTTTCATAAAGATAAGTCACGTATATACGCGAGTTAGACAGTGCAAAGTCGCGTATATGTCAGTTTGAAGAAAAGCAGTGGGACAGGCTCAAAAAAAGGGTCTGATATGATTCAGTCCATTATTTTCTCTGTTTGATAATGGTTACAATCTGCTGATGATGTGTGGAAATGTCTTGATACTTCTTGCTGATATATGCATGATCAGATCTAACAGTTGGCACAGGTTCAGGGGGAGCATATGCCTTTAATAATGCATTGTTGGCATTATGGTTAGTAGTCCTTGGTGATGATGCTTATATGGCTAAATAATATATCTTGCTATGATATGGTTATGAGTTGTCCATCTCAT
The DNA here is from genome assembly GCA_031772625.1 of Pinus tabuliformis. NCBI lineage: Eukaryota > Viridiplantae > Streptophyta > Pinopsida > Pinales > Pinaceae > Pinus > Pinus tabuliformis. Next base: position 637,567,254 of record CM062807.1, on the reverse strand, counting down.
ACGATTCTTGGGGTTACATAGTTGATTTTCAGATCAGATTTGTGGTTGCCTCTCTGATGATGCATATATGGTGCTTACATGGTGATACACAACTTCATTACTTGATGATGAGTCACTCATATGCTGCTGTTGTCATATGCATAAAGATCATATAATACAGTTATGATGCAAGATTCCTATAGTTCTTGGAGCTCATGTGGATGAGGATTGTTGATGTTGATGATACCAAGAAGTCTTGAAAAATGATCTTGAGCTCAAGATACATAGTGCTGGATACATGAATGATTACTCAAAGTTGCATTGTTGGAGACATGATGATGATGACTTCTTACCTATATGATGATAGGTTGATACTTACATATGTTGATTGATGCAGATGTCCCCAAAATGATGATACTTGGATCATGCAGATCTTGATGAGATGGCTATGGTATTTTTCACATGTGATATAATGTGAATGATTTTGTTGCTGGTCTAGATGTTGTTGACAGATGCTTATAGAGTAGATCATACATTATGTATGATAGTTGCTGATGACTATCATGGTCTTATTTAGATGTTTGGTCTTTGTTATAAATGACATGTAAAGGTCATATCAAGACTCATCATGTAATAGTTTGTCTCTATCTATTGTAGTAATTTGATGAATCCCTTTTGGTCATATGATGTAATTTGTACCCCCACTATGCATGGGAAAGATGATATAATATTTCAGTCATGTATAAAAAATTGGTATCTAGTGTATCCCCACTTGGTTGGGTGGATGAGTCAATGTTGGTATATCCCCACTTGGTTGGGAGATGGATGTATGTATGAGTCTTTGGTGATAGGAAGGTCATTTATGATAGAGTCATGTTCTTCTTGTAGAACATCTTTTTGCAGACCTTGCTTACAGTCAGGGGGAGCATGAACAGCACTCCTCAGCAGAGCAGAGATTTCAACATGTACTCAGAGGGAGCACAGACAAATTGGTACACCTTGGCATATACAAAGGGGGAGCTCATTCATAGATTTCAGCAGGTACTCAGGGGGAGTATGGTCAGCAGAATGATTATCAAGGAAAGAGAATATCTTGGTCTGCCCTTTGCCCTTGATGTCAAAGGGGGAGAGTGATTTGGTGTTGTTGCCATCAAGTCCAAAGGGGGAGATTGTTGGCATTATGATGCATGTGTTGTACTTGATGGCAACTCACTCGTAGAAGAACAACTCACTTATATATAACTAGATGAATCTACAGAAGAGATATCAGATGTGACAGAATACATGGGTTGCAGGATAGCTCAAAGGAATCAGATGACAGTTCTCAGTACGACAAGTTAGCTTTGCCATCAAGTCCAAAGGGGGAGATTGTTGGCATTATGATACAAGTGTTGTCCTTGATGGCAACTCACTCAGATGACAGATCATAGTGCAGCAGGTCAGTGGCAAAGAGTTAATGATTAGACTACAAAGAATGAAGAAAGAAGAGTATATACGCAGGTTCACTATATAACAAGTCCCATACATAAGCAGGTTATACACAGGTTCACTATGTACCAAGTCGCGTATATATGCAGGTTCGCTATATACCAAGTAGGGTATACACGTAGGTTCACTATATGCAAAGGCACGTATACACGCAGGATTGCTGATCAAAAGTCGCGTATGCGTATGCACACACTTTCATGCATGGAAAAGCGCATACATGTGGGGAAGCTTATTTTTGGGTCTGGGGTATTTAGACCTATGGTTTTGGTCCTTGGTATTGCGTCCGAAGTGTTGAACCCAGGTATTGGGTCCCTTGTATTGGTTCTCAATGGTTTTGGACCATGGTATTGAGTAAGGCCTAAGACTATAAAAGGAGAAGAAGATCATCAGGCAAGGGCATCGAGAAAGTCTTGAATATCTGATGAAGTATGAGATCCAGTATGTAGGTTATGGGTTCATGATGCTTTGTTTGATCTGAGCTAAGGAGGAATCTCAGCGGTTGATGGAGAACGAGATCTAAGGATAGATCGGGATCATGAGGCTTGGAATGTATTATCATTATGTGATTTAATCATGGATAGTCTAGATCTGAATTATTGACACATGTTTTATTATATGAATGTTATGATCTGGGTATGACTAATGTCTGGAACGGATGCAATGTTATGAGTAAATATTTGTAGATCTGTACGCGGGTTGGCTTTGGTGAAAGCGTGTATGTATGCTGGTTTGATTCATCATAGTAGCGTATACATTATGAGACATGATATTTGAAGTTGCAGTTGGGTCTGGTTATTGTTGCAGAGTTCTGTTGTCTGTTCTATGTTCTGGTGATTGTGTTGTTGACAGGGTTTCAGTGTTTCAGTATTGGGTGTCTCAGAGATTGATGATGTAGGTGTAGTTGATGGGTGTTTTGCAGTGGTGATTGATTTTGTGCTTCAATGTTGTTGATGGGTCCAGTATGAAAATTGGATGAAACGTGGCCTTCAGATTATGGTGTTGTGCTTCAGGAGTATCCAGTCTGAAAATTTATGAAACGTGGTACCCGGAGGAAGAAAGAGAAGGTTGTAGCCTCCTGTGGGTTTGCACCTACGTACTAGTACATCAACGAGTACAAGAGCTAAGGGGGTGGCAGCTCCCTTACAATAGCAACTGGAAAACGAGTGAAGGTTGGAGCATTCAGTATGCCAGCACCTACGTACTAGTAAATGGATCGGCTAGTACAAGAGCTAAGGGGGTTGTAGCTCCCTTCCAGGAGAGTCTGGAGAACGAGAGAAGGTTGTAGCCTTCTGTAGGTAGAAGCCTGTGTACTGGTATAAGACTGCACCAGTATAGAACTATTGTATAAAGAAGTTTCTTATTAAAAAGAAGATTGAGACGACTTGCAGTAGGAGGTTTTCAACCACATTGGGTTTCCACCTTACATCATGGTGTTCATGTGTGCTTCTTGTGTGTGATGATCTGTTCTATTTTGCTGCTCCTGTTTATTGTTCATATGGTTAATAATGTTCTGATGCACTCATTAAGGATCAACTAACTGAATCATAAGTTTACTGGATAGACACTTGTTGCATTACACATAGTTGTGTATACATGCGGTTTGCCTTAACTGAAGTAGCGTATATGAATCTTAATATGGAAATGAAAAGGTTTTATTGATTTAATAATACTGATTCACCCCCCCTCTCAGTATTATATCCAATTAAATGTATTATTAAAAATCATTTAAAAATTATTGATAAGTGGCTTTGGATACATTATAAATCGAGCGAATATAAAATTCAAGTGGTTTAAGATCCATGAGGATGGATCGAATAACAAAGGAGGAGGGGCCTTTTTATAATAAAGATGAGGAGGATTTTACATAACATGACGGAGGCGCATGGGGGTATAAGGATTATTGGCAATCGGAGATTGGGGACTTTGAACTGAGTCATTTTAATACCAAAACAAATTGTCAATATCCGATATTTAAAGGCCTTTGATGTTCTGATATATTATATCGGAATTTTTTTTATATATCGGGACTTTTTAAATATCATAATTTTTTTTTTAAATATTGGGATTTTATTTTATCGGGTTTCTTATATTGGGGCTTTTATTTAAGGTTTTTATCAAGGCTTTTATTAAAGGATTTTATCGGGATTTTTATTTAAGAGAAGAGATGGGGTGAAGTGGGGCCCACTTGGAGTGGAACTCATCCATTATAAACTACAGCCACTTGGTAATTAAAAATATGACAAAATGAACTACAATCACTCTGCAATTTTGAGATTTCAGGGTTTATAATTTCTTTTGAAATTTGGAATTGGAATAAATTACCGAGATCTTGGAAAAAGACAATTTTAATTGTTCTACAATTTGGCTGCAATGATTTTGTACGACCATTAGTGAAAGATGAAATAATTAGTAAAAATTAACAAGGAATCAATATTTACAATAAATTATTAATTTATTTACAAAAGTTAAAATAATATATATCTTGTACATTTTTTAACTCGGGCAGTGAAAATTATCAAACTTTGGATAAGCACCATTTGCAAACCATATAACCAAATGAGATGAAACAAGTATCGATGGAAAGCTAGAGAAAATTCAAACTCAATGAAGCAATTAAAGTATAAATCCAGTGAAAATGAAAATTTGGCAAAATTGTAGGACACTTAACTAAAAGAAAATATTAAAAAGGTGATTTAGCCAAAAAATTATGGAAAGGGTACCCATTATTTGAAATGGATAAGTTAAAAATGGTGGGTTGAATTTTCACTAGAACAGTCCATCGATCTCATCCAAACAATCAATAATCTTCAAACGAAAGAAAACAAGAAACTCAATTCTTTAGTTCTGATTGAGCCATAGACAGAAGAGATAAGAGGCCAAATAAAACCTTGATGCGCAAAATTAGTCAGTATGGGGTGAGAAACTCATTTAATTATATCATTTATTTGTTTATGATTTTAATTATCTCATCCTTTATATATATATATATATATATATATATATATATATATATATATATATATATATATATATATATAGGATATTTTGGTGGAGTTCGGTCCTCATGCTCCGACTATGGGGGGTGGTGTTGGTAGAAACGTTGATGTTTTGCCTATGAGTGATGTACTAATCATTGAGATCGATACACCCACTAAACCACACATGCCAGGATATGCACCCCCTGAACAACCTATCCTAGCATCTGCACATGATTCTGTGGATGCTGTGCATGACCCCATTACACAATTTGAAGTGAGATTTCCTAGATATTCCCATATTGCTAGCACAAGAACACTACCGATTATGTTTTTGGTAGATGGTGACCATGTCCCCACGAATATAGAGAAACTTCTATTCATTTAAGAAGTGTTTTAAATATTAAGTACAATCTAATTAAAATTAATGTATAGTTTGTGATTATTTTAAACTAATGATCATAACGTTTTGCAGGAAATGATGTATTCTATAGGCATTTGTATGACCTCAACTTGGAAATATTTGGGCCCACCATTTGCACAAACTGGAAATCCCAAAGTTCCAAGTTGCAATATGAACTTATCAACAAGATCGTTCACCTGTTCGATGAGGGTACCTTCAACAAAAATGGAATTACCTCGACGGGATGTTTACATTTAAAATATATTTGGGACAGGTATAGGTCTCATTTGGAAAGGACCAGGGCACATGAGCGCCCCCCAACCATTCCAAATATGGAGTGGACATCCCTCATCATAGATGCAAATGAGAAGGTAGTTTGAAAAGTAGGGAAGACACCACTTGAGCCATGAAGGTATGAGGCACTTTTAATAATGTAATTATGATGCTTTATCATCATTATGACATCTAGTTAAGTTTTTTTATATTTTTAATATAGGCTCCCAGATACATCAAAACCCACAATGGCTATAATATCCAAACATGGGCAACGTCATCTTGGCCTGGGTGGTCACTCAAAATAGGCCACAAAAATTGTAAGTATATAAAAAAAAATCATCCAAATTATAAATTCTGAACAATTTTAATTTAATATCACAGAAGAAGAAAAATTCATGCTCTCGTGAAACATTGCAAGGGTCACAATTCAAAGAGGCTCCCACAGAGGAATACCTAAAGCTTACATTCAAGCACGACTATCAAGTTATGGTTGAACGTAAGACAAGCTTGGAGTCTTCGTAGTCTTCTAACACCCAATCTAACAATCAGGAAAATAAAAGCAATGAATAGAATTTATAAATGATTACTTTTAAAATATATTGGTTATTATTTTTGGCCATAAAGTAATGTGCTTGATTGTAAAAAGCACGCAAGCAATGTAGATACAACACATAAGCCTACTAATAGGGGAGTGCCTCTTGAAACTGATGTTCAACTTGATACTGGAGGTATTTCATGTGTTGTAAAAAAATGTAGTATGGATTACAATTAAAAATATTTAAATGTGAATGGAGTATTAATTATAATCATTCATGTTTCTACACCAGAGCAAGTATAGGATGAGGCCATAGAAGAGGAGTAACATATGGCCACATCTGAAAGTATATCGCTTCCCTCTACTACTGAAGCAAGTAAAGAACACTCTACTACTATTTTTATTAATAAAACAGTTGTAATAATAATTATTATAAATATGAATTTAACCTTTCTTTCTTATTGCAGTTGATGCTTGGCCCCACTTGCAGCAGCATAGTCATAGGACTAGGTCAGCGACAAGATATACACTAGATCCCACAGCAACTGAAGGACTAGGTCAGCAGCAAGACATACACTAGAGCCCACAACGAATGAAGGGGACCAAGATCAAGTAATCCTTGCTAAATACATATTTAAAAAGGGAAAGAAACCTGATAAAAGATGACTTCACTTGTTTATTTAGAGCCTGATTTTTTTGAGTATCACATTTTTTACTGAGAGGTTGAGTGCCTCATGGAATGTGCACATGTATCTTTTGACTATCTTAATAAAATGTTTTGACTTTTCCATTGGAAAAAATAAAAGTTGTGATTTTTCCTCTAAGTTTCAGTGATTAAATTGTTCTTCTTCATGGGCCCCTTTCAATTACATAATGGTTTCAACTCATGTGATAATTAACTCAACTATTCATTTGAAAATATCATTATCCATGAAAGATAGGCTTCTAATTGAAATATATCATTGACTCGCTTAGTACTACTAACTAGGCTTATGTTGCTAAAATTTCTTGAGAGAGAGTGCAGCTTAAGGAATAAAATTCGTAATTGAGAGGAACATTCATAGTGATTTCAATTGTATTTCCAACTATCTTGTAAGTTAAAAAAACATTTTAATACATCATGGTTATAATATTGTGGCAGGTTGATCAAGGTCAAAAGTTACTAACCTCACAGCAGGTAAACATCAATATAATTGTACGTAAAATAATATAACCATGAGATTTATTCTAGAGTAGTATTTTATCCATTATAGAGTAAGTCAAATTCATATTTTTAGGCATCATATTACTAAATGAAAGATTCACTATGCATATGACCAACTTTGAGCAAATGCATTCCTTCATGCTTTTCAAAATATTGTTTCTATGGAATATATATTGATCTTGTCATAATTCCTATTCCAAGAGCCTTCCAAGATGGTGATTTTTTTATAAATTTAGATCCTTTTATATTGGTCATGATATAACATGAAGTTTATATATAAATTTAGACATATGTGAATAGTGGTTTTCTTATTAATATAATGATGATTAATTTTGGATGAATTGCTTGATTTTTTTTTAATGTATCATAATGAACTTTCGAGATATCAGAATATTTATGAGAAAATATTTAATTGGCTAAATTTCCCCTCTTATGTAAAAATATGGAATTTTTTATTGATCTAGAATGTTTCATCAAGTTCAGATCTTTGAATGTTTATAGTTGAGGATGGTGGAATAAAATTACAAATTACACTTATTTGATAAATAGGGTGATAAGGGGAAGGCACTAGCCGCAAAGAAGTCCATAGATGCTCCTAAAGAAGTGGTTAGTGATCTTGATTGGTTTGATGATTATGAGTTGTTCATGTCTTCTGACCCAATCGTAACAGTCAATAAGCTTGTGGATAGAAAAAATGAAAATATTGCTTGTTTGATTTGCATTAGAAATAAAAGTCCTCATATTAAAGATAGGATCAACATGTTAAACCAACACCTTCAAAGATATTAGGTAATAACCATATTTTAAAGTTTTTTTTGTGTCAAAATTTCAATTATGAATGTTTCTTAACTTTCACATTGTCTAATCGAAAACATATTTTTTTTTCTTTTGTAGGATGTTTTGGCAAAGTTCACACAAAAACATACATACACCATGAGGCAACTTTCAATGGAATATAGTGTCATACATGAGGATCATGTATCAGAAGAGGAGCACAGGGAAACCATTCCAATAGTGTTGACTAGTGCACGAGGTAAAGAATAATCTATTGCTATTTTTATTAATAAATAATAACAAAAAATATAAATTTAACATTTCTTTCTTGTGATAGCTGGTGAGACACCCCTCTTGTGACAGCCTTAACAACGTCACGAGTACACGACCAGGCCATAAAAATAAAATTAAAAATTAAAAAAATTATTGTACTAGTTAGATTATTAGAAGTATCACGTACCATATTATGAAAACATATTTTTTATGATAAAATCTATTGAGATGAAGTATTTTGTGTCTATTATTAATGAATGAATGCTATATGCTAATGAATAAGTATTATATGTTTATTTATGTACACAACCTTGTTTCATATAATGTAAACATTTTTTTTATGATAAAATCTATTGACATGAAATATTTTGTGGATTTACGAATGAATTCTTTCTATTTGTTTTTTATGTATCTTATTGTCTTTCTTTCAACTATTTCCTATATAGTAGATACATTAGGCTAGGGAATTAAATGATGTGAGGGGGTGGAGGGTCCATGAGATCTTCCACCTTCATGTGGTTGGTCCTATTCAGTAGAGAATATATTAGGATTGGGATAATCTTGGAGAAAAACGCCCTCGATCGAGCAGAGCAACAACAAAGTCAATGTTAAATTCGTTGCTTCTTCATCAAGTGGAGGAAGGTTTTCTCCAAGATTAAACTACTCCAAAAATTTATTCTCGAAACCAAGAGGAACTCATTTAGGTATTCATGCACTCAATTCCTTTTAATTATTATTTATTCCTACAATTAAATTTAATATTTGGTCAAATTTAATCTAAGTTTGCCTCATTGGCCTCATGAATTTGTGTGGGACAACTAGTATCAATTCAGATGTCGAAGTGGCACAACTATCTGGAGCAAATAACTCCAAATGGTAAGACTATAAGTGAGACACCATTTTTTTTATATTTGTGTTGCATGTCTTGCTCAAGTGGGAGTTACATAAAGGTTTATAAGAAATAAGAAAATTTTCCATGAAAAAAAATCATGTAGTATTTGTCTTTCTTTGACCATTGTGTTTTTATTTGAGTGAAAGACCACAAACTCTCATTTTTCATGCAAGGAAGTAGGAGAAACTCTTACTCTATTAAATGGGCATAAGGTACTGGTATCATTTTTCTTTTCTTTTATTAATTATTTGTCTCATCTAAATTCTTCTCCCTCCTTTGTTTTGCAAGTAATTTCATCCACATATCTAGATTTGAAAGATTAACTAGGGTTGGAGTCATATACGTGAAAAAATATCATCCAAGTACTACTCAATTTTATCCCACCAAGTGCTTGGCTACTGGGTGAATGATTTAGTTTTACATTCCATTTTATTTCAAGCAATGTTTTATTTCTACATTGCAAATATTCCAAGATCATAGACCCAACATTTCTTCTTATAAACTTCAAATGAGGCTTCCAATACCATAGACCCAAATACCAACACACCATGATTAGATTAGCCACCCAACCAAGAGATATTCTTCATCAAAGTCAACTTCTATCTTCTACTCCTTTAGAATTGTGGACCCTAGATAATTCGCACTTCAAAGGAGACTGACATAATTTTACTTTGTCGCTAGACATACTGCCTCTTCTTAAGCCTCTTCACATTCCTTCCTTACTTCAAAACATATCAGAAAAGATGTGGTTCAATTTATCACAAATTGAGGTCGAATTTCACCATATTTATATTCTTCTTGTGGGATAGACGTGTCACTTCAAGACTAACTTAAAGGGTTGGCCAACTTGATTAGTTGGTGGAATCTAAGACACTTTTTACAAAAAATAAATATCGTTTTCTTTTTAAAAGGGCCCCAAATGGCCCACGACATCTTGACTTTGAATTTGACTCCAAATGAGTTACCTAGAGAACACGATGGTTACTATACCTATTGAATATTGACCCAAGCATGAAACCCATGCTTTAATAATTCAATATTTTATAATAAAATTTGTTTTCCTTTCTTTTGATAATATATAATTACATCATGACACAAAAAATAATTATGAAGGCCAAAACTAGTTACAATTTCTAACACTCCCTCTTAACTAGGTAGGTATTCATAATTATCTAATCGGTACAAGGAAAACACTCCATTTTTGAAGTTCCTATAAGAAGAGAATCAAAGACGAAATGATAGGTATACCCTAATTGCCAAGATATCCTCACATTAAAGGTCCAAGTGTCAATGACCATAATGCAAAGAATCCAACTAAGGGATTCCAGTGCCATACACTCTTCAAGGATCTAAGACACTATCGAGACTAAGGTGTTACCTGGGCAACTGCCATTATAGGTACCATCAGGGTTCATCCCTAACACCAACCCATAGCGACCTAGGTAGAATATCCAAGCTCAGATCCCCACAAGACTAATGATATCCTCCCTCGCCATGATCCAAAAATCATTAATAGGTCGGCCAAGATGTCCTCCCAAGTACCATCACTGGAAGTCTCATTATACTTCAACTCTCCCTCTAAACCAAAATAAAAACTAGCTTTCCCGGAAGAAATCAACACATCCACCGATCTAAGCATGCTCCTAAAACTAACTTCTTGTGGAATAGATTACGTCAACTACTTTTTCATCTATTGGCGCATATTGTAGCTTCATGAAACCAACCATCATTCAACTTCCAATGTACATGTTCTTGTATGCTAGCATAATATTCACGGTGCATGAAAACATGGTTGTCACTCTAGGGTTTTCAATAAATCTTAAAGAGGGAGAATTCTAGGGTTTTAGATTCAAACCCTAAATTTCATGATATTTCCTTTTGAAACATCAGTCCTAGGGTTTGAGTCTCAAATCCAAATCTATTCTTTCTAGGATTTTCCATTTACCCCAGTCTACCTATAAAACCTAAAACCAACATACAGGGTTTCTAATGAGGGAACAAATATATTATGGTTATGGTTTCTCTCTTGACTAGGGTCTCTAGGTATCAATAAGGATTTTTTTTACAAAATTAATAAACATTTATGAAGACTATAAACCCTTAGAAATCAAGAGCAAGGTTTTCTATCAAATTAGGGTTAGGGTTTTCTTACTCGATAAGGGTTTTCTACTTCATTAAACATCATCTAGGTTTTTGTAATATGTAGAGTCCAAAGAGGAAGTCTACAAACCTTATGATCAAAACATCCATTAAAATATCCCAACACAAAAAAAAAAAAACCTTGCAACTATGAAAATGGAGATACCTTATGACTAAATACTTTGGTCAACCATTTTTCCTGGAGCCTGCCTTATTTAACTTCCGTAGCTACTACATTATCTCCATTGTTTCCAAAAACATCACAATGAACATCTTTTTATGAGGCCTTATTCATAATTCCAGGTATTACTTCTTGCATTGATGTCATGGTATTCTTGTTGCTTTCAAAAGTGAAAATTCCAAAGATGCCAAGGCCATGGGCCACCTTTAAAGCTATTTCAACTTCATGATCTTCTCAAGATGCAATCATCAAACCAAGATGTTTTTCAAGGTGACCTACAAGATAACCTTTCAACAATCTACAATGTTCTATGATTTTTAGGTATATATCCCTTTGGTTAGGGCCTTTTAGTTTCACAATATATTTGTATAACAGACCTATAAGGTCATTAGGGCTCACTCCAAGAAAGTCTCACAATGTTATATGCTTCAAACAATGATATTATCTGAGAGATGATACCACTTGTTCTGCTTGATTATAAGTTAGGGAAGGATATAGAATCTGCTATAGGTTCTTAGATAGGATCCTTCTAATGAAGTTAGGGGAAGGACCAACCCTTCTAGCTAGGGTGAGACCTTTCATCACACTAAGGAATGTAAGTGAATTTCCTTTGCATAATTAATTTTAGGTAAATGAATCTTCTTAACTCACCATATTGAAGTTGGCTTGAAAGCTCTACTCCCAATTCCTAGCTAGATAGAGTGGGTGATTACTAAAAGAGAAAATGTAGGCTATAATTCATTTGGGAAAAAAATTTCTTGTCTTTTACTTGTGAAAATTGTTAGGTTATCACATTCTTTCTTAGGCTTGGTCTACTAGTTGTATATATGTACTTATTTTAGTGACATCATTGCAATTGATTTTTTTAAGTGAGAAGTGTACCAGCTAGCATGCATGGGTCAGCTTCTAGCAAAATTACTATCTCTAAAATTGTTTATGTGAGTGACCAAGTGATAAATATTTCAATATGGTGAGATAAATGAGGATTTTGACTAATTTATAAAACTAGGGTCTTGGGCAGCTTGTACTAAAATCTCATGGAAATTGATAAGGTGCTCAAAATTATGCTCAAAAATCAAAGTGTCATAAATTTGTTAAAATTAGTTTCATATCGAGGAGCTCATCATTCTAATTTCAACAGTGTGAATGTCACTCAAATCAAAGCTCGTATGCAAAAGTTATAGCAAGTCAAAGTTTAGGTTTGACTTGCTTACATAGCAAGATTGAATGATGTGGCAGGTTCCTTCAGCAAATGAGGAGGCGCCAAGTAGCAAGCCTCCATTGGCCCCTGCATATTGTAAATCGTAGGTCGAAGGCCGATCATGTTAAAGAATCGGCCCTCGAGCAGGGAAAGGTTGCGAATGCGATAAATCACAATTGCACATCGCAAAAGGTAGGGGGGAAGGCATTAAGAAATTAGCCAGAGGTGCAATGCGATGGAGTGCAATCACAAATCAGCAAGGGGAAGATAGTTATAGTAATTTTCCCCCACCATACCCGGGTTTTGATGCGATGGATTGCAGATCGAAATCACACACAAGTCCCACATTATGATTACCGTCGATACTCTACAAAATTGTGATTAAGCGATAAGTTTTGGATGTGATGCGACTTTAGATACCAGTTTATAATTCTGTCGGGTCTACCACATCGCTATTGCAATATCGCTCGCCACGTACAAAAAACTTAAGCCCGCTAATTATGATTTGCGATAAGACTTAGCCAACAGATTATGGCCGGCCACATGGAAAAATTTTGACCCAATTAGCAGATTTTGGGGCTACTTTGTAGGATCATGCCGGAAATGGGGCAATTTGTGGAGCGAATAGTGGGGAAACTAGGAGAAGTCATAACTCCTTAAGTTTTCCACTAAATTGGTTGCAAAATAGGCTATATAGCCATTTTGTAGTATTTTGGACTGAGTTTCAGAAGAATTTGAGCATCGTAAACACATATTTCTACACTTTTTAGTATAATAGAGAGGCCCAAGCCAATGGAAGCTAGACCAAGGAGATGTATCCCAGGAGGGGTGAACTCCTTTATCATGTGCTTATTGTAATGTGTTTTTGATGATGTTTTGTTGATATTTATGTTGCTGTTCAGTTTCTGGTTTATGTTGAATTACTCATGAAATTAACATAAAAAATCTTCACTTTACTTGCAAAAATTGATGAATCCTTAAGCACAATGAATTTTTTTTGTTTATAATATCAGGAAGATCTTAGAACTGCAAACTAATTTTCTAAATCAGATCGCAATCTACCTTGAAAACCTGCCTAATCGATGAGAGGGGGAGAAAATGCTACTATGTGAAGGGATGTAGAATCCTTGGTGAAAATATATAATATAAATAATGCAAAGGAATATGATTCTATTTTGTCGGTCTACCACACGCCGATGAACACATTCACATTTGGAAGGAGAGAGACAACAAATACAACCACCAAGCATGATAATGATGTTGACCAAATATCTTATTTGCACCTGAAACACCTATCATCATGATAGCTAGGAAAAACAAAGGAGAATTTTCATAGTAGGGTGCAATTCTATGGTTATGCAATAGGAATTCATTATTAAATTAATTAACAATGTTGCAAAAAATCATAAGAGAGGTGAGCCATTTACTAAATATACTTTGTTTCACAGAATAGTTATATGTCTAAGAAATCTGACTCTACATTGCAAAAATGCTTGTAATATTTAGATATTTGTGTCCCATACCAAATTTGATCTTTTAGAGTACAAAAGATGTTCACTCACTCAATGTTTCTACTATAGGTTGAATTCCATGATATAGGGAGAGCTTTTCATATGCCCTACATGACTGAATATTTTATTTTCACCATGGCCTCCCTCATTGAAAGTGAAAGTGTTTTTGGGAGTCATTAGAAGGGCAAGAAGAACCTCTGTACACTTATTTATCAACCTTCCAGTGGTTGGGTGAAAAATAGTGAGGTATGTGACTTCTGTTTACTACAATCATGAAAGTGGCTAAGTAGATAGTCACTAGTTAAGTTAGTTAATATATATTATTTTTCCATCGAGTCGTCCATGAGATTTATAGAGGGAGAGGAGGTTAAATTTGTTGCTCTTAGTTTAGGGTGGGTTGCAGCAATGATAAGTCTCAATTTCCTTCTAGTTTTTTTAGAGGGTGGTTTACAAGCTTGGGTTGATATTGATTAAATTGTTGTGTTATATACATATATGTTGTAGATGTTAACTTCTATTTTTTTGTTTGAGATTAAGTTTATAATATTGACAAAATACATTCACAAATTTGTACCTTATATCTCCATCGAATAGATAATCCTAGTACCCATAATCTAGTCCAGATAATCCCATTTAATCATTAGTGTAAACATGCATCTTCTTTTCATTCTTTCTTTAAAAATATGTTAAACATAAAATTATTTATCATCCTGTGAAAAAAGGATTCCTTCTTTCCTAACCAGCTTGAATTGAAACAATAGGATGTTAACTGCCAAATATTAATCTTATCCTCATTGAGTCCACTGCTCCATGAAGTGATATCATCTCCTAGTGATCTACTAATAAATTATTTTAATCTAAATGATGATAATCAGTGCAACATGCCCTGGTTCAAGAAATCTAGGAGCTAGACTTACACCAAGATATGTAGGTTGATGATCAAAGCATGTGTAGTACAACAATAAGGCATGCAAGACAAATTATACAATTGAATTTGAATTCAGATAAGACATCAATTGAACAAAATTCAAACCTTTCATTGATTACAACATATGTTCCAAATGAAATATTCAATCCTCATTCATTATGCAGGATCACACTACAACTCAAATTCATCTAGATTTTGTTGTCCTTCTATTTCTTGTAGTTATGAGGTCTGTATTACTTTGATAAATGGTAGGGTATAGTCTATATAGTTTATATATTGTGTTTTGTCACAATAATGTGTTCTTTCTTTGGATGGGCCAATAGTCATTACAACACGTCATGAGAACCTCTTTGTTGTTGTATCACATGATTCAAATCCTCTTTTATCTGGAGTTTAGGTAAAGCTATTATCTAGAAATTGTAACATAAATTTGTTTGGTGTGCGTTTTTACTTAATAGGATCTATATATATATATATATATATATATATATATATATATATACATATAGATGTTCTACATCAATTTGCATCTTACTATGGCGTTGTATCTAGGTTCTCAAGTTTATTGTGTATTGCATTTCCAAAAATACTTGCCCTCTCTCTCGTAGAATTCCTTTAAGCCTTGGTTCTCATCTTACATGGATTGGATTCAATAAGTAAGTCTTATTAATTCCATATTATTCTAAGGTGTTGAGCTCCTAAATACCTTGATCTTATGATCATCTTTTCATATAAGTCAAATTTTATAAGTCCCACTTTTGGAGCCTAAGTGGGTGAGACATGAAGGGAAATTTAAGAGTGTTCACGGATGACTACAATGGATGTCTGGTGCCAATTTTTGGGTACAAATTTATTCTCAGTGTAATATGGGATATTGAGAGAGCACTTGATATATTATAATTCATTTTATTTCCAAAATACAATTGACACTCATGCTATGCTTTTGGAATTTATTATGTTCTACTCAGTGTTGTGAGAGAGAGAAAGTTAGAGAGTGAAATTATCTGGATGGCGGGGATAAACAACAACATCTTTTACATTTGAACTCTCCCTTTCTTCAATAATATTATAATATTCCTTTCCATAGAAAAGTATAAGATGTTGAATTCCCTGCACCAAATTCTACTCCCAGCAGGGTCCATCCCCATTGCTTTCCAACACTTCTCCCTATCCTCCTCCTAGAAGATCATTTAGTCAGAGAAGACACAAGGAATTTACAAAAAATATGTTTAAGAGTGCCACGGATTTACAATTTTCTAACATATAATAAGGTAGTAGATCACAATATAAGAGCATCTATGATGCACGTTTGGATTTACTTAAATTAGAGGAAGTAGGTGAACTGATAATATTATATTTACTTTTTCAATTTTTATTTTTATGATGAATGGGATTTATTTTAGGGATCACTTCCCCTATTGTTGATGCTATGTTTTTTGCTAATATGTTAATTATGAATTTTAGAGCCAACCCTGACCTTTTTCATGCTTTTACTAAATAGCAACTTGATTTAACATATTTAGATCAAAAAGCATGACAAATACCTTCTTATAGATATCGTAAATTCCCTGCAAGTACATTCATTCATTATTGGTTTCATATATATGTGTGGACAAGTACATCCAATCCCTCAGTCCTCGTTGTTGTTTTGGGCAGTTGTTGCTCTTAAGTTGCTACATTGAATACCTCTTCTCTAGGATATTCCAGTCTTTGTATATCAATATGAATGAATCTTCTCACTAGAACAAATCAAAATTTATTAATGTTTGATTTTGGATTTGAGTTGCATATACCTCAATTCTTTATCAAAGCCCACATTTTCAATCTCACTTTGGAGGTTTAATCATCGTTTCTCATATAGATTATATATATTTTTTAACATGGGCTCCATTTTCTAGGATTGAAATAAGTTTTGTTTGTACTAAAACCTTGAGGGTTTTGACCTTAACCACACTTCTTGTTATGTATGATATTTTACAGCTAATAGGAGTTTTCAAGCTACAACATAGATAAAGAGCATGGTTGGATCTCCATATATTCCATTCAAGCCATTTGAGGAGGAGTTTCATCTTTTCTTGAGAAATGGAATCATTTTATATAATCTTATCAACAAGGTTCAACCAAGAGCAGTGTCTAAGGTGGGATACCATTTTTTCCATTAGAATGTTCACATATTTTATGAAACGTGTTATTGTCTTTAAATCCATCCTGTATTTTACTACCCTGTTAATTGACTTGGATTGGTTAGGAGTTCATTGCAAATCATGTTTAATCTCTTCCTCCTAAAGGATGACCTTTATCTTCCTATCAATATTTTGAGAATGTTAGGAATTTTCATATATATGCTAAAGAGATCAAGTTTCGTACTTTTGAAGCTTCTCATTTAGAGCAGGTGAGCATGTCAATTACATTGATATTCATATGGATTTTTTCATTTGAATATTTTATTTTAACAAGTTTTTGTTCTGCCTTGTGAATCTTATTGTTTCTTTAGGAAATATTTCATCTCGGTTCTATGACAAAGATTGTTGATTGTATATTGGTACATAAGGATTTTTATGAATGGAAATGGTGTGGAGGAAATGAATCTTGGAAATATGCAGTCCCTTTGAGGTCCCCCATGGTTCCATGAAACAAAAGAAATTTCCTTCAACACTCAACTCCTTGTGTG
Source organism: Pinus tabuliformis (assembly GCA_031772625.1). NCBI lineage: Eukaryota > Viridiplantae > Streptophyta > Pinopsida > Pinales > Pinaceae > Pinus > Pinus tabuliformis. The sequence goes on along the minus strand of CM062807.1, from coordinate 637,549,824 downwards.
CCTATAAGGGACCTTGAAACTCAGCCAAACCCATAAGTTAGAAACAAGTTTGAGGGAGAAAAATGGCTCGATGACATATTTCAATCTAAAGTTTTGATTAATATGTGTGGTTATTGAGTTGATTTCATGCTCTGAAGTTCAAGAAACTATTCATGCTTGAAAATTAAAATTTATTTTCTTTACCCATCCTTAACCACATGCTATGGTTGATAGGCATAATGGGATATTTATTGAAGTAGTTTGCTAAAGAAATGTCAAATGAAAACGAAAATTTATATTAGAAACTTGTTGAAGCCATAAAAAGTGTTGCACAACATGCAAATATCATACTTATTATTTTGCACTAATCCTACTCGATTAAGCACAAAACATTATAAATGCAACATATGGTTCAAAAACTTAGTCTTTTTCAGTCAAACATATTAGATATTAAAAATTTCTTTAAGCACATTGAAAACTAGGTCCTCAAGTGTACATTTTCTAAATCTTTGTTATTATGCAGCAGGGCTTGATGTAAGCATTTATAAATGTTATCATTGCAATTTTTGCATAGAATAGACAAGATAAATTTTCCTCGATGAGCATCAATTGTCCTTGATGAAAAATGAAATATAAGTTATATCAGTGCACAATATCCATAGGTTTCATGAGTAATATTTATTATCTAGATCCCTCGTAGGGAAATCACTTAACACATTTCTTGAAGTAAAAAACAATCAACCATAAATACAAATGTTATAGAGATTCCATTAGGATGTGTTGTTTTTTACTCAGTCCTCTCTTTGTTTGTGTTTAAGATTAGAGTGAGAAATAGTGTTCTCTAGTTTGATGGCAATTTTCATCCTATGGTATCTCTAATTTGCTTTGAAGATTCAGAAAATTTAGGATCAAGACAATCATTTCCTTTTGGATTCTCCAAACGAGAAAAATGGTTACTGTCACAACCATGATCCACAACCTTTGCCTACCAGTCAGGAACATTAAATGCATTTGGAAGCACATAGAAAAGAAGTCAAGGTGAGTAATATTTTAACTTCAATAAACACGATAAAATTTTGATGTTGTGGAGGAAAATTAGAAATGTAAAAATAAATGTTTTATAACAAGAAGTAAATTCAATCGCCATTCGATTCAATTTAATGAATAACTAGTGTTTGATGAAGAATTGCACATGTGATATGTAGAACATTTTCTTCCCAATCTAGGAATATTATCCTAACATGTTTTCATTGCCTCTATTTCCATGAAGATGAGATAACCAACGTAGCTTGAAGCTTGATTACTAGTATCCCTTGTAAGCCTCATCCCAACATGTCCCTGCTTTCCTAGATTATGCTAGTAGGGAACATGTTAAAGAGTGATATCTTATATGTGTAGTCACATAGTATGTAATGAGGGAGCACCATTTTTTCTAAATTACATTTTTTCCTGAAATACACACACACACACACACACACACACACACACACACACACACACACACATATATATATATATATTCTGGATATAAGACCTCTGTGGTTTAAATATTTTGATTTAGTTTCCGAAGAATCCACAGTAAGAACCGTTTTCTGCCAACGTTTCAAATCCCAACCGGGATCCATCATCAGGACATCTTGAATGCTTGATAGAAAAAGAGCTAATTTAAGAGATTAAATAGTAATGAGAAGAGAAATTTGAGAAGAATGTCGGCTATCCTTTTGAATAATTTTGATTTATTAATGATGAGAGTAAATTGAGATGAATATCGGTTTTCTTTTTAATAATTTTTAATTAATTTATTGATGAGCTAATTTAATTAATATAAATTATTATTATGTTGATCATTATCATAATTAATATAAATTATTATTATGTTGATCATTATCATAATTAGTATTAATTAATTAATTATAATATTATTAATAATTAGTTACTTTTAATCTAGGATAATAATTATTATTAATATTAATTGTTAATATTATTATTAATTAATAATAATAATATTATTATTATTATTTATTTATTTATTAGTGTAATGTATAAATGTTAAAATTATTTGAAATGTAATAATAATAATAATAATAATAATACTAATAATTGTAAATATAATAATTATTGTAAATATATTGTAATTATTGCAGAAAACGGTTCTTACTATATATGTATTCTTCATCTCCAGTTAAGAAATATGTTTTCAAAATTGGGACCAATTTTTGCATCCTTCTAAGTCCAATGTCCAAAGAAAACATTTATGTGAACACTAAGAAGATCAATGTCTAAACTTTGGGCCTATAGTCCCTATACTGAATTCTTTGTGACTTTCTCAAAAGTGGGATCTCCAATCAAGGATTTCACCAATCCAAACTCCAAGGTAAGAATACCACAATTATGGTGAAGCATTGAGAATTGGCGCTAAGGGATTGTGCATTTCCTCCTTTCACCCACAACATATTTTATCAAGCAGCTTATGAAACCAACTACATTTCTCCTCTCACAGTTCTCACCTCAATACAAGGAATTCTGATTGATACATCCAAATCCTTGCCACCATTGGCAGCATCCATCATTATAATGCAATGACAACTCTTAAAGCTTTGGGCAAGATCCTAGCCCGTTACAATAAATATAGTAGAAAATATTGGATGTGTGAGGATTGAAGCCTCCCATTGCACAAGCTAGTGCAGATCCAATTATGTTCTTAAGAATGTTTAGTTTCAAAAAAATATGGAAATAGGGATTAAGTAATAGGGAAATGTGGCCGCCGTTAATTTTTTTTTTTATGTGCAAAATCCTATCAGATATTCGAAAGTACGTGGAAACCATTGAATATATGATTCTTATCCAAAGAGACAATCATCGGACATTCAATGCTATACCAATGGAGCAAGGCATCGGAGATATAAAACTCTCGTCGCAAAAAAATACTGTCATATGCTCCCATTGGACTATAGTAATAAATCGTCAAATGTATGACGGAAAAGTGTCACCATTTTTGGCATCTAGGGCGAAGGATATTCAACATTTCCCATTGCATATCTTATGCCTAACCGTTAGAATTGCTTCTCCATACCGACAGAACGGATTATCGGGTCCCGTCAAACTAGAGTAATAAGGCATTGAATATTTGACATTAGAATGTCATAATTTTTCCATCTAATTTAGAGGATATTCGATGTTTACCCATCACATATCCAACGAATGTGGGAATTTCCACTAATTTTTCATCGTCGCATATCTGACACATGTGGGAATCACAAAACCAACCTTAAAGAGTCGGGTTTTTAATGACATTTTTAGCCATTTTTGGCAACAAATATTCAACGTCGGCCCCGTCGATTATTCGATGCTTAATAAAGTGTCGACTATTTGACACAATGTCAGTGATGAGTTTCTCGGCTCTAATGTGTTAGATAGCTGATGTAAATAAGTCACATCTGTGATGAATAGCCATCAAATTTTGGCCCCATTTGTACTGATGTATGATGACCTAAAACAATGATCTAGATAGAGAAAATATACCATTATAATGAGTTTCCCTTATGGTGAGGATGGCCCAAAGTCTGCTCACAATATTATCAACTTTATCCACAATCATAATTCCCTTATAGTTCTACCTAATTTCTCTATCAACATAAAAGAAGTAAAAATATTCTTCTATTACCATCACTTAAAGATGCTTCTATATTCACTTTTATGGTACAAACGACTTGTGATTTTCTACAAATAAATAATATCTTTAATTTCTATAACAATAGCTTCCTCAATCATAGAGACCCCACTTTCCATCTTAGCCCTTGTCCATTAAACACCTTTTAAATGAAATAAATATAAACTTCAATAAACCACATTAAAAATCAGAATTAGAATTGAAATATTAAATATGTATACTTGCATACTGTGGAGATCCCCTGACATGTTGGCGGTTGCAGTACCATCAATAATGGTTTAATGAAGCTCAGTTTAATTTAAATACAAATCTTGTTAATAAGAATAATATATATATATATATATATATATATATATATATATATATATATATATATATATATATATATATATATATATATATATATATATATATATCTATATATATATATTATTCTTATTAACAAGATTTGTATTTAAATTAAACTGAGCTTCATTAAACCATTATTGATGGTACTGCAACCGCCAACATGTCAGGGGATCTCCACAGTAAAATGTCCCAATTAGACCTCAGATCGTTTGGTGTAGGAGTCCCAGTAGCGGGTCGTACAGTAATGCCTTGACCATGGTTTCGCACAGAGGCAAGTAATATGTCCCTGTTGGTAGCAAGGGTGTGACAGCTGTGGCAAGATAAGGAAGGTGCATGAACAGATCTAGCACACGGAGAGTGAGGTGAGTGCGCTCCTTGGACACCTGTGATAACATGTGGCTTGAAAGGGAACACATTTCAGTAAGATTCATACATACTTATAAAGAATAGTACATACATGTATGTGTAAGCAAACAGATACATATACCATTTAGAGTAAACAAGATAGCTAGAATACAATATGACATATGCATGAAACGTGTTGGCTCTATTATATTAAGAAGTGTAAGTTCTAGCCATACAATACATCCATGTCCAAACACTAGTTCCGATAGCGAAACGTTACAACCACAACCGCCTGCTCCTCCAAAGAGATATACTAGCTCTGCATAGTGGAGAAGCCAAGGCGCATTACAATATTGTCCAAGCTCTCTCTAAGATAGTCTTATCGAAGCTTGGCTAACCAAAAATCCTTTAAAAAGAGATACGGGGGACTATTTATAGAAAAGGGTGGGGTGGCCCTTGACATTCCCCTTTGTGACAGTTCATCTACCCTCATGAATCTTCATCTACTCTATGACTATTACATCCAACTATCAACACTTGAACTTCCACTTGACAAGATGTTACATTACAATGCACATGTGCCCATGTGAGACAAAATGGCTTGAGAAAGCCATGCAAGACATCACTGACACTCAGACCATTGTGGTGGGACCAACTCTTTGACATGCTTGTGATGGTTGAAGGTGGTGAGTTGATGCCAAGCTTGGTTGTCCATGCACTCAATGGTGACATATTTCCGAAGCGAACTCTTGCCTCTGTTGCATCTGGGTGCACTGATATGGCTCCTCTATCCAACTCGTCTAATAGCATGCACATGGTCGTCCTGGTGCGACTGGACCGACAACATGTTGATCCATAGTGTCTATGCTTCTCTCCAAGCATGTCTTGGTGGTCATGTGCATCAACTTGTCGGAGTACATGTTTAGCTCCAGTCCGACTTGCTTCTTGTCTTTGCCTTGGTGAGTGTGCCAAATGGGTGGGATCACATGCGTGCGCATGGTCGTCCTGGTGCGACCGAACTGGCAACATGTTGATGCATAGTGTCCATGTTGCTCTCCAAGCATGTGTTGGTGGTCGTGCGCATCAACTTCTCGGAGTACATGTTCAGCTCCAATCAGACTTGCTTCTTGTCTTCACCTTGGTGAGTGTGCCGAATGGGTGGGATCGCATGTGTGTGTATAATGACATGCATGCTGCTGCATTCCCTTGCATGCGATCAACAACACTGCTCACCTTGTTTGCTTCATGCCAGCTGCTAGGATGGATCTATAACTTGTATGGGCACAATTTCATCCGTGAGTGCATGTTGTGCCCCCTTGTTGTACCTGTTCCCGCTGTAACTCATTCTCTCGGCTATGTAGCTCTTGTTCTTCCTTGAGTTGTTGCTTAAGCACATGCAACTCCTTCTATGTTCTGTTCTTGGCCTTCGCGAGATCTTCATGTCACATTGTCACCTTATATCCTGGGTCTCCAAAGTTTCTTTCATCATAAGTGGATCTGCTTGAGCTTGCAACTTTGTTCCACCAATGTGTTATCAACAACCTTCCTTTTGCATTTGTTGCATCTAGTATGCTGCCTTCAGCTGCTGTTGATGGTGCCGTTTGCTGTGATGTTGCTGCCATCATATCTTGATGTCCTTCTGTATGAAAAACTTGATGTCTTTGTGGGTAAGCAAGTTCATAAACACTTGATCGACTGCATCCCCAAGTGTGCTCTGAATAGTGTCTTTGAATCTACTCTCCTTGAAACCATTGTACCTATGTTTCTCAGAGGTAGATGAACACCTGCGATACCTGGAGACATGGAAAAACTCATGGCAAGAAATATGTGAGTAAAAAACAAAAACAAACTTGAGAACTGACATGCAGCATATCTGTGTGACTGATCATCAAGGTTGCACAATTTCCACAAGGAGGTCGGGAGATTGACTGCCAAAACTGTGCAAGGCACAGTCAGGGCTGTCAGGAGGCCAACCGACTGCTAGAACTGCGCAATGCACATTCCAACTTGGCCTGCTGAGGACTGAAACTATGCAATGCGCAATTTCAGTCAGCATTGATATGCAAGCAACAAACTACATTGCATAGTTTTTGGGGCCAACAGGACACTGTTGTTGGGTCTTGAAAATGTTATTCATTACCATTACACTTTCACTATTATGTCAATTATATCACCTCCATTTCACTACTATGTCACTACATTCATCCCACTTTCATTATCATTGGGCCACATTTATGTTTTTCCAAACTTTATTAATTATTAGCTCTTTTAAGTGAATTTGTGGTTAAAAATTAGAAAATAATGTGCATATGCTTATACCTAACAAGTGGGTTGAGATTTTTGACATGTGTAGGTCAAAAGGAGGCTTCTAGAAGACCTTTATGTGGCACCCTAAGGCCAAATTCGAATTTGAGTGGAGAGAATCATGGGATCATGAGGATATGTGCCACATCTCCTAATTGTATTGAAACTCTAAGAAGACATGTGTCCTATCAGTTCCTATTTTGATTAGGACTCTGGAGGTAGAGCGAGAGATTCATAGACTCTCATTAATGATATGGCTCCTCATATTTTTGTATAAATAGGAGATCTCTCACCTTCATTTGTTAGCTTAGAGTTTAGAGTTGGTAGCTTGGAGCTTGTAATTCTTCTTTGATGGCTTTAGAAAGCTTTGGAGAGCTTTGTTGTACTTTGTAATTTTGAAGAATTTGAATAAAGCTTTGATGTTCTCAACATGGAAGGAGATGTAAAGTAGATGTCATGGAGCATATTAGAATGTAAGGTAGAGTAGATTTTGTTTTATAGTTTTGTTTTGATTTCATTCAAGTATGTCATTTGATTGCTTTCAAGTTTGATAGTTTAGATTTTTCATTCATGCAATTTTAATTCATCCAAGTGTGTTCAACCGGTTGATTGTAGATTAGTTTTTATTTACATGTTCTTGTATTTTCTTATTAGTTTTTGCATCAAGTGGTGATTTGAGACTTGCTTCCTCTGCTGAACTTTAGCTTTTAATTCCAGTCGTTATGCTTTTATTTTAGTGAGATTTGTTTATTGCTTTTAGATAATTTAGATATCAGTTCTTCATGCTATATGATGATATCTTCACTGCCTTTAGCTTAACCCCATTTTAGAAGTTAATTGGCAAGCTATTGTGATTATAGGTGAAGTGATTTGATTTTGCTTTCATCAGCTTGCAAGAAGATAGTTTAGATATCAATTTTTCATGCTACATGATGATATCTCCAGTGCCTTTAGCTTAACCCTATTTTAGAAGTTAATTGGCGAGCTATTGTGCTTGTAGGTGAAGTAATTGATTTTGCTTTCATTAGTCTACAAGTAGATAGTTTAAATGTCATTCTTTCATGCCATATGATGATATTTCTGATGTCTTTAGCTTAACCCCGTTTTAGAAGTTAATTGACAAAATATTGTGATTATGGGTGAAATCAGTGACTAATTTCCAGCTTCCTTACTTTTTGGTTTTGAGTGCAGTAGTTTAGATTTTATTTCTGTAATTAGATGGACAACAGAGACAGTAACCTCATTTTCAGTACTTCATCTTTTGCTTGATTTAGGTAGTTGCATGTTTACACTTTTGTTCAAGTTCTGATTTTATAAATAACATGTTTTGAGAACTTTGAAGTGCTAAGTTTGGAAATTATCATAAGAAGCATGAAATTTGTCTTCAACTCTACATCCACACTTGATCTTTAAATGCATTCTTAAAACTTTAAACTAGGATTTCCATTGCATTAGAACACTTTAGAAGACCAACAAGAACAAAACCCCAAAATAACATAAACTATATAAAAAAAAAAAGTAAGAAAAAAATGTCAACTAAGCACATATGGTGCATCACACTTCATCAGTTTACGATACTTGGATTCATAACTTATGTAAAGCAATTTAAGATGTTAAATTGACTAGACATTTTGGCGTCGTTGCCGGGGAAGTGTAATTAGGAGACCTTATTTCTTACATCTAAAAAAAAAAAATTAATAATTTTTTGAGTATGCTCTCCTCCTGCACTTTGTGTGATCTAGAGGATCAGAAAGAGAATTGTTATGTTAAAAAAAAGGGGGGACAAAATAAACTTCATCATTTCATTTGATTCAATAATAAAAAATAAAAATAAAAATAAAAACACAATTTCAGAGAAAAAAAGAAAACAATCAATGGCTATCCCCAATTCCAGTTTCCACTGTGGCCTCAATAGAAAATTTGCATTCTTGTTTGAGCTTTGGCCTTGAAACAAACCTGCAAAATCATAAAAAAATAAAAATAAACCTACAATGTAAACAATTCTCCCATTTTTATTGCAGCTTGAAATATCCTCTGTTCTTTGGCTTTAACCTCAAAATTGAAAGTTGTGGGATTATTCTGAGTTGTGAAGAGCAAAAGCAATCAAATAGTAGATCATCACCTTCACAGTTTCTGCACAAAAATCAACAACTGAAGTCAACAGCTGTAGATGAATCGAGGCTCAGCTCCATGATTATAAACGATCAGGATTTTACTACCCTTTCTCCTGCTGAGCTTCAAAATGAAGATCTCACCGTGTCTGGCACTTGAACAGCTGAAACTTATCTCAAGGTTATCTGACAGAATTGAGGAAAACTTATAGATAAAGATCGATGGAAGAGCAGTAGCATTTGCTGGAAAACTACCCATAGCTCAACATGTGAAAAACTTAGTTTGTTTCTACGAAAACATGGGATAGTTACTGTAGAAGATGTTTACTTGCTGCCACTGGTTAGTGTAGATATTGCAAACTTTGAGAGGCTGATTGCTTTTGATGCTGGAGGACAATTGTATGCCATTTTGGAGATTTGTTTGACTGGTTCATACGCTGAGAGTACATCTAAAAACAATTTTTCTCTCAGAAATTCATTTCACAGCCGAATGCAACAACTCAGGAAAAACGCAAAGCACTAAAAAACGTCAAACTTTAACTGCATGATCCGGCCAAATGAAGATGAATTTGGGAAAAATAAAACATGGGTTTTTTCAGAAATAGGGTCAATTAGATAACCCAAAAATCATTTTAAGGAATTTGAAGTGGTTTGGGAGATTTTCGAAGTTCTTTGAAGCCCATTTTTGCTTGCCGCGGGAGAGAAAAACGAATTTTAATTGATGAACAGTCTGTTGTTTTAACTCAGCGTGCTTGGAGAGGACAAAACCAATTTGGGAACCTAGTATGTGCTGGCATTCAATCTTATTTACATGTCTTTAATTACTAACAGTCTCATGCAACCTCCGTGACTGTACTTCAGTTTAACGGCCGACAGCAGAGACGTATCCCAATTGAATACGATACTTCTCCAAGCACCTGTTTAACGGTTAATTCTATCACTTGAACCAGTTGGATATGGCTCTTTTACATCTGTATTATTCTGAGCTTCTCTCTTACACCTCCGCAACTTTCCTATGTATACAAGCACTTCGATTTTTCATTATGTTTCCGATTTTCTCTGTTTACGTGGGCATCCACCCATTTCATATAACTTCTGCACCGATTCACGCATACAACCACTCCATTCTTTTACCTTGAATGTACAGCCGCCCATATCCATAATCATTTTTCCGCCCGGTCTCATATGCATAGTTGTTTTACTTCCCATACCCATAGTCATTTTTGTTCTTGTATACCAGTTGTACCACTACCATTTGCACAATTTTCTCCATGCAGACAGTGCAGAGAATTTAAAAAAAATAGCAGAGAAGCTCATGAATAATTGGTCCTGTGCACCAGTTGCGTCTTGAGCTTTCTCCTTGGTACTTGACTGCATAAAATCTTTTTCCAATAAATTAAATCAAAAAACTGGTGGTTGGCTGTCCTGATTCCGCACCTAATTGGTAATTCCGCAACCATTTTTATGCTTTTGTAGGTTACAAGTGTCGAGAGATGAAACGAGCCACATGGGTAGCTGGGAAAATGTCAGTACATGGATGGTGTCCTATCCATTTGATCCAAATCGATGAAAAAGACCCGGTCAAAGGGAAGTCAAGTTGTGTGTTATCACTAAGTCGCCACACTAAGTCGCCACATGTCAAGAAAAAAAACAATTTTAAATCAATGAAATGAATAAGTTATTTGCTCACTTTTCTTAAGGTATTGATTAATTTTGGACTGATGATGAAAGATGAATGGCTAACTTTTATTCAAGATTTTTAGCTACAGAAACTATGCACATTCCGCAGCTAAAGTCCAATTCCGCAGCTATTCTCCAATTCCACAGCTGAAAAATCTCATTGTTCAAATCAGCATAACTTTCTCATACAAAATCAGATTTTGATGATTCAAATGTCATTGGAAAGATTTCAACAAAATATACACAATGAGAAATCCATCATCATAGTTTGAAACAATAAATAAAGAAATAAATTGCTGAAAAGAAGCAACATTCAACTTGAAGCACCAATTCCAAAGCAGGTATAAATTCTTTTGATTTTTCCTTTGAGAACTTGTTTCATTAATACAAATTCTTAGTTTTGTGTGTAAATGTCATAACTAGAGAGATTGATCACCTCTCTCCTTTGATAACCTTACATTCCATTGCAGAAGAAGTATTAGTTTTTTTGCAGGTTCCAGGAGGAAGGACAAATGACTACGACAGAATGGTGTCTCTCTAAGAGACCAATTTGTTTCATAAGAGGATGATTAGCAACAAAGAGGAAATATGTTGATGCGAAATCAGATCCAAACACTTGAAAAACTTTCAGATACTATTGTCTCCATCACATCCATACTTCATAATAAACCATTCACCTCATTTCACTTCATATTTTCCATTTACATTCACATACACTTTCCATCTCTTTTTGTTCATTCATACCCACAAATAAAAGCAAGAGGCTCATTCACATGCTTATTGCCCATTTCCATTTCTTCTCTCCATTGCCATCTTCCATTTTCATCTTCCCTTTCCTATTATTTTCATTTCGCAAATAAGCCCTGCTTCAATGCAAATTATTGAGTCCATAGTCCTTTGAGTTTAAATTCCTTGTAAAGACACCTTGAGGCTTGCATGTCTTAATGGAAAATTCTCATGTTGACAAAAAATGGGAATACATTAACGTCCCTTGTTCATCAGATCTTCTAGGTGACTCGACATCAGCGAAAATATTTGTACCTAGCAAGATGTGTTTGGGCATCTTGACTCTCATTGTCATCAATGGTGAGAGTTCTCATGTTGACTAGTGGCATCCATTAATGGCCACTAAGTCAATAATTTCTTGCTATGTTCGACATCAGAACATCTTTTCACATAGTAGGAATTGTGCCAATGAGTTTTGAATACATGAAGACTATTATTTTCATCATTTTGAAACAGATTCAACAAGTTTTAGTAGAAGCAATAAAAAGTCACCTTAATTCTTTATCCATGACTCTTCTTGTTTAGCCACTTGAAGAAGAATATGATCAGAATTTTGTAGCCACCACACATACAACTCATCCATTTCAAAGGGTAAGTTAAGGTACGTCATTTTCTAACTTTTGACCATAGAATTCCATAAAACGCTATAATGATAATTGTTGGAAAAACAATTATCTTCCTCATTTCATAAAATTGCCAATACCATCAGTTTGGGGGGGGGAATACATTCATATTCATATCTTGCAATGTCCATATCATATTCAGGAACTCACATAATTCCAAAATATATTAACTATTACATTGTTATTATGAGCATACAATGGCTTTTCAAAAAGTGCTTAAAGGATAAATTGGATACAAACACAATTATGGTTGTCACACAAGAACCAACCATCATGCAATCCAATAAAGATATACTTTGCAACAATAATTAAAATATCATTATGCAAAGTTCAAAAATCAAAATACAATGCAACAACAAAATATGGTTTTTACCCAAGAACGAACCATGTTGCAATTCAAGAAAAACATTTTACGAAAGTATGAAGTTATCAAATGATATCATGCAAAGTTAAGCTAAAGCTCAAGGGTCAGAAGAATTAATGTAATATATATTGTATGAGGACATGCAATAGCTTCAGTTGGGGGGTATGTTTGGTCTTGAAAATGTCATTCATTACTATTACACTTTCACTATTATGTCCATTATATCACCTCCATTTCACTACTATGTCACTACATTCATCCCACTTTCATTATCATTGGGCGACATTTATGTTTTTCCAAACTTTATTAATTCTTAGCCCTTTTAAGTGAATTTGTGGTTAAAAATTAGAAAATAATATGCATATGCTTATACCTAACAAGTGGGTTGAGATTGTTGACATGTGTAAGTCAAAATGAGGCTTCTAGAAGACCTTTATGTGGCACCCTAAGGCCAAATTCGAATTTGAGTGGAGAGAATCATGGGATCATGAGGATATGTGCCACATCTCCTAATTGTATTGAAACTCTAAGAAGACATGTGTCTTATCAGTTCCTATTTTGATTAGGACTTTAGAGGTAGAAGGAGCGATTCATGGACTCTCATTAATGAGATAGCTCCTCATCCTTTTGTATAAATAGGAGATCTCTCTCCTTCATTTGTTAGCTTAGAGTTTAGAGTTGGTAGCTTGGAGCTTGTAGTTCTTATTTGATGGCTTTGGAAAGCTTTGGAGAGCTTTGTTGTACTTTGTAATTTTGAAGAATTTGAATAAAGCTTTGATGTTCTCAACATGTAAGAAGATGTGAAGTAGATGTCATAGAGCATATTAAAATGTAAAGTAGAGTAGATTTTGTTTTGTAGTTTTTCTTTGATTTCATTCAAGTATGTCATTTGATTGCTTTCAAGTTTGATAGTTTAGATTTTCCATTCATGCAATTTTAATTCATGCAAGTGTGTTCAACCGGTTGATTGTAGATTAGTTTTTCTTTACATGTTCTTGTATTTGCTTATTAGTTTTTGCATCAAGTGGTGATCTGAGACTTGCTTCCTCTGCTGAACTTTAGCTTTTAATTCCAGTTGTTATGCTTTTATTTTAGTGAGATTTGTTTACTACTTTTAGATAATTTAGATATCAGTTCTTCATGCTATATGATGATATCTCCGGTGCCTTTAGCTTAACCCTGTTTTAGAAGTTAATTGGCAAGCTATTGTGATTATAGGTGAAGTAATTTGATTTTGCTTTCATTAGCCTGCAAGTAGATAGTTTAGATATCAGTTCTTCATGCTACATGATGATATCTCCAGTGCCTTTAGCTTAACCCTGTTTTAGAAGTTAATTGGCGAGCTATTGTGATTGTAGGTTAAGTAATTGATGTTGCTTTCATTAGTCTGCAAGTAGATAGTTTAAATGTCATTCTTTCATGCCATATGATGATATTTCTGGTGTCTTTAGCTTAACCCTATTTTAAAAGTTAATTGACGAAATATTGTGATTATGGGTGAAATCAGTGACTAGTTTCTAGCTTCCATACTTTTGGTTTTGAGTGCAGTAGTTTAGACTTTATTTCTGTAATTAGATGGATAGCAGAGACAGTAACCTCATTTTCAGTACTTCATCTTTTGCTTGATTTAGGTAGTTGCGTGTTTACACTTTTATTCAAGTTCTGATTTTATAAATAACATGTTTTGAGAACTTTGAAGTGCTAAGTTTGGAAATTGTCATAAGAAGCATGAAGCTTGTCTTCAACTCTACATCCACACTTGATCTTTAAAAACATTGTTAAAACTTTAAACTAGGATTTCCATTGCATTAGAACACTTTAGGAGACCAACAAGAACAAAACCTCAAAACAACATAAACTATAAAACAACGAAGTAAGAAAAAAAGGTTAACTAAGAACATATGGTGCACCACACTTCATCAATTTACGATACCCAGATTGATAATTTATGTAGAGCAATTTAAGATGTTAAATTAACTAGACAAATGCCGCCAAGAATTGTACAATGCAAGCCTGGAGGTCATTGTTTGGCTATACTTGCGCAATTTCTGGAGGGAAGGCAGAGCCTTCGCTTTCGGAAATGCACAGTGCTAGCCAGGCAAGGCACAGTTTGGGCCAAGGTAGCCCAGTTCGACCGACGCTGACTGAAAACATGAGAATTCTAAATGGATTATGAGATGATTGCAAACAAGAGTGAATGATCATACATGCAAACAACAAGTGTAAGATTCAGGAAATGGGAAAGCATGCTTGTGTGTGAAGCGAGTCATCGCAACGACGACCGTGTTTGAAAAATTAGCTTCATGTATGCGACAACAATTAGATGTTACCAAAAATTAAGACGGTGCTAGTAAAAGCTAGTATACATGTAAACGATAGCAAGTTCTCACTAAAATCAAGAAGACAACACTCACACAACGCGAAACACAAAAAGTGACAGAAACATGGCGCAAGTAATGAACAATGGGCTTACCCCAAGACAACTGAGTTAAATGTGCCAACGACTCCTAGATGCAATGTGGGATGTCAAAGATGTAGGTTCGATGTGAGGAATGAGCTGTGCAGGGTCCGGTTGATCAGTTTTGATAAAATCGAGGTTGTGACACACATGCCAGAAATCTAGTAAAAGTGACACTTAGCGAGAGGTTTCTAAACTGATCCTTGCATGTAACCTCTAGCTACTAAAAAAATATCCCTGAATCAAGGGATGCCTTTGCATGCTGCCTTGGGAGAAGTAGTCCATGCATGCAAATCAGTTTTTCTCGGTCAACCTAAAGGCACATGCATCGGTCTACTCAGCTGAGGGGAAAAAATGCACATTTCTGGGAGGGAGCTGGGCTGGCTGCCTAGAAGGTTTGCGCAATTTCTGAGTCGAGAAACTGACTGCTGCCCAGAATTGCACAATTTCTGGATTGAGTAGCCCTATTGGGAGAAATTGCGCAATTTTCTCAGTGAACAGTGACAAGAAGATTTGTGCAATTTTGGAGCCCAACAGGCTGCTAGACAAGATTGCACAATTTCTGGAGGGAAGGTTGATTCCCTTCTAGAATTGCGAAATTTCTTGAGGGCGCTTCTCAGCCTGTAGGTGGACCATTTACGGAGAAACAACCTATGAGGGGGATGCAACAAGATCTCACGAATAGGTTGTCATTCTGCAATAAAATCACTTAAGCTTGTGTACTTGACAAGGCAAGACATGTTGCTGTGAAAGGTTAGTAGTGAGGCTATTACACAGCAATTTGTCACCGACCCTGCATTCCCTGATCCCAGATACTACCGGTCCATATTACTGACATCTATTATGTGTCATGTTGCCAATTATGTGTCAATACCTTCCTTGTAATCTCAGGAAGAATGTCGCAGTTCATTATCCCTTGAAGTAGACCCCTTTCTACCTAAGTTTCTGAGTCGTCACGAGTCATCAGTTGTCTTTCCTGTGAAGATGGTCAAGTTTGCACTAGCCCTAGCAAAGTTGTCGCTTTGTCCCTATGTTTCACCCATGATGATCTACTTTTGGCAAGTTTTTTAACAACTCGTCGAAGCTTTGAGATGAAACTGCTTCATGGGTAGTCCTAGGGCTAGTTGTTGGGTCAGATGAGCTCACCTCTCTCCTTTGGGATAGTTGTTCCACCTTTTGTGCAACCTCCCTAAGAGATAAGCTCTTCCTCCCATCTCTTATGGAACCTCTCCCTCCTATAAATGTCTCCTCCATGAATGAGATCAGCTAGCTTGGATGTAACTTGATGATAGCTAGATGTAATTTGGTAGCTTCAGGTTTCTAAGAGAGGAGTAGAGGTAGAGAGTGTTATTGGAGTGTGGAAGTAGCCTCACATGTATTTTGGCTTGAGAGATGTTTGAGTAGAGTTGATTTGAGAACTTTCTGGCATCAATATTCCGAACGAAAGAGAGAGTCATTTGTTCCATTGGGAGATGGTTCACAAGTAAATGCTTACGGAGACATGCCGATGGGACCCTTTGAGGAGACTTACGATGTCAAGGCCCAGCTGTAAGTTTCAATTTGATTTATATTAATACAAATCAATAGCCTGTTTCCTATATCATATGTTGAATTGTATGTCGATAGCTTGAGGTTCCTTGACTCTTCAAGTAGATTGTTTGGTTGTTTTCTATTGCATTTGTGGTGTTTCTCTACATGTTGTTTTTAGGTATAAGTAACTAGAAGAACAAGAGCTGGAGCAACATGATTAGGACTTCATCAAACGAGGAACTAAAGGTAGGCCTTCATAACACCATCTTTCTAAGGAAATTTTCTTTGGTATTGTCTTTGTGGTGACTAGACCCACTCTAGGGCTAGAGGGGTTGCCTCTATCGTAGAGAGAACTTGCCTGTGTCACAAGTTGGCGACCATACTGGGGAACTTGTCTTTTGTCTTTTATGTTGATTGGTTTTGTTTTTTTATTGTCTCCGTTATTATTTGGGTAGCATGCTCTATTATGAAAGTTGTTAGACTACTCCTGTAGTCTTCCCACTCTCATGAGTGATAGATTTGGCCTTGCCTCAGCCAAACTTTCATTTTTTTCCTTTGATCTGAGGTCATCGTTGTTTATGTTCTGATAGTCATGAAGTAGTCACGCTGTGCTTCTTCTTGGGTTGCGCCTTTTACTGTCTGGCATGATTAAATTGCCTAACAGTCGCGACAAGTCCTGAAATCGGCTCGGCGCAGCTAACTGGTGTGCTTTCGCGACGACATTGCAAAGAGATTAGTTAGAGGGGTGCGACGATTTATTGCCGGTGCATGTTGTTAGTTTTATTCGCGACGATTCCTATAAGTATCAAATATTGAAGTTTGTTGGTTGATTGGCCAGTGTGTTCTATCCTCTGATCTTGTTTTTTGCCTCTTTATTGTATCAGAAGTGTTGGTTGTTAGGATTTTCGATTATGGGTTCCAAGTCTTTTGGAATCCTTCCTCTTGAACCGTGTGACCTAAATACCTTAGTGTTTCTTGAATGATTGGTTTGCTTAGGTTGCTCATTCATTGGGATCTTTAGGCTCTGCTTGGCATAATCTCTGACTTTGTTTGAGGCTTGTTCCTATTCACTGTTTGTCATTCACTTGGAAAAAAATAAAAAATTGCATTTATCTTGTATTAAGATTTGAAAGACGATTTTTGTATTAGTAGATTCTTGAGATTAAGACATTGAAAAGCAAAATGTGCGTTTTCCATTTGTTGGGTTGTGTTACATTCTTTCCACGACTAGCCAACGTAGTTAACTGGGGGTTAGAAGGGGGGCAGAGCCCCCTTTCATTGCGCCAATTGTGTAGCGGGGGGGTTACAGGGGGTTCGAGGTGTACTTGTAACCCCACTTTATGGGGTGCGGGGCATCGCCCTGGAAAATTTTGGTTTTGGACCCTATGTTAGGATGGGCGGACCCACCTATGGTTTTGTGCATGATTTTCGCACATGTTTTTGGACATGATGGTTTTCGGTCCATGCTATTGGATGCGATGGTTTTCGGTCCATGGTATTGAATGCTTCGGCATGTATAAATATGTATTATAACATTGAAAGGAACATAATGAAAAATCAAGCTGGTAGTCCCGGTTTTGGGATCCAGGGGAAAATCTCTATGTATATGTGTTTTATGTGTTATGCTCTCGCATTGTTTATTTTATTTGTTTTAGAATTCGTATGTAGGTAATTTCTGTATGGGGTTAAAACCTACATTTGGTATCAGAGCTGTTTTGGCTTCAAGGGGACGCCTTTGTTGTTGAGGGGTTTTGCTCGGGCCTGTGGTAGACCCTATTCAGTGGGAGATCCGCGAGGTCGATTCTGGTGGTAAAAGAAGATGGCGAGCAGTGGAAAGATAGAGATCGAGAAATTTAATGGTCAAAGTTTTGAGTTGTGGAAACTCAAGATGGAGGATCTGTTGGTGGATAAAAATTAGTGGATCGCGGTAGATCCTAGTACTAAACCAACGGGAGTGTCCGATGAAAAATGGAAGAAGTTGGATCGGAAAGCAAAGAGCACAATATGATTGTGTGTCTCAGATTTAGTATTGTTGAATGTATCAAGGGAAGCTACAGTGAAGGCTTTGTGGGACAAGTTAGGGACTTTGTACCAATCTATGTCTCTGGTGAATAAACTGTTCTTGTGGAAAAAGATGTATAACCTAAGGATGAAAGATGAAGACTCGGTGACAGAGCTTCTGAACGCATTTACTACTATGGTAAGTTAGTTAGCGTCTGTTGATATTAAAATTTTAGATGAAAATAAGTGCATCAGTTTGTTGTGTTCTCTACCAGATTCGTGGGATAGTCTGGTTATTGCAATAGGTAGCAATGCAACTTCCTTGCATTTTGATGAAATAGTCTCATCCTTGCTGACGGAGGAGATGAGACAGAAAAATGTGGAGAGCCAGAATGGTGATGCCTTGTTTGTACGAGGACGGTCCCAGAACAGAAACAAAAATAAGTCATCGAGTGGGAGATCTAAATCTAAAGGGAGATCTAAATCTCCAGGAAAACCTGTAAAGGTGGTGTGCTAGAAATGCGGAAAGGAAGGGCACTTCAAAAGGGACTGTAAATCTAAAGCTCCTAATAAAGGAAAGGGATCTGATGATTCTCCTTCTGTAGAGGCGAAAACCACCTCAGATGAAGGTGGGAATGTGTACTTGGCTTCTTCAAGTACACATGTAGATCATGAGGCATGGTTGATTGACTCAGGTGCATCCTTTCACTTCACTCCCCATAGAGAGTGGTTTTGCAAGTATGAGAAATACGATGGTGGTGATGTCTTCTTGGGGGATGACAGGAAGGTTAGAATCGTTGGTTGCGGAAAAGTAAAATTGAAGTTGCAAGGTGGAAGCGTTAGAACACTTCCAGGTGTTCTGCATATTACTGCATTGGCCAGAAATCTGATTTTTGTAAGCAAGTTGGATGATGCACATGTAAAAACAGTGTTCGAGAAGGATACCTGCAAGATGGTTCAGGGAGCATTGGTATTTATGCGGGGAGTTCGGACTGGAACTCTATACAAGCTACAAGGTAGCACTATTGTTGATGGGTGCAACAGTTCTGTGGTTCCTGGAAGTGGAGCAGAAAATCTAGTGGTCTCTGGAGAGAAGACCATGCTGTGGCATCAAAGGCTTGGACATATTGGAGAGAAGGGCCTTCGAATACTTCATGGTAAAGGTATGGTAGAAGGTATGAGTAATAGCTCTTTGGATTTTGATTTCTGTGAAAATTGTGTATATGGGAAGCAGAATTGGGTGAGTTTCCCCTCTGGTGGTAAGAGGGCAAAACAGATATTAGAGCTTGTGCACAGTGATGTGTTTGGACCTGTGAAGGTTCCATCAATGGGTAAGTCTGTGTACTATGTATCATTTATAGATGACTTCTCAAGGAATACATGGATATATTTCCTTAAGAAGAAATCTGAAGCCTCGACAGGTTTAAAGAATTTAATGCTCTCATGGAAAATCAGACAGAGAAGAAGATAAAGGTGCTGATGATAGATAATGGTGGAGAGTTTTACAGCAAGGAATTTGAAGAATTCTATAAGAAGTGTGGTATAGCATGACAGAAGACTACTCCATATACACCTCAGCAAAATGGAGTTGCAGAAAGAATGAACAAGACGTTGATGGAAAGGGCAAGAAGCATGCTCAGTGGTGCCGGGTTAGGACAAGAATTCTGGGAAGAGGCGGTGGAGACAGCATGTTACCTGGTCAATAGATCACCTTCATCAGCGTTGAAGGATAAGACTCCACAAGAGGTATGGACTGGTAAGAAACCCTCTCTTTCACATCTAAGGGTATTTGGATGTGATGCATATGTACATGTTCCAAAGGAGAAACGAACCAAGTTGGATAGTAAATCTGAAAAGTGCATCTTCATTGGGTATATGAATGGTTTAAAGGGTTATAAGCTTTGGAACCCAGCAACAAGGAAGGTTGTGTACAACAGAGATGTGGTGTTCAGAGAGGTGAAAGATGTTATTAAACATGAAGTCCAACGAAAGGAACTCAAAAAATAAAGTTTGAGCTAAAGGAGGAAGAATCAAACTCTACAGCAGAGAAGGAATCAGAAGATGAAGAGCCACAAACTCCGTGTGTAAGAAGATCAATTTGAGAAAGAAGGCAGCCATAAAGGTATAGTCCATCTACTTTCTATTCAAATTTTGCTTTATCTATTACTGATGATGATCCCAGAACTGTGAAGGAAGCAGTAGATTCAGAGTATGGAAAACTCTGGAAAGAGGCCATGGTTGATGAAATGGCATCTTTGCACAAAAATGAGGCTTGGGATTTGGTGGAGTTGCCAGCTGGAAGGAAACCCATTGGAAGCAAATGGGTGTTCAAGAAGAAGACAAATGCAAAAGAAAAGGTGGAGAAATACAAAGCTTGATTGGTAGCAAAAGGTTATTCCCAGGTGCCCGGAATTGATTTTGGTGATATTTTTTCTCCTGTTGCCAAGGTAACTTCTATTAGGTTACTTTTATCTATTGTTGCTGCTTTTGATTTTGAGGTAGAATAGATGGAAGTGAAGACAACATTTCTTCACGAGGATCTAGAAGAGGAGATCTACATGAAGCAACCTCAAGGCTTTGCAGTGAAGGGTAAGAAAAAACTGGTATGCAAGTTAAAGAAGTCTCTGTATGGGTTAAAACAGTCACCAAGGATGTGGTATCAGAAATTTGATACATTTAGACTGGGACTTGGCTTCACTAGAAGCAAAGCAAATCACTGTGTGTATTTTAAGTTAATTGGTGACCGTGTTATTTATCTGATCTTGTATGTGGATGATATGTTGCTGGTTGGAAATGACAAAGAAATTATCCAAATTTGAAAACCCAATTGTCCTCCAAATTCGACATGAAAGATCTTGGTGCTGCAAACTATATTTTGGGCATGGAAATTAAAAGAGATCGGGAAAAGAGGAAGCTCTGGTTAAACCAGAGGAAGTATGTCGAGACAATACTGCAGAGGTTTAATATGCAAGATAGTAAACCGGTGAAGGTTCATATTCCTGTAGGTGTGAGGTTATCTACTGAATAGTGTCCCAAGACACAAGAAGAGGAAGAGGACATGTCTCGTGTTCCATATGCAAGTGCAGTCGGTAGCCTGATGTATGCAATGGTCTGTACTAGACCAGACATTGCACATGCAATGGGAGTATTGAGTAGGTTTATGTCAAAACCAGGGAAGGAGCATTGGATAGCAGTGAAACGGGTTTTCAGGTATTTGTGTGGCACTAATGATTATGGTTTGTGCTACCAAGGAAGACCAGGATTGGGCAGAGTGTTAGATATTCATGGCTTTGTTGATGCAGAGTGGGCTGGAGATCTGGATCAGAGAAGATCTACAAGTGGGTATGTGTTTAACCTATTTGGAGGTGCAGTCAGTTGGATGAGTAGGAAACAATCTGTAGTGGCACTATCAACTACAGAGGCAGAATACATGGTAGCCACTCATGCAAGCAAGGAAGCAGTTTGGTTGCAGAGATTGTGTTCACGTATGGGGTTAGTACAGGAAGCTATAAGGATACACTGTGATAGCCAAAGTGCAATTTTCTTGGCAAAGAACCCTGCATATCATTCAAAGACAAAGCACATTGATGTTCAGTATCGCTTTGTGAGGGATATGATAGAAGACAAAAAGGTGTCGCTGGTAAAGGTGGACACTTTGAAGAATACTGCAGATGCATTGACAAAATCTGTGAGCTCTGAGAAGTTCTCTTGGTGTAGAGAGACAATGGGTGTTTCAGGGCTGGAAAAATGACTAAGCTCTCTTGTGGCCCCCTGTGGAAAGAAAACAACAAGTGGGAGAATGTTGGGTTGTGTTATATTTTTTCCATGACTAGCCCACGTAGTTAACCAGGGGGTTAGAGGGGGGGCAGAGCCCCCTTTTGTTGTGTCAATTGTGTAGTGGGGGGGGGGGGGTCACAGGGGGTTTTAGGTGTACTCGTAACCCCACTTTATGGGGTCTGGGGCAGCGCCCCGAAAAATTTTGGTTTTGGACCTTATGTTAGGATGGTCAGACCCACCTATGGTTTTGTGCATGATTTTCGCACATGTTTTTGGATGCGATGGCTTTCGGTCCATGGTATTGGATGCTTCAGCATGTATAAATATGTATTATAACATTGAAAGGAACATAATGAAAAATAAAGCTGGTAGTCCCAGTTTTGGGATCCAGAGGAAAATCTCTGTGTATATATGTTTTATGTGTTATGTTCTCGCATTGTTTATTTTATGTGTTTTATAATTCGTATGCAGGTAATTTCTGTACGGGGTTAAAACCTACACCATTTTCTTGTTTAGATTGCTTACAAATTTGAGTAAATGGTATAAGTATTCCTTTTTCCTTGATTGGTTTGCTTTCTTACTATTCATTTGTTGTGCATTGAACCTCTCACTCTTCCTTAGCTAGTTGTTCATCCAATGAGATTGGTCTTTTTGCTCATTTAGTTGCATTCTAGGAGTTTTGAAGATACATTCGATAGGTCCTTAAAAACGAGACTTAATTCAAGATTAACTGTTAAAATTTATTGAATAAACTTAAAAATGCATAGGAACCTAATTCTCGCATATCTAGAGGTCTAGGCTAGAGACGTGTTCCGACATCGTTAAACTTAGTTGTTATTGTTTTCACTAAGGTTGGGTGATTCCTCCTTTTGTGATTCATTAGATACTAGTACGGATTTGTGCTCCCTGTACCGTCGGGTATATGTTGAGAGACCCCACTAGGTTATCATCCTATTATCCATAGGAAGCCGAGTCTAACGCCTTACGAATCATAATGCACCGAACACAACATTCAGGAAGATTGATTGCAGTATGAGAAGTCCTTGGTAATTTCTCTTTCATTTTATTACCAAGGTGTATATGCAGTTTTACGATTTGTCTCGTAAACCTTTTTTCCTAGAATTCCAGAGCAATCACTTTCATTCCTTTTCGAATCTTTAAAAGTAAAAGGATCATCTGAACACTTGTCCTTTCAGGCTCATTAAACTTTGAAGGAGACTAGAGTCATCTTTTGTCCTTTTTCTCGACTCTTTAAACATGAAAAGGCAAAGTTTCATTCCAATCTCATAAAATTTATTTGTCCGCGATCACATCTTACCTGTTAATGTTGGCCATGTCATGAATGATATCTTGAAAGTTTTTTGCAACCCTATTTATTATATCTTTTCTCTTGGACCTTTGAGTTTAGGCCATCCTAGCGAACTCACCGAATTCGTCGTCCTTACCAAGTGACAAAGAGCCCCTTCCTCCTGTCTCTTCTGAGGTATCATCTGTTACTGGTACTCTTCCTATTGTTCCGAGTGTTTAGCCTCTTGCCTCTTGAGCTCCAGGTGAGGAACCTTTTGATATCAATTGGACTCCTAAAATTTGGGAATTTTTAGACGAGGATCTTCCGTTTACTCCTCTTGGTGCTTCGATCCCTATGGCTTCTTCTAACCTGGACGAGTCAAGTCTCGTTAGCAGTCAAGAGAGCCTTGTGTCAACCGGGGAACATCACTTTCCTCTGGAAGGTTTCCCTTTCCACACCGCTCCAAATGTTTCGTTACCACTTCGCTATCACGCTCTAGCTGACATACTTGGTTCTACATCTCTACATCAGAGCTTTGTATGGTCTCATACTACAATTCTGAATTCAGTACCTTCAATGTCTACTCAATCGGCTTTGACTTCCATTCCTCAGACACATGTTACATCAGTTACGTTCGTTCCATCAATACCCACCGTGTGTGTGGCATCTACAACCCCTCCTATTAGTGCGATTACCGAATCTTCAGTAGTTACTACTGTTACTGGGATATCTTCCGGACCCGTTGGCAACGATCCTTCGCCTCTGGTTTCTGGATTCGATCAACCCATGGGTAATGTACTGATCTCTTCGAATTCCATTCTGGTACGATTGTCATATGAGCAATATCTATTTTCTCTTCAAAATCTAACTTCTAACCCTCTAGGTACTCAACTGCTATCCATTCTGCATAATCCTCCACATTACTATGATCACCATGGAGCTCATATTTATTACACTGGGTCTCTTCCTCAGGAAATCCTAGTTGAGAATTGCGTTCTGCTTTCAGTTGCCTGGAATCACACCACTTACCACAACCCGCAAGGACAACCTTTTCAAGGATAACCTTCAGGCTTGCAAGGGCAACCTTTTCAAGGACAACCTTCGGGCTTACAAGGACAACCCTTTTAGGGAAAACCTTTGGCCACCATGGGTTCCTCCTTTGTTTATTCAGGGCAACCTTTTGGTCAGCTAGGTCAACCTCAATTCCAACAAGGCCAACCTTCTGATCAAATAGGTCAACTTCAGTTCCAACAAGGCCAACCTTCTGGTCAGTTGGGTCAGCCTCAGTTCCAACAAGGACATTAGTTTGGTCAAGTCAATCCAGCTCTTAGTCAACCTGGCACTCAAACACAAGCTAGTTCTGAATCTCAACCCGGTCTTCAAACTCAGGCTGGACTCCAAACTCAACCTGATCCCCAGACTCAGGTTGGCTTCCAAGACCAGCCTGTTTATCAGATGCAACTTGGGCCCTAGACACAATTTGGACCTTAGTCGCAATACAGTCTCAAAGTACCTCAGCAACCCCAAGGGCAACCTTAGGGTGCTCTGTATCAGAACTATCAGCAACCTCAGGTTAATCCTTATCAAAATTCAGCAGCCATATGATGCCCCTGTTAGTCAAGCTGGTAACCAATGGTTTGCTAGCGGTCAAAATCTGGGTCAACAACCAAGTTATGATGTTAATCCGCCCAACTATAACCCTTATGGACAAAATCCATGGGGACAACAAGGCTCTAGTTGGAACCCTAACACTGGCCCTTATCAAAGGCCCATGATGTCTTTCAACCCTCAATTAACTTTTCTTGCGACTTTGGAACTGGTCGATGTGTCGAAGTTGACAAATGACCCTATACTTCATATTCCATATTAGCCACCAGTTCCAACCAAGATTCCCGGGGATTGTCCTAAATTTGACGGCAAATCTGGAGAAGATCCCTAGGCACATGTTATGACTTATCACCTTTGGTGTTCATCTAATTCCTGGCTTGACGATTCTATCTGTCTCTGTCTTTTCCAGAGGACTCTTACTGGTTCCGCTGCGAAATGGTATATTGAACTCACTCGTGGAACTTTCCAAGACTTTAACTCTCTTGCGATGGCATTTCTTACCCATTTTCAGTTACCAATTTGCTATGAAATGGGAACACACCTCCTTACTTCTCTAAAATAGGACATAGATACCCATATCTCTGATCATATTCACGAATGGAGAAGGCGTCGCTGTTTGATCAAGTTCTTGATCCCTGATCAGCTACTGACTGACTGGTTTACTAGCTCTTTTGTCGGTCCGATAGCCCAAGATATTGCTATGGGGGCATGTGTTAGTGAAGAGCAAGCCATCACACGTGCTCAGTATCTTGATTTGGTATATTCCCAATCTGGCACGCTTTATGATGTCTTACCTGATGCTCCGTGACCTGGAACTTCTAAAGCCCCGTCGACACCCTCTATTGATGGTGTTATTGATTCCATTGCTCAATCTTCTCGAAAGTCTTCCACTATCCCTACGAAGCAAAAATCTATTGCTCTTGTTTCTCAATCTTCATCTAATTCTGGGAAAAGCTTAGAATTTAACGTCGTATAGTCTACCACGGCAGAGAAAACTTCGAAAGGTAAGAAGAAAAGGAAAGGTAAAAATATGGTCGATGCACCAAAGCAAGAACCTCATAATACTCCTGCCGATGATGGTTCTAAATGCAAACCTAAGTATCCTTATCTTATCTGCGATGAGGATCACTACACTAAAGACTGTTCTAGACGGTCTGAGGTTAGTCATTTACTTAAGGGAACTTCGCGAACTCTTGCTATACTTAAAGAGCATTTTTCCTCCCAGCAAACTCAAATGGTGGTGGACCAACCCCAATCCTCTTCCTCATTGGTTCCCAACTCTTTATAGCTAGGACTATCCCTATTCATGTGAGTACTCAATCGAAAGATTATGCTCCATCTACCGGGAAGGAACCTGAAGTACCTTCTAACGTTCCTTCATCTAGTTCTGGCACTTTTCATATTGACCGACCCAGCACCGAGTCTGTCATTAGACCACCTACTAAAGGAGTTCTCCAGAAATATTCCTATAACCCCAGTGCTCGTGTTGCGCAGCACTATAGTATTGTCGAAGACCTAGCCCAAGCTCCTTCGGTTATGTCCACATTAGAGGTTCTGCAGAGTTGTCCTCCCCAACAGAAGTCTCTACTATCTGCCATTGGTGGTGTTATACTCCTATACCAATAGGTGTCATATTTCATGATTGACTTGATGAGCTCTGTAATATGTTCATCCCTTTCTTTGTTGCAAAGGTTTTCCATATTATCAAAAAATGTAAAAAATGTAAAGAGGGTATGCCCTAAAAGAAAAATCAAAGGGTAAAAAAAAAGAATAAAATGGTCAAAAAAGTGAAAGAAATGAACCCCAAACAAAAATAAACCAGGAAAGTGTGCAAGTCCAAAATGCCACTAATTTTTATTTTCTGTAATAAGCATTGTGTGCAGCTTGTTAATTTATGCCACAATTGATGAATGACCAAACAGCTTAAATCTTGGCTAGTTCATATTTGAATTTCCTGTTTTAGAGATAGAGAATAAAATTTGACCAAACTGTTCAATCTTGGCAGATAAGTAGATAGGTAGAGTAAATAAAAAGGAGCTCAACAGTTAAATCTAAGTCCTTGGATGTAATAAGTGCAGACTTAGGTAGGCTTACCATGAAAAGAAAAGGAAAGTTGAAAAGGGTTTGTCAGTCTAAGTGCACCCAAATAAAGAAGAAAAAATGCTAGGCCAAAGTAGGCAGGGTAGGTAGTTAGTGTTGCAGAATGATACTTGTGATAGATTATGTCTCTAAATGTGTTAATCTTTATCTCTATCACAAGTGCAAGGCAGACATTATACTTGATGCAGCTCAAGCGAGGCAAAATTACATAACTAATTCTCCTTCATACTTTTCCCTAATCATTCACTAATTTCCCCTGAGTATTAAGGTCTCTGAAAAGACTTAGTGCTTAATATCACTCATAAACCACTCATTCCACTTCATAAAGATTGGCTAAGTAAATTCCTATTTTACTTAGGAAAATTTACAATCTCACCCATAAACCCCTTTTCCCACTTTAGCTTAATTTTTTTAACATTATAACTTAGCGCTTCCCATTTCAAAATTCATATTAACTTTTAACAATTATTATGTAAATCCCAAGCATTACCCTATCCCGTATTATGTAAATATAATACAAAAACCCCAAATACTATATATTCCCGTCCCCAGTCGATTATGACCATAGTAATACTTTTAAAGGGATTAATGAATTAACTTGTAATTCATTAAAAGCCTCCTCGCCGCGCAATAATGGGTTAATTAACCATTTGGGTTAATTAATAACATGCCCCCGACAAATCAAAATAGACCCGATACAATTAAATGTTATTTTATTACGACGGGCCCGCAACATAACTCCCCGCCATCTCCCCTGCCCGTCCACCGTCCGATCCCCGCTCGTTCATCCAACGGTTGACATACATATCACAACCCACCTCGCAACCGCGCGTTAACTCGCGATCGCCTGGCGGTTTTCTGTCATACCCCTGCCACGCGTCGCCCAACTAATGTGTTCGCTCACCCTCTGTCCAAAACCACCCCGACCCCAAAAGCAGTGTGATCAAACCACTTACCGCCCTCCACTTCGCTGACGTCACTCCACCCCGCTGACGTCACTCTGATTCCGATGACGTCACTCCACCCCGCTGACGTCACTCTTATTCCGCTGACGTCACTCCACCCCGCTGACGTCACTCTGATTCCGCTAACGTCACTCCACCCCGCTGACGTCACTCTGATTCTGCTGATGTCACTCCACCTCGCTGACATCACTCTGGTACCACTTACGTCATCCGCCCAATCAAATCAAAAAGTCCCACCAAACCTCAGTTTTGTCAAAACAAACGGATAAAGTGCCATTTTCATTGTTATACACCGCAGATTGCGCTCTCATATAGAACAACGCTCGAGTCCAGTTTTCAAATGCCGCCCGACCACAAAAACTACAGCATGAGCTTCGAGCTGGCCATTCAACCTGCCAGTACACAGTTTCTTCCTCTTTAATGCAGTTTAAACCAAACCAAGGGACTTCCAAGCTTGTAGAAGAGAGAAATAAAGGTAGATACGGGGAGATTGCTACCCTAACCAGTGGACCTTTAGAGACACAAATTTCCAGAGGAAAGATGACCAGACAGAGCTTTTTACCAAAGCAGCGATGAGCAAGGGTCAAAACAGGTCGAAGAGTATCAGAGCAGTTAAAGAGTATCAGTAAGAACAGGGTAGCCAGCACAGAGTTACCGAAGAAGACAGCTGCCAGCCGAATTATAGGGCCTGCCTCCAGCACATTCAACAAAAACAGGACCAGCACAACATCAGTTTATCTTTTCCCTATTTTCAAGGCTAGTTGTTTCTATTTACTTGTGAAACTATTTTTAGTCATCCTAGATATTATCTCACTCTGTTATGAGATATTTGTTGTATAATTTTCTGAATAAATACCCCCTCAATTGGAGTATTGGGGGTGGATTCCTAGACTTTGCTGTAATATTGATTATTTGGAATAAAGAGCTGTTGGAATCAACTGTTGCATGGCCTACTGGATGAAGAATTGAAGCAGAGGACTTGTCACAGACTTCCTGAATCAACCACTGGATCAATAAGTCCTCTATATCTTGTGTTTTAAAGTTTTCTTAGTTTATTATATCATCTGTGTTTCACAATCTGAATGATAAAGAAAGGATTAATTTCAGAATATGCTTGATTGCACTTTGTTTTCAGTCATTATTGTTCTCTGTGTTTTTCTTCAGAATTAGGGTAAGCAGTGAAATCTTAATTGCTCCTATTTCCTAATTCTTTCATGTTGATTATTTGCTAAAGAATACTTAACTTCTCCTTATCAGTAATCATCCAATTTCCCTCTTTAAATAGGTTGAAGGATTCTCAACTGCCCTTCACCCCATTTGAGCCCATTCCATTTGTTTCAAGTCTTTATTTGTTCCCTGTTTGACTACCTTGCTCTGTGAAACCATCCTCTGTTAAGAAACCCAATCCAGAAAGCCATCTTCTTTGACTCCATTAGCCCAATGGACTGAATTACTCTGTTTTACCTCTCTTCTCTATTGAATCTCACCACCCAAACTCAAACAAAACTCTTGAACTTCATAACTAGCCTAATACCTTTAAAAAACAAGTCTAAATCATAAAGAGAGAGCCCTCTCTGGATACAGATTGGCTAAATTCTGTATCTAAAAGATTGTTCTGTGGTTACCTCAGCGTCCTTTCCCTTTCTTACAACTTTTGGGAAAACCTGAGTGATAACATCAATGGCGACTCCACTGGGGAACTGAATAATTTGTTTGTTACTATTGTTTTCTGTATAAGCTACAGACGGAGCCTGAAGTTAGTCAGGTAGCCATTAAAATGCTTTTGATTTGCAATTGCAGAAGTAAATAAATGCTACTTCAGTCTATCTCCGGTCTAGCTTATAGATTGGACAGTTGGTTTCAAATACTTGATCAGTTCCTCTTTTCAAATAAGTCTTTAAGAAAGTTCAAAACTCCCACATCTAAAACCTCTTAAAGAGACTGTTAAAGTTGTATTGTCAAATCTATTTCAAGAAAAAACCAAAAACACACCTAGAAACCTGGCTTCAGAAGGGATTCATTACACTAGATCGAATCCGGATCCAAATCCCCCACCTGTGTTTGAAAATCCTAATCTGATTCCTAGGATTCTTAGAAGACAAGAGAGCCAAGAAAATTCTGCTAGTTCTCGGCCTCTATACAGATCAAGATCCTGTCCTGTGAGGTGGATCTACCCTGACGAAAAATTGTCTGATGAGTATTTTGAAAATTCTTTATTTGAGACCTTTTCAGAATTTGGGTTAACCCACACAGTTCAAAATCCAATATTCATTGAAAATTTGCAGATTGAAGTTGTTACTTCACACCTTGACAGACATTTGCAGAACTCCATTCAATCTAAGCTTACCTCTGAAAGAACACCAAACCTTTCTGTGATTACTACAGCTTCTCCAAGTTCACCATCAGCACCTCAAACTACCCTTTCCACTCCCCCATCTACAACACACATTCCCATTGTTATCCCTACTCCCCCAGTTGTCACATCTATTTCTGCAACCATGGCAAACCGATATACTCCCCTGCACTTACCTGCCAATCCAGGGGCTATGCCCCAAGACTATCAAAGTAAAATCACTTCTTTTGAAGGTACTGGCACTTACACAGCTCAACAACATACCAAGAAAATGACCGACTATTTTGAAATATATGAGGTTGATGCTGATGATGTTAGAATGAAAGTATTTGTTCAAAGTTTGACTAGAGATGTTAGAACATGGTTTAGAGCCCTCCCTGCAAACAATATCAATGACCCACAAGCTCTTTATCAGACCTTCTTGAACAGATGGGAAAAGAAGAAAGATCCTCTCCACATTTTATCAGAATATGAAAACCTAAGAAGAGGCACACAAGAAACTGTCCAAGATTACTGTACCAAATTCAATAATGTCTACAATGCTATTCCTCAAAATCTCAGACCTCCTCCAGATTTGGCCTTGATCAAATTCCCTGATGCATTTGATTCTGATATGGCATACCAACTTAGGGAAAGAGCTCCTTGAAACTTAGAAGAGATGCAAAGTATAGCTGTCAGTGTTGAGGCCAACTTGATATCTAAACGATCTAGAGCCAGAGCTGAAAGGAGGACACCTTTCAAAGAAGAACCTTCTACCTTTGAACAAAAATTAGATGTGATTATTAAAGGAATGGATAGACTTGAAGATAGAGTAGAAACAATCGAGAGAAAATCCCCTTGGGATGGTCAACCAAGCAATACTGGGAGAAATCCAAATTTCAGGAAGAACCAAAATCCTAACACTGGAAAGACAGAGCCTGACCAAAATATTAGGCCCCCATTTCAAGAAAATTATGTTGAAGCCTCAACTTCTCATGAACCAACAGAAGAAACTCAAATTAATTTGATGGGACTCAATAATGAACGAGAAGTTTTCTTGACCCAAGAGGATCAAGAAACTCACATTCTTAAACAATTCCAAACCCAGTCAGGTGAATCATTTGACTTTAGAGAGGGATATGATACAACCATTTATGAAGTCCACAAACAATACAATCTAAGGAGCAGAAGAATAGATGTCCCTGAAACCAATAAACAGAAAGGCACCAAGCAGCCTAACAAAGGTAAGATCAATACCCCCCCTGTACATATTCTTTCTAGAACATGTCTTAACCCTAATAACCCAATTGTTGAAGATGCATCAGATAATCAACCACTTAATAGACAACCTTCCACTTCTATTCCTTCTAAAGGAAACATAGAAGAGCCTCTAGAACTTGATTTGGAAACAACTTCAACCCATAATCCCACTCCTGAAGAGGAGAGAAACGAAGAAAATCCAGCTGTCCGAAATACAAGAACTCAGACCGAAAAACCTTTTAATCTTGAGACAGAAGTAGGCAAACTAAAGATAGTTGTTCCATTATCAGAATTAGTTAAACATGATGTCTATAGAAGTCAAATCAGCAGATCACTCAAAATTTCTGTGAACGAAGATTCAATAAATTTTTTTGATGACCAGCCTGAATTGATATTTGGCCCTAGAGTAAATGGAAAAACAGTAGAGGGAGAAGTTCCTCATTTCTATGTAAGTTTAAACATACATGATAAAATACTTCATAATGCCATGTTTGATTCTGATACTTCTCATAACTTAATGCCTAAATTTGTAATGGAGAGACTAGACCTTGACATCACTAGGCCATATAAAGACCTTTTCTCTTTTGATTCAAGTCAGGTCAGATGTTTAGGTTTAATCAAAAACTTATGTGTATCACTAGTCCAATATCCTGCCAAAACCATCTTAATGGAAATAGTAGTAGCTGATATTCCACCAAAGTATGGCATGTTATTGTCTAGATCTTGGGGTGCAAAGCTTCAAGGATCTCTACAGTTAGACATGTCTTACACTACTATTTCAGTGTTTGGTCAACCCAAGAGACTATACAGAGAAACCTTAATGAAGTATGTAGTAAGTAGTTAAGAGAAACCTCAAAATTTCTCTATCTGCTCAGTACATTCAGATATGGATTATTTTATCCTTTACAATGCTGAAATTGATCCCCCACATGAAATAAAAGTTTTAGTAGATGAACCAGAGAAAATTACAAACAAAAGGTCTAGTGTCTGAATCCAAGAAATTTCTGAAAATCATGAAACATCAGATAAACCAGAAGAAACTAAAAAACCAGATCTCCCTATTAAATTTATTCCTGAAACTCCAGATAATTATTATGAACATGAAATCCTTTGGTACTTAGAATTTGATGGTTCTGTGAACAAATCAGGAGCAGGAGCAGGAGTCTAGGTGCACAATCTTGAAAAAAATCACGCTGAAGGCCATGCCTACAGATTAAACTTTAGGTGCACTAATAATATGGCTGAATATGAAGCTCTAATGCTAGGTCTTAAACTGGTCAAGAAATTGGGAGCAACTAGAGTGTCAGTCCTGGGAGATTCTGATTTAATCATTCAACAGATAAAAGGGAAGTTCTTAACAAAAGATCCCAGATTAAGAGAGTAAAGAGGAACAACTATAGAGATCCTCAACACATTTCTAGAAACTCAGCTTGCCAAAATCCCGAGAAAACATAACTTGCAAGCTCATAGCCTGGCAACGTTTGCCAGCACCTGTAAATTACCGTTTGAACCAAATCATCAATTCACCGCTGAAATTAGACACAGGCTAGCCATACCTGATAATGTAAAGAACTGGCAAGTGTTTGACAGTGATAATCATATCAACAATTTTTTAACCCTAGAAGAAGAATTTTCTAGCACTAACATAGATGTAGATACAGTTAGTGAGTTTGATCCAACAAATCAGATAGAAACAGACATTTCAGTAGAAAATACAACTCAAATGCTTCATCCAACGAAATTTACCAAAAAGGAAATACAGGATCTTAAAGAAATCGACATTGATGAGATTATTGAAGGAGAATCTGAAGTTATCAATTTGAAAGACAATCATTCTCTTTGATTTCAACGATATTCCAAAGAAACCCAAGATGGAACCTCTAAAAGCAGACATTGAAGACTATAACATAGGAACTAAAGAAAAGCCAAAAATGGTAAAATTATCCAAATCTTTGCCCCCTGATCAAAAACTTAAGTATGTTGAACTAATCAAAAAATTCCAGGATGTTTTTGCCTGGAGCTATGAAGACCTGAAGTCTTATGACACCTCTGTAATTCAACATACTATACCTCTCAAGGAAAATAAAAAACCATTCAAACAAAAGCTCAGAAGAATTAACCCTGTACTGCTTCCTTTAATTGAAAAAGAAATCAAACGAATGCATGATGCATGGATAATTGCTCCAATCAGATTTTCAGAGTGGGTGTCTAATTTGATGCCTACCCGGAAGAAAACATGAGAGATCAGATTATGTGTTGACTTAAGAAATGTAAACAAGGTTTCTTTGAAAGACAATTACCCTTTACCTAAGATGGATCATATTTTACAAAGGGTAGTAGGTCCTTCTAGGATTTCACTTTTGGATGGGTTTTCAGGTTATAATCAGATTTTGGTTCATCTTGATGACCAGGAAAAGACTGTCTTTACAACACCATGGGGTACATTCAAATATGTTAAAATGCCATTCGAACTTAAGAATGCAGGGGCAACCTTTCAACGAGCAATGGACATAGCTTTTGCAAAAGAAATTCATGATTTTCTGGTTATATATCTAGATGACCTGACTGTATTTTCCAAATCAGATCAACAACATTTAGATCATCTCAAACAAGTGTTTTTAAAATGCAGAAAGTATGGTATTTCATTAAATCCTAAAAAGTCTTTGTTTGGTCTAGAAGAAGGCAAACTGTTAGGCCATATCATCTCCAAAGATGGCATCAGAATTGATCCTGCTAGAATAGAAGCTATTCTACAAATACCCCACCCCAGAAATGTCAAAGAACTTCAAGCTTTCCTAGGAAAGATTAACTTTTTAAGAAGATTCATATCTAATTTGGCTGAATTAATTAGATTGCTGAACAATATGTTAAAAAAGGATTCAAAGGTTAAATGGACAGTAGAAGCCAAACAAGCATTTGAAGAAATTAAAATGGCTTTGACTAGAACACCAATCCTTACAAGTCCAAAGTTCGATAGAGACTTCATAATTTTTTCATTTGCATCAGAACACACTATAGCAGCTATTTTACTGCAAAAAGATGGTCAAGGATGTGAAAAACCCATAGCCTTTTTCAGTAAAGCACTTAGAGATGCACCTCTAAATTACAAAATCATGGAAAAACAGGCTTTTGCACTTGTGAAAGCTACTAAAGACTTCAGAGTCTATATATTGTAATCCCATGTAATAGCTTATGTACCAAATGTTGTTGTTAAAGACATCCTGACTCAGGATAGAATTGAAGGCAAATGAGGTAAATGGATAGCTAATATATTGGAGTATGATATTGAAATAAAACCTACAAAGCTTATAAAAGGACAGGATTGGATAAACTCATGACTGAAAAAAACTTTCAAGCCTTGGATATTAATGAACTGGATAATGAACAGGAGATGGCGACTCCACAAATCAGCCAGGCCTTCTTAGAATCACCTTGGTATGCTAATATCACTCATGTATTATTAAACTTGCAAGCCCCTCCAGGGTTATCCAAAACAAAGAAAAGGTTTTTAAAGATGAAAGCTTCAAAATTTTGTATTTTAGATAATGCTCTCTTTTGGAAAAATCATGAAGGTATTCTATTGAATTGTTTAATAAAAGAAGAAGTTGACAAGGTTCTCAAATAATTTCATGCAGGGGACTGCGGTGGACACCTTTACTGGAAATCAACTGCAAACAAAATCCTAAGGGCTGGATTTTACTAGCCAACCTTGTTCGCTGATGTAAAGAAATTTGCCACTACTTGTCATAAATGCCAAATTTTTGAAGGCAAAAGGAAACTGTTACCCTTACCCTTGAGAACAATTTCCACTGAAAATCCCTTTCAACAATGGGGTTTGGACTTCATTGAAGAAATCCATCCTTCCTCTTCTGGCCAACATAAATGGATCCTCATTGCCACAGACTATTTCACCAAATGGATAGAAGCCATTCCTTCTAGACAAGCCACTATTGGAACTAGCCCTTATGAGTTAGTTTATGGCATGGAGGCTGTATTACCTTCATCTTTAGGAGTTCCTATAATGAAATTCTTGCAAGAAGCTCAGGTGGAACCCAATGACATTCAAAGGAGAATAAATCAGACCATCCATTTGCAGCAGACCAGAGAAGAAGTGCACCAAAGATCCCAAGTGTTACAAGAAGAACTCAAGAAAATATTTGATAAAAGGACCAAAGCAGAAGACTTCTACCTTGGAGACAAAGTTCTAAGGTGGGATTCCAGGAGAGAAGACAAAGGAAAACATAGGAAGTTTGACTTTCTATGGAAAGGGCCATTTATCATCCAGGCTGTTATAGACATTTTTGTGCCTTACAGCATGAAGCATGAAATGTCCATAATCTAAGGGATCCAAAGTCCCTAAACATGTTGTTCCTACCCCTAGAGGAACAAGGTCAGCAAACCACAGCACTGAATATCAGTTCTCCACCTGAAAACACTCAAAAACAAGCAAATTCTGGATCATGTCAACTGCTCCACTGAGCATCTGCGCTGAATGTCAAGTGCTCCACTCTGTACCTGCGCTGAATGTCAACTGCAAAGAAGGCCACCTGCGCTGAGCATACTTGGACAAGTGGCACAGTCATTCCTCAAGGTGTCAGCGCCCAGGAAGCTTCCAAAATGACACTTGGATCAAGGAATTCGCCTGGTGATGAGTAAGAGGGTCTAGATCTCCAAGTGGAAGCAAGAACCTCCAAGTGGACTCAAGAACTGAAGAATAACTAAAGTGGGAGAGGACACTAGTCAGCTTCACCTCAAGCTGACTCATCCTTTCTCCAAAACTCCTATATATAGAGCTCTCTCATGAGGTCTGAGGAGGCTGGAATCTGGTGAATGTAAGGAAGTGCTGTTGGTTTGAGTTTAGAACTATTGGGTGATTTGCTTTGAAGGAGGTGAAGAGGAGATTTCTTTCTGTTGGGAAGGTGATGCTGGATTGGGCCTCTTATGGTTGTATCACTTCCAGAACTTTACTTCTTCCATTAATAAAGCATTTGAGGTTCTTCTATATGCATGTGTCTCAATGATGTATTGTCATACTTGTGTATTTGATTTATTCTAATCCTTGAATCAATTATGAATGTATGCTTCTTGTAGTTTCCCTCTCTTGCCATTTTGCAGGATCTTGGTGTAGCTGGGCCAGTGAAAGAGCAAGGAGCTGGGAGAAAGCAGCAAGGAGAGAAGATTGGATCAACCATTAGCGAAAGATATCGATTAGTGGATCCCTTTCTCCCCTATTTTACTTTCATAAAGAAGAAATCTTAGATAGCTTTGCTTCGATTGTTGCATAGAATACACAACTCTTGGCTATTGGGGTAACATAGGTACCCAACCACTTGTCGTAACTCCAGTCAAACCTGAACACTGTTGAGAACTGCCGTATGGGTATCCTCCCGGAGGGGGTAATGAAAGGGCATATTGCCCCCCATACGGTAGCAATCCGGAACTCAAGGGTATGGCTTGCCTTTGAGAACTGGATGGCCCAAATTGACCTCCATAGGGATCAATTTGTCTAGTTTCAACATAAGAATTATCGGGTATTATACCGGAAGAACAAACTGGAACAGACCACACTGTCGAAATAGTCCCTGGGTGGACTCCTTCTAGCTGTTGAGAGCTAGTTGGGACAGCTGGTACGCCGGAAAACATCGTTGGAGTGGCGGTAGGGAGTTCTGCCGTCGCTGTGTCGTTCAACACAGTCTTAGATGTTGACGGATGCTCTGACATTTTAAGTCTATCCAATAAACTGCCTAGCGATTCTACAGGAACTTCCAATGGTGATGGACAAACTTCCGATGCAGAAGGAAAAAGAGTGACACCTACTCCAAGATGAGTTGGAGTATTTGCTTGCGGGTCCTCTACGATTTCCTCTATTGCAATCAAACCAGGAAGCAAGAAGAAGCAAAACAAAGGGAAGAAGAAGAAACAGGGTGAGTCATCCCCTCAAAAGACTTCTTCAAACCCTCCTGGGCAAGGGAAACAAATTTATCCATGTCAGATATGTGATGAAGAGGATCATTTCACAAAGAATTGCCCATTCAAAGCTGAGTTAAAGAGGTTCTTTAAAAGTTCCCAAACCTCAGCTGTGTTAACTGATCCATTTCCCAATCCAGGTCAAAATATGGTTGATAGTGGAAATGCTTCCCCGTCGCAAGTGCTAATGTTGTCGATCTCTAAGCAACAAAATGATGCTTTGATTTCGACAAGGAGTAAAGATTACGGGAATCCACATGTGTCGAACGACAAAGGTAAAGATCAACCTAGTAGTTCGACAACAACTTCGGCAGAAGTTGTACCCCCCATCACTCATGAGTTAACAATAAAACCGCCAAAGGGAGTAGTACACAAGTCGACATTTAATCCTCGCGCCAGAGCGGCGCAGCATTATAACATAGTGGAAGATTTGGCCCAATCGCCATCCGCTATGTCGACTCTTGAGGTACTGCAAAATTGTCCATCCCAAAGGCAGGCGTTGTTATCAGCTATTGGTGGAGTGGATCCTAAGGATTCCAATCTTGTATCCTTTGATCACAAAGGATATGATCCTCAGTTACCAGCTCAACTAGCTTTCCTTATTCAAGTGAAAGCACTCAAAAAAATTGTTCACAGAACAATTATTGATGAGGGGGCATCGACATGTATCATGTCGATGAGTTGCTGGAAAACTCTCGGATCTCCAACCTTGTCGCGATCTTCGACGACATTAAAAGCATTCGACGGAAGGACGTACACCCCGTACGGTATCCTAAATAACTTAAAGGTTGAACTAGGGGGAAAAACAGTAGAAATAGATGTTGAAGTCATCGATGGCAATCTTGACTATAACATCCTACTGGGAAGACCATGGATATATGCCATGGCAGCTGTAGTGTCGACTTATTTTAGGAAGATCGCATTCCCGTTTGAAGGAGGGATTACGATCGTCGACCAACAGAACTTCCTCCCTAATGGTTCACAAGTTACAGGAAGCATTCCCATGATCCATGGGAGCGACCATTCAATTCAAGATATCGGAGTAGGCCTATTGAAAGACCCCACAATGATGGGAGCTTTCGCGTTGCCACCTCCTATCCATATAGGAAATATCCCGTTTGTAGCAACATGCAACATGATATCTTCCACGAAGGTCGCAGAAGACAAAGTCGACATGGATCATTCAATGGTTTTGCCCCCAAGCCCTATAGAAATATTGTAGCAATCAATGTTTCGGGCATGGGAGGCGAACCCAAATCAACGCTCGTCGAGCGTTTGGGTAGATAGGTCTGGAGAATATGGTACCCCATTAGATCCTTGGTCGAAAGTGCATGGGACTGACGAAGGAGTCTTACAATCAATGTTGATTGAGGAGGCACCCTGGAATGATCACCACCATCGTTACCTTCTTCCAAAATGTGAAGAAGATACTCAACACGACCTTTACCACCCTTCAGTTTTTGAATTCCTAACAAATACTGTAAATACGGTGGATTCCGAGCGAAACTTATCCAATATTGAAGAGACTATAGCCATAAATATCTCGACAAAACCTGATGTTGTAGAGAATATTCATGTCGGCAAAAGTTGTTCCCCTTCAGAACTGGAAATATATGACGCACTTTTTCGCGAGTTTAGAGATGTCTTTGCATGGTCATATAATGAAATGCTAGGCATTGACTCGAGTATTGTTGAACATGAAATTAAAATGTATCCTGATGTCAAACCAGTAAGACAACGGCTTCGACAGGTGCACCCGAAGAAAGCCGCTGCCATTAAAGCAGAAGTTGAAAAACTTCTCCATGCTGGTTTCATCTACCCGGTTCCTCTAACCGATTGGGTATCGAATATTGTCCCTGTTATGAAAAAACAAGGGACAATAAGAGTGTGTGTCGACTATAGGGATGTAAACCAAGCTTGTCCAAAGGACAACTACCCTACACCCTTCATCGACCAGATAATTGATGAATGTGCCGGATGTGAAATCTTTTCCTTTATGGATGGATTTTCCGGGTATAATCAAATAAATATCCGCCCACAGGACCAGTCTAAGACTGCATTTATTTGTCCGTGGGGCACATTCGCTTATCAAAAATTACCCTTTGGTTTAAAGAACGCAGGGGCGACGTTTCAGAGGGCAATGAATTATGCCTTCCATGACATCAAGAACATCGTTCAACCATATCTCGACGGCCTTCCGGCTCATTCGCGAAAGCGGACTGATCATCCGCAGCATTTGAGAGCGATATTTCTACGTTGTCAACACTACAAGATAAGACTCAATCCGCACAAGTGTGTGTTTTGCGTCGGTTCTGGTCGGTTACTTGGCTTTGTAGTCTCTAAGGATGGGATTCGTCTCGACCCTTGCAAGGTTCAGGCAATCATTAATTTGCCTCCACCTTCAAATGTGCTTCAAATTCAGAAACTCCAAGGGAAAGCAAACTTTCTGAGGAGGTTCATTCCGAATTACGCAGAACTTGCTAAAGGTTACACTCGTCTTTTGAAAAAGGATGTACCTTTTGTCTGGGACCAGGTCGCGCAAGCTTCCTTTGATGCTCTGAAAGATTCTCTAGTAAGAGCGTCATTAATGTACGCCCCAGACTATCAAAGAGATTTTAACCTGTATCTAGCTGCAGCGGATACGACCATTGCGATGGTTTTAGTGCAAGAAGTTGATGGAATTGAACATCCTATTTATTATTTAAGTAAAAACTTAAATGATACAGAAAGAAAATATTCCTATGTTGAAAAACTAGCGCTTGCAGCTGTTCAAGCGATTCAAAGGTTTCGACATTACGTCCTCTTTCGGAAAACTACCATTTTATCAGATTGCAACCCCATGACATATATACTGTCGTGACAGTTGCTGGGGGGCAAATATTCAAAATGGATAGCAATCCTTCAAGAGTTTGATCTGGAATTTGTAAAATCCAAATCAAAGAAATCTCTAGTTTTCGCGGAATTATTGTGCGATCTCCCATCGTCGTCCAATGATGAAACATCGGAAGAGTCAATCGTGGATGAAAATTTGTTTCTGATATCTACAAGCGATGAGTGGTATGGAGATATCATAGTTTATCTCCAAACCCAAAAGTTCCGGCCTAACACCTCTCACTCTGAACAGAAACGTATACGATACCAAGCTAAAGACTACATGATCGTCGGTGATACGCTTTACCGTCGTGGTATCGATACAGTTCTGAGGAGGTGCCTTACCCATGAGGAGGCCGAGAAAGCCCTGAATGAGTGTCATTCAGGCACGTGTGGGGGGCATCAATCTGGATATGCAACAGCACAAAAAATCTTACGAGCAGGATACTTCTGGCCAACCATGTTCAAAGATTGCATAATCGCAGTCAGAAGTTGCCATGCATGTCAGATTTTTTATAGCAAAACCAGAAGACCACTCGCACCTTTACAGCCAATAGTTGTTGTGGGGCCTTTCGCCAAATGGGGCATCGATTTCATGCAATGTAACCCCACCTCAACCGGGGGGCATGGGTATATTATAGTCACCATTGACTATTTTACCAAATGGGCCGAGGCGATGCCTACATTGGATAACACTGGTGAAACAGCTGCCCTTTTCTTTTTCAATCATGTAGTCGCCAGGTTCGGCGTACCACAGGCTATAGTTACAGATCATGGATCGCATTTTCGCAATCACATGATGGTTGAATTAGCTGCCAAGCTAGGGCTATCTCACGACAGCTCTACCCTGTATTATCCGCAAGCCAACGGACAAGTTGAGGCAATCAACAAGGTCCTGAAGCGTATGTTGCAAAGGATGATCGGGGTTCACAAAAGAAGGTGGCACCTAATCCTGTACTTAGCCTTGTG
Source organism: Pinus tabuliformis (assembly GCA_031772625.1). Classification (NCBI taxonomy): domain Eukaryota; kingdom Viridiplantae; phylum Streptophyta; class Pinopsida; order Pinales; family Pinaceae; genus Pinus; species Pinus tabuliformis. The sequence goes on along the minus strand of CM062807.1, from coordinate 637,508,488 downwards.
GGCTTACCGAACATCGGTAAAAAATGCCACTGGGTTCACACCGTTCCAACTGGTGTATGGCCTGGAGGCAGTCTTACCAATCCAGTGTGAAATTTCGTCTCTTAAACTCGCAATTGACCTCCTCCCCGGAACTTCAGAAGAAGAGGCCCGTTTCTTGGAATTAATCCAGTTGGATGAAACCCGTCGTGACGCCGCTTTGGCTAACGAAGCCCATAAGAAGCGAGTCAAGGCACAGTTCGACAAGAATGTCAAACCCCGTGTCTTCTCTGAAGGTGACTTGGTCTTGCTTTACGACCAAGAGTCCGACAAATTGGGAGCAGGAAAATTTAATTCTTTATGGATGGGTCCCTACATTGTTAAACGAGTGTTAGCAAAAGGAGCCTACGAGTTAATGGATTATGACGGAATACCACTGGCGCAACCCCGCAACGGGTTGTACCTCAAGCGTTACTATGCCTAAGTAGTAACCTGAGTGCTTTTGTTGTATTTTGTTTTCGCTAAAGTGTTTTGTTTCGGTTGAGTAATCCACCTTTTTCATTTGTTGCAGATGTCGAACTTTTCTGAGACATATGTGGGATATGCCGACGGAGCGAGTCGTAGTTCGCGGAATCTATCCTCCGCAGCCTGGGCCATTTTTGATCCAAGCGGCGAGTTAGTGAGTTTCAGAGGTGTGTGTATTGGGCAATCAACGAATAACATCGCTGAGTATAGCGCGTTGATAGAACTCCTCTCTGATACCATTGCCCATGGTATACGCCGACTAATCGTCAGGCTAGACTCACAACTTGTAGTACTACAACTCAATGGTATATATTCGGTCCGCAATCCAGCTATTTATCGAATGTTTCTAAGGGTTAAGATTTTGGAAAGACAGTTTGATTCAATTCAATACCAGCATATTTCCAGGAACTTAAACACATTAACTGATTCATTAGCAAACTATGTATTAGATAGACATTTACGACATTTATAAAAGGAAATGCATCAGTGCTATGCAAACGGATCACATAAATCAACCAGAATAAACCTCGAAAATCAAAATATATAAAGTTGTTTATCGTTTATACATAATGTTTTGTAACCAAAACAAAAATTGGTCATATGACCCAAAAACTCAAAAGTGCTAGGGGGCACCCTAGCCTAATGGTGCTCATGATAGCACGTGACGGCCTGTGCAATCATGCGCAAGAGACGAGTCCATCGTCTAGGTACGCCAGTAGTATGCCGCTGCAACTGTAAAGGTAACTCATCGATCCGTACATCCAGAATACCGAGAGTAAGGCTCTCAACCTGCTCTTGCACAGCTGTAAGAGTCTCAGTGTCATCAAGGTCGCGAAGGATAACTCTCCTAGCAGGCTCCACTGCCGGGGTAGCAATGGGCGATCGCGGACGAACTGCTGGACGAACAGGACCAACATCTACATGCACCCAAGAGTTTGATTAAAAGTCTTGATAGAATAAAGCACAACAACATTATGAATGAAAACAGTAAACAGTGATATGGTCAAAGATTTTACCAATAACGCCCCACTGTTTGCCATCCGGTAGCACCAAATCCGGATCACCTCGGAAATCCATACCCACATATGGATACTCGGAAAATACCATCTCCTGGCGCTCGAACCACCTAAAGAAGGCATCAGTAAAAGTAATCTGAGGTTGACCAGCATGCCTAGACATGTGATCGACCCACCTCTGCATGCGTGGCTCGGTCGGGGAAGGCAAGTCGAGTATAATATACTGAGGCTGCATCAGCGGGATTTTCTCCAAGGCGAAGGCAGTCAGAATAGAACCAAATCCAAATTTCTTCAGCTTCCTGTCCTTCACCTTGGTCAACTGACTTTTCATCTGAACAAGTACTGCATCGCACCAGTTGAATACTTTCGGTTGGAGACACTCCAAGGCGTGCTGCACATAAGATCTGTTGGCAACATGTAGAGCTGCGCTACTGGCCATCCTACCAATGGTATATAGAATGGACCTGAGAGACCTGTCAGTAATCTCACGGATAACAACCTTGCCGTCGCTACTCGGCTGGGAACCTTCCCTGCAGTACTGGCGAACATAGTCTCTCACGGAGTCATTCCCCCGGGCCGAACCTGACAAAGAAATGGGGGCACCCCGCCTTGACAACCTAGTCAAGAAGTAAATGTCTACTATGGTCAAGGGGATGGTTTTTCCCCTAATCTGGAATACTTGGTTAATAGGATCCCAAGCATCAAGCATGTACTGCAGCAAAGTAATCTGCGCTCTCATGCTAGAGATACGGAAAAACTTCGGCAGGCCACAGTTCTGCAGCGCGTTCACCGTGACTGGATCATGGAGAGCAATCATATCTTCTTCTTCATGTTCTCGTTCTCGCTATGTAAGGGACATTTTCTCAAAGGTTCCTGCAAAACAAACAAGAGAATGAGTAAGATCCTGAATTTGATGAGAAACTGGCGAAATTTCATCAAAAAATGTGCTGGAAACTCAGTTTTTTGAGATCAACGTAGGCAGGCAGTGTCCTACCTGCGTTGAAGGTCAGGCTGCCTCAAGGCAGCTTGACATTCAACGCAGGTTTCGAATGGGCAACCTGCGCTGAAGTTAGGGCGCCCTGGCAAAACCCCTGAGGCTCAGAAAAGCTGGCAAACAGGCACAAAACAGGAAAAGGAAACCATGAAAAGAAAGAGCTAGTGTTTAGCTCCTACCTGGTCCAGACGGCGCCGAGAATCGTCCACAGAATCTCCCGAAATCAGCTGGTGAAAATCAAGGGGGAAGAGGCACCTCCAGAGCTCCAACAAACAAAATGCAAATGAAATGGTAAAATGAGAGGTAAAAACTCTTTTTAATGACTTTTTACGTAGTTCAAAGCAAAATATTAGGGTTTTCATCTCATGATTATGTATTTCTAACTAAGTTTGATGCAGCAATTGAAAATGCAGTACCATCTTTGAAAAGAGAAAAGCTAGTAATGGTAAAAAATCAAAATTTGACCATATAATCGAGCAGTTTTAGCATAAAGTTCATGCTCGTTAAAAAATAAACGCAAGATCCGAGCAGTTTTAACGTGGTCTTCATGCTCGTTAAAAAATAAATAAAAGCAGTGAGCAATGTTTCCCCCAGAGTTTAAGCTCATTTTTAAATAAAAAATGAACCTATCCCGGTAAATAACCTCTGTGATCGTAAAATTATCAGCCATGAAAGCCTTGGTCGTGTTTGCACCTGCCACCTCCACCGTCATTTGGCTGATCGTTCACCTCCATATGATTGTTTACCCATTTTGAGGAACAGCTGCGAAGAGTGATTTCACTTAGCCATCCTTGTGACACTGCCGTGATTGGAAAATTCCAAACTGTACCTGGAATCTGCTGCTATCCCTGTTTATCACTCGTTCCTCAAAAGACGAGTCTTCTTTAAGCTCTTTTCAACTGACTCGTAAAATATGAAAAGTTTGCCGAGTTTTGGCCTTCCAGCTCGTTAAAGTGACCGGAAGAGCTATCCCTTCTCTAGATTTTAATCTTTTTGGACCTGAGGGATTATTGCACAAAAAGGTCGAGCACTTGTTTTATTCGGCTCGTTAAAGTTATCGAAAACTCATCCCTTCTGTATTGTTTTACACTTTTTCGGACTTAAGGGATTAGATGACGAAAAAGGAATTTTGGAGTTAACTTTCTGTACCTTTTCAGACTCTCTAAAAATGAAAAGGACCGAGTTTTCCTTGTCGTTAGACTCGTTAAAATGATTAAATAGCGACAAACTTGTCTTTAGACGAGAATGAGTTTCCCTATCGCTAGGCTCGTTAAAACATAGCGATAGGCTTGCCCGAAGGGCAGGTTATAGAACAAGCATATGTTATCCTCCTCAAGCTTGACAAAAATAAAGAGGTACTGGTCAGAAATGACTGGGGAAAAATTGGGAGAACCTCAAAACTTTAATGGTAGCAAGTCGCTCTTGAACATGACACTTTTCCTCCGTACCACATCGGGTTGGGTTGTTTCATTCACCGGTCTCATCACCATGGTTTCGCCAAACCATCCATTTGGGGTAATGCTACCGATCCATCGCATCAGTGTCGTTATATGTTTAAGAGATGTCATTCAGAAAGAGTCAACCGTGTCCCATCCACTGCCATACATTATCCTTCATCCATTCATGACCGCCACCCTGAATCATATGTCACAGATTGTTTTCACCTCCACTAAAATCATTAGCTCCGTTCCGTGTCACTGATGTGGGATTCATTAAGGCCCTCCTTTGACGGCTCGCTTCTTGTCGACTTCAGCTCATTATCCAAGAAGTTGATCTAGGAACAACCCCCTCAGTACTTTGAAGCTTGCATGCCTCAATGGCAAGTTTCTCACTTCCGGCGACAGGTATACATCAATGACCTTCGACCGAAAGATTTTACGTGGTGTTCGACGCCAAGTCCTTTATTCACACCACGTGAATTGTACTGCAGTACCTTGAGGGTCATTATCATTATCGGTGATTCCTCTCGCGCTTGTTAACGGTTTACATCATTGGCCGGTAATCAAGCGATGTCTTTCCATGTTCGACTTCAGCGCAATTCTCACATGGATCGACTTGTACTTAGAGTGAAGATCGAATGAGTTTGAAGACCCCGGATCTAGTTTCATCCATCTGGGCTGCGATATATATTCAGGAAATATAAAGACATTTGACATGTACATCATTGCAGCAGATGATCATCCTACTCAAAGGATGATAATTTCAACAGAGGATTATCAGTCTACCATCAGACGATCGTCTGTTCTATGTACCAAAATGAATTTATAAAGCTGAGCATGGGAATGCCCACCTCAGCTAGGTCATGAAAGCAGAATGAAAAATAATGTATTGTATTGTATTTTATTACAGGTCACTTCTCAGCGATTGAATGAACTTCGGATCCTCCGGATAAAGCATTTCACACGATAAACGACCTCATACTTTAGGGGGCAACTGTTATAGACATTTTTGTGCCTTACATCATGAAGCATGAAATGTCCATAATCTAAGGGATCCAAAGTCCCTAAACATGTTGTTCCTACCCTTAGAGGAACAAGGTCAGCAAACCACAGCACTGAATATCAGTTCTCCACCTGAAAACACTCAAAAACAAGCAAATTATGGATCATGTCAACTGCTCCACTGAGCATCTGCGCTGAATGTCAAGTGCTCCACTCTGTACCTGCACTGAATGTCAACTGCAAAGAAGGCCACCTGCGCTGAGCGTACTAGGACAAGTGGCACAGTCATTCCTCAAGGTGTCAGCGCCCAGGAAGCTTCCAAAATGACACTTGGATCAAGGAATTCGCCTGGTGATGAGTAAGAGGGTCTAGATCTCCAAGTGGAAGCAAGAACCTCCAAGTGGACTCAAGAACTGAAGAATAACTAAAGTGGGAGAGGACACTAGTCAGCTTCACCTCAAGCTGACTCATCCTTTCTCCAAAACTCCTATATATAGAGCTCTCTCATGAGGTCTGAGGAGGCTGGAATCTTGTGAATGTAAGGAAGTGCTGTTGGTTTGAGTCTAGAGCTATTGGGTGATTTGCTTTGAAGGAGGTGAAGAGGAGATTTCTTTCTGCTGGGAAGGTGATGCTGGATTGGGCCTCTTATGGTTGTATCACTTCCTGAACTTTACTTCTTCCATTAATAAAGCATTTGAGGTTCTTCTATATGCATGTGTCTCAATGATGTATTGTCATACTTGTGTATTTGATTTATTCTAATCCTTGAATCAATTATGAATGTATGCTTCTTGTAGTTTCCCTCTCTTGCCATTTTGCAAGATCTTGGTGTAGCTGGGCCAGTGAAAGAGCAAGGAGCTGGGAGCAAGCAGCAAGGAGAGAAGATTGGATCAACCATTAGCGAAAGATATCGGTTAGTGGATCCCTTTCTCTCCTATTTTACTTTCATAAAGAAGAAATCTTAGATAGCTTTGCTTCGATTGTTGCTGAGGTACTATCACCCTTAGAGTGGGATAGGGTCATTCCGTATTGGATACTTTTCCCAACAACACAGGCATTGCAAGGGAATAACACTTACTTTTTGAAGAGCCTGGATGGTACAGAAACAGAAGAAGGACCAGTGAATGGTCGAATGTTGAAACATTACTTTGATCCAATTTTTTAATATATTTTGACTCTAACATGTACATACTATATCCTTGATAATGTCACAGTTTGGATTGGACAGTAACATGCTGGAGTTGAATCCCGAAGAGAAGGCCCTAAGCTTCACAAGTATGTTGTCATATATACAATAAAGCAACCAGCAAAAGGATATTTCAGAGCATAGTCTAAGTATTCAGAAGGCCATCTGACCTGCTTTTCTTGACTTTCCACCAGGAAAAGCCATCCCCAAGTGGAGCCACTGTTATACTCCTATACCGATAGGTGTCATATTTCATGATCGACTTGATGAGCTCTGTAATATGTTCATCCCTTTCCTTGTTGCAAAGGTTTTCCATATTATCAAAAGATAAAAAAAAATCAAAAAATGTAAAAAATGTAAAGAGGGTATGCCCTAAAAGAAAAATCAAAGGGTAAAAAAAAAGAATAAAATGGTCAAAAAAGTGAAAGAAATGAACCCCAAACAAAAATAGACCAGGAAAGTGTGCAAGTCCAAAATGCCACTAATTTTTATTTTCTGTAATAAGCATTGTGTGCAGCTTGTTAATTTATGCCACAATTGATGAATGACCAAACAGCTTAAATCTTGGCTAGTTCATATTTGAATTTCCTGTTTTAGAGATAGAGAATAAAATTTGACCAAACTGTTCAATCTTGGCAGATAAGTAGATAGGTAGAGTAAATAAAAAGGAGCTCAACAGTTAAATCTAAGTCCTTGGATGTAATAAGTGCAGACTTAGGTAGGCTTACCATGAAAAGAAAAGGAAAGTTGAAAAGGGTTTGTCAGTCTAAGTGCACCCAAATAAAGAAGAAAAAATGCTAGGCCAAAGTAGGCAGGGTAGGTAGTTAGTGTTGCAGAATGATACTTGTGATAGATTATGTCTCTAAATGTGTTAATATTTATCTCTATCACAAGTGCAAGGCAGACATTATACTTGATGCAGCTCAAGCGAGGCAAGATTACATAACTAACTCTCCTTCATACTTTTCCCTAATCATTCACTAATTTCCCCTAAGTATTAAGGTCTGTGAAAAGACTTAGTGCTTAATATCACTCATAAACCACTCATTCCACTTCATAAAGATTGGCTAAGTAAATTCCTATTTTACTTAGGAAAATTTACAATCTCACCCATAAACCCATTTTTCCACTTTAGCCTAAGTTTTTTAACATTATAACTTAACGCTTTCCATTTCAAAATTCATATTAACTTTTAACAATTATTATGTAAATCCTGAAACATTACTCTATCCCGTATTATGTAAATATAATACAAAAACCCCAAATACTATATATTCCCGCCCCCGGTCGATTACGACCATAATAATACTTTTAAAGGGACTAATGAATTAACTTGTAATTCAGTAAAAGCCTCCCCGCCGCGCGATAATGGGTTAATTAACCATTTGGGTTAATTAATAACATCCCCCCGACCTATCAAAACAGCCCCGATATGATTAAACGTTATTTTATTACGATGGGCCCGAAGCATAACTCCCCGCCATCTCCCTTTCCCGTCCACCATCCGATCCCTACTCGTTCATCCAACGATTGACATACATATCGCGACCCGCCTCGCAAACCGCGCGTTAACTCGCGATCGCCCGACGGTTTTCTGTCGTACCCCTGCCACACGTCACCCAACCGATGTGTTCACTCGCCCTCCATCCAAAACCACCCCGACCCCAAAAGTGGTGTGATCAAACCGCTTACCGCCCTCCACTTCGCTGACATCACTCCACCCCGCTGACGTCACTCTGATTCCGCTGACGTCACTCCACCCTGTTGCGTCACTCTGATTCCGCTGAGGTCACTCCACCCCACTGATGTCACTCTGGTACCGCTTACGTCATCTGCCCAATCAAATCAAAAAGTCCCGCCAAACCTCAGTTTTGTCAAAATAAACGGATAAAGCGTCGTTTTCATTGCTATACACTGCAGATTGCGCTCTCATACAGAACAACACCCGAGTCTAGTTTTCAAATGCCAGCCGACCACAAAAACTACAGCATGAGCTCCGAGCTGGCCATTCAACCTGCCAGTACACAATTTCTTCCTCTTTAACACAGTTTAAACCAAACTGAGGGACTTCCAAGCTTGTAGAAGAGAGAAATAAAGGTAGATACAGGGAGATTGCTACCCTAACCAGTGGACCTTCAGAGACACAAATTGCTAGAGGAAAAATGACCAGACAGAGCTTTTTACCAGAGCAGCGATGAGCAGGGGTTAAAACAGGTCGAAGAGTATCAGAGAAGTTAAAGAGTATCAGTAAGAACAGGGCAGCCAGCACAGATTTACCGAAGAAGACAGCTGCCAGCCGAATTATAGGGCTTGCCTCCAGCACATTCAACAAAAACAGGACCAGCACAACATTAGTTTATCTTTTCCCTATTTTCAAGGCTAGCTGTTTCTATTTACTTGTGAAACTATTTTTAGTCATCTTAGATATTATCTCAGTCTGTTATGAGATATTTGTTGTATATTTTTCTGAATAAATACCCCCTCAATTGGAGTATTGGGGGTGGATTCCTAGACTTTGTTTTAATATTGATTATTTGGAATAAAGAGCTGTTGGAATCAACTGTTGCATGGCCTACTGGATGAAGAATTGAAGCAGAGGACTTGTCATAGACTTCCTGAATCAACCACTGGATCAATAAGTCCTCTATATCTTGTGTTTTAAAGTTTTCTTAGTTTATTATATCATCTGTGTTTCATAATCTGAATGATAAAGAAAGGATTAATTTCAGAATATGCTTGATTGCACTCTGTTCTCAGTCATTATTGTTCTCTGTGTTTTTCTTTAGAATTAAGGTAAGCAGTGAAATCTTAATTTCTCCTATTTCCTAATTCCTTCATGTTGATTATTTGCTAAAGAATACTTAACTGCTCCTTATCAGTAATCATCCAATTTCCCTCTTTAAATAGGTTGAAGGATTCTCAACTTCCCTTCACCCCATTTGAGCCCATTCCATTTGTTTCAAGTCTTTATTTGTTCCTTGTTTGACTACCTTGCTCTATGAAACCATCCTCTGTTAAGAAACCCAATCCAGAAAGCCATCTTCTTTGACTCCATTAGCCCAATGGACTGAACTACTCTATTTTACCTCTCTGCTCTATTGAATCTCACCACCCAAACTCAAACAAAACTCTTGAACTTCATAACTAGCCTAATACCTTTAAAAAACAAAGCTAAATCATAAAGAGAGAGCCCTCTCTGGATACAGATTGGCTAGATTCTGTATCTAAAAGATTGGTCTGTGGTTACCTCGGCCTCCTTTCCCTTTCTTACAACTTTTGGGAAAACCTGAGTGATAACAGGTGGCATTAATCCAGCTGATTCCGAATTAATTACATTCGATCTTGAAAATCATGTGTCACGTTTGCCTCATCAAATCTCTCATCCAAGTCATTATTAACTTGAAGAATATTCATCGCACTGTTATTGATGAAGGAGCCTCAACTTTCATCATGTTTGTTGCTTGTTGGAAGGCCATTGGTTCCCCATCTTTAAGTCAATCTCCCAATACCTTGGAAGTAGTTTATGGAACAGATTCTCGTCCATTTGGTATTCTCCCATGCTTGCCTATCACCTTGGAAGGGAAGACGCTCGATGTCGAATTCGAAGTTGTTAATGCTAATCTGACTTACAACCTTTTGTTGGGTCAAAGTTGGACCTATGCAATGTGTGTCGTGGCTTTGTCATTATTTCGTGTGCTCTATTTTCTTCATCAAGGAAAGATTGTTACGGTCGATCAGTTGTCCTTCTTCACTTCCTCTTCCTCAGACGACAATGTTCCATTTGTGGAGCATACCAATATTCCCTATGAGAGTGTGGGTGCTGGACTCTTTAAGGATCCTGCCCTTATGGGTGTTTTTCCACTCCCACCTCCTAATGTCGCCTTTGTCAGTATGATCTCTATCAATCCTGATCCCTGGGTGATTCCCCCTTCGATCAGGTGGATTCATGGGGTGATGTTATGTCGTTGAGCCCTATAGAGCTCAACTATGTTGAAATCGTTTCGGCTTCGGTTTCATCTTCTGACTCTACTCCTTCGAGTAGATCTCTCGACACGTATGTGCAATCCCCTTGGCTTGGAGATATTGCTTCTCTGGATCCGTTACGAGAGACGTTTCCTTCTGATGATGCTATTCTTGAGACTATGTCTTTTGAAGATCCTCCTTGGGTTGATAATCATCATCGTTCCTCATTTCTCCCAGGCTATGGGGCCATGACTGCCTATCTAGACAAGTTTGCTTCCCATGTTCCTTCTCAGTCGCTTCAAACACCCATCCTTGCTCATGAGGTCTTTTTTGAAGGGAATATGGGAAATATTACGCAAACCATGCCCATCGACATCTCTGTTAAACCAGGGGTTGTTGAAAATATTCACATTGGAGTGACTTGTTCTCCTGAGGAGATCCAGCTTTACACCAATCTCTTCCGAGAGTTTCGCGATGTGTTCGCCTGGTCATATGAAGAAATGCCCGGTATTGATCTGAGTATTGTGGTACATGAGATACCTACATATCCTAATGCAAAACCAGTTCGTCAACGTTTACGTCCCATGCACCCAAGAAAAGCAGCTTCCATTAAGGGAGAAGTCGAAAAATTTCTCAAGGCTGGGTTCATTTACCCTATTCCACTGACAGACTGGGTATCTAACATTGTTCCTGTGACCAAAAAGAAAGGCACTATTAGGGTTTGTGTTGATTATTGTGACATCAATCACACATGTACGAAAGATAACTATCCTACTCCCTTTATTGACCAGCTTATCGATGACTGTGCTAGGAGTGAGATATTCTCTTTTATGGATGGCTTTTCTGGCTACAACCAGATCAATATTTCGCCTGCCAATCAGCACAAAACTTCCTTTATCTGTCTATGGGGTACTTTTGCTTATAAAAAACTCTCTTTTGGTTTGAAGAATGCTGGTGCAACTTTCCAACAGGCAATGTCCTATGCTTTTCATGACATCAGACACATTGTTCAGCCTTATCTGGATGATCTTTCGACTCATTCAGCTAAACACACAGACCATCCGAACCACCTCCGCCAGATTTTTCTTCGCTGTAGACATTACCGTATTCGTCTCAATCCACATAAATGTGTATTCTGCATCAAATCCAGCAGACTCCTTGGGTTTGTCGTTTCTAAGGAGGGTATTTGTCTCAATCCACTCAAGGTCGAAGCTATTCTGAATCTCCTGCCTCTTGCTTCTTTGCATCAGTTGCAGAGTTTGCAGGGGAAGGCTAATTTCCTACGTCGTTTTATCCCTAACTATGCTGAGGTTGCCAAAGGTTACACACGTCTCCTTAAGTGTGACACTCCATTTATTTGGGATGACATCACCCAAAGGTCATTTGAGTAGCTCAAGGCACTTCTTGTTTCTGCGCCCCTGTTGCATCCACCCAACTGTCATCATGATTATTCGCTTTATCTAACTGCCACTGATAGTACTGTTAGTATTGTTCTGGTCCAAGACGACGATGATGGTTCCGAGCATGTCATATATTATCTTAGCCGCAACATTCTTGACACCAAGACTCGCTATGCTTATGTCAAGAAGTAAGCCTTGGCAGCTGTTCAGGATGTCCAACGTTTTTGTCATTACATTTTGTTGCGCACTACGACCATGATTTCATATTGCAACCCGATGACATACATTTTGTCGCGTCAATTGCCGAGGGGAAAATACTCAAAATCGATTGTTATCCTTTAAGAGTTTGATTTGGAGTTTACCACTGCCAAATCTAAGAGGTCACTGGTCTTCGCTCAGTTGATTTGCACATTACCATCTGCTTTTGCTCCCTCTCGGATAGAGGACCGCATTCCGAACGACATGCTTTTCTTGATCAATACCCTCGATCCTTGGTACAGTGACATTATTGTTTACCTCCAGACGTCTTCATTCCACCCTGATTTGTCTAAGGATGCTCAGCAACACATTCGCCACCATTCTCATCCCTATCGTATTGTCGGAGAAACTTTATATCGTCTCGACGTTGATTTAGTTCTCCGCCGCTATCTAACTTTCGAGGAAGCTGAAAAAAGTCTTAAATGACTGCCACTCTGGCACCTGTGGCAGTCATATGTCTGGTTATGCTACTACCCAAAAGATTCTTCGTGCTGGTTACTTTTGGCCATCCATCTTCAAAGATTGCATTCTGGTCGTCTGCTCCTGTCATTCGTGTTAAATTTACCAGCGGAAGATGTGAGCCCCACCTTCCCTTTTGAATCATATCATTTCCTTTGGCCCTTTTCCTAAATGGGGCATTGATTTTATGACTTGTAACCCTCGCTCGACCAGGGAGCATGGGTATATCATCATTTTCGTTGATTATTTTATGAAATGGGCCAAAGCAATGCCTTCATTGTCTAACGATGGTAAGATAGATGCGCAATTTTTGTTCAATCACATAATTACCTAGTTTAGAGTCCCTCAGGCTAGTCACTGATCATGGTTCCCATTTCCATGGTTATATGATGACTGAGTTGACAACCCAGTTAGGCTTGCGTCATGATAGTTCGATGCCATATTACCGTCAAGTCAATGGCCAAGTTGAGGCAGTAAACAAAGTGCTGGTTACTATGCTTCAGCGTACCATTGGGATGCATAAGTCCATCTAGCATTTGATGTTGTTTTCTGCTCTATGGGCCTACCGTACCTCGGTTAAGGATGCGACTGAATTCACACCATTTCAACTTGTTTATGGTCTAGAAGCTACCCTTCCGATTGAATGTGAAATCCCTTCTCTCAAATTAGCTATTGAATTGCTACCAAATACTACTCCGGTGGAAGAATGCCTTCTTTATCTAGAATGGCTTGACGAGACTCGTCGAATTTCTTCTTTAGTCATTGAAGCACAGAAGAAGAGAGTGAAAACTCACTTCGATCAGACAGTCAACCCACATTCTTTCACAGAGGGGGATTTAGTCCTGCTATATGATCAAGCTAATGACAAGCTGGGGGTAGGCAAATTTGAACCCATGTGGCATGGGCCCTATATTGTCAAACGTGTTTTGCAAAAAGGGGCCTATGAGCTAATTGACTATGAAGAAAACCCTTTATATAAGCCCCAAAATGGGCTTTATCTCAAGAAATATTATGCATGAGTCTTTTGTGAATTACTGTGTAAATAAGTGTGTTTTTCATTTTGTACATGTTTGGCTTGGTGTGTACGCGTTTGCCGCTTATTGTGTCCTTTTTGCTTCTTATGCAGATGTCTGTTGCACCTTATGTTGGTTTCGCTGATGGTGCCTGTCTCAGTACTCGGAATATTTCCTCCGTGGCATGGGTTATCTACGATCCTCACGGTGAGTCAGTAGATCTTAAAGGTGCTTATCTAGGATGTACTGCGAACAATGTCACTGAATATAGTGCAGTCATTGAATTACTAACTGAGGTTGTTGCCCTTAATATTCGCGCATTGATTGTGAATCTAGATTCACAGCTTGTTGTTCACCAACTCAACAGGCGTTATTCCATCAGAAACCCTCAAATTTTAACGTTCTATTTACGTGTTCATTTACTGGAAAGGAATTTTGATTATATTACATATTGACATATTCCTAGAAGACTAAATACATTAACTGATGCATTGGAAAATTATGTGTTAGATAGACATTTGCGACATTTGTAAAAATAAACATTAAAGAAATAATAAGTTAGTATAGAAAACATAGGTATATATATTTATATCAAGTGTTGCATGTCGCAGTGCTCAAAAAATATGTTTAGGTTACATCTCAAGACAACATGTCTCTCAAAATTGCAGAAATTAAACCTAGGAGTCTAATCTGCGTGGTGCCCTTTATAGCACACGAGTGCTCGGATGACACATCTGAGTAGTCAGTGAATCTTGCCCAACACCCCTGTTGTGTGTCATTGGTACCGTCGAGGGACATCCTCGAATCTCACGTAGTCTAGGATCCCCTCTGTTAACCCCTCCAGGTCACGAGAAATCTCGTCCTCTACATCTCCACCAGGGGGAGGGATCTCGAACTCCTGCTCAGCTCTCCAAGCAATCAGAGACAATCCTGCAAGCCTTTCCAGCCCAGCATCTGCAAAATTGAAACATAATGATCAAAACATATATGAAAAATGATAAAAATTACAAAATCTTTAAAAAATCAACAAATGAATTTGTTACCTCTGTTATCCCAGTGTTCCCCAGGGGGGAGTACTAAATCTGGATCACCCCTGAAGTCTATCCCGGCATATGGCCAGTCCTCGACAACAACTAGTTGGCGATCTAGCCATTGGAAAAACTCGGGTCTCCATGACATATGTTGACCCCCACCTCCTCGGGGCATTAGCATCGCCCACCGAGTCATTCGTTTTTCCCACGGAGGTGGCCAAGCCACGACTGCTTCTTGTCTCTGGAAGATAGGAAGACGCTCAAGGTTGAATGATACGTGAGTAGACCCATACCCAAACTGTTTGATGTCCCCTCGCTAGCACTTTGTTAACTGCTTTTTTAAGTTATCTGCTATGGCCTTGACCCAGCTAAAAATGGTGGGATCCAAACAGTCGGCTTCCAACCGAAGTTGGGTTTTGGTGGCCTTGTGTGGGGCTTGTGAGCCAGCTGCTCTAGTGATGGTAGAGAGGAGAACTCAAAGGGACAAGTCTCTAAATGTTGCGATCTTGAGTTTTTCGCCCTTATGTGACTTCTTCGCCTCCGGATACAGTCTTCTCATAAGCATATCCATGGTTTCTCTAGTGATACGGGTCTCGGTCATGCGGGGCCTTTCCCCCCTCTGTGACAACCCTATCAGGAAATAAATGTCTGCTGCCTCAATTTCCAGCTCCTGCCCTTGAATGTTGAATTTCCCCTCATTCGGATCCCACGCTCCAACAAGATATTGGAGTAGGTCCGGTTGCGCCCTTAGACAGGGCACCATGAAGAATTTCATAAGCCCGCAATTCTGGAGCATGTCCAGGTAGTTTTGATCCCCCATGGCTAATTCATCATCACCGCTGTGCTCTCATTCCTTCCACTCAATCACCATGGTTTTATCCTGCATACACACATAAGCGATTATAAGTTCTCCATTTGTGCTTAAAATCCCATGAAATTTCTTAGATTTTGAGAAATATTGAATATCAACGCTCATTGCGCCTATTTTTCTAACAGGTGCGCCGAGCCAAAATCCACTGTTCTGAAAACTCGGGATATTTGCGGCTTTTCAGTGTACAGTCATGAAGACCTCGTTTTTTCCCCGTTGAATATTTTAGGTCATCGCGGTCCCGAACTGGCGACCTTCAACGACTGCCGCGAATATGTTTATCCTAAAATCCTCCTAAATGGTGGCTCATACCACCAAAAAATGAATCACAATCTATCTAAAAATGCAGGAAATCATGTAGTGCCTACCTAGACCAGATGAATTTACCGACAAGGTTCTGATCTTCCTCTAGTCGACTGTTGAAATCACAAATGCACAAGGGTAAATTTTTTACTCTGAGGTAAAAAAGTGAAAAGTAAATTGATTTTTGCCTCATGACTCTTTTTATAAGCCTTTTGTAAAATTAGGGTTTTTTTTATCTATTTTGAATATTTCATGTATTTTTATATCGAAAACAGATCTTACACTTGTTTTTGTGCAGCGACGGGATTCCACGAATGCTGATGATGAATCTGCGAGTTATATTTTATACTTTTTCAGACTTGGTAAAAACACGAAAATTTCCCTTTTGGAGTCACCTTTAAGCTCTTCTCTGACTCTCGAAACATGAAAAGATCACCAAGCTCTTGTCGCTTTGAAATTGTTAAAGGTTGCAAAGCATCATCTATCCAATATAAGTTTACCCCTTTTATGAGCAGAGATAGATTACTTATGAAGAAGATATACGCTGATCTATCATGGTTAATAGGTTCCCTTGGATATTGCTTTCTACCTTTTCGGATTCAAGGGACAAATTTACGAAAAGGGACCTTTGGATTTTTCTTTTTTGTGTCTTTTTCAAACTCTCTAAACATGAAAAAGACTCGGAGTTTTACTATGTCGAACTTGTTAAACCCTGACGACATTGGACTTGTCACCATGACGAGACCGAGCTTCTCCTTCCTAAGGCTCGTTAAAAATAACTAGGTCAGATTCATCCGAAGGATGGACTTATATTACAAGCATATGCTATCCCCTTCAAGCTTGTGTTTCAAAAATAATTGGGGTACTCGCCAGAAATGGTGGGGGGAAATTTGGAAACATTCTATTGGTTTTGTTAGTTATTATGACAGCTTGTCACTCTTGGACATCGACACTCTTTCTGCTTCGTGTCGGGTTGGGATATCCTCATTCTATCATTGGCCTCCCAGGTTTTGGGTTATTCATTTTGCCTCATTCCATCTGATCCTTGTTGCGTCATCATGGCCTTTGATCCTTTGGTACCAAAATGTTGCCAAATTCCGAAGTCGTTTCGCCAATATGTTCAAGAGCTTAATCCTTTTACAGTTTGTATCCTTACACACCTTCCTCTGATTTTTTGTATCATCCACCTCATCTTATTCCTTTGTCTCGCATCGATGATGTGGGAAACATTATGGCCCTCCTTCAACCGATCACTTCCTGTCGACTTCAGTTCCTTATCTGGGAAGTTGATCTAGAGACTCCTTTCTGGTACCTTGGAGCTTGCATGCCTCAATGGCAAGTTCTTTGCATTCGACGATAGGCTTGCATCATTGGTCTTTAATCAAGTGATTTCACAAGTGTTCAACTTCAGATCATTCTTCACACTTTGTGGATTGTACTAGCGGTACCTTGAGAACCATTAACATTACTGGTGATCCCTCTTGTGCTTGTTAACGATTTACATCATTGGCTGGTAATCAAGTGATTTTCTAGTATGTTTGACTTTAGAACATTTATTCACATATTAGAATTTGTACCATGAAAAAGCTGAGATTCAAGACCCTGGGCTCAGATTACACAAGTCCAAGTTGTGTGGATTGATTCATACATGACTCTTTTGATTGGATGGCTGTGACCATACCTGAGTCTATTTTGTGGTCTTTATGATTGGATGGCTGCATCCATACCACACACCATTTATGTTTATCTTTTGGATGGTTGCACCTATGCCTTATAAACATGTATTTCCTTTCACTATGTACTCATGTATCAAAGATATCAGTTGTACTTGTGTTTGCAAGTTCTCCGCAAGGATGTTCTGTTTTGATTATGGATTCGTATTTCACCCCTCCCACTCTCTCAACCTTCATGCTTTAGGGGGCATCTGTTACACAGTAATTTGTCACCGACCCCACATTCCCTGATCCTGAATACTACCGGTCCATATTAGTGACATCTATTCTGTGTCATGTTGCCAATTATGTGTCAATACCTTCCCTGTAATCTCAGGAAGAATGTCTCAGTTCATTATCTCCTGAAGCATACCCCTTTTTTCCTAAGTTTCTGGGTCATCGCAGGTCATCGGTTGTCTTACCTGCGAAGATGGTCAAGTTTGCACTAGCCCTAGCGAAGTCGTCACTTTGTCCTTGTGTTTCACTCGTGACGATCTACTTTTGGTAAGTTTTTTAACAACTCATCGAAGCTTCGAGATGAAACTGCTTCATGGGCAGTCCTAGGGTTCGTTGTTGGGTCAGATGAGCTCACCTCTCTCCTTTGGGATAGTTGTTCCACCTTTTGTGCAACCTCCCTAAGAGATAAGCTCTTTCTCCCATCTCTTATGGAACCTCTCCCTCCTATAAATGTCTCCTCCATGAATGAGATCAACTAGCTTGGATGTAACTTGATGATAGCTAGATGTAATTTGGTAGCTTCAAGTTTCTAAGAGAGGAGTAGAGGTAGACAGTGTTATTGGAGTGTGGAAGTAGCCTCAAATGTATTTTGGCTTGAGAGATGTTTGAGTAGATTTTATTTGAGAACTTTCTAGCATCATTCTTCTGAATGAAAGAGAGAGTCATTTGTTCCCTTGGGAGACGGTTCACAAGTAAAGGCTTACGGAGACATACCGACGGGACACTGCGAGGAGACTTACGATGTCAAGGCCCTGTTGTAAGTTTTACTTTGATTTATATTAATACAAATCAATAGCTTGTTTCCTTTATTGTATGTAGAATTGTATGTCGATTGCTTGAGGTTCCTTGACTCTTCAAGTAGATTGTTTGGTCGTTTTCTATTGCATTTGTGATGTTTCTCTACATGTTGTTTTCAGGTATAAGTGACTAAAAGAAAAAGAGTTGGAGCAACACGATGAGGACTTCATCGAAAGACGAACTGAATGTAGGCCTTCATAACACCATCTTTCTAAGGAAATTTTCTTTGGTATTGTCTTTGCGGTGACTAGACCCACTCTAGGGCTAGAGGGGTTGCCTATGTCCACAGAGGGAACTTGCCTATGTCACAGAGGCTCCAAAATGAAGCTAAGGAAAATTTTTAGAGGGTGGTTGTAGCCACTAAAACACTTGGTGACACACTGGTAGAACTCCACCTCTTTGTATGGACCTTGTTCATGAAAAACAAGTCTAACACCTCCGAAAGTATTGTTCAGTTCTTAGTTTGTCTTGGTTTTCACACTTGCTTGATTGTAAGATGTAGCATTTTCCAAGCTCTTGGTCGATTGAAACACATTCCAAGCCAAGGAAACACAGTTGTTTCGATTTGGGTTGAGGGGTATATTGGTGCACAAGTAGTATAGTCGTGAGAGTCTTAGTTTCATCTCTGGTGTTGCTCCGCTTCCAGCAGGCCTCGACGGTATTCCAGTGGAGTCATACAGGAACACAAGCATTGCTCCACTGCCAGCAAGCCTGGTCAGTACCCCGGCAGAGTTAATTGATCACCTATCTATGCAGGAAGCCTTTCTCTTCTTTCACCTTATTCATTTTTCATTTTTTTTGAAATTTTTCACTTTTCACTTTTTTCATTTTTTCATAACTTTGCATAGAACTTATTCATTTCAGAGGTGGAAGAGGGATCCTGACTTATTGAGAGAAGAAGAGGTTGTTCCTTCAGAGAAGTAGTTTATTATATACCTCTGACGTGTCGGTTAAGGTTTTCCCCCTCACCTTACTCTACTTGACTGAGATGATAAGGATTAACCCAAAAATAACAAACTAGAGTAGGTGATACTAATTAGCGCACAAGCGCTGTGTTTTCACCAAGGTCCACTTTGAACAGTACGTATTTTCCATCGATGTATCATGGACCAAAAGTAACAAGTTCTTCATACAGAGGGAGGATGACAGGTAACCAAGTAATGATTGCTACACAAGGCCTGTTGTACTTTTACCCAGCTTGTTTCAAGAGTCATGCATGGTTTCATGCGAAACTAACCTATGAACAAAAACAAGCAAACAAACAAAAAAGAAAAGCAAAAGCATAAGTAAAAGAGAAATCAAAGTGGGTAATAAAACAAGCAAGCAGACAAACACATAAGAAAAGAAAATAAGAAAACAAGCATGCAAGAAAATAAACTGAAAGCAAACACTACTCCTACTCCTAAACTAATGGTGCATGGCCCTGATCACGTGAAGTGATATTTCCAATGCAGCCATTGGTGCATTGGTTGACCCATGTTGGTGAAGGCTTGGTCCGTGAGCAACCCGGTTGTGTGAACCAGCAACAAGAAAGATATAACAATGAATACAAACACACTTAATGTTTAAAAGTGTCCACGGTACATAAGTGAGTGCAAGTACATGACATGTGCTTCGTGGACTTGTCATAGTGTTGTGTGACATTGCGTGCAACTTTGAAGCATACGCATACTCTTGATTGTGACATGAAAGCAAACGAAAGAAACAAAGACAACTTTCATTATTCACGTGTGCTTGCAGTGTAAGATTCCTCCAATGCATGAGCGATGGGATCGTGCAGTTCGAGTGGAGGAAGCATGATTTGTGTGTGAGATTGATCTTAGATGCATGCATATGAGCGATGAGGAGCCTTGGGTGATTGAACAATTTCCTGATCGGATGTGAGACCAACCTCAAGACAGTGAGGGCCTGACATAACCATCAGCTCAGGTTGAAGTGCATCGATAGTTTGGGGGGTTTCGACTTCGTGGATAGATACATCATCGTAGACCAGTGGCTTAGACGGATTAACAATGAGTCAATCAACATCGTGATCAGATGATGAGGTAAAGAGATCATGACAGCCAAGATCATAAAACTCAAGATGTTGGTCAGCATCCTCGTGATTTGATGAATCACACAGAGGGTTAGATGAGAAGAAAGGATGTTCACCCTCTTCATTTCTGGAAAAAGCAGATGAAAGATCAAGTGGGTTTTCAATGAATGATTGGTCCTCTTCGTTTTCAGGTGATGGACTGATATCCGATGTGTCATGTGAATGTTCAACAATGGTTGCATCCATGGATGGATATGTACATGAAAATCAGGGATGTCAGGATCATCAAGGATGTCAAGAAAAAAAGGAGGAGGTACAGACAGACAGGGATGGTCTGCTACTGCCGGTGGATGTTCAAGCTCCACATCATTCTCTTCATGAATCTGAGCACATGTTGGTTGTGCAACACCAACTCTGCCGATAGATCGATCGTCGTTCAAAACATGTGTAGAGTCCAGAATGGAAAAACACAAGACAATGTCATCTGAAGGATGATCAGAATACGAAGATGGAGGTTGAGGTACAAAATACATGTGACGAGGTATGGGACTCACAACCAAGTCTGTGCAAAAATTGGAAGGAGCGATGTCAGGAGGACGTGATGGTTCAATAAATGTGTGTTCATTCTCTCGCACATCACTTTGCGATGGTGGAGCTGTTTGATGAGGGGATGGCAGACAATCACTTGTAATAGCGATCATATCCATTTGTGATTGCGAAAATCATTCACCGAAGTATACTGAATGGGGTTTGAGCTTGAACTTCCTCTTGGGATGGATTGACTTCTTAAGACAGTACTCAAATCTATCCCAAAGATAAGGACATTTCATCTGGCTCTTTGGCGCTTGAAACTGCAAATTAGGGAAGCGCTCCCAAAAATCCATAGGCGATTCATGTCGAGCCTTTCGTTGTTGTAACAGTTTCTGGTCAAGATATTCTAAATCAAAATGATAGAAAGTGTCTTCAATGAGATCACAGAAGTTCTCAAGTAAGTGCATGTTGTCAACCAATAAACTGCACAACCATCGATGTGGAGATTCACGAAGTGTCTATTTAAGCAGCAAACATGCCTGTTCGTCAGAACATCTATCATCCTCATGAAGCAAGGCAAGGAAGTCATGTAAGCACTCAGGCCAAGCCATTTCACCTTCACCATCATACATATATGTAGACAAGAGATCAAATAACTCCCTCGTGATGGTAATAGATTCGGCATGCAAAAAACATCATGGAGGGAGGAGAGTGCAAGACTCCATGATAGATATGCAAAGGTTCTAAACATGATGAGAGGGCACAACTTGTCATCTGTCCTTCCTTCTAGTGCCAAAAATGTTGATGATGCTGGAGCCGCCAACATGGCAGGGGATCTCCCCATTAAGAAGTCCCAGTTAGACCTAAGACCATTTGGTGTAGGAGTCCCAACAATGGGTCGTACGGTAATGCCTTGACCACAGTTTCACACAGAGGCAAGTAAGATGTCCCTGTTGGTAGCAAGGGTATGACAGTTGCGGCAAGAAAAGGAAGGTGCAGGAACATCTCTAACACATGGAGAGTGAGGTGAGTGTGCCCCTTGGAAACCTGTGATAGCACGTGGCTTGGAAGGGAACCCACGAGCGAAGATGCATCACAAACTGGAAAGCAGGTTAGCTAGCAATCCAAGCTGATGGTTAAACCAATCAACACATTTCAATAAGATTCATACATACTTATAAATAATATTCCATGCATGCGTAAGCAGACAGATACATATACCATTTAGAGTAAACAAGATAGCTGGAATATAATATGACATATGCATGAAACGTGTTGGCTCTGTTATATTAAGAAGTGTAAGTTCCAGTCATACAATATATCCATGTCGAACCACTAGTTCCGATAGCAGAACATTATAGCCACAACTGCCTACTCCTCCAAAGAGATATACTAGCTCTGCGTAGTGGAGAAGCCAAGCCGCGTCACAATACTATCCAAGCTCTCTCTAAGATAGTCTTATCAAAGCTTGGCTAACCAAAAAGCCTTTAAAAAGAATTATGAGGGAATATTTATAGCAAAGGGTGGGGTGGCCCTTGACATTCGCCTTTGTGACAGTTCATCTACCCTCATAGCTCTTCATCTACTCTATGACTGTTACATCCAACTATAGACACTTGAACTTCCACTTGAAAAGACGTTACATTACAATGCACATGTGCCCATGTGAGACAAAATGGCTTGAGAAAGCCATGCAAGACATCACTGACACTCGGACAATTCTGGTGAGACTAACTCTTTGACATGCTTGTGATGGTCGAAGGTGGTGAGTTGATGCCAAGCTTAGTTGTCTGTGATGGTGTCTGTTAGTGCCTAAATCTACCTCAGACTAAAGGAAGGCAAGTCTAGGGTAACATCAAACCACGCTTAACCTGGTAGCTAGCCCTACCAAGTCGGGAGACGGCTCTCTCCTTGTCAATCTCAAAAGAATATGGAAACTAAGGCTTTGAGGTGACTGAAAATTAATGCTGATTTTAGGCTAGGTATATTTGCTCAGAGGATTTTGATTGATTTTAATGGTTGGTTGGTGGATCAGATGAGGAAGGCAGCTTTGGGTCCGGGAAATCAACTCAGAATTGCAGAGGCTTCTATGGGGCGAGGTAGGCAAGTGTTTTAGCCATTTGAAATGAATGTGATGGTGAGTCTAAAGACTGGTGAGGAGTTGGAGAGGGCATGCAAGGTTCATGAGTCCTCTTCAAACAACAGAAAACATTAAAAACTAAATGTATCCTCTAGGTAGAGCACTGAATATCAATGGATTCTACCTATTTCTATTGATTCATTTAGTTATGAAGAAAGAAATAGATTATGGAACATATACACATAGGAGAAACTAAATCACAAAGGAAAAAACAATGCCAAGACACATTACCACAAGAATCCCACAAAATGCTGCAAAACCCTGGTTCATTTCCTTGCCAAACTGCAGAAGTGATTTACAATAATGCTCAATGCATCCACAAGATTCCAACCTTTACAAATGACTAAGAAAGTACATAATATAGGCATCAAACCACCTATGCTAGCCATCAGGGGTCGAATCCATGAGTCAAGGAGTTGTTTCAACAACATCTAAACTAGGAACTAGAAAATAGGCAATGGAACAGCTTGCCTCTAAAATTATGGAAACTGATTCATTTAACCTCAAACCACCTCTAACTGATGTATCTACCCCCTCAGGTCATTTTTCATCATATTTACATCATATTACATAATTAATTTACCAAAGAGAAAATAAAAAGTCAAACTAGGCGAAATTCTAAGTTTTTAAGGCAAAATTGGGAAAAATTTGCCTGATGCGCAGTGCCCTGAGCCTGATGCGCAGTGCCACTTCAAGGCTGATTTTGGAGGCCTTCCACTCATCCAAATCAAGCCCAAGATAGCTTTTTGGAAAGCCCTGCCTGTTTGGTTTCTAGAACACTTTGCATTTTCTGATTTGGAGATCATTTTCCCCCTCAAAAGTGGATTCTCCCAAGACTGGTTCCTGTGTGTCCAAAAAGTGGTAGAGAGGGCACTTTTTGAGTGTTTTTTGCCCTTTAAGTGACCCAGATCTCCTCCAAATTTTATGAAACTTTCTGGGTTTCATTGTTTTTCCATGAGGAATCCAAAACTGCAAGCCATTTTGCAAAATACTGAGCCAAATCAATGTGCAGTGCCGGTGGCGCTGTGCATCAGCTGAAAATCCCTGTGTTTTTAATTACAAAATTGTAAAATGACAAAAAATTTCCAAAATTTCTCCAAATTTGGCACATGGGTCCCTCATTGATTACTTTGTTGGGCTGGTGAAGCCTCAGCCAAGATCTTTAGCTTATCATGCTCCTTTTTGCTCCTTAAGTCTCTCCATGGAACTGTCGCTAAGGGTTTCTCTCTCATAGTCATACTCACTATCCTTCTCCATACTTTATAGATGATTCCCTTGTGATGACTGAGAGGAGTATGAACAGATTTAAAAAGGAACACAGGTGAGGGTGAACAAGAATTGGAAAGGGATGAGGGGAATAAGTAAGGTTAATGAATGATGTAGGTTTTGGGAGTAATGATAGGGTTTGGGAATAATGATAGAGTTTGGGAGTATGGTAGGGTTTGGGGTATAAGAGTATGGGGTTTGATATGTGAAGGGTAGGGTTTGGGAGATAGGAGAAAGGAAAAGGAGTTAGGGAGGACGAGGTTTAGGAGATAGGTTTTGGGCAAATGAAATTAGGGAATAGGGAATAAACAACTGTAATTTGTAGTGTATGAGGTAGTTTTAGAGACAAATTAGGGTTTTGCATTTTAGGATGCTAAAACCACCATCAAAGCATAAAAAAACTATGTGAGATCAAAAGAGATTTTACTTACTTTCTTGGATGAGAAATGCAGCAATGAGAGTGATGGGAGGTGAAATTTGAGGGTTTTGAGGTGTTACTGGCCAATGCGCAGCACCCTACACCCAATGCGTAGTGCCTCTCTAATGTGCAGCACCACTGTAAATTTACACTGGAGAAAACTGCCTGATGCGCAGTGCCTCTCTGATGCACAGCGCCGACCCTCTGATGCGCAGTGCCTCTCTGATGCACAGCGCTGACCCTCTGATGCGCAGCGCCTCCCTAATGCGTAGCGCATTTTTGCAGACGACTTTTAAAGGCCTTCTTGGTGTCCAAATTGAGTGCAGGATAGCTCGTTGGAAATATTATTGAGTCTACTTTCAAAAACATCTTGAATTTCTCAATTTGGAGTTCATTTTCCCTGTCAAAAGTCAAATCTCCCAAGACTGTTCAAAATGTGCAAAATGAGGCTGCCTAAATGCAGAGTGTTGTTGCAATCAACTTTTGAAGGTCTTCCTCAACTCCAAATTGACTTCATGATAGCTCATTGGAAATCTCTCTCTGTCTAGATATCATTTAAATCATCAAGCAAGTCATTTGAACATCCTAGCTAGGTGAAATCTTGATTTTCCCAGGGTCACTCCAGAAGTGCATCAATCCTCCTGAGGCCAATGATGGTTTCGACGGTTCTCCCAAACCATGAAATCTGTGTAAAAACTGAAAGAGGTTTTTATTCTTGGTTCAATGATGGAAAAAAACCTCTCTCACTTTTGTCAGATTCACCTTTTCTTGCTCAAAAACATAGTTTGAAGAAAACTTATCCCAATATGTGGAACAGGGGATTTGTAGAAACGAAGGGAAATGAATGGGATGAGGGGCTTATAAATTATTGAGAAAGTTTTGGGAAGTAGGAAGGGATGTTAGGAAGCATGAGAAAGTGGAATTTGAAATATTGAGTGAGGGGAAGGGGTCCAAAAGGGAAAAACACAGGCCTAGCCTAGAAAATTGTCAAATTGTAGCAATAAACTAGGGTTTGTGGGAAAATGATGAATTTGAGGGATATTAGTGATGGGAAGAATTTAAGAAGGTATATTAAGGATAGGGGAAGGTGTATGAACTTTAGGACACAAGTTTTGTTGATCATCTGGCCATCCAAGAAAAATTACCTTCAAAACCCTAGGAGAGGGAAATGGGCCCTACCCAAGTACAACTCAAGCACGAACAATGTGTAAAAATGACCCATTGGAACCTGAAATGATGTTGACAACTCTCTGCATGATGGTACACTCAGCTGAATGGTGACATCGACCGACATTTGGACAATTTTGAAAGAAGTGAAAACAAATCCTAAACCTAATACCTAATGACCAAATTTTACTTGAAGACTCACTAAAATGACAAAATTTGACCTTGACACCCTAAGACCACTTTGTAAGAGCGTGTTTGATCACTGGTGGAAGGTTTCAAAGACTGACACTAACATTGGCTCCAATGGGGATGGTAGCTCCTTGGAGGTGCCAAGAACCGCAGATCTTTGGGAACGCAGACCAGTGCCTTATCCATTGGGCATGAAGTCAAAAACTCAAACTGAAATGCATGATTGAAAACTGACAACTTGACGACACAAACTGACTTGAAACTGACTCAATAGTAAAACACAACTGACAAACTAGAAAATATGCTCAAAATGGAGCTTATTCAATAAAACCTACTTTAACTGTTCCATTCATCACCTGATCATGTGAAATGAAACAACCAATGCAACCAAGTAAGCATTCTAGCTGTTGCTTGAATTTTCCGCAAGCGCTTTCTTATGAACAACAAGAGAGCACTACTGAAAGGCAACTTCCATGAAAACTTGTAAACAGATCCATTGAATAATATGGACTCTCTATCCGAATCCAAAAGTACTACATAAGTATCTTGAAATTCATGTCCACTGGGACTTATCTCATCCGATGGATTACTTTTCTCCTCCTCATAACATGAATGCAAACTTTCGTCTAAGCTTTGTGACGAGACTCCTGCTGAAAATGACAAAGAAACCGGCTGCTGGATCAAGTTTGTATCAATACTTGTTTCAATGTCACAATTAGCTAATGGAGGACTTTTATTGTAGACATCATCCAACACATCAGCTATTGGATCCTGAAAAACTTGAAAAGATTGTTGCAACCCATTTTCTATTGGTTCTAATGAGATTGCATGATTTTCTACAAGCTGCTCATTTGAAGATATACTATGCAATTTTCCCTTAAAAAACTGAAATTATTCGAAACAGAATGGTACGGAATCATCTTACATCATTTGATCATATGTTCCATCTTCCAAGTCTTCATCTACAACCTGACATTCAATGGCATTCGAGGGCTGCAAATCTAGATATGAAAAGTCTTGAACAAGGATTTCATTGCCCTCAAGATGGTCCAAATCAAAACTTATCGACGGTTGATTTCTGATTGCATGAAAGTTGTCTCTGATGATTTGAAACGAAGCAAAACAAAAAGGCAAAGATCCTTCACTTACTTCAAAATTTGTTGCGCTTTCCTCCTCACTTCCATAGCTGATATGCATCAGCTAATCACTGTACTCGAGTTGCTGAAAGTGAACTTCCCCCTTCCACAAACCAGCTGTTGATTTGTCGACAAGACTAGCTTCTGTTTGGAGAACATAATCATCATCATACTGATCAAACTGAGGCAAATCATCAGTATAAATCACATCATCAAGAATACATGTCATATCAACAGATCTCTCCTCTCCAAGATGATCTATAAAACAATCATTGTCAGGTCTATGACAACTGGGATAAGAAACAAAATGTTTTGGATCATCAACTTGTTTTTCTTCAATCAGCGAGCCATGGTCTTAAACATCATACTCATTCCTTGTGGTGATCCTTTGCATCATCTCTTCCACTGCACTTAACAAAATGTCGAGCTTTACCTCTAAAGATGTCGATTCCTCTGGATCTATGTTCCTCATCTCTTCTTCCTTCAACTTTGCCCTTCTGATTAGCAAATTAACCTCTACATCTACTGCATTTTTCTGCATCTCTTCAAGTGTTGCAAGGTTCCTTTCTCTCAGCTGAAACACCATTTCCGAATCAAAGGCTTTCGGGTAGTGCAAGAGAGTGGGTCCAGGAGGAGGTCTTATATTAACCATCATCGAAAAATAGACTTGGTTAAACCTAGCAGAAAATTGTTGTACTATCTCCCCTGGCTGTCTTTTCAACTGGTTATACTCTTCTATAATCAAGAAAGGGTTTTGTCTGACCACCCACTTGTCGAGGAAAACTTTGATGAACTGCTGGAAATCTGAAATGCTCGCATCAGGTAGGGTTTTGAACCAACTCTTGACTTTGCCTTGCAAAGAAAGAGCAAAAAGCCTAATACTGACATCTTCTTCATCAACTTCAAAAAGGTCGAGAAAAGACTCAAAATTCAATACATGTCTCTCAGCAGTGATGTTGTCACATTTAGATATAGGTCATGATTTTTAGGGAAAGCATGGGATATAGGAGGTAAAATCAAAGGCTTGTATCAATCTGGAATTTTACAAGGTATAGAGGTATGTACAGAAGGTGTAGAATCAGTCTTGGTCTCTTGAGGCTCATCAGTTTGAAGACGGTTATCATAAGCTTCAGAAAAAGGATCTTGATCAAGCTCAAAGGCATGCAAATCTTTGGTATTCACAATCTTCAAAGGGAAGGAATCAAATGCAGGCCGAGGATCTTTTCTCAAATACAATATACTTTGCAAAGCCTTCTTGACATTCTCGAGAAAAGAGAATAAATAATTTATAACAAAGAACATAATGTCTTGGATGAAATTCCAACTTGAATACCTGATCTTTCCATATTGTCCTTTCATGTTTCTACTGGTTAGGTTCATCCTCTAGTGGAGTCCTTGGATCTGATCTCGAAATTGATTTAGAGTCGCCAGGTGAATGATTTCAGCCTTGCTGTGTCTGATCGTTGTTCACCATCAACAATCAGATATGAACTTGATTACATTTTGCTGAGGAACATAAAACTACGTTCCCTAGTATGGTCGCCACTATGTTAGTGCCTAAATCTACCTCAAGCTGAAGGAAGGCAGGTCTAGGGTAACATCAAACCATGCTTAACCTGGTAGCTAGCCCTACTAGGTCAGGAGAGGGCTCTCTCCTTGTCAATCTCAAAAGAATATGGCAACTAAGGCTTTGAGATGACTAAAAATTAATGTTGATTTTAGGCTAGGTATATTTTCTCAGAGGATTTTGATTGATTTTAATGGTTGGTTTCCAGATTAGATGAAGAAGGCAGCTTTGGGTCTGTGAAATCAACTCATATTTGCAGAGGCTTCTGTGGGACGAG
The DNA here is from genome assembly GCA_031772625.1 of Pinus tabuliformis. Lineage (NCBI taxonomy): Eukaryota > Viridiplantae > Streptophyta > Pinopsida > Pinales > Pinaceae > Pinus > Pinus tabuliformis. Next base: position 637,479,582 of record CM062807.1, on the reverse strand, counting down.
GTAGGCAAGTGTTTTAGCCATTTGAAATGAATGTGATGGTGAGTCTAAAGACTGGTGAGGAGTTGGAGAGGGCATGCAAGGTTCATGAGTCCTCTTCAAACAACAGAAAACATTAAAAACAAAATGTATCCTATAGGCAGAGCACTGAATATCAATGGATTCTACCTATTTCTCTTGATTCATTTAGTTATGAAGAAAGAAATAGATGCTGGAACATATACACATAGGAGAAACTAAATCACAAAGGAAAAAACAATGCCAAGACACATTACCAACCACAAGAATCCCACAAAATGCTGCAAAACCTTGGTTCATTTCCTTGCCAAACTGTAGAAGTGATTTACAATAATGCTCAATGCATCCACAAGAGTCCAATCTTTACAAATGACTAAGAAAGTACATAATATAGACATCAAACCACCTATGCTAGCCATCATGGGTCGAATCCATGAGTCAAGGAGTTGTTTCAATGACATCTAAACTAGGAACTAGAAAATAGGCAGTGGAACAACTTGCCTCTAAAATTATGGAAACTAATTCATTCAACCTCAAACCACCTTTAACTAATGTATCTACCCCCTCAAGTCATTTTTCATCATATTTACATCATATTACATCATTAATTTACCAAAGAGAAAAGAAAAAGGCAACTCACAGTCAAACTAGGTGAAATTCTGAGTTTTTTAGGCAAAATTGGCAAAAATTTCCCTGATGCGCAGCGCCCTGAGCCTGATGCACAGTGCCACTTCAAGGCTGATTTTGGAGGCCTTCCACTCATCCAAATTAGGCCCAATATAGATTTTTGGAAAGCCCTGCCTGTCTAGTTTTTGGAACACTTTGAATTTTCTGATTTGGAGGTCATTTGCCCCCTCAAAAGTGGATTCTCCCAAGACTGGTTCCTGTGTGTCCAAAAAGTGGCAGAGAGGGCACTTTTTGAGTGTTTTTTGCCCTTTAAGTGACCCAGATCTCCTCCAAATTTTATGAAACTTTTTTCATTTCATTGTTTTTCCATGAGGAATCCAAAACTGCAAGCCATTTTTCAAAATACTGAGCCAACTCAATGCGCAGTGCCAGTGGCACTGCGCATCAGCTGAAAATCCTTGTGTTTTTAATTACAAAATTGTAAAATAACAAAAATTTTCCAAAATTTCTCCAAAATTGGCACATGGGTCCCTCATTGATTGCTTTGTTGGGCTGGTGAAGCCTCAGCCAAGATCTTTAGCTTATCATGCTCCTTTTTGCTCCTTAAGTCTCTCCATGGAACTGTCGCTAAGGGTTTCTCTCTCATAGTCATACTCACTATCCTTCGCCATACTTTATAGCTGATTCCCTTGTGATGACTGAGAGGAGTATGAACAGATTTAAAAAGGAAAGCAGGTGAGAGTGAACAAGAATTGCAAAGGGATGAGGGGAATAAGTATGGTTAATGAATGATGTAAATTTTGGGAGTAATGATAGGGTTTGGGAATAATGATAGAGTTTGGGAGTATGGTAGGGTTTGGGGTATAAGAGTATAGGGTTTGATATGTGAAGGATAGGGTTTCGGAGATAGGAGAAAGGAAAAGGAGTTAGGGAGAATGGGGTTTAGGAGATAGGAGAAAGGAAAAGGAGGTAGGGAGGATGGGTTTAGGAGACAGGTTTTGAGCAAATGAAATTAGGGAATAGGGAATAAACAACTGTAATTTGTAGTGTATGAGGTAGTTTTAAAGAAAAATTAGGGTTTTGAATTTTAGGATGCTAAAACCACCATCAAAGCATAAAAAACCCTATGTGAGATCAAAAGAGAGTTTACTTACTTGTTTGATGAGAAATGCAAAAATGAGAGTGATTGGAGGTAAAATTTGAGGGTTTTGAGGCGTTACTGGCCACTGTGCGGTGCCCTGCACCCAATGCGCAACGCTTTGCACCCAATTCGCAGCGCCAGTGTAAATTTACATTGGAGAAAACTTCCTGATGCGCAGCGCCAACCCTCTGATGTGCAATGCATTTTTGAAGACGACTTTTGTAGGCCTTCCTAATGTCCAAATTTGGTGCAAGATAGCTCATCGGCAAGCTTATTGAGTCTACTTTCTAACACATCTTTAATTTTTCAATTTGGAGTTCATTTGCCCTGTCAAAAGTCAAATCTCCCAAGACTGGTCAAAATGTGCAAAATGAGGCTGCCTAAATGTAGAGTGCTGTTGCAGTCAACTTTTGAAGGTCTTTCTCAACTCCAAATTGAACTCATGATAGCTCATTGGAAATATATCTCTGTCTAGATATCATTTAAATCATCAAACATGTCATTTGAACATCCCAGCTAAGTGAAATCTTGATTTTCCCAGGGTCACTCCATAAGTGCATCAATCCTCCTGAGGCCAATGATGGTTTCGACATTTCTCCCAAACCATGAAACCTGTGTAAAAACTGAAAGAGGTTTTTCTTCTTGGGTCAATGATGGACAAAAACCTCTCTCACTTTTGTCAAATTCATATTTTCTTGCTCAGAAACATAGTTTGAAGAAAACCTATCCCGATATGTGGAACAGGGGATTTGTAGAAATGAAGGGGATGAGGGGCTTCTAAATTCTTGAGAAAATTTTGGGAAGTAGGGAGGGATGTTAGGAAGCAGGGGAAAGTGGAATTTCAAAGATTGAGTGAGGGGAAGGGGTCCAAAAGGGCAAAACATAGGCCTAGCCTAGAAAATTGTCAAATTGTAGCAATAAACTAGGGTTTGTGGGAAAATGATGAATTTGAGGGATATGAGTGATGGGAAGCATTTAAGAAGGTATATTAAGGATAGGGGAAGGTGTATGAACATCAAGACACAAGTTTTTTTGATCATCTGGCCATCCAAGAAAAATTACCTTCAAAACCCTAGGAGAGGGAAATGGGCCCTACCCAAGTACAACTCAAGCACGAACAAGGTGTAAAAATGACCCATTGGAACTTGAAATGATGATGACAACTCTCCGCATGATGGTACACTCAACTGAATGGTGACATGGACTGACATTTGGACAATTTTGAAAGAAGTGAAAACAAATCCTAAACCTAATACCTAATGACCAAATTTTACTTGAAGACTCACTGAAATGACAAAAATTTGACCTTGACACCCTAAGACCACTTTGTAAGAGCATGTTTGATCACTGGTGGAAGGTTTCAAAGACTGACACTAACAGTGTCCATACACTCAATGGTGACATCTTGCTGAAGTGAACTCTTTCCTTCGTGGCATCCAGGTGCACTGATATGGCTCCTCTATCCAAATAGTCTGATAGCATGTGCATGGCCATCCTGGTGCGACCGGACCGGCAATGTGTTGATGCATAGTGTCCATGTTACTTTCCAAGCATGTGTTGGTGGCCGTGTGCAACAACTTGTCAAAGTACATGTTCAGCTCCAATCAGACTTGCTTCTTGTCTTCGCCTTGGTGAGTGTGCCGAATGGGTGAGATCGCATGTGTGCGCAAAATGACATGCATGCTACTGCATTCCCTTGCATGTGATCAACAACACTGCTCCATGCCAGCTGCTGAGATGGATCTATAACTTGTACGGGCGTAGTTTCATCCGTGATTACATGTTGCGCCCCCTTGTTGTACCTGTTCCCACTGCAACTCATTCTCTCATCTATGCAGCTCCTGTAATTCCTTAAGTTGCTACTTCAGCACATGCAACTCCTTCTCTGTTCCGTTCTCTACCTTCGCATGATCTTGATGTTGCGTCGTCACCTCATAGCCTTAGTCTCCAAAGTTTCTTTCATCACAAGTGGATCTGCTTGTGCTTGCAATTGTTTTCCTTCTCTGTGTTGTCAACAACCTTCCTCTTGTGTTCGTTGCATCGGGTATGCTGCCTTCAGCTGCAGTTGATGGTGTTGCTTTCTGTGATGCTGCTGTCGTCATATCTTGATTTCCTTGTCTAAGAAAAACTCGATGTCTTTGTGGGTAGGCAAGTTCATAAACACTTGATCGACTACATCCCCAAGTATGCTCTAAACAGTGTCTTCGACTCTGCTCTCCTTGAAACCATTTTACCTGTGTTTCTGAGAGGTAAATGAACACCTGCGATACCTGGATACATGGCAACACTCATGGGAAGCAATCTATGAGTCGAAAACCAAAACGAACTTGAGAACTAACTTGCAACATACCTGTGTGATTGATCATGAAGGTTGTGAAATTTCCACCACGAGGTCAGGAGACTGACTTCGAAAACTACGCAAGGCACAGTTAGGGCTGTCAGGAGGCTAACTGACTGCTGCAACTACACAATTCACAGTCCAGCCTTGCCTGCTGAGGACTGAAATGGCGCAATGCGCAATTTCAGTCAGCAGTGATATGCAACCAACAATCTGAATTGCGCAGTTTCTGCGGCCAACAGGACACTGCGTCCAAGAATTGCGCAATGAAAGCCTGGAGGTCAGTGCCTGGCTAGACTTGTGCAATTTCTGGAGGGAATTCAGAGCCCTCGCTTCCGGAAATGCACAATTCTAGCTGGGCAAGGCACGGTCCCGACCAAGGAACCTTAGTCCGACCGACGTGACTGAAAACATTAGAAGTATGAATGCATGATGAGTTGATTGCAAACAAGAGTGAATTATCATACATGAAAACAACAAGTGCATGATTAAGGAAATTAGAAAGCATGCATTTGTGTGAAGTGATTCGCCGCAACGACGACCGTGCGTGAAAAAACAGTTTCAGGCATGCGACAACAATGAGATGTTAAAAAAACTGAAATGGTGCTAGTGCAAGCTAGTATGCATGTAAACGAGAGTAAGCGCTCATTGAAATCAAGCAGACAACACTCACACAATGCGAAACACAAAAAGCGACCGAAACGTAACACAAGTGAGATGAATGTCCCAACGACTCCTAGATGAAATGTGAGATGTCAGAGTTGTAAGGTCGATGTGAGGAATGAGATCTACAACATTGTTTTGGGAATTTTTAGTGTCTACCGATAAACGCTTAAACCCCTAGACTAGTAGCTAAGTTTAGAACAACAGTGCAAAGCATTCTCTACTTTTTCATGACCAATAGATTAAATAAGAGGTAAAGAAGCCTACCTGAAGCTTTTTCTTACTCCTTATCTCCCTTGACCAATTCTGTTGCTCCTTTCCATGCTTAATCCGCTTGAAGAGTACCTGCACACAGACAGAAGACAAAAACCAATCAAAGCATATGATAAGGATCTATTGATTAAACGTAACATGGAATCAAGTACATGATACACATATGAAAGCATCAATGAACAATACAAGCATATGGAAAAAGATTTGAACACTTTATTAGTAAAAGGAAGAGTTACAACCCAATTTTCTTGATTCAGCATCACTCCTCTAGTTCAATCCCATCCTCTCCTCATAAAAAGCAAGACATTTTGACATCATTACAATACTTGAAATCAACTCAAGTCTCATACTAACAGCATCTCCCTATAATTCAATGATTTCCAGCCCAACCAGCCCTGATCACTTAGATGAGTGGTCTTTTTATAGGTGACTGAAGGAAGTTATGCCATAAATGGTGATAATGAATGCCCTCCCAGACTTAGGATTTAGTTCCATGGAGGAAGGGATAAAGGGATTGATGTTCCTTAACTCCCTACCTCATCCAAATTCGAGCCCAAAGGAGTAGATAAACTTGGGAGACTTCTAGATGCATCCAATGGATAAGAATATTCCCAAACCCCAATGCAATTTCACTCAAATTCGCCCAGCGCAGGCCAAAGAGGGCTTAAGTGCACTGAATAGCACCCTAGCAGTGTACTAGACTGCACTGCAGTGCACCCTAATGAAGGCATGCCTGTGATGATCTTCTTAGAGGCATTTTTTGGATGATTTCAGTCATGGAGCTTCTTGCGAAGCTAGGCATTCTAATGGTTGACTTCTTTAGGGCATGTAACTACTGAATTAGGGTTTGATGGTCCTTAATAGTATTGATCTGTAAGTCGGGGTTGATATGCCCAAATGAATCTGTAACAGTTGCCCCCTAAAGCATGAAGTCGTAAATATGTATGTCGAGTGAAATGCTTTATCATGTGGAGAGGAGGTTTCGAAGCGAAAGGTGACCTACATCAATTACAATACATATATCATGATAGTTTGATTTTTTCTCATGAACTCACTGAGGGAAGGCATACCCATACTCAGCTTATAAACTTTCATTACATGTACAAATATAGTCGTCTACAGATATAGACCCATGAATGGATGACCATGAACGTAAGGCCATTGTACATTTGATTTAGTACTCCTAAAAATATCGTAGCCCAGATGGATGAAACTAGATCTAGGTTCTTCAATCTTGTTCAATCTTTCGCTCAAGTACAAGTCTAACCATGTGAATAGATGATCTAAAGTCGAACGTGGGAAGACATCGTCTGATTACCAGCCAATGATGTGAGTCATTAATAGACACAAGAGGAATCACCGATAATGATGATGACCCTCAAGGTACTACAGTACATTTCACATGGTGTGAATAAATTATTTGATGTCGAACACCATACAAAGTCTTTCGGTCGAAGGCCAGTGATTTGAACCTATCGCTGAAAGCGAGAAACCTGCCATTGATGTATGCAAGCCTCAAGGTATTGAAGGGGTGTTCATAAGTCAACTTCTTAGATAATGTGCTAATTTCGACAAGAAGCGACTCGTCGCAGGAGGGCCTTGATGTATCCCACATCAACGACACGAAATGAGGTAAATGATTTTGGAGATGAAAAATAAACTGATGACAAAAAGTTTAGGAATGGCGGTCATGAAAATGAAGGTTTACGGTATTGCAAAGGATGAAGTTTGACTGAATGAATTCTCTTGAACATGTCGGCGACACTAAAATGAATTGGTAGCATTGACCCAAAACAAAGTAATGGATGGTATGATAGATCAACGGTGTGATAACCATCAAGTTTAATGACCCAACCCACATAGTCACAGTGATGAGGCGAAAGTGTCATGTTCAAGAGCGACTTGCTACCATAAAGTGTTTTCCCCTTTTTCCAATTTTCCCCAGTCATTTCTGACTAGTACCTTTTTATTTTTCTCAAGCTTGAGGAGGATAACATATGCTTGTTGTATAATTACACCCTTCGGGTGAATCCATCGCTATTTGATGCTTTAATGAGTCTAGCGAAGGTGAAACTCGGTCTTGTCTAGATGGACAAGTTTGTCGCTATTTAATGTTTTTAACTAGTTTAACGACAAAGATAGATCGGTCCTTTTCATGTTTAGAGAGTTTGAAAAGGGATGAAAAGAAAACTCCACAAGTTCTTTTTCATAAATTAATCTCTCAAGTCTGAAAAAGCATAAAATAATAGAAGATAGATATCATTTCCATTCCGTTAACGAGTTGGAAAGGACAAGCGCTCGACAATCTTTTCATGTTTAGAGAGTCTGAAAAGAGCTTAAAGAGGACTCCATTTTGAGGAATGAGTGGTGTCTAAGGTAGCAACTGGTTCTGGTGATCTTGGAACTTCTCAAAACATGTTGATTTATGTGAAGAGGTTGGCTAATAAGACCACTCATTGCAACTATTCCTCAAAAAGGGTAAAACACCCAAGTGAAAGCATATGATCGGCCAAAGAGATGGTGGTGATGGAATGAAACAACCAAGGCTCATCTGATGAAAAAGGCTGATAGAATGGCAATCACGAGGGTTAAAAATGGAAATGGGTTCATTTTTAGACAAGCTTGAACCATAGGGAACTATGCTTGGGTTCAGTTTCATGTTTACACAAGCTTGAAACGACAAACTATGCTTGGATTCAGTTTCATTTTTACACAAGCTTGAAATGAGGAGAAACTATGCTTGAAATTGGTTTACATGCCCCCAACATGATGAAATGGAGAGTCTCCTGTAACCAGATGGAAGTCGTTGCGGTGAAGTAGGACGATTATCCAACAGCTTTTTGGCTTCGTTCAGATAGGGACAGAGGTGAATGGGGTGATTCCCTTCACATAACCTATAGGGAAACTTAACTTTACCACTAGGTGCATGCCCCTAAAGCTTCATTAAATTCACCTAAGTAGACTACTTGTGGCTATCAGGTGGATGAAATGAAGGTTCGTTTGCGAGATCAAGTGAAAGACTCGAGTGGGATTTTACGAGATCTACTCAAAGACTCGACTTGGAACTTGGGACCTTGTTTCATTTTTTAATGAGCTTGACACAAGACAACGAACTCTGCTCAAACTCCTTATTTCATTTTTTAACGAGGTTGACACAAGACCAGGAACTATCCTCATGGGAGCTATTTCATTTTTTAATTAGGTTGACACAGTGAAAAAACTATCCTCATATTCCTTGTTTCATTTTCTAACGTGTTGACACAAGACCAAGAACTATCCTCATATACCTGCCTCATTTTCTAATGAGGTTGACACAGTAAAAGAACTATCCTCACGAACCTGGATCACAACTCATAACAGGTCATGAAGGAGAGATCTGGTTCCAATGCCCCCAGTAATGATGTACAACATCACTGAATTGATCGTCATTTGATGTAGGTATGGAAAAGGTTGCCACATAATTAACCTGTGGCAGGGATGAAACCATTGGTACAAAAGGACCACCTAGGGAAGATAGTTGACTGGAAGCCATATTTGGACCGGAAAATGAACGCTGGTCAATGGTGACAATTCTGCCTTCATGCGGGAAACAAATCACTCGAAAGTGTGCGGAAACAATAGCTCCCATGTCATAAACATAGTTGAGCCCAAGAAGTAAATTGTAATCTAAAGGGCTTGGGACTACCATCACGTTCAGATAAACAATTTTTCCTCCCAAAGTAATAGGTAATTGAGGAAGGATCCCTAATGGTTGACTGGTTCCTCTGTTAAAAGCCAACAGGTTTTGGGTAACTGGCACAAGCAGTGACGAACCGAGTGCTTTCCAAGCAGTTGAGGAAAGGATACTCACAGACGCACCTTCATCTATAATAGTGCCAGATACAATCATATTACAAACTTGTACTATGATCTAGAAAGGCACATAAGAAGGAAGATGGAATCCTGCTAGTCGGTTCCAATCAAATGAAGTGACTAGACTACTTGGAGGGGGTAATGTAAGAACGAGAGAATTAACCCCTTGAGTTATGAGAGCGGGAGGATTTTCCTCCTGTCTTGATGGAATAGGAGGACTACCCCCCAAGCTCATTAGAATCTGAAGAAACAAAAAGAACTTGAGTGGTATCATATTCACTCTCTTCAGGAAAGGTACGATTTACTGAAGGTGAAATTGGGTCAACTGTTACCTCGACCTGTTGATTTAGGTCAGGTATAGACTCATTGGATTCACTTTCAGAGAGAGTGGGTTTGATCAACGATTGATTTTGGTCAGTCAATTCATCAACTAGTGAAGGATTAAGGGATAGTTTCTTGTAACCAGATGGAAGTCGTTGTGGTGAAGCATATTGAGATATTAAATATGTATACTTGGACATAAAATCTTATATATAATATTAACCATGTTATATGAAAAGTGAGCAATGTCACAAAAATGTTATTAATTTTAACATATATATATATATATATATATATATATATATATATATATATATATATATATATATATATATATATATATATATATATATATATGAGGCTGTATTATTAGGTTACACTCAACAATCAAGGAAGTTAACAAAACATAGTTAATTATGTGTTCATTCTAGCTAACTTTAATCAATAATTAGGTTCAGTTAAAAAAAAAAACCCAACGATGAGGTGGCTTTAGACTTCAAAATTGATATAAGAGATTTCACAAACTTAGAGGAAACATAGTGAATTTAAATGTTTAGAGCATCCATTGTCCCTTGGATGGTTGCAAAATCCAAAAAACCTAAAATGCTATTATCTTTGACTATGTTGAAAAGGTACCCACAACCCATACAGATGAAGTATAATCATCACACACCGTTTCATACGAATCACTATATAATACATAATAGAACCATGTGCGATGAACAAAATTGTTGACCTCTTGTTTGAAAAATCATTAACTAAGATGGAAGACATAGAAACTCAAGCCCAAGAAACTCAATATAACTTTCACGATATTTCAAAAGAGAATCTTAAAATAAATTTTTACAATACTAAATAGTATAATGTGGCTATCCTACGAACGCTCAAAACTTCATCTACATATTGACATGGTTACTTGTGTCGATATTTTAAAATAATTCTATTCAAGGAAATATACAAATCGTAAGTTTACATGGATACATTCACTAGGTACGTGTGCCATCATCTCCAAGTTCAACCTCAAGGTAATAGAAATGACGAAAATAACTTTCCAGGAATTCATGCTATGATTTTTCAATGATTGAAAAATGAACTTACCATATAAATTACTAACAACTATAAATGATATTAAAATAAAACGATAAGACTTGTCAATTTTATATAAGTGAAGGCAACATCAGAAATCCCTTTCCACTGGTTGATTGTGTGTGGATTTTCGCACACACCCCTGTGTGGGTTAAGCTATTACAAAATTGTATTTTCTAGAAAGAAGGCCAAGGTACGATCAAAACCATGGATATTCAGTGAAAAATCTCATGCATGCTAGAAAGTACCCTATGTTTGAATCACCCTCCAACAAGGGTAGCCGTGGTCCCCAACTTTCCAATGTGCAACATGTGTTGCATGGTCCTAGGGGTAGGACCCTTGGTACTCTCTAGTCGCTATTAGATGGTGGGTTTAAGAGGTAGTTCTACGATAGCTCAATATAATTTGGTGCATAAAACACTTGACTTTCCAATTTCCAATGTGCACATGCTCACCTTAACACATTGCATGTTTGCATTGAGTGCGAACAATTTTTGAACACATGACAGACCAAAAGTCAAAATAGGAACAACCAATTATAAAATCAAAGCACCTTTTAACAGGGGCCTTTTCGTGAATTATTCTATATGACCCTCTTTATCACAGAAGTGCACAATTATTTCCAAGTGGTACAAACATTAATATGTGCATTTCAATGTGTATTTTTTTATTAAACACATTAATGTGTACATTTCAATTGTCTCATAATTGCAAATTCACTACTTTACGTATATGGTTAATCCTTGGCAGGTTTCCTCCATCAAGTATTAACTATTCCCAGTTCACTATGTTTCTCACAAGTTTAACCTAACTATAAAATCACTTAGAAGTGGATGGATTCCTCAATAATATTGGATGACCAATTTTAAATTTTAAAAACTATTTATTATTTTAACTAAATATAAATAATTTTGAAATTAATTATGGAATACTTTAATAATTCCAATGATATTAAGTAATCTTAAGTTCCATAGTGTTTGAGCCTTGCTCTGATACCATATGTAATAACCTAGAATTAAAATATACAAATTAATTACATCAAATAGTGCTATTAATAATTGACACAAAACAGTCAATGGATTTAGCCTAGAATTTTTGTAACCCATGAGCAGCGAATACTTACCTGTAGACCAAAGAAGTGTCTTACTTTTGATTATCGAGCCGTAGCACTATTTGAATTAACTAACCAAAAAAAAAAATGGGGACAACTCTTCACTCAACCATTGGCACAGTTGCACAAATTCTTTCTACAATTGGCCACCCTCAAGCCCTCAATCAACTACTACTGCCAGCATTTCCTTTGTCTCTCAACATTCTCCTCCTGAAAGAATGAATGCTTCTCACCTCCATTTTTATTCGTTAAAAAGAACAAATTGTTCCAAAAATGGAAGGGTATTGGAAATACATCCACATGCACATAATCCATGTGTTAAGATGCCAACTTTTATTTCTTTGTCTTAAGGTTTACTTAACTCAACATTTTTCTTAATTTAACTCTGGCTTATTTTATTCCTTTTTACTTTTGTTAACTATAGGTTTTAACCCTATACATAAGTTACCTGCAAATGAATTCTTAAAAACAGAAAATAAACATGGCGAGAGCATAAAACATAAAACATATATACACATATATTTTCCCCTGGATCCAAAAATGGGGACTACCATATTGATTTTTCATCATGTTCCTTTCAATGTTACTATATATATATGCCAAAGTAGCCATAAACCCCAATCCATCAACCTTGGATTAGAACGTAACCATAGTTCCCTTGACCGGATCTACAAGATACCATGGGTAGAAAACCTTCATGCCCAAAACCATGTGTAAAACCCATACACAAAACCATAGGTAGGTACGCCCACCTAATATAGGGTCCAAAAAAAATTCTCGAGGCGCTGCCATGGACCCTGTAGAGGGGTCTACCGCCCCCTTGTGACCCCCTTATTGTGCCTAATGCAATGAAGGGGAGGATGGTCACCCCCCCTCTAACCCCCCGGCTTCACGCATGGGGATAATTGTGGAAAGAATATAACACACCCAACATTAACTTTACTTATTCTTACTATTTTTTATAGTTTATTTTTACATTTATCTTTTCATGACTTCAGTTTATTATTTTTTATTTTGTTTATTTGTTATGATTATGTTTTCTTCATTATTTATTATTTATATACTCTTATTATTTTTTCTTCATTATTTATTGTTTTATTTATTTATATATTAATATTATTTCATTTATTTTAATATTATTTTCATTATTATTATTATCATCATTATTATTATTATTTATTGATTTATTATTGTGTGACATTACAGGGATGCAAGTAAGTTGTAACTTTTCTACCATTTCAGTACTTACCAGATTATTAGTAGAACCCCCATTGATCATTACCTTTCATACTTTGTCCTATTAATTTCATTTAGTGCAAAAAGCGCTCTTCATCCTTCAATCAACTTTTGGGTTTTCCTTGTTTCATGATATCAGATTCATTTGTAGCATTAAGCTCTCCCCTTGATCAACTTCAATTTCTTGAACCAAAACATTCTCTTCTCCAACCAATGCTCTTTTGGGATTTTGGGGACATTCTATTGCTTGTGTTCTTCACTTCATATAAAGCACCTTAAGGGTCCTCAATATCCTGAGCCTCGTCCTCTTCCTCTACCTCCTCGTCCCTTAGTTTCTGGTTTTTCTTCCCCATCATCTTCGAACGCTTCATTCTTGGTAGGTTTTGAAGAGTTCCCCTCAAAGAGCATGTAGATATTTTTTTCTTCTCACTACCTTACCCTTACCCCAAGACAATTTCACTTCATCTTTCAAAGAATATTGATATGTTTCATCCACTAAGCACAACTTGACTAAAGGTAATTCATCTTGGTGTTGGAACCGCAATCCATTGACATCTCCAAAAATGGAATTTTCATTGTCTTCGTAGAGGTTTTCTCTTATCTGTAGCTTCATAAACAACTCAATGTACTATTTAATGGAAAAATCCTTTTGTCTCAAGTTGTAAAAAAAACTAACACATACTACAAGTAAGTTGAAGGTAAAAATCTAGCCTTTAACTCCTTTAGCATCTTGGGCCATAGCCTGATTTTCTCTTTACCACAGTTCCTTTGGTTGTTCCGAAGGTTAGCCCACCATAAGTCAATGTGCAACTTCATCCTTGTCAATATAAATTTCACCCTCCTAGGGTCATCTTCATTGATGTTCTCCATTACAAAATACTTCTCTAATTCCTGCAACAAATCTATAAATAGCTCAAGGTCTAGGTCAACCTTTAAATTTGAAACCCCAGCCTTCATGTTGGTCACATGTTTTGAGATTGCTTTTATCAGTCTTTCAATGGGTTTCATTGCTCCAATAGGGGTTGGAGAATTCTCCAGTTTGTTTTCTTATTCATATGGTTGAAATCTAGCCTCAATTGTTGCTAACATCCTGAGAAATTCATCTCCCTCACTTTACGTTAATCCATCGTTTCTCCTTCCATCCTTCCCTAGTTTAGAAAAACCCCCCTCTGGGCCATGTTCTAGGTGCTCTGATACCAAAATGATGTAGTGTCGTTAGGTTGCTACATGGTCATATCTGAATCTCTCCACTGGAACACACTCCCGAAAAAAATTTCAAACATGTAAGTGTATACTTAGACCAAGGAAATTGACAATACAGTGACCAAAAAAACACATAACTCAAGGCCATAAACTTTAGATTTTCATTCAAAACAAAAAAAAAAGGATCTAGTACATAAAACCAAACCATTCCTTCTAGAAAAAAACCCCTTTCTCCTTTGTTTTTGTTCCTTCAAAAAAAGCCCCTACATCTAGCCCCCAAAAGAAGTTACAACATTCCCCTATTTTTCCCTTGCAAAATAATTTAATTTTTTAGATTTATTCCCTAATCTAACTAACTAATCAAAACTAAACTCCAATTGTGGGGATCCAATAATTTTCCACCCTTTTATGGAGTTGGAGTACATTAGTTTTCCTCGACACTTATGTAGAAGTAAAAATGTAAATGTGTAGACTTACTATTGGTTACTACCCACCAAACTTTATGTAAGTTATTTGCTTTTCCACTTCACATCTCAATTTACTAGTTCCTGCAAGACTATAGGAGAATTTGTCTATTAACTACTATTAATTTATCATCGACCGAAGTAAGTTATAATTGTTTATCTAAATTTTCCCAAATCATAATTTCTAACTTGAGTTGGAGGGACTAGGATACGCTCCAAAACAAAATTACAATATAAAAAATTGAATTTTATTTTTTCCCCAGGAAAAAACGTAATTTTCATTAATATGGTGATGAGAATTACATGTTTCATAATTCAAAGTCATCGAGTCAAAAATCGATTGTTGGTCATCACATACCAGCCACTTATGTCTAAACAACCTTTACTATATATATATATATATATATATATATATATATATATGGTAATACGAGAGAAAGGATCTGTGTACAAAACCAAAACATATGTTGTAGGAGTTGTGAAAGTGTTGAGTATTGAAAGGAGCTCAAGCCAAAAAGTGAAAAAAACTCACTCTGTATATGTTCACGAAGAGCCAGCGATGCAAAATGTCAAATAAATCGCCCTGTGTGTCTGTGTTGACCGTAGGAGCCTCGATAAATGGACGGATCTGATAATATTGGTAATTTTCTGATCCATGTTTTTCTGTCACATGGCATACACCAAACGCCTATTGCACACCTTCTTTGGATAGCTGATATGAAAGATGGTTCCACTCCCTGTAAATATGATGATAGGAAATGGAGTCAAATTGAGGCTTGACCAACATAACTTCATCTAGTATACTTCTGAGTGTGTGTGTGGCATGTGGATTTCATTGTGAACTAGTCAACCACCACTTTTGAATCACTAAAAACTTGTAGATGTCTGCAATTTTAAGTGAGAAAAGAAGAATGAGGTTTAAACTAAATAGCTTTGCAAAGTTGTTTGTGCATTTCCCCAGTCCAACTTTGAGTTTGATGTTGTGTGTCATTAACTCCCCCACCGCATTGACCTTACTGTGATGAGCCATCAAAATATGCCCAGGGGATGGTATTATCAATAGACTTTGTAGTGATAGTTCAGGGGCCTTGGAGATTTTCCTCATCCGAAAGGAGGTTATAAATCACTATGATTTGTGCGACTGTAAGTTATGGAGAAAATGAATTATTAGGGAGATCTTCTAAGTCGGCCCAATCTAGAGGCCCCAACATGTGAGCAATCGATGTTCCTTAACTGATTTGGTGCTACCTCATTCCACCAATTTTCCCATGCTTATAATAGATTTCCTCCCTGTCATTTTATGTTTATGGAAAACCCCTGGTAAATAAGATTCCATACATTACAGCCAACTTGACATGATCAAAATAAGGTTTCAACAAATTCCTTAGATTCTCTGCATAAGTTGCACCATGAGGGATCACAAAAGGATCGCTTCTTAGGTTGTCACCAGTGGGCAGTTTGTTTTACAGAATACACCATAATAGCATCCCTTACTTGGTTGGTCCTTTCAGCTTCCATAGGTACCTCCACTACCAATGTGTCACAGGTTCCCTTGAGGCAATGATAAATAGATAGCCATATTTAGGAGTGTATGTTCCATTTTTTGAGTGTGCCCATAGTATTTCATCCTCACGATCGGTTATTCAGATGTGTAATGAAGATAGTGCCCTAGTGTAATCTCCTTAAGAATATTCCATTGCTTAGGAATTTGAAGGGCAGTTGTGGATTGCTAAAGCTGCCCCCACAGAAGAAAGAAAGCAACCAGATCCAAGGGGAGAATATGATTGTTGCCACAACCTACCATGGATTTATGTCAAATCGAACATAGTTTCTAGAGCCAAATTTCCAGGCCAAACCCGAGGCAATGATGAAATAGGATTTTAGGACAAATTTCCATATAGTCAAGATATTGGATCTGAGTTTACTTTGGAACCAAATCAAATATTTTGTATATAAAGGATGAATATATTTTTGGTGCACAACTTCTCCAAAGACTATGTGTCGAGATAAGTCTCCATCCAACCTTGGTTGCCAGTGCTGGTGAGAAACAATGAAGGTCTTTTAAACCCCAACCATCCCATTTTTTGGGGAGGGAAATTTTGTCCCATCTGACCCAAGCAAAGGTATGCCCTTCCTTCAACCCCTACTAAAGTAAACCACAAATATTTCTTTGTATGATATTCACTCTGTCTTTGGGGATCTAGGAGAGAGACATCCAAAATACAAGTGTGGCTTTTAATACAGATTTGATGAGCACAAACCTTCCATATCTGGACAACCACTTGTTACACCAAAATTTTATTTTCTTTTCAATTTTGGCCACTAGCCACATCCAATCGTCTTTGATATAATCATTGGGCTTCAACTGAAATCCTAGATATTTAATCCTTTCATTGAGTGGCTTGACTTGAAAGTTAAAAAGACTACGAGCATAAGTAATTTCAAGCTCCGAACATTCACAACATGTAAGTGTGGATTTTTTATTATTTAGAGACATACCTGTAGTGACCTAGAATAAATCCAATATAGATTTGAGTTCATCCAAATCACTATGCGAGCCATCCAAGAAAATCAATACATCATCTACAAACACTAAGTGAGAGAGGAATGTTGCAACCCCAATATGAATCCCCTTGAGGGTACCCCGGTTGATCAATCTGTGAATCAGTCTGCTGAGTCAATCAATAATCAGAAGAAATAGTAAGGGAGACAAAAGACAACCTTTTCGAAGCCCTCTCTCAGTGTGGAAGAAATTTGATGCAGCACCATTGATCAAAACAACAAATGATGTCGATGTGATACAACACATGATCCAATTAATAAATGAAACATGGAAGCCAAGGTGGGTAGGTAATAGTTTGAGATAGAGCCAACTAGCTATGTCAAAAGCCTTGGAGAGGTCAATTTTAAGGATCATGGCCTTCAATTTCATTGTCTTGATACTGTGAAGCCCCTGTTGTGCTACTCCAATGGCTTCATGAATTTGTCGATCTTCCAAGAAGGCAAATTTCTCCTGTGAAATGTAATGAGATAATACCAATCTAAGCCTATTATCGATAATTTTGGCCACGATCTTGTAAATGATGTTACATAGCGAAATCAGTCAGTAGTCCCCAAAAGTAGATGGATCATCTAATTTAGGAATGAGTGAGATGAAGGTTGAATTGAAATCACCATATGTCTGACATTCCTCCACAACTTTTAACATGTCCGGACCAATTAGTTCATAGAAACTGAGAAAAAAAACTACTATCCAACCATCGGGACCTAGGCTTTTATGTTTTTTGAACTAGTGTAGGACAACCTCTAGCTCCATAGAGGAAATGACCTACAGTGAGTTGTCATTGTCTTCATTTGTAGCATATAAGGGGAAATATTGGGCAGTATGCATGATCTCCCGAAGGGAGGCTTCCCGTCAAGCAAAGAAAAGCGATTGGAAATGGTGAACTCTCATCTTGGCCAGGTCTCTAAAATTTGATCCCCTATTGCTCACATCATCAATGAGGGACCAGATGGTATTGAAGGCTTTCCCTGCCTTGGCATATTGTTGGAAGTATTTAGTGTTTTCATCACCTACCTGAAGCCATATCACCCTAATTTTTAGCCTCCAAGACTCTTCTCTTGCTTCCAATAGTTTCTGCCTAACCATTTCTAATTGAATGAGATGAAATTTTGATTCATTGGATGTATAACCCCCTCCATCAAGTCATTCCATCTGTTCTAGTTCTCCATCGATCTTCTTTAAGGCTTCCTCATCCCTTTTTATTTTCCCTTTAAGCCACTTTAGAGTTTTCCTTTTTAAATTGCAGAGGTTATTGTTGAATTGGGAAGCCATCAATATTTCCACATGATACTCACATTGCATCCAGCTCACATTCACCAAATTTCAAAATTCCTCCTCTTTAAGCCAACTAGAATTAAATTTGAAGGGGTCTCTAGGCTTGTCGAAATGACTTGCTAGTTGGAGGAAGATGGGATGGTGATCATATTGTTCCCCTATTCTGCCCCATTGTTTGAAACAAGAGAAGCTATCTTGAAAATGTTCCTTAATAAAAAATCGATCCAGTCTTCTAGTGATCGTATCCTCCCCCACATGGCGATTTCTCCAAGTAGGTAGTGTTTTAGCCATATCAATGTCAATGAGGTGTTGAGATTCAAAAAGACGAGAGAACAAATTTGAGAGAGAATCCACTTCTGCACGATGGCCCGAACATTAAAACATACCAATGGAGAAATTGAGATCCCCCCCAATAATTGGATGGTCCATATTCATGAAAGACCTATTCAGCATATCCTTCCATAAGCTTACACGATTTTGACAAGGTTCGTAAATATTAATGATCCTAAATAGTATATTGAATTCTTCGGAAAAAAATATCAGCTGCAATGTAATTATGGTGTCCCCAAATATTTTTAATCTACATAGTTTTACGATTGATCCCAATAGCTATCCCCATATAGTGACCCCTCATGTCAACATAATAGAAATTCCAACTCTTAAATAAACTAGACAGAGTATGCTCGACCTTAGGATAGGGTCCGAGAGTTTCTTGTAGAAATATGATATCGAGACAATCTGATAGAACCAATTGTTTGAGAGCTAATTCTTTGAGGGGCTAGCTAACCCTCAACAGTTGTAAGATAGGCACTTCATGGGGGAAATGAATATTGGGCTTGCATTTCTCTAAGAACCCCTTCCATAGATAGTTGTTTGCTAGTGGGAATATCCAGACTAGCCTGATTCATGTCTTTGGAAATATGAGATTGCCTCCCACTGGCGATTTTAGGGATTTTGGAGGTGAGAGAGAGCCTAGACCAGTCCCGTGGCCGTTGAGGGAAATAGATGCAATGGACAGACGGGATAAAAATCAGAGATTATATCTATGCCCCTTTTCAGATCCTAATGAGGAATCACTTGGAGAAGGAAGAGTAGGAGATGGAGTTGGGCAACAAATAGGTATACTATTTATGGAAAGGATAGAACCCCCAAATATTTTGATGGAATATGGCTACCAACAAAGTGGACTAAATATGAAGGCATAGATATAGATACTTGTGAAACAATACAGAATGAAAAAGGATGGGAGGGAGTAGTAGTACTCATCGGAACCATTGTTGGTGGTTGGGTCGACCTCGAACCATCACCACCCTTGTGCATACCAGTCAAAGTGGATTGAGGGACCCTCCCTGACACCAAGTCGTCCCCTCCCTGACACCAAGTCATCACTAGACGAAGGAGTTGAGCGAGTTAGGATAGGTGTTCTAAGTAAATCTACCTTTGTTGGAACCAGTCCTCTAGACATCGGAATTATGATACTATGAATGGGAACTCCTTGATTCTCTTTTAATAGTAATGGGCAATCTTTGTAAACATGGCCCACCTGGTGGCAACAACAACATCTGAAAGGGACTCCCTCATAGTCGAGGATTTGAATACAGAAAAGCCCTCTGTAGTGAATAATCAAATTCTCCACCAAACCTTCCCGAGTATCCAAATATACCAAAATCCTTGCAAAAGGCATTATTCTTGTCCCCAAGAAAGATCTGCCACAATCCAAAAATTTCCTTAAATTATCACTGATGAGGTGAAGGATGTCTTGCATCCAAAGCTGAAGGGGCAGGCAGAAGACGAACTTAAATGGGGCCTTTATTATTTTTATTAATTTTAACTTTTTATTATTTTTTAATTGAGTCAACATAGAAATGCTAAATGTTGAATGTTTATGTTTACGTTGATCTATATTACTTTTAACTTTTTATTATTTTTTAATTGAGTTGACATATAAATGCTAAATGTTGAATGTTTATGTTTATGTTTACAAGCATTTACGCATGCACATCCCCCCTATACTGAGATTTAGAGCACCTCTCACCACAATAAATGTTAAATGTTTATGTTTATGTTTACAAACATTTACGCCTACACTTTTGCTCCTATATTGGGTTGTAGAGCACCTCTTGACACAATCATTCTAGACTTGTAAACATACATTCAGAGATATAAAGTAGTTAATACTTGAAATTCCATCCATTAAAGTAAAATATGACTAGAATATACGAACATCTTTCATTTATGACCATAAAATAAATATTTAGTTTAAAAGAAAAATTAATCTACCAACATTTAATAACATAATTACTAAATATTGATTAATGTACAAACATTTCACAAAATAATTTTTCTTAACTTAATTATTAAATATTGATTATTAAATGTAAAATTTTTAAATTTAAAAATAGATGAAAATAGATTAAATAAAATATTTTTTGCGCGAGAGGCTCTCTACAACCTAGTATGGGAGAGGCTCTCTACAGCCTAATATGGAGCTAGATCTCACATAAAAACATAAATGTAAGTAAACGTAAATATAAATGTAAATGTAAATGTAAACAACCCAATATGGGGTATATCTCACATAAAAATGTAAATGTAAATGTAAATATAAATGTAAACCACATAAAAACTTAAATGTAAACAACCCAGTATGGGTAGATCTTACTAAAAACGTAAACATGTAAATGTAAATGTAAAAGTAAATGTAAATATAAATTGCACCGAGAGGCCCTCTAGAGCCGAGTATGGGGGTAGATCTCACAGAATATCATAAATGTAGAGCCGAGTATGGGGGTAGATCTCACAGAATATCATAAATGTAAATGTAAATGTGTAGATCTAACATAAAAACATAAACATGTAAAGGTAAATGTAAATATAAACAACCAAGTATGGGGTATATCTCACATAAAAACGTAATATCTCAAATACAAACGTAAACATGTAAATGTAAACGTAATGTTTAACATTTAACATTTTTAATTTATTGTCGGCCCTAAATCAATCTAATTATTAGTATGTATAAACACAATAAAATTTAAAATATAAAAAGGTTTACCAACACTCAAAAAAAGATGTATTGTAAATAAATAAAAATATAAATAAAATAGAGGTATGTTAAATAAATAAAACCTTTTTTTATATTTACTTCAGAGGTATGGTAAATAAATAAAAATATAAATAAACTAGAGGTACAATAAACAAATAAAACCTCTTTTTATATTTATTTCATCAATCAAAAAATATGTTTTATTTAGGTGAAGTCAAATACCATGGGACAAATAATTATTAATACCATGTGTCAAATACCATATTTATAAAAGAGGTATGGTAATTAAATAAATATAAAAGAGGTATAAAGAGGTATGACAAATAAATAAAAATATATCAAATAGGATTAGAAATCAACATCTAATTATATACCAAGCCTATTGGCCAAATACCATGGTAAAAAAATAGATATGAAAAATAAATAAAAATACAATTAAACGAGAGGTATGGTAAATAAATAAAACCTCTTTTTATATTTACTCCATAAACCTCTTTATACTTACTAACACTCAAAAAATAGGTTTTATTTAGGTGACACCGATGGGCCAAATTATTATTAATACCAGACAAAAAAACATTATTAACCCTAATATTAATATTAAAGGATTACTATTATTATATTATTAAATCTAATATTCATATTAATATATTGTAATATTAATATTATTAAATTTAATAAATTTGGATTAATACAATATTAAATTTGTTATATTATAATATATATTAATATATCATGATATATATTAACTCTAGATATATATGGGAGGGAAGAACAAAGAGATAGAGTGATAGAGGTGGAGAGATAGGGGGAGTGACAAGGGAGAAATGGAGATAAACTTAAGGATAGGGGAGACGAGGAATGAAGAGAGAGAGAGGGAGATGAGCGAGAGATGTATAGAAGGGTAAGAGAGGGAGAGTGAGACACGAGATGTATAAAAGGGTAAGAGAGGGAGAGTGAGACACAAAGATGGAGGGGGGAGAGAGAAGGAGAGAGGGAGGGAGATAGAGGATTGGTGGGTGAAGAGAGAGAGAGAGAGATGGGGGAAGAGAGAGGAAGGTAGAAGAGAAAGGGAGAGATAGGAGGGATGAGAGAGAGGAATTGCAAGAGAGGAGGAGAGAGGGGGGGAGAATAAGCACATAGAGAGTGATAAGTGAAGAGAGAGGGAGTGATAAGAGAGATATGGAGAGAGAGAGAGTATGTTTAGGGGTGAGATAAAGAGACAAAGAAAGAGAGATAGAGAGAAGGGGGGGAGAGAAGGAGAGAGGGAGGGATATAGTAACATAGTTGGAGAGAGAGAGAGAGAGATGGGGGAAGAGAGAGGATTGGAGGGGAGAGAGAGAGAGAGAGGATTGGAGGGCAAAGAGAGAGAGAGTGATGGGGGAAGAGAGAGGGAGGTAGAGGAAGTACAAGAGAGAGGAGGGAAGAGGGAGGGAAGAAGAAATACATAGAGAGTGAGAAGTGGAGAGAGAGAGAGAGAGAGAGCGTGATAAGGGAGAGATGGAGAGAGAGTGTGTATGTTTTGGGGTGAGATAAAGAGACAAAGAAGGAGATATGGAGAGAGAATGGGGGAGAGAGGGAAGGATATAGTAACAAAGTTGGAGAGCGAGAGAGAGAAAGAGAGAGAGGATGTGAGAGAGTGGAGAGAGGGAGGGAAAAAAGATGGAGTTGGAGTGGGAGAGAGGGAGGTAAGAATAAAGAAATAGAGAAATAAAGGTGGAGAGAGAGAAGGAGTGATAGGAAAAATGGAAAGAGAGGGCAACAAGCGGAAGAGAGATAGAAGTGGGGGAGAGGGAGAGAAGGGGAAGAGAGAGAGGGGGAGGGAGAGAAGGAGGGAGGGATAGATAGATAGATTTGAGAAAGAGAGTGTATGTTTTGGGGGTGATATAGAGAGACAAAGGGAGATAGAGATATAGATCGAAAGTGAAGAGAGGGAAGAAGAGAGAGATGGAGAGAGAGAGGGAGGGACAAAGAGATTGATAGATATGGAGTGAGAGAGCATGTGCATTTGTGGGGTTGAGATAAAGAGGCAAAGGAGGAGAGATGGAGTGATATATATATATATATATATATATATATATGGATGGGGGGAGAGAGGGAAGATATTTATCGCACTAGATGCATTGATTTCAATTTAGATGGTGATTTCTAATCCTATTTCATTGCATGCACTAGATGCATTGATTTTAGTGTAGATGTTGATTTGTATTTATATTTGATTGCTTGCACTAGAAGCATAGATTTCAATGTAGATGTTGATTTCTAATAATATTTGTTTGCTTGCACTAGATGCATTGATTTCAATGTAGATGGTTTCTAATCCTATTTTTTTGCTTGCACTAAATTCATTGATTTCAGTTTTAGATGGTGATTTCTAATCCTATTTGATTGCTTTCAAATAATATTTGTAGATGGTTTCAAATAATAATATTTGTTTGCTTGCACTAGATGCATTGATTTCAATGTAGATGGTTTCTAATCCTATTTTTTTGCTTGCACTAAATTCATTGATTTCAGTTTTAGATGGTAATTTCTAATCCTATTTGATCGGTGTAGATGTTGGTTTATAATCCTATTTTCTTACTTGCACTAGATGCATTGATTTCAGTGTAGATGTTGGTTTATAAACCTATTTGCTTACTTGCACTAGATGCATTGATTTGAGTGTAAATGTTGATTTCTAATTGTATTTGATTTATTGCATTAGATGCATTGATTTCATTGTAAATGTTGTTTTCTAATCTTATTTGATTTCTTGCATTAGATGTATTGATTTCAGTGTAGATGTTGATTTATGATTTGATGTAATTGGATGTATGATGGTA
Organism: Pinus tabuliformis; assembly: GCA_031772625.1. Lineage (NCBI taxonomy): Eukaryota > Viridiplantae > Streptophyta > Pinopsida > Pinales > Pinaceae > Pinus > Pinus tabuliformis. The sequence continues at coordinate 637,455,543 of CM062807.1, read as the reverse complement.
CAGTAATTTTAAAGATATTGGATTAATATTGTGCATTGATTTCAGTGTAAGCATAAAAAATTATTGACAATGTACATTGATTTTTGTGTTATAGTAATTCAACCTATTAATATTGGAGAGAAAGAGAGACAAGGTATGATGTTTACTACAATATCTCAAGCTAAAGATTTAAATGGTTTGCGATTTAACATGTCATTTTCATATAATCGATATGAAAAGACGACAAAAGTAACAAGGGTGACAATAAGAATAGTAGAAGAAAATAGTTTGAGATTAATCACAATGAAAACTATTTGTAATTTACTATGTTCTTATTATACACATTTTCTATCATTCAACACTATTACATTGTCACTTTACATTCAAAATTAACTAAGCAAATTTAAAATTAAAATGACCAGATTAATCTAAGACATATTTAGCATATTTAAAATGCTTATATTAATATTATATGATTTTACATATTATTGATAAAATCAATCCTCTGTTCATTTGATTTTATTTGGCCACACACGATTGAAACCAACCTAGATCCATCTTAACTCTAGATCTATCAAGCCCCGAGAGGGATCAAATCTCTCGAGGTGCAAACAGTTACTCAAGTTTTGCACTCAACAAAGAGATTTGAGGGCCCTTGATAAATCCAAAGTTAAGATGGATCTAGACAGATTATTTTTCAATTTTTTTATTATCAAACTAAACACTTAAATATATATATTTATATAAAATTTAACACAATATATATAGTTGAACACTTAATGTGTTTATTAACTGAAATATTATAAGTTTTATTGAACATCCACCCATATACGAAAAAGCGATATTCAATACTCAAACGACATAATAAAATATAAGGCACATTATGAAATATGACAAAAACCACAAAAATACTACCTATACAAATCTTAATCAAACTGTATCACGTATTAACGATAATAGATTTCTAAAAAACTAGGGTAATGAATGCGTTGGAAATCTTAATAGTCAGGACAATTCCAATAAAATTAACAAACCTATCCTTATATCTACTAATTCAGACTGTGAAACTGCAGCCACGGTTGATAATCTAGGTTTTTATAAATAGTCAATATCTACTAATTCAGACTGTGAAACTGCAGCCACGGTTGATAATCTAGGTTTTTATAAATAGTCAAACACATAGAAAAAGAATATACACGTACCTGTATAAAAATAAAACAATAACGTGGACGTGTAATGGTGGGACGCGCTTAATGTTTTATAAAGTGCCAAACACATATCTAAAAAAAAAATAACATTAACAAAACATCAAAGTTCAAGCCTGCTTACACTACTTCATATATATTGATCCACCGGGAATTATAAGAAGCTTGTTACCATGCTTCTACTCTCTTTCCTTGACAGATAAAAAGGCTGTTACGATATACTTGTCTCCTTTCCATTACAAAGCTGTTAGATACAGAATCGGTAAAAATCTTACATCCTACAGGTTAAAGCGCTTGCAAAATCTAGCTTTGATGAACACCAAAATAAACAACTAAACTGTACAATATTGCACACTACGAAGAAAAAGCATGTCCACGAAAGTGAAATTAACGTTCACTGCTAAGCATACATGGTATGGGAAAAGCCACAAATAATAATAACATGGGAAAAGAAAGCTGTAGAGACGAGTAAAGTAGATCCTAAACCATCCTGGCTCGTACAAATGAATGATCCGGCCAAAGAACATGGTAAAAGGCGCTAGATCATTGCTATAGTGTTCGGCTGGCATGATCTGGCAAGTCGCTCAAAAGATTGACGTGAAGAAACCCCCAGTGCCGATACTCCTTTCAAGAAGCTCGGGTCTCTTCTGTGTTGACTGATGTCTATGCTGAAAATAAGTTCCAACTGCGCCCTGATTTGTTCTTGGTAAGGGATAGTCTAAATCTCTCTCCTGCGGATTGGAGCTTCTTGTCATTCTCAATATTCCTCTCAACAGATACTGTATAATTGTCTATTCTCAATTTGATCTTGCGCTCATTCAAAATTTTCCATGTAGAATCACGGTCGACTCCGCTCCAGAAGTCGTTTTCCCATGTTGTGCAGCTTTCCACCTCTATTTCTTTAAGACTTGTCAGCTTCTGTAATGCATGGGGCATTTGTTCCAGACGCCTGCAATTCTTCAATTGCAAATATTTCAACATTGGCATTGATCCATCAATTTTTTTCAATGAGTCAAAGTCTTCCATGATGAGATTTTCCAGTTGGGGAAATGCCATTTCCTCTCCAAACTCCTGTGGAAACTGATCACACCTATTGTTACGTGACAAGCGTAGCTCTTTCAGATTAGTTATCGTCTGCAGGCCTTTATACTCCTCAGCACTAGAGTTGTCGCCTTCTAACAAAAGCACCATGAGGTTCTGAAACTGAAACATCCATTTTGGCAGCGCGCAGTTGCGGAGACGAACAATCTCAAGGCGTTCCATACATTTCATGTCGTCGGGAAGATCGAGACGGCCAGAGGAACTAGTATTTCTGATGGAGAGTGTCCGCATCTTTCTCATGCCCCCAAAAGTCCCCTCGAGACTGATACGACCTTCACCTTGTGATTTTGATGATGGTTCAGGATCTATTGTAAGTGATAGGTGTTGCAGATGGGTCAATTCTTTGAGATCTGTCCATTGCAACGCTGCATTGGCTTCTTTTAGCTGGTCCCTTTTGAATACTAGAGCGCCTTTCAACGTCCTCAAATAGATTAGCTTGGATATTCCGCCAGGCATCGACTTCAAGTTGCTGCATCCCTTTACATTTAAATAAGCCATAAATTTGTGCTCTTCAATTCCCAAATGCAGGCTTTTCAGATGTTGGCAACGGCTAACATCAAGAAACTGGAGACGCTTGAGACCACTCAAGGACTTGGGCAGCGATTGAATGTTTGTTTCTGATAAATTCAGAAACTTCAAACGTGTTAAATTCCCAATGGACATAGGCAATGACTCTATAGAAGTCTGACTTAAATCTAACACAGTGAGATATTTCAGATTATCAAAAAAGTTTGAAGATATTGATGCGAGCTTGATGTTATTACGTAGCAAAAGAGTGCGAAGACCTGTACATGGCATGGGGTCTTTCAGTGTTGATATTGAATTTTCAACTAGAGAAATTCTACGTATGCCATGGCACTCATCCAAGGGGAGCTCTTTCAAGTCTTGTCCGGGCTTTAACAAACACCTAGCTTCCTTGCCAGATTCCACAAGAGCAAATTCATGCAATAATTCATGCATTTTACAGTATTTTACTCGCCTATGTCTAACACTAAGTGAACCTTCCAGCAGGCATCGACCAAGAAGTTGGTCTATATACGAGCGTGCTACCTCATATGTTGCTTCTCGTGCCTCTTTGCTGGAAGTAGAAATGAATCCTTCTGCGACCCAAACATATGCTAGGTGTTCTGATTTTATTTCAGAATTTGGAGGAAAGGCAGAAAAGTAAAGAAAACAAGGCTTGAGAGGATCAGGCAATGCATCGTAACTTAACCTGAGAGAGGGCATCACATTCTCGGTTATGGGCTCTGCTTCATTTAGACGATCCAGGGTCAATTCCCATTCATTAGGAATTCTTCTAACGCTTGCCATTGATGCTCCTATTGTCTTGATCGCCAATGGAAGCCCCGAACATTTTTGTACAATGCGCTGGGCAATGTTGTTTACATCAGTAGGACGCTGATCCTCGATGGGCGGAGGATTCCACTGCACATTGTCGGGGAAATGAGAGTGAATACAAAACAACTTCCAGCTGTTATTGCCTGACAAAAAAGTCATATGGTGGGTGTGATCAGCATCAGCCCCCATAGCCTGTGCAACTGTCTTATCTCGCGTGGTCACCACAACCTTATTTTTATTTTTGTTGTCATGGTCCAACTGCAAGCCAATCTGTGTCCACACATTTCTATCCCACACGTCATCTAGAACAAATAAATAACTTTTCTTTGCCACATATTTATTGTTTTCTTGTAAATGTTTATTAATTCTTTCCCTAAGGTCCTCCTCGCTTAGTTCTGACAGCTTTTGATTATCTGGAAGTTTTATCTGGCTCAAGGCTGTAAGCAGCAGTTGTCGAACCACATATTTGGGTGAAACAGTCAACCAAACTAGATGGTCGAAATGGTCTCGGACTTTTTGGTTATTGAACACATCTTGGACCAGACATGTTTTGCCCAGACCCCCCATACCCACAACGGCAATGACTCTAAATCCGTCCTCAAATATCCAATTAGTGATTACACCAATGCTTTCTTCGATGCCAACAGAATGGAATTGAGATAGAAAAGCATTGGATTTTCTCCTCTCGTCTTCGAGTGCATGAGCTCCAGCATTCACGTTGAGGGACGTGAGATATTTGAGATATTTGGCACCTTTGTGTATTCTGGTGATTCTTTCCTTCAATTTCCTAATCTTATGGCCCATACTATAGCGGGAAAAAATTATTTTCAGAAAATTAACCTTGCGATACTCGCATTCCTCTACTATGTCCTCAGCATCTACGAGGAAATCCTCTAGTTCGTTAAGCCAATTGGTCAATGAAGTGGAATGGGATGTCCTCTTTTCTCTTGCGTCCGTTAACAGACAATTAATAGAATTAACTTCATTACAAATGAATTCAAAATCATCTTTGAAAGTAGTAATCAGCCATACCTCTTGGAATAATTTGTCAGTAATAGTAGTAGACAATTTTTCTATAAGCTCACAAACAACCAGGTGCTCCATCTTTGCTCCTCCGATCACAATCCACTTGTAATAGCTCCTCACATCTTCAAACTCGACTCTAACCTGTGCGCGCAGTAATATAAGGTGAGGAACTTATAACAATTGGGTCTGTCGTTACTTGCACTATATTTAGTGGATAGCTCTCTTGCACCGACAGTAAGGAATAAGTGTGGATGATAAAGCTAAAAGCATTTCGGCTTTAACTTTATTTCTTCCCTTAATTATTTGCAGATGTGGAATCTTGTAAAAAATAATTCCCTTGTTCAAACAGAAAAGTTATTCTTGTCCGTCTTTTCTATTTTCTTTTTCTGGTCCAATAATGGATTGGGTACGTTTCTTTTGCGGCACTGATGATTGCATCTGACTATGCCTCTTTGACCGTAAGTAGTATCACTTGACCATAATGAAGCCTTTCAAAGTAGGAAAACTTATCTGTTACTAAGGGTTATGAAGCGAGGAGCGGTGGATTTGCATGATAAATTAAATAATAGTATTATTATTAATTTTATATGTTTATAAAATATTCACTGGGTGGAATAAATATGGACGGCGTGTACTGTTAAGTTATTGCTTGATGTCAAGGTAAAGTTATTTTTTGATGTCAAGGTTATGGTTAGAAATTTGGTGAGTAAATATCTAGCTATGTTAAAAGTTGGTGTGGTCTATATTTTTATGAAATTATAAAATAAATAATATTAAAGTGTTTTGTTTATTTAAAAAGACATATATGAATAAATAAATATAGTTATATTTTATATAAATATAATTTGTCTTTAAGTTTGACAGGACTATATTTTTATCATGTTTAATATTTCATAGCCATCAAGACAAGGAATTAAACTAATAACTTCACATCAAAGAATGCCTTAGAAGTAGCTTCACATCAAAGATTGTTTTAATATCAAGAAGTGTCTTACGGATAGCTTCACATCAAAAAATGTCTTAACAAAATCTTAATTATAAAATAATTTATTTAAAAATTAATATTAAATTATAAATCTATAAAATATTTTCATACAAAAATATTTTCCTCTTATCTTATTTTAAAGCTATGTTAATATAACAAGTTAATATTCGCCTATGATTTGATTTAAAGATTAGCTTTAAATTATACTTTGATAATAGATAATGATGTTACATCTTTGCTTCTCGGGAACGAAGAGAACAATCTTAAACCATAATACGAAAGTGATATTCAGTCTTTTTCCTCGGTAAAAATAAAGTTTCCCTCCTAAGACGTGATGCAATAATAAAAAGCACATTTAATTAAGTTTTCCTTCTTAAAAAATACGTAATTTTATAATTAAAAAAATACATTTATTAATATAACCGTTTTTCATTTACAATATATTAATCTAGTTTTAACCAAAAAAATATATTTTTTTTATTATTATTTAAATATATTTATCTGATATCTCTGCGAACCATCCACCACGGTATTCTTGCAAGGACGCCCGATTACTCGCGTCAACTTTTTGCAGCGAAAAGAGTCTCTGTAAAACGAGTGGTGTTTATCTCAATTTTTCATGACATTGTTTTTCAATTGATAGTAGGTGCATTAATGGAGAGAGTAGCAGAAGGCACTAAACTATATCTAAGCGATAGGGCTACTACCTCCTTAATGGGTAAAGCGATAAACCCTAATGGAAGGCCAAAGCAAGCCAAACCACAAAATATTTTTTTTGCTCCCAGACAGATAATTCTAGAAGAGTTTTTCTGTGGACATATGGTGGTATATTTATGATTTTGAGCACTGACATTTGTATTTTATTGACTAGTTGTGCCGGGAATTGAACTTCTGGGAAAGTCATTATAGTTTCATTGGTACGTTTGCGGCTGCTCCTGCAGATATATGTTGCAGATATATGTTGCCAGATACTTGCTCTACTGCTCCGCAGCAGAAAAAGTGACTATTGTGATTGATCCGACAATTGTATATAATGTAAATATTGTACTCTGCGTCTAATACAAGCTTTTAAAGGGGACTAACCCCCATTTTAAAAAAAAACATGGTTAATAGTTTGTGTCACGGCTTTGTGTCACCGCTCATTGCTTTTAAAGGGGACTAACCCCCATTTTAAAAAAAAACATGGTTAATAGTTTGTGTCACCGCTCATTTAATTCATGTTTTTGGGTTGAACTGTTGCAATGTAAAATGCAAAATCTGTATTTTGCACCCGTTTTACTAAGTATTAGCGTCTTGCTAATCCAGTTATAAAGAACTATTGGGATTAAATAATATTAATGGTTTCACTTTCTCTTGGGAGTAGATAAATATAGTTGTTTGTGCATTTCTTTATCAAATCATAGGTCATTGGGCAAGTGTTCACCCAATTTTTACAAATGACTTTTTATTACTATATTATTTTACAAATATAATGTGTAAGTGTAATACGTTGGATCTAGAGGGAAGAAAATAAGTTTTAAAAATATAGCAATAAAATTGTTTTTAGAAATCATTTTATTATTATTACATAAGTGTAATTATAAATCTCATTTATTGATGATGAATAGATTAGAGGTAATTTGTTATATAATTTTTTAAATATATAATTTTTTTAATATATTATATATTAATTTTAATTTATTTTATTTTGAAATATATATATATATATATTAACTATTTCGGGTAGCGGAAGTGGCGATAGCTGTGGAAATGAAGTCTCATGGAACTGGAAATCTTGGGTTCGAATCTTGTGCTACCCTCCCCCGTGGTAGGGTGAATAATGGACATGTAAACATGAAAATAGGAGAGTCCTTCCAACCTTAACAAAAAAAAAAATGTCTTATATATATTAAAGAAAAAATATCTTATATTAATTTTGGATGTGGAAATGAAGTCTCATGGAACCGGAAATCTTGGGTTGGAATCTTGTGCTACCCTCCCCGGTAGTAGACAGTGAATAATGGACATGTAAACATGAAAATAGGAGAGCCCTGCCAAGCTTAACAAAAAAAAGTTTTATATATATTAAAGAAAAATAATCTTATATTAATTTTGGATGTGGAAATGAAGTCTCATGGAACCGGAAATCTTGGGTTGGAATATTGTGCTACCCTCTCCCCCTTAGTAGGATGAATAATGGACATGTAAACATGAAAATAAGAGAGTCCTGCCAAGCTTAACAAAAAAAAAAAGAGTCTTATATATATTAAAGAAAAATATCTTATATTAATTTTAGATATTAAATGAAATTAGTACAACCACATTAATAAATGTGGTTGATAAACGTTCATATGAAGCACATAGTCGGGACTTAGGCTGCGGGAGTGACATACGGATCTGATCTAGGGTTTTGCTTTAGGGTTTGTGTAGCTGGTTACCATGGCGGGGCGAGGAGGAGGGAGTTTTGCTCCCTCCTACAGTCAAGTAGTTGCGAACAAAAGCAAGGGAGTTGGTTCCCATCGCTTCAAGAAACTAGCAAAGGTGGCAACAGAGATTATGAATAATGAAAAATTGGAAACCATCGAACCTCAAGAACAGGAAGAGAACCATGAGGAACCTAGTAAGGAGAAGAGGACAGAGGGTAGCAATTAGAAAGTTGCTCCCATGAAAATATCAGGGGCATGTAAACCCAAGGCGACCACTATTCCTTGAGTCGTTTTACGTGACCCAGCGCTGCAAGTGCACAGAGAACACATGGCGGAATATGTTGTTATCTGTAAATTTATGGGGATCTGGCCGACAAAGAAGGCTTTGCAAGCATGGATAAGGAACCACTAGAAACCAAAGGGGAAAATTGACCTTCACCTTGGGTCCAAGGGTTTCTTCACAGCGGTGTTCACAAGCTTAGAGGACAAAGACGGAGTGTTTGAAGGAAGACGGAGTGTTCAAAGGAGGACCCTATTTTTATGTGTCTGTAGGCCTTTACGTGAGACCATGGGTAATGAAATTTGTCCCTGAATGAGAGACTTTCACCTCGATACTGGTATGGATAAGACTCTACACCCTTCCTTTAGATTATTAGCTGCCGGAATCTCTAAAGGCTATCGGTAACAAGCTAGGGAATTTTATAAAGATCTCAGATACTACTCTAAGAGGCAAATACACTTCTTTTGCCCAGATATGTGTGGAAATGGACTTATCTGGGGCACTTCTGGATGCAATCATTTTGGAAGTGTATGACGAGGAATGGGTGCAGACGGTAGACTATGAACACGTCCCATTCAGGTGTCATAAGTGCCATGAACACGGGCACCTATACAGGGACTGCCCTTTGAACAAGTTGGAGAGCAACACGAAAGCCACTACAGGCAAGGATCCCGAAGGCTTTACTAAGGTAGGGGGTAAAGGGAAAGGAGGCAAGAGGTACCAAAAGAAAAGTACTAAAGACACATAACCGAACCACAATAGTTTCAAGATCTTAGAGGAAGAGGTCGAAAACGATGGGACAAACCAGGAATCGAAGAATATTCACAATGAGAAGGAAGGGGATGCTAACATGGAGGATATACCAAAAAACAACAAACAAACGGATGATTTGCCAAATATGATGGAGCTCAACAGGGACCACGAGATGACTCCAAGTGAGGCAGGAATGAAAGACCATGAACTGCAGGAGATTCTAAAGAGGGAGAATTTAGATCTAGAAAATTTTCTGGAGCAGGGAATCACCAAAGGGGTCGACTCTCTGCCAAAAGCGGAGTTTGATAGGGTTCAACAGCTCTTCCTCTGGAGATCACAAAGAAAGTGCTCTAGAGTCAAAAGAAACCATGACATCCAAGAGAATAGGGGAGTGAAAACAATGTAGGATACACCGATGCTTAATTCAAAGAACCCGGGTAGGAAAAGAGGAAGGAAAAAACAGAATGAGCTATTGTCTGAATGTGGGAAACTTATGATTAACTCAAGTAAGATGAAGGATCTTACCAATTAATCCTTTACAAACCTTTCTTAATGAAGCTTACAACCTGGAACATTAGGGGTCTAGGAAGTAAAAGGAAACAAATAAATCTTAGCAGTCGAATAAAAGAAGAAAAATCAGATATGATTTTTATTTAGGAAACAAAATGTTCGATGGACAAGATAAGAGAGATACACAGCAAATGGCTAATCAAGTATGAGTATCTAGAGGTAAAAGAAGATAACTCAGTGGGGGGGATTCTCACTCTATGGGATCCTCAAAAACTTGGAATCCTGGATGCTAAAGCTTCTAGGAATTATCTATCGATGGTGATTCAACCTTTGGGGGATAAGGAGATCTACATGATCACTAATGTCTATGGCCCTCAAAAACTGGAAGACAAACTAAAGCTTCTCACATCCCTTAAGGAACTAAGGGAGAGACATCCTAGTATGCCTTGGATTCTGGTAGGGGATTTCAATATGATCAGATCTCTTACAAAAAAAAAGGAGGTACAAGGAAACTAGGTAGGGACTCGATGGTCTTCTAGAACTTCATGAATAACATGGGGCTAGTGGACATAGAAACAACAAATGGAATTTTTACTTGGAATAATAAGAGAGGAGGAGCTTCTCAAGTTGCCTCTAAATTCGACAGATTCATAATCTCAGAGGAACTCCTTATCACAAGCCTTGATATGTCATCTTTAATCCTTCCCTTCGAAGGCTGGGACCACTGGCCTGTCCAGATGGAAGCTACTAGGAATTATCTATCGATGGTGATTTAACCTTTGGGGGATAAGGAGATCTACATGATCACTAATGTCTATGGCCCTCAAAAACTGGAAGACAAACTAAAGCTTCTCACATCCCTTAAGGAACTAAGGGAGAGACATCCTAATATGCCTTGGATTCTGGTAGGGGATTTCAATATGATCAGATCTCTTACAGAAAAAAGGAGGTACAAGGAAACTAGGTAGGGACTCGATGGTCTTCTAGAACTTCATGAATAACATGGGGCTAGTGGACATAGAAACAACAAATGGAATTTTTACTTGGAATAATAAGAGAGGAGGAGCTTCTCAAGTTGCCTCTAAATTAGACAGATTCATAATCTCAGAGGAACTCCTTATCACAAGCCTTGATATGTCAGCTTTAATCCTTCCCTTCGAAGGCTGGGACCACTGGCCTGTCCAGATGGAAGCTACTTTTATGGGTACACCAAGGAATAGACCCTTTAGGTTTGAAAATATCTCGCTCTCTCACCCTGACTTCACCAGCAATATTGACAAATGGTGGACAAAATATAGGCCCATTCAAGGAACTAAAATGTTCATACTGCAACAGAGACTCAAGCACATCAAATCTAAGCTTAAAGATTGGAATAAACAAGAGTTTGGCAATATTTTTAAAGCCAAAATAGAAGTTGAGAAGAAAATCGAAGAGATTAATGAGATCAACATCTTAGAGGGTTTTACCGAGGAAAGGAAAATTCAGGCTAACTCTCTTCAGAATGAATGGGAAGATCGGTGCTTGCAAGAGGAGATTTTATGGAGACAGAAATCGAGGGTGCAGTGGATTAGAGAAGGAGAAAGAAACACGAAGTTTTTTCATAAATCAACTTTGGATCACAGATCTCATAACAGAATTTCCAAACTCAAATATTCTCAAGGGAAAGAGCTTGTCTCACACATAGAAATAGAATATGTCCTAGTTCATCACTTCCATATCATAGCGGAGGAGCCTCTCATTGACAGATCTCGGTTCATTGACAAATTCACAAAGTTCATTTTTAAGCTTGTAACCAGGGAAGACAACCACAATCTTAACAGGCCAGTGTCTGAAGAGGAGGTTAGTGAGGCTATCAATTAGATGCAAAATGGGAAAGCTCCAGGACCTGATGGTTTCAATGTGGATTTCTTCAAAGCTTGTTGGAAAACAGTCAAAAAAGATATCCTTGAGGTTGTGGAAGACTCTAGAAGATCCAAAACTATTTTGAAAGCTCTTAATGCCTCTTTCATAGCTTTGATTCCAAAGCAGGAAAAAGATATGACACCAGACGGATTTAGACCCATAGCTTTATGTAATGTGGTGTACAAAATTATCTCCAAAGTGATTGCTAACAGAGTAAGGCCTCTTCTTCCTGCTCTCGTTTCAGAGGAGAAAAGTGGTTTTGTGGAAGGAAGACAGATTCTCAACAACATCATACAAGCACATGAGGTGGTACACTCTCTTAAGAGCAAGAAGCAATCTGGTAAGATAATGCAACTGGACCTAGCAAAAGCTTATGATAAGCTAAGTTGGGCGTACATCAAGGAGGTGCTAAGAGCTTATGGATTCGACCACAACTGGATAAGATGGGTTATGGCCCTTGTATCCTCAGTTAGTTTCTCAATTCTGCTTAATGGATCTCCCTCTAGAACCTTTATACCTTCTAGGGGTCTCAGACAAGGGGATCTGCTCTCCCCCTTCCTCTTTGTTCTCATGATGGAAGGACTAGGTAGAGCGATCAAAATAGAAAATGGTGAAGGAAGAATCCAGGGTCTGAAACTTACCCCGGATGGGGATGCCTCTACTCATCAACAATTTGTGGATGATACAATGTTGCAGGGCATTCCTACGGTCAAAGAAGCCAGAGCATTCAAACAAATCCTAAACGACTTTGCTTTGGCGGCTGGTATAGAGGTAAGCCTTGACAAATCAAAGTTTTTTTTTTTCAATACTGACATTGCTATTTAGAGGAACCTCACCAGAATTCTAGGGTTTCAAAGGGCACAGTTGCCTTCTAAGTACCTTGGAATGCCTCTTACTGACAAACCTCTGAGTAAGGGAGGTTACCAATAAACTTCTGGATAAAGTCAGGAAATGGACCTGTAGGTATTTGAACTTGGTGGGGCATCTTGTGCTTACAAAGGTTGTTCTACAGGCTATACCCATTTTCATGTTTTCAACTCTCCCTTCTCCCAAAGGTGTTATACAACAAATTAGGAGTATTCAACGAGATTTTCTTTGGGGCAAAGGGGAAGAGAAAAAGAAGTGGGCGTTGGTAGCTTGGGACAAGCTCTGCAAACCTAAGGCCCATGGATATTTGGGGCTTCATGACCCTAAAACCCTTAGTAGAGTTTCAGGAGGAAAACTTTGGTGGAGGTGGCTAAAGGAATCGGCAACCCCTTGGGCAAAGCTTTGGAAGCAGAAATATGCAAAGAATTGGTAGGAGAGAGATCATATCAAAATGTTAGGGATCATCAAGGGCTCCCACATTTGGAACCTTGCTTTGGAGAATACAGGCATTGTCCAGCAGCATAGTTTTTGGGAGATCAGAGCTGGGAACCTTGCATAGTTTTGGGAGGATAACTGGTAGCAGGAACCAAATTTGTTTGGAGAAGAACTAATCGCTCTAAAAATGACACTAATAACAAAGGTCTACTCATGGTAAGTGACTTCTGGGATCAGGTAAGAGATAATGGAAAATGGCAAATGTGGAAGAATCTTGGTTACAGTGAAGAGAGTCCTTTGAAAGCACAGGCAGATTCCCTGGCTCTAGACTTGGAGAAGAGGAAGATTTTAGTGTCTTCCTCATCTGACCAACTGAGATGGGGCTGAAACACCGAAGGCACCTTTAACCTCAAAGAAGCTAAACGCATGGCCCTAGGTTTTGATTATCCAAACCCTGACCAGGTTTGGAATAACCTTTGGAGGAACTCGCAATGGATGAAAGTCAAGTTATTTATGTGGTTAGTTCACCAAAAGAAGATTCTCACTTGGGAGAATCTTCTGAAAAGGGGATTTGTTGGCCCATCCAAATGCCATCTATGTGGATTATAGGAAGAAACGATGGAGCATTTACTAAACCACTGCCCCTTCACCTCTACCTTGTGGGATTGGGTGGCCTCAGTCTTCAGGAAAACTGACAGAGACAGACTCAGCATCACCAACACATTGAAGAATTGGAGGAAAGACTTCTCAGGTAATGAAATCATTAACAAGGCTTGGACTCTGGTTCCAGGCTTTATTATCTGGGATGTCTGGAAAGAACGCAATGGCAGGATTTTCAAGAACAAAACCGGCTCGACCCAGAATATCATTGGCCAAATTCTACGACAAATCAAAGATACAGTTGGATCCCTTATGTGGAAAATTCCTGAGGACCCCCCTTCAACCAGGAGGCTCGCATTCTGAGGTAGTTGGGTCTCCATTCTCTGGTTCCCCTTGGCGCTATTAAGGGTGTGAGCAAAACAACTACTGGTAAAGATATCTAGCAGCCTCCTCCTCATGGTTTTTTGAAAATAAATATAGACAAGGCCTCTAAGGGCAACCTAGGGATGGTTGGATTTGGAGGTGTCATAAGAGATGAGCAGGGGAGCATAAAGGATATCTTCCATAGTCATTTGGGGACTGCCACTAATAACATGGCGGAGCTCATGGCCTTAGAATAGTGCCTGGAAATCCTGATTGAGTTAAATTTACACAACGCCATCATAGAAGCTAACTCAGAATTGGTCATTAATGCGGCCAAGAAAATATGCAATGGAACGACACCAGGAAAATTGTCGAAACATTGGAGGCTCTTGCAGGTCTTTCAGCGCATTCACTTCCACTTGCAAACTCTGAGAACGGTCAATTTTGTTCATGTGCGAAGAAAACCCAATATGTTAGCTTATCGTCTGGCGAATGAAGGTGTGATATGTAAGGAGAGTTATATTTGGTATGATTGGGAGTCTATACCTTCTAGTAAACTAAGGGAAGATTGTCATAGATAGGTGGCCAAAGATATAGAGTGCTTCCAAATCATGAATAATGAGCAAGAGGAAGACTAGCGGGAGTGGGAAAGAGTAGAAGTCCTGAGCCTGGTTGAAGTGCCAGAGCGAATCCTAACCATAGATCCCACAGTCAATGCTTACGCCATAGCATAAACAGTGTGCTTGGAGGGAGTGGAGGATGGGATAAACAGTGTGCTTATTGATGGGCTGCAGACCATAAACTCTATTGGCCTTTGATATCGAATGGATATCGGGCTTCAAATTGATTAGAAGTTAAGCGGTTGAGCAAACCTGATATCTCTTTAGACCAAGGTTTTAATCTATATCGGGTCCGTAAAAGCGGGTAAAGACCGTGTAAGTTTCTGCAGCGATGACTTGTGGACCATTTGATTAGATTGGTTTTGATCAATGGTGCATAATCACCGTGCAACTCGGTTGATCAGAGTGATTATCTACCATCCGATTGAAGGAAATATAGATGGTGGATCTCGGCAGATTGGAGAAATTTTCAACCATCCGATGGAAATTTTGATCGATGGTGGGGTTTGAGGGTTAAGTTTTGGGGAGTTTGAGCGGTAAGATTTGAAGGAGAAGAATTATGGAGAGTTCGGCAATTTTTTCCTTTAGGTTTTGCCCAGGGGGCTTTGGTGGGTATGATTGTAAGGTTATGGGTTCGGATGTTCCGGTTGTATGTTTGATATTATACCAGTCTGTCTTTTGTTGGTCTTTACACTTCTAAAGACGTGTACCATATGTAATCTTTGTTCAGTTAATAGAAGGATCCACTCTTACTGACCAAAAAAAAAAATATTATGTTATTACTATTATATTATATTATATGAAATAATAATAATAAATAAATAAATAAAGATAATACCAACCATTATATTAATAATCATTTAATAAATAATAATGAAGTAATTATGAAATAAACATTTAATAAAAATCAAATAATAATTTAAATATGGTTGATAGGAAATTCAATTTTAAACACTCCACCAAAAAACAGTTATTAAACACTAGTCTCTTCCAAAACACACCGAGACTGATGAAAAAAGTTGCCCCAATTCAAATAAACAAGATAATGATCATGACCATTAACGCTTTCCCACCAATCCCTTCTCGCATTGTCTTACATTTTTGCATAACATTGAAAAGAAAAAGGCGATGAAATCTGCAAACCATCTATTGATTTCACTCTTGATATAGCTATAAATGTCAGACCCTAGCTCTCTCTGTCTCCAATATCTATAGTGGCTCGTTGCAAGAGAATAATATTAAACCAAAGGGATAAATATTATAAACCCAAGCTATAAAAACCCTAAGATAAATATTATAAACCTTAAAATAAACATGTTTGATCGTGATTTACCATCATTTGTTTTCATACTGAGGCGATGTTTGTCACAATATGAAGTTGGACCATGGTTGACCATGGTCGATTTTCATATTGAGGCAATCTTTGACACATTGTGACATTGGACCATTGTTGACCATGGATGACCATGATTGTAAACCCAAGTGATTTATATTAAACCCTAGGATTAATATTATAAACCCAATGGATTAATACTAAAAACCCAACGGATTAAAAACTCAACGGATTGATAATATAAATCTAAGGGAATAATATCAAACCTAAGGGATTAATATTATAAATCCAAGGTATATAATCACTAAGATAAATATTATAAACCCAAGGGAATAATATTAAACCCAAGGGATAAATATTATAAACCCAAGGAATAATAACCCTAAGATAAATATTTGTCACAATGCGGCGTTGGAATATGGTTGACCATGATTGATTCTCATATGAGACAATGTTTGTCACAATGAGACGTTGGACAATGGTTGACCATTATTTACCATGGTTGATCTCCATATTGATACAATCTGTGTCACAATGCGACATTGGACCATGGTTGACCATGGATGACCATCGTTGTGACAATGTGACATTGGACCAATAGATAGTCTTTGTCACAATGTGACCATGGTTGACCATGGTTGACAATGATTGAACCCAAAGGTATTATAAACCCAAGGGAATAATATTAAACCCAAGTGATTAATATTATAAATGCAAGGTATATAAACCCTAAAGGGATTGATATTATAAACCCAAGGGATTAATACTAAAAACCCAAGGGATAAAAACCCAACAGATTGATAATATAAACACAAGGGAATAATATTAAACCCAAGGGATTAATATTATAAACACAAGGTATATAAACCCTAAGATAAATACTATAAACCCAAGGAAATAATATTAAACCCAAGGGATAAATATTATAAACCCAAAGAATATAAACCCTAAGATAAATATTATAAACCCTAACATAAATATTTGTCACAATGCGGCGTTGGAAGATGGTTGACCATGATTGATTTTCATATTGAGACAAATAAACCCTAAAATAAACATAGTTGACCATCATTTACCATCATTGATTTTCATTCTAAGATGATGTTTGTCACAATGTGACGTTGGACCATGATTGATCATGGTTGATTTTCATATTGAGATAATCTTTGACACAATGTGACATTGGACCATCATTGACCATGGATGGCCATGATTGTAAATCCAAAGGATTTATATTAAATTCTAGGATTGATATTATAAACCTTATGAATAATATTATACCCTAGGAATATGAACTAAATAGACCCAAGGGATTGATATTATAAACCGAAGGGAATAATGAACCCAAGCAATTAATTCTAAAACTCAAAGGTATTATAAACCCACGGGAATAATATTAAACCCAAGGGATTAATATTATAAATGAAAGGTATATAAACCATAAAGGGATTGATATTATAAACCCAAGGGATTAATACTAAAAACCTAAGCGATTAGAAACCCAATTTTATATTTTTACTTCATAATAATGTGACATTAGTTGATTTTCATATTGAGAAAATCTTTATCACAATGTGACGTTGGACCATGGTTGACCATGATTATAAACTCAATGGATTTATATTAAACCTAAATATTAATATTATAAACCCCCTGAATAATATTATACCCTAGGAATACGAAGCCTTAGATTAATAAATCCTATAAATTATTATTTTATAATATTTTTTAATGAAAAAATAAAAATATAGTGCAAAATCTTAAAAACAAATGAATAATAGATAATGAATTTTTAAAAAATAAATTTATATAAAATAAAATGAAATGAAATAAGCATTTGTAAATTCATAAATTCATTAGCTATAATCTCATTTGAATATATTAAATTTTTCTTTTAAATATATCATGTGAAACATGATGGATGGAATTTAAATCTATAAATATACAATTTTTTAATGTATGATATATTTTATTGATGGAATTTTAAATCTATAAGTTTACAATTTTTTTAATGTATGATATATTTTAAAAATTGATAATTAAATTAAAAAAAAATCCCAAATTTATATTTTTACTTCATCTATTTTACTTATAATCAATTTTCAATATAATGCATTTCAAATTTTAAAAATATAAATACATTTCAAAACATCAACCATAATTTCTAAATTTCATAATTTATTAACAATGGAGGAACTTATCATGGAAATTATTAATATAAACAATGTACTTCATAAATAAAATATTTCAATGCCATATTAAGTAAACTATTTCAATGTCAACTAATATGTACGATGAAAAGAAATAAATTTTCATGGTTAAGACATTTTTAAGCATTTAAAGTAATGTTATTATTTTATATTTGGGCTACATTTTTTTGTAAATTTTATCTTTGAGATGCAATTTTTTTATTTTTTATTTTTTATTTTTTTTGCATTTAAAAGAAATTACACTAGAAGAAATTATATCACTCTAAACGCTTCTTATTCTTAGATTTTTTATTAAAATATATCAATATTGATCTTTAAATAAAAAACTACCAAGATCAACTTGGAATTTGAAAATTTGTTATTGAATGATTGCTAATTAATTTTAGAGCACAATTTCACTCATGCTACTTTAACTAATTCTACACTAATCCTACACTAAAAAACTAGGACAAACAAAATTCATAGTTAAGCTACTTGTATACATTTGTATTTGAAAAGTAAGCAATCTTCCATATAATAATCCTTCAAATCATTAACATCTAAACCACACTTAGTTACTAAATTTATAGTGGACACATAATTGATCTCGTGGAGATTCATAGCATAAGTTGGTCAAACCTTATACTCCTCATTTGTGTGGTGACACATATTCCTCTCGAGAGTCAAGGTCTCGTAAGTCGGCCTCGTGATCCAATACCAAATTCCCAAACTTCTCATAGAGGTTTTCCATGTTAAATTTGCCACTATCAGACACCTGTAGCAATGTACAAATATATTTATGTTCAAATACTGGTAAAGAGTGCAGGGAAGTAAGTTATTAACACAATTATAGGAAATTACTTTGTTATATATGGTATGGAAAACTTTGTTATTAATTGAAGAAGATGTAGCATTCACTACTTGTAGCCCACATTCTTCTAGCATGAGCAGAAGATTGGAGTAGACAATATGATCTTCTTGAGGGACATCTTAAAGCCATAATGGATATAATTTATTTGCACCATAGTGAAGATGTACGAAAATACCTTGTTATATATTTTCTTATATATAAATGAATGCTATAAATAATAATGAGGAACTTATCATAGAGGAACTTATTAGAATTGGAATAATCTCAACATGGAGTAACTTATTAGAATTGGAATAATCTCAAATCCCTACTAAATTGGTGGGTGGGGAGCCACAAGGCACAAATGTAAATTTTTAAATTTATTAAAAGTAATGGACCATTTTGCTAAATAAAGTTTTCTTATATATAAATTAATGTTATAAATAATATTGAGGAACTTATTAGAATTGGAATAATCTAAATATGGAGAAACTTATTAGAATTGGAATAATCTCAAATCCCTAAGAAATTGGTGGGTGGGGACCCACATGGCACAAAAATATATATTTTTCTAAATTTATTAAAAGTAATGGACCATTATGCTAAATAAAATTTGATTATATATAAATGAATGTTATAAATAATAATGAGGAACTTATTAGAATTGGAATAATCACAACATGGAGGAACTTATTAGAATTGGAATAATCCCTAGGAAATTGGTGGGTGGGAAGCCACTTGGCATGAATATAATTTTTTAAATTTATTAAAAGTAATGGGTGGTTTTTCTAAATAAAATTTTCTTATATATAAATTAATGTTATAAATAATAATGAGGAACTTATTAGAATTGTAATAATATTAGCATGGAGGAACTTATTAGAATTGGAATAATCTCAAATCCCTAGGAAATTGTTGGGTGAGGAGCCATGTGACATGAATCTAACTTTTTAAATTTATTAAAAGTAATGGACGATTTTTCTAAATAAAATTTGCTTATAAATAAGTGAATGTTATGAATTAGAATGAGGAACTTATTAGAATTGGAATAATATCAACATGGAGGAGCTTATTAGAATTGGAATAATTTCAAATCCCTAGGAAATTGGTGGGTGGGGAGCCACTTGGCATGAATCTAATTTTTTAAATTGATTAAAAGTTAATGCAACCTAACAAACTCTGTAATACACTACATCTATTGATAAACATTAAGAAGAAGCATATGTTGAGCATATTCCCAATCTAGGCCCTCAATTAAAAAAAGAAAAAGTCAACAAACCTACTTCCATCTAAAGTTCAAATATATATGCCTATCGGTGACACATAGTCCTCTAGAGAGTCAAGGTCCAGTAAACTTCTCATAAATGTTTTCCATGTTAAATTTTCCACTATCATACACATGTGGTAGCGTACAAATAAATATATATATATATATATATATATATATATATATATATATATATATATATATGTATGTTCAAATAGTGGTAAAGCAAGTAGGGAAGTAATTTATTGCCACAATTATAGGAAAACACCTTGTTATATATGGTATAGAAAACTTTGTTATTAATTGAAGAAGATGTAGCATTCACAACTTGTAGCCCACATTCTTCTAGTGCTAGTAAAAGATTGGAGTAGACAATATGATCTTCTTGAGAGACATCTTAATGCAAGAATGGATATAATTTATTTGCACCATAGTGAAGACGTAGGAAAATACCTTGTTATATATTTTATTATATATAAATTAATGTTATAAATAATAATGAGGAACTTTTTTTTTTTTTACAAGAACGATTAGACTGATATATTAATTCTTGGCTGAAATGCCTCAATTCAGGTTACAAAGAGGAAGGAAGGGCTCAGATTTCGCCTCAACCAGGAACCGTATAACTATCCTCCTAATGATCTTGCAAATTTTGCATTCTATATTTCTTACAGATTTCTCTATCTTTCCTAATTTATAGATGCAAACAAACTGCTTTAATAGTAGACAATAAAACATTTTTATCGGACAGCTAGGGGATGGGTTCCCAGCCTTCTTCTCCGTCTCTTATATAATTTCCGAGAGGGAGGAGAACCGCTTTATTGGCTTCGACATCAGCTTCTTTGTTGTTGTCCCTCTTTATGTGAAGAAATTCCAAATTCTGAAAGGAGTATGTCAGGGAGTTAATTCTGCTCAGCAATCTAGATAATCTTAAATCTGAGGGAGAGGAGTTGTCCACAATGGCCTTTATAATAATCTGAGACTCCCCAAAAACAACTGCATCTTTGATTCCCAAGATCTTGAGCACCTTAAGCCCCTGGAGGAGAGCTAGTGCTTCAGCTTGAATACTGGTGTTAATGCCCACTCCCCAAGCATATCTAGCTTCAATTCTGCCCTCTGCGCTTTTGATAACACCACCAGCTCCAGAATTGCCTGGATTGCCTTTTGCTGCACCGTCAAAAAAGAGAGCTTTCCTCGCCTTTTTGATGCAAAATTCAGCAAATTCTGTGTCTTTAAGGCGGATTTTCCAATGCTTTAGTGGGGGAGAGGGGGCCTTTACTTTATCAGAGAATTGAAGATCCAGGGAGGCTCCCTAAACTATTTCTTGTTCACTGAGATCCGTGATGTCAATCTGGTCTCCCATGCAATCTTTGAGGTGACTTTTAATTTTTACCCGGGTTATCTTAGAATCGCTCTTCTTATCCTTAAAAATCCTTTGGTTTCTTTCCAGCCAGATATGCCAGCAGATTAATTTGGGCAGGGCGTGCCATGCATCTTTGATTTGGGGGTTCTGAGCAGTGCCACTAGGGTACATTTGCTTCCAATTAGAGAACAGTTCTGAGCAGTGATTGAGAGGGACGAATTCCATGCTCCATGGGCTTAAAGCCTCCTTCCACAGATCTGCAGCAAATTTAGAGGACAACATCATATGGGAGGCATTTTCTTCTTGTTCCCCACACAGCGAGCAGCGAGAGGGCCCTAAAAATCCTCTTTTCTTGAGCCTATCATCTGTCAAAATTTTGTGATGACATAATAGCCAACAGAAGGAGTTAATTTTGGGTAGCGTTGTTGATGACCAGATCCCCTGCCAGGGCCTCGGATCAGGCGGTACATTAGGATGACAGGAGAGCTGATTATATCCTTGCGAGACAGTGTATTTTCCAGGGATCGGGCCCCAACCTCGGATGTCTGCTTTCCTTCTGTTCATTTGGGCTTTGCCTTTCAGGTGGGAGAGAAATGTAGTGTAGTCATTGACAAGGTTCGGTGGCACCTCTAAATTTTTCCATCGCTACCATTCATCGTTTTCCCAGTGGGATAAATCCCACATCGTTTTGATACTTGCGCTGTCCAACCATTCTTTCAGAGAGGCTAAAGATCAGTCATCAGCAAGTGACTCGCTGCCCATGATACGGTCGTCCCATATTTGAATGCACTGACCATTACCTGGAATCCAGTGCGCATATTGCTTGATCAGGGATGAGGCTTTTTCGCACATCTTGTGTATCATCGAACCTGTAATTATCTTTGGATTGTCCAGGCAGCGTGTTCTCTGCCCACCATAATATTTTTTCCACAGTGCAAGCTGCGCCCAACCCAGTTTTGGAGCGATGATCCTCCATAACAATTTTGCACCCTTGGCTATATTTTGATTGCTGAGATTTTTAAAATTTAAACCGCCTTCCATTCTGGGTAGAGAAATTGTGTTCCAGCTTATTAAGGGGATTCTCTTCTCATTAGCTTTGCCACCTTTCCAGAAATTTTTTTTTATGTAAGCCTCCATTTTCCTCATTATGCCAATGGGAGCCATCATCACTGCTGCTTGAAAAATGGGTAGACTGTTCAATACTGCTTTTATTAGCATTGTCTTACCTGCTAGATTGAGCCAATTGTATCCCTAGGATTGTATTTTAGTTTTGAATTTTTCCAACAGAGGCAGCCATTCTCTGCTGAGAGCCCTTTTTTGAAAGACAGGGAGCCCCAGGTACTTGAATGATGTCCAAGAAGAGGTGGCTGCGAAGCCAAAACAATTAGAAATGGCTTGGAGCAATCTGACAGAGGTATTCCAGTAGAAGACATGACATTTGCCTTTGTTGAGCTTGCTTCCTGAGTCATCACAATAGGCGTCCACTACCTCTTTAAATCATTTAGCCAAGACCAAAGAGGCAGCACCCAGCAAAAGAGAGTCGTCCGCGAACAGCGCATGATTTATGCTTTTAACTCCTCTTGCAATGTTTATTCCCATTATTTCGTGTTCCAACTGTTTTTTATTCAAGAGGAAGCTTAGAACTAAGGCTTGGAGGAAAAAGAGCAAAGGGGAGAGAGGACACCCTTGCCTCAGCCCTCTTGAGGCTTTGAAGAAGTCAGTGGCTCTCCCGTTCACCAATGGGGCAATCCATGGCTCACTGATGCAAGCCTTGATCCATTTGATAAAATTATGCCCAAACCCGAATTTGTGAAGGACATCCAGCAAGAATCTATGCCTCACCCTGTCAAAGGCACTTTCAAGATCTAGTTTGACGACCATTCCTTTCTCTTTCCGGGCCAAGCTTGAATGAATCGCCTCTTGGACCAGGATGTAGTTGTCCACTATCTGTCTTCCCTGAATGAAGCCCCCCTGATTCTCAGGAATAATGTCAGGGAGAATTGCTTTCAATCTATTCGCAATCACTTTTGTTATCAGTTTGTAGCCTATATTGCAAAGGGATATAGGACGAAATCTGGAGAAGGAGTTGGCGCCTCTTTCCTTGGGGATAAGGGCCAGGAAAGCCGAGTTGGTGCTTCCCCCTATTTTCTGATAGGTTTGAGATTTCTGGACCATTCTGCATAAATCTTTTTTGACTATCTGCCAACAGTTCTGCAAGAATCTGGCAATAAAGCCATCTGGGCCCGGGGCCTTGTCCAGCTCCATAGAGAAGAGAGCGGATTTGATTTCATTATTTGTGACTTCTGCTTCCAAAAACTGATTCTTTCTGGTAGATATTAGAGTGGGAACCTCACTTACGATCGATGGGATTTGACCTTGCCCCTCTATTTTTCTATATCAATTTTTGAAATGGAGGAAGGCCGCATTTTTTATGCTTTGGATGTCTCTATGAATGATGTTCTCTTCCTTGATTTCGGTGATGGAATTAAAATTTTTCCATGCTTGTGCTTGCTTATGAAAGAAGGATGAATTCCTTTCGCCTGCCTTAAGCCAAAGCCTACGAGATTTGGTCCTCCAGTACTCTTCCTCAGCTAGGCTTGCTTTAAGCAGCTTTTGCTGGAGGTCCACCTCTTTTTCGAGAACTTCTTTTGTGATCTCTTCATTTTCTGAATTAAGATGATGGATCTCAAGTTGTTCTTGTAACTTTTTCCTTTCCACTGCAGGGTTTGGGAGAGATTTTGCCCAAATTTTCAATGCAACCTTCACTCTCCTGAGCTTTTCCTCCCATACAAAGAATGCAAAGCCGTTGACTGGTTGCTTCCAAGTATCTTTTACTAAATGCAAAAAGGATTGCTCCTTGACCCATAGGGGGTTGAATTTAAAAGGAATGGGGCCTTGATCCCAATGAGCCAAAAGATCGAGTTTGATGGGCCTGTGATCAGAGACACTACAAGGGAGAATATGCATTCTAGAATCTAGACCAAGTATAAGAAAAGAACTTTGAACAAGAAATCTGTCTAACCTTGCAGCGATATGGCCCGGACCGAGTCTTTTGTTGGACCAGGTGTATTTGCTTGACGAAGGTTTGATGTCGATCATGTCCCAGTCCTGGAGCAGGTCCTCAACCCATTCTCGCGCTGGATCCCTTACAATGCTCCCTCCACGTTTTTTAGCCATAGTTAAAGTGAGATTTAGATCCCCAGCGATGATGATATTTGCTAAGTCCTTAGAGTCTGCCAGCTCTCTAATAGAATCCCAACAATTTTTTTTTTCTCCTGCGCTGACTGGGACATACACGTTGAAGAGACAGAGGGTCTCATCTGAGTCAACGTGCTTCAACTTTGAGAACAGCCAATGGTTGTTGGCGATCTCTTTCACCCTTGTGAACTTGTTTGCATTCCAGAGGGTGCCCAAGTCTCCTGAGGCACCCCTGGCTGAGACATCTTTCCCTTAACTTCTTTTCCACAAATTTTTGCCGATATGGAGGAAGGCCTTGCCTCCATTTTAGTCTCCTGGATGAGGAATATGTCAGGAGATTCAGATCTTATCAAACTTTTGACAGCTTCTTCTTTTATTTTTCTTCCCATACCCCTACAGTTCCAAGAGACGATCCTCATCACTTGCTTTTGGAATGGAGAGCTCCTTTGGAGCTCTGGGGCTGGTTTCTATTCATCTTCGAAGTTTTAGCCAGGAGTTTCTCGAGGGTGGGTTGACTTCCTTGCAGTTTGTCTTTGTAGGTCTCCTGCTCTCTTTTTTCATGGGCAGATTTTCAGCCCCTTAGAGATCTTCTGGCCAAGGTTTGCGATTCACCTATTTCACCTTCTTCTCCTGAGTCCTCTGAGCCTTGTACTTCCTCAGCCTCTTCTGAGGGTATATCTTCCATTCTGTCTGCTTTACTATCTGCTTGCTTTGGTCCCTGGGGGGGGCTCTTTTTGGGGCGATCCTTCATTTTGTGTCTCCAGATCTTGGGTATCCTCTATTGCTGAACTTAGCTGTATAAATTTATTTCCTTGCTCTTCCATGTGTGGGTTTTGAAGCCCTGATCCTGTTTGGAGAGCTTTTCCATTAGTATTTCCTGTTCTAGGGGCTTTGCTTTTGGTCCTTTTAACCTGCGTCCATCCGTCCTCTTTGCCTTTCTCCGCTTCAGTATTTTTTGGGCATCCTCTAGCAAAATGGCCATAGACCTGGCACTTCCTGCACTTGAACGGAAGTTGTTCATAATCCAGCTTTTGAACATGCGTCCAACTTCCAACCCTAATCTTTATTGCCTCAGGTAGGCCAACCTCGAGGTCAACTTCAACACAAATTCTAGCACAGTCATATTGATCTTTGTTGTTTGCTCGATCAATGAATTTACCCAGGGTATTTCCGATGTGCTTAAGGGACTCCCAGTTCCAACAATGCATTGGCAGGTTGGGCAATCTAACCCACACAGGGACGGCAGTGGGCACGTCAACTGCTGGATCAAAGTCAGGTGTCCACTTGTTGAGATACAGTCCCTGGGGGCCCATGAAATAGGGTCCATTACGGAAGATCAGATCCTTATCTTCCTTTTCAGAAAATTCGAACATGAAGAAACCCTTCCCCAGGAAATATGAAGTGACCTTGCCCGATATCAATGGCGCCCAGTTCCTTGCGACCCAGCTTTCTGTGGTTTTGCGGGAGGGCCAGAGTCCTGTGAACTATCCCACCAAGGCATGCTCAGACAAGGAAAGGGTGACCTGGATCAGTTTCTCAGGAGGGAGCGAGATCTCTGGGATATCATCTAGGCGTTTCACAAATTTCGTAGCCTCTATTGCTTTCTTTTTTGGCAGAGAATTCAGAAGTTTAGCAAAGGCCTCGGCTTCGGAAAGAGAGGGCGCTGAAGACTCCATAGGAGAAGCCTTAGCTCGACCGGATCAAGCTCACCCAAACCTCGGCGGGCATAGTCTTTCCAGCCTGCTCGAAAAGGCGATCTGTCTGATTGCAGGGGGTGTGAATGCCTTGCTGGACGAAGCACCACTCGGGAGAGCCTCCGGGCGGCCACAGGGCCGAGAATCCTCAGGCGTAGTTGTAGAGCAGTGTTCGGCTCAATGCAGATCGAAATTTCTCTTATAGCATTATAATGAGGAACTTATCACAGAGGAACTTATTATAATTCGAATAATCTCAAATCCCTAGGAAATTGGTGGGTGGAGAGCCACATGGCACAAATATATTTTTTAAAATTTATTAGAAGTATTTGACCATTTTTCTAAATAAAATTTTCTTATATATAAATTAATGTTATAAATAATAGTGAGGAATTTATTAGAATTGGAATAATCTCAAATCCGTACTAAATTGGTGGGTGGGGAACCACATGGCAAGAATATAATTTTTTAATTTATTAAAAATAATGGACCATTTTGCGAAATAAAATTTTCTTATATATAAATGAATGTTATAAATAATCATGAGGAACTTATTAGAATTGTAATAATCTCAACATGGAAGAACTTATTAGAATTGGAATAATCTCAAATCCCTGGGAAATTGGTGGGTGGGGAGCCACTTGTCACGAATATAATCTTTTAAATTTATTAAAATTAATGGACCATTTTTCTAAATAAAATTTTCTTATTTATAAATTAATGTTGTAAATAATATTGAGGAACTTATTAGAATTGGAATAATCTCAAAACCCTAGAAAATTGGTGGGTGAGGAGCTGCACCAATCTAATTTTTTAAATTTATTAAAAATAACATACCATATTTCTAAATACAATTTTCTTATAAATAAATGAATATTATAAATAATAATGAGGAACTTATTAGAATTGGAATAATTTCAAATCCCTAGGAAATTGGTGGGTGGGGAGCCACATGGCATGAATATAAACATTAAGAAGAAGCATATGCTGAGCATATTCCCTTTGAGAATCAATCTAGGCCCTCACTTAAAGAAAAAAGCCAACAATCCTCCTTCCATCTAAAGTTCATATATATATGCCTATGGGAAAAATATATTATATTAAAATTCGTTATTATAAACTATTAGTATACCTATTAACTATAAAATTCATTATATGATATATAATTAAGCTGATAGGCTTTTTATGGTGAGGTTCCTCCTCATGACACTGTAGCAGATTCATCGGCCTTCAAAGAATATACCATTTCGACAGTGTGATTGATCATGGGCCTTTGATCTCTGATTTGCTCTAACTGAGGTTCTTTGACTCTTAATAACCATGTACTAGCCACATGGTGGAGTATGACATCATGACTATTGAAAGGACTTTATGCCATAAAGCTAGTCAGTGGTGCCTTTCGGGGCTAAGCCCTTTATCTTGGGATAGGGGGCTGATTCTTTAGAATATTGCATGACAAATTATTCCAACGTGTAATGCATGGGACCACATTACACGTCCCTAGGCCTTTATAATATCGCAAAATCACAATCAGTGATTTCATAATGTAGCATTTGGTTGGAGTCCCAAAACTTGCGACATCCGATGAGTGAAGTGGCATGATCTACATGGAGAGAAAATGAGTGAAGCCCCAATCCCCCTCCTCCCCACCCCCCTGGCGAAATTTTATCTTATAAACCCTGTGTTAACCATTCCCGCCCAACTTCATAATTTAGATAGATAGAACAAATATTTAAACTCTCACCACCCTTTTGATGCATCGATAATTCTTGATTCCTCTGAACTCTTTGAGACTATGGTGCTAGCCCCCAAACTCTCTATTGTATATTTCCAATTGGAGGTGTAACCTTGGTGCACAACATGTCAATTCATCAATTGTCGATCATTGATTGCCTTCTGCGTTTGGGCCTTGGTCTGGTGGCTCTTCACGTGACCGCAGTCTAGCCCCCATATAAGAGCCCTTCAATTAGAGGTTATCAATCAGAGGTTTCACTTCGATGCACAATACACCTTAACCTCTAATAGTTGATCTCCCATACGTGATGCCATCACTACCATGTATCTACCACTTGTCACCTTTTAAATAATGCCACATGCCACAATTGATTCCTTTGAACTCTTTGTGACCATGGTGCTAGCCCCCAAATCAAACCCCTCTCTATCGGTGATTTCCAATTGGAGGTGTAACCTTGGTGCATGGATTGTCAATCCGCCGATTGTTTATCGTTGATCACCTTCTGCGTTTGGGCCTTGGTCCTATGGCTCCTCATGTGACCGTAGTCTAGCCCCTGTATTGGAGCCCTTTAATCAGAGGTTTCACTTTGATGCACATTACGCCTCAACCTTCGATCGTTAATCTCCCATACGTGAGGCTATCACTGCCATGTATCTGCCACATGTCACCTTTTGAATAATAACACGTGTCTCCCATTCTTGGCCTATTCTGAGCCTTGGAACTGTTGAATCCACCTACCACATGTCAGCTTTGTTGGCACGTCATGATGACATTAGCCTCCTCATGTCACTTATCGCAACCAATTGCTAGCTGGAACGCATCCCTTAACGCATCTTGTCGTTGTTTTCTGCATGTCTCTTATCGGATCCATTATTTTTGTTACCATGCTTCCCTTTGGAAGGAGAGATAACAGGCTCAAGATTCTTTGGTTTTGCAGACAAATCCTTTGTTAATTTTTTATTGTTCATCCCGACACTTTTAACACTAGCAACCCATTGCATGTGGTTTCATCGCATATCGCAACTCACATATCGAAACTCGCAATATCAACACTTTTAACATGTTCGCCATTCTTGGAAAGTTTCGATTGAGAGTGGATGTGACATTCTATTGAATTCTTTTTCATACTTCTTGAGGGTCCGAATATCAGAATGAATAGCAATCTCTGATGTAGGAAGTCAGAACTTGAAAAAACAAGGCATTTGGTGGTGGAAAAGGATCGTTAGATATCTAAAACAGATAAGGCAGTGACACCTCGGACCTGTGGGACTTTCTTGTAGGCATATTGGTCAGACGAACCTATTTACAATAGGGTTATATAAGAGTAATAACATCGCGGAAATTCTTTTCGAAATTTCTGATACATGTAGCATTGGTCCTGTATAATAATAAACAAATATCTAAATTCCGAATCTTCAAACTGTGTTATAGACCTCCAACCACTAATATGCAACCCCAATTGTTTTATTGTACCAAACTTAAATGTGATATCACATCCGCCCCTTATCGTAGCTTTTGGAATATGATCTCCGATAAGATCCACTATATATGCATGTATCTTGCTCTTGTTGTCTAATTTAGTCATTAATTATCGTTGGTTAGCCGACTATGTGCATTTACGGTCATTTTATTCTCCCTCGTACCAAGATCGTATGTTTTACGCCCTTGTACGAAGGCAAATTAATATGATTGCTTGGCCTTCTTTTTCCACAGATTTCCAAAATATTTCTTATCGTGTCAAGGTTTCAATGTTTGAAAACTCCAATATATATTTAATCAATATGCCACATTTTTTAATGATTGCAACTTAAAATCTCTACACGCAACTTTCTCTTGGCAGCTACTCTATTTGTTCTGCAACCAGCTCACAAAATAGAAAAAAAGATTGAGTAACGACTTCAAATCAGCCTCTTTGAGGGGGGGACCTCATTTACATTACACAAATGAACAATTCTTGGATTATACAAATGAAAATACCTCCTTTCTATATATAGGAGTCTAAGGGGTCACAATATAGTCAAAGCCGACATAACAATAATAATGGAAGGGCACAACAATAACAATAGTGGGATTCTATGGGGCACAATAATAACAATATGGGGACAACATGGGCACAACAATAATAATAAGGGGATACAATGACAATAATAATAAGGGAATACACTAGTATTATAGGGGCCTAACATGCCCCTCTCCTTCAAAAAAGTGTTGTCCTCAACGGTTGAGTAGTTTTGGATGCTTTTGTATAAAATTCTCATCCTCCCATGTGGAATTTTCAGTGGGTAAGTTCTTCCTCTTGATGAGATACTCTGAAATTGATCGATTTCGTAGTTGTCGAGTTTTTGTTTCTGTGATTGCTTCAAGTTTCAATATGATTTCTCCTTCCTCATCAAGTTCTAACAATATTGTTTGAAATGGGAGCTTGTCACCTATAACCTTCTTTAAGCATGAAACATGGAAAATTGGGTGCACTCGGGAAGTTGTGGGACGCTCCAATTTGTATGCCATAGTACCAATCTTTTGCAACACCTTGTACAAACATAATACTTTGGTGATAATTTATTATCCTTCTTAGCTTTATTAAGGGACATTTGTATGTATGGTTGTATTCGTAGAAATACCCAGTCACCTACAACAAACTTCTTTCACTGTGATGTTGATATGCCTGTTGTTTCATTCTATTTTGTGCCAAAGTGAGGTTATCCTTTAAGAGTTGGAGAGCTTGTTGTTGATGCTCGATGTGATCTTCCACTGCTTGAACCTTAGAATTTTCTCTTAACTATGATGTGATGGACGGTGGATGATATCCATAAAGTACCATAAATGGGGTCATTTTTGTTGCAGTATGGAAGGAAGTGTTATACCACCATTCAGCCAGAGGCAACCATTTGACCTATTGTGTCTGTTTATCATATACAAAGCAACGCAGATATCCTTCCAAACATTTGTTCACTATCTCATTTTTCCCATCAAATTGAGGATGATACGATGAGCTATGAGCTAAATAAGTATCGAGACAAGAAAATAATTATGTCCAAAAATTTCCAGTGAAAATGGGATCTCTGTCGCTTACAATAATCTTTGGGTTTCCATGTAACTTTTGAATTATTTCTGTAAATGCAATAGCAACTGTATTGGATTTAAAGGGATGATATAATGCACAAAAGTGTTCATACTTGGTAAGTCTATCAACTACCACCATGATGACAATCTTTCCTTTGGACTTGGGTAAACCTGTGATGAAATCCACTAAAACCTCCTCCCAACGTCAACTTGGAATGGATAAAGGTTGTAATAGACCTTGGGTCTTAATTGTTTCAACTTTATTTTGTTGGAAAATAAAACATTCTGCCACAAACTTTTGAATATCATATTTAAGGCCATCCCAAAAAAAATCCTTCTTAACCCTGTGGTAAGTTTTTAAAAATCCTGAGTGCCCTCCTAAGGGAGAGGTGTGCAATTCCATAAGAATATTTTGTTTCAGTTGGGAATTCTTACAGAGGTATAAGCGATCTTTGTACCATAACAAATCCTTTTTTCTAGCTAAATGTATCATATTTATTGGGGTCTTCTTGTAACTTTTGAATGAGTTCCCACACTTCTTCGTCATTCTTCCATTCATACCTTGCTTCGTTTATCTAATCTGGTTGGATAATAGAAATGATGCAAAGAAATGATTCCACATCCTCATCCTTTCTTGAGAGTGCATCTACAACAACATTTTGCATTCCTTTTTTGTATATGATTTCAAAGTCATAACCCAACATCTTTGTGACCCATTTTTGTTGCTCTTATGAAGATAATATTTGTTCTAAGAAGTATTTAAGACTATCATGATCTATTTTTACCTTAAATTATCTTCCCATTAGGTAAGGTCACCATTTCTTAAGTGCATGTAGTATTGCCAGCATTTCTTTCTCATAAATAGCTTTGTGTAAATAATTTCCTGCACCCCTCAAACCCCCTATGACTCCCCCCGCTACACAATCGGTGCAACAAAGGGGGTTGGAGGGGTGTAGGTAACCATCTTGCAAGTATCCTTCTCGAACACTGTTTTTACACCTGCATCATCCAGCTTGCTTACAGAAATTAGATTTCTGGCCAATGCAGGAATATGTAGAACACTCGGAAGTGTTCTAACCCTTCCACCTTGCAACTTCAACTTTAATTTTCTGCGACCAATGTTTATAGCCTTCCTATCATCCCCTAAGAAGACATCACCACCATCGTATGTCTCATACTCGCAGAACCACTCTCTATGGGGAGTGAAGTGAAAGGATGCACCTGAGTCAATCAACCATGCCTCATGATCTACATGTGTACTTGAAGAAGCCAAGTACACATCCCCACCTTCATCTGAGGTGGTTTTCGCCTCTGCAGAAGGAGCATCATCAGATCCCTTTCCTTTGTCAGGAGCTTTACATTTACAGTCCCTTTTGTAGTGTCCTTCCTTTCAACATTTCCAGCACACCACCTTTACAAGTTTTCCTGGAGATTTAGATCTCCCTCTAGATTTAAATCTCCCACTCGATGAATTATTTTATTTCTATTCTGGGACTGTCCTTGTACAGACAAGGCATCACCATTCTAGCTCTCCATGTTTTTCCGTCTCATCTCCTCCATCAACAAGGGTGAGACTATTTCATCAAACTGCAAGGCAATTGCATTGCTACCTATTGCAATAACCAGACTATCCCATGAATTTGGTAGAAAACACAACAAACTAATGCACTTATATTCATCTGAAATTTTGATATCAATGGATTATAACTGACTTACCATAGTATTAAACACATTCAGATGCTCTGTCACCAAGTCTCCATCTTTCATCCTCAGGTTATACAGCTTTTTCCATAGGAACAGTTTATTCACCAGAGACTTAGATTGGTACAAAGTCCCTAACTTGTCCCACAAAGCCTTCACCATATCTTCCCCTGATACATTTAGCAATACTAAATCTGAGACACACAATTGTATTGTGCTCTTTGCCTTCCGATCCAACTTCTTCCATTCTTCATCAGACACTCCCTTTGGTTTAGTACCCGGATCTACCACGATTCACTGATCTTTATCCACCAACAGATCCTCCATCTTGAGTTTCCACAACTCAAAGCTCTGACCATTAAATTTCTCGATCTCTATCTTTCCACTGCTCGTCATCTTCTTTCACTACCAGAATTAATCCTGCAAATCTCCCACTGAACAAGGTCTACCACAGGCCCGAGCAAAACCCCTCAGCAACAAATGCGTCGCCTTGAAGCCAAAATAGCTCTGATACCAAATGTAGGTTTTAACCCTGTACAGAAATTAACTGCATACGAATTCTAAAACACAGAAAATAAATAATGCGAGAGCATAACACATAAAACACATATACATAGAGATTTTCCCCTGGATCTCAAAATCGAGATTACCAGCATTATTTTTCATTATGTTCCTTTCAATGTTACAATACATATTTATACATGTCAAAGCATCCAATACCATGGACTGAAAACCATCGCGTCCAAAACCATGGACATCCAAAACCATGTGCAAAAATCTTGCACAAAACCATAGGTAGGTCCGCCCAACCTAATATAGGGTCCAAAAACAAAATTTTCCAGGGCGCTGCCCCAGACCCCATAGAGTGGGGTTACCTGCACCCCTCAAACCCCCTGTGAATCCCCCCGCTACGCAATCAGTGCAAAGAAGGGGGGGCTCCACCCCACTTCTAACCTGCCGGTTAACTATGTGGGCTAGTCGTGGAAAGAATATAACACAACCCAACATCACATTCTACAATAAATGTTTTTGTGAAGTCTATCATAGCTAATACGGTGCTTGGCACATTGTCTCTTTAAGATGTTCAAATGCTTTCGTTGCTTCTGGAGTCCAAGAAAACCCATCTTTCTTCAGTAATGTTGTTAGAGGTGTTGTTATTCTCCCATAATTCTTAACAAACTTGCGGTAATACCCTGTCAACTAGAGAAATCCTCACATATGCTTTATGGGTGTGGGGACTTTCCATTCCTTAATGGCTTTAATTTTGCTAGGGTCTACCTTAACACCTTCATGAGATACAATATGACCCAAATATTCCACCTCTCGTTCTCCAAATAAACATTTTGGGTTTTTGCATATAATAGTTTCTCCTCCAATAGTTTGAGCACTCTATCAACATGTTGAACATCATCCTTCCAAGACTTGTTGTAGATTAGAATATCATCAAAAACTACTAATACAAATTTTCTAAGGAAGGGTTTGAAATTAGAATTCATCAAACCTTGAAATGTAGAAGGTGCATTGGTAAGGCCAAAAGGCATGACAAAAAATTCATAATGACCCTCATGAGTTCTAAATGATGTTTTTGAAATGTCTTCAGTCTTCATTCTGATTTAATGATATCCTGAACAAAGGTCCAACTTGTTGAGGTAAATTGCTCCATGCAATTCATCCAATAATTCATCAATGACAAGAATGGGAAATTTATCTTTAATAGTGAGCTTG
Source organism: Pinus tabuliformis (assembly GCA_031772625.1). Taxonomy (NCBI): domain Eukaryota; kingdom Viridiplantae; phylum Streptophyta; class Pinopsida; order Pinales; family Pinaceae; genus Pinus; species Pinus tabuliformis. Next base: position 637,421,056 of record CM062807.1, on the reverse strand, counting down.
TTAAGCTCTTGTTGTGGCCAGCAACACCCCCCCTAGTTCATTTAAGTATCAACCAAGATACTTAAATAAATGGGGACCCTTAGTTAATTTTTAGGAAAAGCAAGAGTTTCTTTTTAAGGTTACAATCATATGCTTAGGAAAAGCCTCTTGGATATTTTAAACCTAAGTTTATGATGAGAAGAAAATCTTTAAAGTCGCGTTGCAAAAGGATAGGAAATATCTTCATTTCTCTTTAAAAATCAATATGCGCATGACCCTCGTGTTAACAATAAAATCGCATCGCAACAAAGTAGTGCCCATAAAGAAAAACTTAAAGATTCACCGATCTACGATAACGCCGATCGCTAGATCGCATATCACAGAAATGAGTCGGCAAGATTTGGCAAACATCAAATTTCTGCGATCTGCGATGTTGCGATCACTGCGATGCTACATCCTTGCGATTTGCGATGATGCGATTAGCAATCGCGCGATGTGCAAGGTTACGTCAGCAAATCATAAATCACTTCAGTACGAATCCTCCGGGCACGCCATTCAAAGAAAAGCCACTTACCATAATCTGACCCGAAATCATGCGCTTTTAATGATAGTAAATGAATTAGTTGTCAGTTATTAAATGGATTAAACACGTGTGCCTTGGTAGAGATTTACTTCACGTAAGGTGGCATATTTGATTTATCTGCTGCATTTAAAACTCTCCCATCACCTTTCTGGATCAGTCATTTCCATTTCCCTCGTAATCTGCAGGAACAAAGAGCTAAGACGACTCAGACACAAACGCAGAGAGAAATGGGAAAGAAAAATAAAGCTCAAAGCTCTGAAGCAAAGGAGAAGACTAAGGAGATGGCGCCTCTGTACACAGACACAGCCTGTAACAGAGACACAGGGATATCAACATGGGAAGGCATGTACAGGCTGCTAGAAGAGGAAAAACCTAGAATAATTAAGGTTGCTGCCGTCGCGGGTGCACCACGCTCTTCTGAGGCGTCCTTAGAGGACCTAGCATGTTCATTCCTTCACAGAATAGTGGCAAGACCCAAAATTATACCATATACAGACATGATCAAGTGGATACTGGATGATGCAGACTTGAACAACCGACAATTCAAAGTTCATGGACATGGGCTCATCGGATCGTTTGCTGCGCAAGATTTGAAGCTTATGTATCATCTTCCAGAACCGCAAGCGACCTATAACGCACAATTTGTCAAGAAGTTCGCGGCGGAGAATCCAGATCTATCAGACACCACTAAAGAATGGTCTAGAAGAGACGAGCCGCTAAAAAAGGATAAAAACGGTATGTACAGCACTGGTTCCCTCACCTCTCCATATTGTTTTGCTGTGGCCATGCTCTGTAGGTTATTTGGGATGCCGGATATCAACAAGTTTTCATCTGAATGGCTACCATTAATTGATGCTGCCACAAACGCCGACATTATAGATTGGGCCAAAATTCTTTCTGATAATCTATACACAGTTGTTATCAATTACCGGTCTAAAAGATCCTTGTCTCAAAGGGTCTATCCTCCTTTTTATCTGTCTGCATATATTATGGATTTTGTTTGTCTTGTATCTAAATTCCCTACTATGGGTTGGAAATGGACTACCCAAGACCCATTGCCCATCCATGTTTATCATAAGGTATTATGGGATTCCCAGTTTGCCCCTCACTTCTACCAGATTTGCCATGGGCTTATTTTGCCCCTATATAGAATAATGTATGATAAGGACCCCCCAAGGTGCTCTCCCGAGGCCCAAATTGACATCATCCCCATCGCGAGATGGTTCGGGGAAGAATGGTTTACTTACATTAGAGTTTTTGGAAGCACTGTACCTCCACATGTCCTACCCCTATATGTCCCTGATAAACTTTTGGCTCGGGAAATCGCTTATCAAACCTGTTCTGAAGGCGGCCTGACCAAAGACCTAAAGGACAAGAAGAAGGCCATATGGCCTCAATTTCCCGTAACTTGTGGGGCCTTCTCTTTGTTCGATGTAGGACACGCTTTTGGCGAAGTGGAGAATGTGACGTGTCTTCAATTATTTAAATTCCCAGCGAGGCCATTCGACCCAAATGATGTGGCCCAAGAATTCACAACGAATGTCAAGATAAGAGTGTTCTCTGGAAAGAAAGATTTGTTTGATGATCTATTTCAGAATAAGAGTTCGCTCCAAGAAATTTTGCGGGAAGCTCAGTCGAGGTTGTCTCCAGGTGACCTCCAAAAATTCACGTTATACAGAGAAAGAAGGCTGGCCAGTATTCCGCTAGAGAAGCTGCGACTGCCTGCTAGAGAACCAACTCCAAGCATCAGCCTCAGTGAAAACTCTAGCACTTCCAGATCTAAGTCCAACGCCGTGCAAGAAGTATCTGAGCATCCTGAAGAGTCTGTTTACGACCAAGAAAAAAACGAAGAAACAACCAAAGATACAGCTCAGTCAAGTGCAATGTCTCAACAGCAAGTTATCGCCTCCCCACCAAGAAATCTCCCCCCTCCTGTCATCGAAGCACCACTTGTCACAACAGAGCTAGATAAAGAGTGGGAAACCTTCAATGATCAACCTTGAAGGGCAAGCCCCGAAAACACCTGTGAATAATACACAGGTGGTGCAAGAAGTGGTTTCTACCATAGTCAGTAGTGCCGCAGAAGCAGAACACCTTCCTATCGCTCCACCTTCAGAGCTTCTACTTAACGTAGAAGAAATTCCCCCACTGGATGTATTCTATAGTCCCTAACACAAAGCAGTTGTAAGGAGACAGAGAAAGAAAAGAAAACTAGAGAATACACTGTCGCAAGATGCTGAACATTTGGACGTCTTATGGAAAGACCCCAATAATAATCCGACTGAAAATCTCACGAAGCTGTCTCAGATTGCAGGAGCATATGCTTCTGCAACTATTGACAAGGCCTCGGAAGTTCAGCAACTATTGAAGGAACAAGAAAATCATATACAACTACTACAACAACAGTTGCAACAAGCCAACGCTAACACTGAAGCTTCCAGACAGCTCGAGAAACTACAGGAAGACTTTCAACAAATGCAGATAGGCTATCAAAGGAGTCTCGAAGAGAAAGAAAAACAATTGCAGACTTTACAAGAAATGCATAAAGATGAGCCCAAGCTGGCAGAATTCATTTCAGAATCTATTGGCTTGAACGAGCAACTACTGCAGCAACAGGAAGAGTTGGGACGTAAAATATCACAGTGGAGTCACTATTGTGAGCTGAGCGACAAAATCACCAGTCAAGTGGTGGACTTGCGGAGTGACTATGATCAGAATGACAAGAAGGTGACAGAATATTTGACTTGGCAAGATGATGATGAAGGCAAAAGGGCAGGTGCACCCAGGATAAATGAAAATCATAAAGAGTTGCTCTTTAATAAATGGGACGATCAAATCAGGCAGGCGGAGCAAGCAGCAGAGACAGCGGCAACTTAGGCAAGTATTCTTATCGATTGTGTAAATGAGAATTTACACAGGGCCAATTTAATTGCAGAGACCACCCCGGGATACCTACCAAATAAGTCACAACTGGAAACAGAATGGAGGTAGAAAGCACAGGCAAAAGGGAAAGCAATCCAAGCATTGGCCAGGTTGAATTGGGAATGTTACTGGACGTACTTGGTTAAACCGCACAGCCAATGGATGACGGCGAAATGCATTACAAACGCAGCCAAAAAGGTAGCGCCAGCTCTTGTAGATGCCGTTTTCGCAACCCAGCTCAGCGCAGAAATCATTCAACCGACTCTTCTCAAGCCTATGCTGAACACTTGCAACTTTAAGGACCAAGTTCATAAGTGACTTCATTTAGAATGTTGTTTTTTCCTTCAACTAGATTAGAAAAAGGACGGTCGTTTGAAAACTGCATCCTAAATTTTGTAATAATACTATTATTAGAATTAGGAAGTAGTATTTTAACCCTTCTCATTGCATTGGAGAAGGGTCCAAAAATTTGTCAAAAACTTGTCCTCGGAACATGCACTTCTGCACCCTCAGAGGAGGTTTTGATAAATGGATGGATCGAGATTTATTTATGTTTGCATTTTAATGTCTGCTACTGATGTTGCACTTCTGTACTCTTAGTAGATATTAGAACAAGTAGAGATAAATCGTTATTGCTTGAAGTTTATGAGTGAAATCAGTCATAAATGGTACTTTTATCTCTTGACCAATTTCTGCTTATATTCTTAGAGTGATATGCGGTTTTAGTTGTTTATATGTTAATGTATGAATGTGTGGGTTACCATTTGGCACTTCTGTACGGTGGAGTCATTTATTTGTGCTTGACATATGAATAACTTATTATGCGATATGCTGTTCACAACTGTTTTGCCTAACTTTTTATGCAGAATGGTTCATCTTAATTGATTTCTATTCTTATGATAGCTGAATGATATTTATTACCAGTTATTGTTCGAAATCTTTTTAGATCGCATAATAGAGGAAATCTACCCCGGGTTAGCGTAGATTAGATGTGTTGTTTTTGTTAGATTACAATAGCATAGAGTCAGTTTAGAAGTTAGAATTAAATTAGCTTAAAATACTTCTAGATCAGCATCATCAAACTCTACACACACACACCCCTTACATTGGGAAACTGGTCCCATTATCCCCAGTCGGACTCGCTATACCAAACGGACAAGGAGCTGCCAACCAAGTTCCGGACCGGGTGGGTATCCCCCTTGTTGTTGACCCGATTTCCGGGCCCTCAACATATTTGGCGCTAGAAGGAGGGCCTGAAACATAGTGTCTGTTGGAACGATTTTCAATTGTAAAATTGGAATCAGGATGGCTGCTCATAGAATTCCCATTTGGAGTTGCATCCAAGTTCCTACCTTTTCCAACACTCCATCTGAAGTGGTAAGACTCTTGTCTCAGGTAAAATTCAATGGTAAGAATAACTCTTCTGCTTTTAATCATGCCCTTCAGTTTATTCAAAAAGTTTCAAGTTCTGATATTCAGAGAATTGATGAAGGCGTTTTGTGCAGGATTTTTACTCTTACATTCACAGCGGAAGCTAGAAAATGGTGCAGAACCCTCCCAGTTGCATCAATTCACAGCTGGGACCAATTCGTCAAGACTTTCATTTTGGAATTTAATTGTTATGACTACGACCAGGTATATGATGAAATTGATTATCTACGAAAGCAAGATGAACCCGTAAGGGATTTTAATATGCGATTTCATCTTAAATGTCTAAAGTATGATCTTGAGAGTGAGCTCACGGATGAAGAATCTTCAGATTATGATGAGTATTCCCTACCTCCTATGTCTGATCAAGCAGAAATTAGTTCAACCTTTGTTTCATTTTCTTCTAATATGAATGAGGATTCCAAGTTGAATACACAAATCATCCATAATGAAGAAAATCTGCAAAGCCTAGGAGTCATGCATGCTTTAATACCAGAAGACAAAAACGAGAATGTTGAAAGAAAAACTACCTTGGAACCAGGAGATGACTCGGATACAAAGTCAGACAATATCATTACAAATCAACGAATGCAGATGCCAAGGTTAGAACAGCAAACTATTTCTCTTTCAAAAAGTGTCAGCACACAAAGGTATGATCTAAAACCCGATGTCTATGATGAATCTGATGAACAAAGTTTTTTCCATGATGTTTTCAAATGCATTGTTCCAGATTCGCATTTTTCTCTTTATCCCGATGTTTTTAGTGATGATAATTTCTCCCCTCTCAATATTAAAGATATCTCAAAAAACACAGAGGGTTATTCAAACGACTCATCATTAGGTTTTCAAGATAAAGAGACAGCTTTAGCACATCCTTTGACCAATGTCAAACAAGAGCCACTTGACCTCCCTTGTCTGAAAATATATAATGAAAAAGAGAAGCCTAGGGAAATCTGTAAAATCATTTGTGATAGTTACTTTGACAACGATGATGTTGTTGAGTTATCCCAAGTAACTCAACTAGGTTCAGATAATGAGAAATATCCTAAATCAGAAATCATATCAGTCGACCCTCATTTCAAAGTAAAAGATCAGTTGCATGATTTTACTATCCAAGACGATACATCGATCTATGATTCATATCATGAGGAAAGCTCCATACCTGTTCACGATCATAACTCATCTCCTGATTCACAAGACCTGGCCAGTTCTTGTGAAAAGAAAGATGTTACAAGTAAATCCCAGTTGTGTTGTAACACTATTTGTACAAATAATCATTCCTTTCTTTCTCACTTGCACTCATTTTGTAAAAAATCGGATTTCGTTTTAAATTTTCAAACTTTTGATAGACTATGTTTTAGCGATTTATATATGGGAACTTTCATTTCAAACGAAATCGCTAAAAGCTCAGCGTTAGCAGACAATAGGTTACAAGCCATTAAAACTAAAAAATCATCTTCACAACCTGGCTTGTTATCCTTCCTATTACGAGATCATCAATTCATAACAGAAATTCATCCTAATTTTTATGATCCAATAGGTATCCAGTTGGAAAGAAGTTCTCATGAGAAAGGAAAATCAGACATAATTCCAGCTGAGGTTATATATTCTTATTCCACAGCCAACATTTACGGTCCAAGGAAAATTTGGTTCTTTACACTGATGTTTGGAAGTTTCATACGGCTAGGAATAAAAATGAATAGATGGTTCCATTGGAAATATCATTTCACATAGTTTATTTTCTATATATAGCTAGAATAGGAGTAGGAGTAATTTAGCTAAGTTATTAGGTTTGCTTTTGATAATTGATAGGCAAAATTATACCTATTCTGTACATAACCCTAGGGAATATCTACCTCTCATTGTGTTAAATATTTTTCTCCATAATAACATTTGCTTTGGTTAACGGCATTTGACATTTACTAAAGACACCTTTTATCTGTCAAAGATTTTGAACTTCTACTTCTATGAACAGCAAATCTTTTAGAAACTTGATCTTTATTATCACTAGAACTTTAACCCGGATATGATGCTAGTTTCAACTCCAAGAAATCTGAAGAAAGCTACCTCGGTAAAGAAATTGTTTTATGTCAGTACAATGAAAGGTATCAATAATGAAATAAAGATTCTCTGTAGAAACAGCCATAACCAAACAACTCTATCATTGTCGTCCAGATCTTTCTTAAGGAAAGAAAATTTGACTTCCTCCCTACTAAAGGAAAACGCAACATTCAGAGGAACAATTCAAAAAGACTCTATATCTCAAAGAATAAGAGGTCTCATCACGAGCCGGCTTATCATGATCACAGATATTATAACTTGCTGACTTTGCCAAAACTGTCTATCAAAACAGGGCAATGACTCAAGATTGTTGCAATCAAAAGACAAGGGGTCTCATCACGAGCCAGCTTGTTCAGTAAAAGTGTAAATCAAGTAAATGACTGTGTCATAATTTGGCCACCAAACCAAGACATTGTTCTTTAGAGAATAAAAAAGGAAAAAATGTCAAAAAGGGTTTTTCTCTGAAAAAGTTGTAAATAACCTTAAGCAGGATAAAGGATCATTGCTGGGTAATAGGTAACCCTGTCGAGGCTATGGACGCCTGCTGGCAGCAGAGGCTCTACCTGCGACAAAGGAGAATATTTAAAAAGGCTGTTACATAGGAAAGACTTTATTTTATGTTTTACAAGACCAAGTAATGACTGATTTAAATGCAAGGACAAACTGAGGATGCAAGTAATTGAAATAGAAAGAGGTTGAAACAAAATGTCATTGACAGTTTGAAGTGCCATTTGCTTTATCTTTTTATAATAAAGTTCAAGTTTTCTGGAAAAAAAAAAATCAGGAGTTTGAAAGCGTCAATAGAAAATCAGAGATAACTGGTTCTCCCAAGTGAATCGCCAATTGTTGTGGCCAGCAACACCCCCCCTAGTTCATTTAAGTATCAACCAATATACTTAAATAAATGGGGACCCTTAGTTAATTTTTAGGAAAAGCAAGAGTTTCCTTTTAAGGTTACAATCATATGCTTAGGAAAAGCCTCTTGGATATTTTAAGCCTAAGTTTATGATGAGAAGAAAATCTTTAAAGTCGCGTTGCAAAAGGATAGGAAATATCTTCATTTCTCTTTAAAAATCGATATGCGCACGACCCTCGTGTTAACAATAAAATCGCATCGCAACAAAGTAGTGCCCATAAAGAAAAACTTAAAGATTCACCGATCTGCGATAACGCCGATCGCTAGATCGCATATCGCAGAAATGAGTCGGCAAGATTTGGCAAACATCAAATTTCTGCGATCTGCGATGTTGCGATCGCTGCGATGCTACATCCTTGCGATTTGCGATGATGCGATTAGCAATCGCGCGATGTGCAAGGTTACGTCAGCAAATCATAAATCACTTCAGTACGAATCCTCCGGGCACGCCATTCAAAGAAAAGCCACTTACCATAATCTGACCCGAAATCATGCGCTTTTAATGATAGTAAATGAATTAGTTGTCAGTTATTAAATGGATTAAAGACGCGTGCCTTGGTAGAGATTTACTTCACGTAAGGTGGCATATTTGATTTATCTGCTGCATTTAAAACTCTCCCATCACCTTTCTGGATCAGTCATTTCCATTTCACTCGTAATCTGCAGGAACGAAGAGCTAAGACGACTCAGATACAAACGCAGAGAGAAATGGGAAAGAAAAATAAAGCTCAAAGCTCTGAAGCAAAGGAGAAGACTAAGGAGATGGCGCCTCTGTACACAGACACAGCCTGTAACAGAGACGCAGGGATATCAACATGGGAAGGCATGTACAGGCTGCTAGAAGAGGAAAAACCTAGAATAATCAAGGTTGCTGCCGTCGCAGGTGCACCACGCTCTTCTGAGGCGTCCTTAGAGGACCTAGCATGTTCATTCCTTCACAGAATAGCGGCAAGACCCAAAATTCTACCATATACAGACATGATCAAGTGGATACTGGATGATGCAGACTTGAACAACAGACAATTCAAATTTCATGGACATGGGCTCATCGGATTGTTTGCTGCGCAAGATTTGAAGCTTATGTATCATCTTCCAGAACCGCAAGCGACCTATAACGCACAATTTGTCAAGAAGTTCGCGGCGGAGAATCCAGATCTATCAGACACCACTAAAGAATGGTCTAGAAGAGACGAGCCGCTAAAAAAGGATAAAAACGGTATGTACAGCACTGGTTCCCTCACCTCTCCATATTGTTTTGCTGCGGCCATGCTCTGTAGGTTATTTGGGATGCCGGATATCAACAAGTTTTCATCTGAATGGCTACCATTAATTGATGCTACCACAAACGCCGACATTATAGATTGGGCCAAAATTCTTTCTGATAATCTATACACAGCTGTTATCAATTACCGGTGTAAAAGATCCTTGTCTCAAAGGGTCTATCCTCCTTTTTATCTGTCTGTATATATTATGGATTCTGTTTGTCTTGTATCTAAATTCCCTACTATGGGTTGGAAATGGACTACCCAAGACCCATTGCCCATCCATGTTTATCATAAGGTATTATGGGATTCCCAGTTTGCCCCTTACTTCTACCAGATTTGCCATGGGCTTATTTTGCCCCTATATAGAATAATGTATGATAAGGACCCCCCAAGGTGCTCTCCCGAGGCCCAAATTGACATCATCCCCATCGCGACATGGTTCGGGGAAGAATGGTTTACTTACATTAGAGTTTTTGGAAGCACTGTACCTCCACATGTCCTACCCCTATATGTCCCTGATAAACTTTTGGCTCGAGAAATCGCTTATCAAACCTGTTCTGAAGGCGGCCTGACCAAAGACCTAAAGGACAAGAAGAAGGCCATATGGCCTCAATTTCCCGTAACTTGTGGGGCCTTCTCTTTGTTCGATGTAGGACACGCTTTTGGCGAAGTGGAGAATGTGATGTGTCTTCAATTATTTAAATTCCCAGCGAGGCCATTCGACCCAAATGATGTGGCCCAAGAATTCACAATGAATGTAAAGATAAGAGTGTTCTCTGGAAAGAAAGATTTGTTTGATGATCTGTTTCAGAATAAGAGTTCGCTCCAAGAAATTTTGCGGGAAGCTCAGTCGAGGTTGTCTCCAGGTGACCTCCAAAAATTCACGTTATACAGAGAAAGAAGGCTGGCTAATATTCCGCTAGAGAAGCTGCAGTTGCCTGCTAGAGAACCAACTCCAAGCATCAGCCTCAGTGAAAACTCTAGCACTTCCAGATCTAAGTCCAACGCCGTGCAAGAAGTATCTGAGCATCCTGAAGAGTCTGTTTACGACCAAGAAAAAAACGAAGAAACAACCAAAGATACAGCTCAGTCAAGTGCAATGTCTCAACAGCAAGTTATCGCCTCCCCACCAAGAAATCTCCCCCCTCCTGCCATCGAAGCACCACTTGTCACAACAGAGCTAGATAAAGAGTGGGAAACCTTCAATGAATTGATCAACCTTGAAGGGCAAGCCCCAAAAACACCTGTGAATAATACACAGGTGGTGCAAGAAGTGGTTTCGACCATAGTCAGTAGTGCCGCAGAAGCAGAACACCTTCCTATCGCTCCACCTTCAGAGCTTCTACTTAACGTAGAAGAAATTCCCCCACTGGATGTATTCTATAGTCCCCAACACAAAGCAGTTGTAAGGAGACAGAGAAAGAAAAGAAAACTAGAGAATACACTGTCGCAAGATGCTGAACATTTGGACGTCTTATGGAAAGACCCCAATAATAATCCGACTAAAAATCTCACGAAGCTGTCTCAGATTGCAGGAGCATATGCTTCTGCAACTATTGACAAGGCCTTGGAAGTTTAGCAACTATTGAAGGAACAAGAAAATCATATACAGCTACTACAACAACAGTTGCAACAAGCCAACGCTAACACTGAAGCTTCCAGACAGCTCGAGAAACCACAGGAAGACTTTCAACAAATGCAGATAGGCTATCAAAGGAGTCTCGAAGAGAAAGAAAAACAATTGCAGACTTTACAAGAAATGCATAAAGACGAGCCCAAGCTGGCAGAATTCATTTCAGAATCTATTAGCTTGAACGAGCAACTACTGCAGCAACAGGAAGAGTTGGGACGTAAAATATCACAGTGGAATCACTATTATGAGCTAAGCGACAAAATCACCAGTCAAGTTGTGGACTTGCGGAGTGACTATGATCAGAATGACAAGAAGGTGACAGAATATTTGAATTGGCAAGATGATGATGAAGGCAAAAGGGCAGGTGCACCCAAGATAAATGAAAATCATAAAGAGTTGCTCTTTAATAAATGGGACGATCAAATCAGGCAAGCGGAGCAAGCAGCAGAGACAGCGGCAACTCAGGCAAGTATTCTTATCGACTATGTAAATGAGAATTTACACAGGGCCAATTTAATTGCAGAGACCACCCCGGGATACCTACCAAATAAGTCACAACTGGAAACAGAATGGAGGCAGAAAGCACAGGCAAAAGGGAAAGCAATCCAAGCATTGGCCAGGTTGAATTGGGAATGTTACTGGACGTACTTGGTTAAACCGCACAGCCAATGGATGACGGTGAAATGCATTACAAACGCAGCCGAAAAGGTAGCGCCAGCTCTCGTAGATGCCATTTTCGCAACCCAGCTCAGCGCAGAAATCAGTCAGCCGACTTTTCTCAAGCCTATGCTGAACAATTGCAACTTTAAGGACCAAGTTCATAAGTGACTTCATTTAGAATGTTGTTTTTTCCTTCAACTAGATTAGAAAAAGGACGGTCGTTTGAAAACCGCATCCTAAATTTTGTAATAATACTATTATTAGAATTAGGAAGTAGTATTTTAACCCTTCTCATTGCATTGGAGAAGGGTCCAAAAATTTGTCAAAAACTTGTCCTCGGAACATGCACTTCTACACCCTCAGAGGAGGTTTTGATAAATGGATGGATCGAGATTTATTTATGTTTGCATTTTAATGTCTGCTACTGATGTTGCACTTCTGTACTCTTAGTAGATATTAGAACAAGTAGAGATAAATCGCTATTGCTTGAAGTTTATGAGTGAAATCAGTCATAAATCGTACTTTTATCTCTTGACCAATTTTTGCTTATATTCTTAGAGTGATATGCAGTTTTAGTTGTTTATATGTTAATGTATGAATGTGTGGGTTACCATTTGGCACTTCTGTACAGTGGAGTCATTTATTTGTGCTTGACATATGAATAACTTATTATGCGATATGTTGTTCACAACTGTTTTGCCTAACTTTTTATGCAGAATGGTTCATCTTAATTGATTTCTATTCTTATGATAGCTGAATGATCTTTATTACCAGTTATTGTTCGAAATCTTTTTAGATCGCATAATAGAGGAAATCTACCCCAGGTTAGCGTAGATTAGATGTGTTGTTTTTGTTAGATTACAATAGCATAGATTCAGTTTAGAAGTTAGAATTAAATTAGCTTAAAATACTTCTAGATCAGCATCATCAAACTCTACACACACACACACACCCCTTACATTGGGAAACTGGTCCCATTATCCCCAGTTGGACCCGCTATACCAAACGGACAAGGAGCTGCCAACCAAGTTTCGGACCAGGTGGGTATCCCCCTTGTTGTTGACCCGATTTCCGGGCCCTCAACAGCTCCCTATAATCCAGACACGTGTGCCATGATCCATTCTTCTTGTGCACCAATACTACTAGAGCAAAGAAAGAACTTTGACTAGGTTGAAATATAACCACCTCTAACATTTATGCAACCATATGTTCAATTTCACTCTTTTGGGCATATGGATATCTGTAAGGTCTGATGTTTGGAGGAACATTTCCTAGAATCAAATGAATAGCATGGTCATGATCACAAATAGGTGGAAGGCCTTTGGGAGTCTCAAATCCCTTGGAATGATTTTCCAAGACTTTTTGGATATCTGGAGAAATAGATGATTTCGACATGGGAACCTCTAGCGAACATAATTGTGAAACTACGCCACATTTTTCTTTCTTTAGAATATTTATCATGCCATTAGAGCTGATTATCTTTCCCGATTTCCCTACAATACCCCTTAATTCAACTTCCTTTCCTTCTAAAAAAAAATTCAAGAAAAGTTCTTGAAAATCAAAAGCTATCGTACCCAAAGATTGTAGCCATTGGACTCCTAGTACAACATTAGCATCACCCATTAGAATGGAAAGAATTGGACTATTCAACACATATTCTCCCATGGATAGCTTGATATTATGGCACTTTGGAGAGAAATTTATGGTTCTTCCATTTGCAACCATTACTTGAAACTTTGGTGTTGGATATAGGAAGAAAATCAATTCTTTCGCTATCTTACAACGAATAAAATTATGGGTATTTCTAGAATCAATCAAAACTATTACCTTTTTCTTCTTGATATGTCCTTCTATCTTGATAGTTTGAGGAGTGGTTATTCCGACCAATGCATTACAAGATATGGTCAGATTCACCTCTTGTTTCTCTAGCCTTTGTTCCTGGTGTGTATCCTCTTCTTTTGATGTTGCTTGTTCCTTTTCTTCTTCCTCTTCACAATCTATGTAAAATAATTTCTTCTCAGCACACTTATGACCTTTACTATATTTTCTATCTACAACTATAACAAATCCCCTTTTCTATATTTTCTTCCAATTGTTGTGGTGTCAACCTTGTACGTTGTGGAAGGCTACGGGAAACAACACTTCCATCTTTATAGTTGTGATTGGTAGGCTCCCTTGTTGACATAATTTTGCTTTCAATTTTTCTTGCCAACTTGAATGCCTTCTCCAACGAATCATGTTCCCAAATATGAACCTCATGTTGGATGTTATCCTTTAATGTCCCTGTGAACACATCAATCCTATGCTCCTCTGAAATATCTTTTACCCTTATATACAATTTTTGGAAGTACTCAATGTGCTCCACCATTGAACCCTTTTTTTTAGATTTATCAATTGGCTAAAAAAAGTGTTTCTTTTTTATCCTCATAATTTTTTGTCATTTCTTCCATAAAAATTTCCCAAGTGACAATTTGTTTCCGAGAGAAAAGCCATCGATACCATACAAACTGATTGGGTTCCAAATATAAAGTTTCAATGCATACCTTTTGTGTGTTTTTCATATTATGGGGATCGAAATATTTCTCCATCTATAGTATCCATGTTACAGGATCCTTGCCATCAAACATCCTCATATCGATCTTTTCAACATGGTGGGTCTTCAATCCAACGTTAGAGTCTATGAAATCATGATTAACATTTCTTTTGTTCTCATCATGAGTTTCCTTTACTACTCTTTTGCCATTAGTAAGCATTTATTGTAGCAACTTTTTCAAATCTATCTTCAAATCTTCAATGTTTCCTTTAAGTTTTTCTTCTATACCATCCATCTTAGCTTCCATGCCATCCATATTAACTTCCACGCCATCCATCTTAGATTCCACGCTATTCATCTGAGTTTCCAAGCCATTCTTTAAACCATCGATCTTGGCTTCCATGCCTTTCTTTAAATCATCCATCTTAGCTTTTGTTACTTTTGTGAGAGTGAAATTTGTTGCACTTGGTCTCGTAATTTTGATATATCATGTTGCATTTCTTCCTGTTCTTCATGAGTCATGCTAGATCTTTCAAGTTTCTTACTAGGTGTTTCCATTTTCTTTCTTCGGGGCATCAATTAATGATAATTATGCTTCACTATGTCCTTTGAATTCCTTTAAACTAATTTTTCAAACCAAACTTATGAAAATTTTTAAAAAGACTACACACCTATTTTGGCTTTGTAGGAGCTCGATATTGAATCGGTTGTATCTCTGTAATTTCGGATCTCTAAAATCTAAAATTACATCCTTTGGTAGCCCTTCGATTCCTCGTTCCAACCCCGCAAGTCTGATCAATATTGGATTCTCCGTGAAATAGTTATTCCAAATCTCCCATGATGACTTGATTATAGACTTGTTCAGTAGAGCGAACGTGTACAAAGTGCCACGTGCCATTGTTTCGACTTTCAGACTTGAACTAATACACAAAAAACTATAGTCCATCCTCTTTCTGTAATGTTTAATGAAATTTCAATTTGATGCTCAGAGAGAAAGTTATGTCGATTTTCCCTAGGTCACCTGTTTGAGATATAATTCGGTAGCTACAAAAACCCTAACTTCCTTGGATCATATCTCAAAAAATCTAGTGTGACAAGATCTGAAATTCATACCCGAGGTTCATCAATATTTCTACTCAAATGGGTTTTAATTATAACTTCTGAAACTTCATATAAAATAAGTTATAATTAAAATTTGACCATGACCTGTTCGAAGCAGTGAAACCCTAGAATCCAAAGCTCTGATACCAATTGTTGTACAACCAACTCACAAAATAGAATAAAAGATAGAGTAACAACTTCAAATCAGCCTCTTCGAGGGGGAAACCTCCTTTAAATTACACAAATGAACAATTTTCGGATGATACAAATGACAATACCTCATTTCTATATATAGGAGTCTAAGGTGTCATAATATAGTCAAAGCCGACATAACAATAATAATGTAAGGGCATAACAATAACAATAGTGGGCTTCTATGGGGCACAATAGTAACAATATGGGGACAACATGGGAACAACAATAACAATAAGGGGATAAAATGACAATAATAATAAGGGAATACACTAGTATTATAGGGGCCTAACACTATTCATTAATCTAATTAATGGACCGACCATGTTCATTTATTTTCACTTTTCTCTCACTCGCATGAAATAGATATTTTTTATGTCCTTGGCACTTTATTATATGCATTTATTCAAGTGAGACACATTGATATGTTGGATCATACTTTCGACTTGCAAGGTTTCGAGAAGGATTATTCTTATGTCAAAGTTTCAAAATCCTGAAACTCTCATGTATATTTAATCAATATGTGACATTTTCCTTTGATTAAGGTTTGAAACTTATCCACACATCCTAACATCAAGGACTGTTCTATTCAATAATCTAATTAAAGGCTCGCCTATGTGTATTTATTCTCACTTTACTCTTGCTCAGACGAGCATCTTTGTCATTGGTAACCCCACAATCTCTGCCATGTGTCCTGACTATGATTTATTGCTCCCTCTGCTTAGCTGGTAGATGGGC
Organism: Pinus tabuliformis; assembly: GCA_031772625.1. Lineage (NCBI taxonomy): Eukaryota > Viridiplantae > Streptophyta > Pinopsida > Pinales > Pinaceae > Pinus > Pinus tabuliformis. Next base: position 637,405,045 of record CM062807.1, on the reverse strand, counting down.
ATATGCTCTATTTAGCCTCTTCACATCACACTATTCTACTAATTTTTTGAGTTTCATTTTCTGTTGTTGTTGTTGTGCTATTGCTGGTCTCTTATGGTTTCTCTTGCTATTACTATTGCACATCATGTTGCTTCCTTCAACCAGATAATTGCCCCAAAATTTCAATAACAAACAAGCGAGAATCGAGAACCTGCTAATCATATCATCTTCTGCACTCAAATGGAAAGTATCAATGTTTTCATACTGCGTATATAGCTTAGAATATTATTGCATTATCACGATGTACAACACACTCGCTTGTAGAGTTTCTGAAACACCATATATAGGCAACCAACTTTTTATGCTTAAATATTTCAATTTTCCTTTCCCCTTACCTTTGACTATTGGCAACAATCTAAATTGTAAATCGTTCTTCTTTCATTTGGCTCCATATATACCAATCTTGTGAACGACCCTGCTCACTGCTTTATTTCTGCTTCTCTTACAATGTTAACACCATTTTACAGGCTTTCACCTTTCAGGACACCTCCTTTCCTTTTCATCATGGAAGTTTCCTTGACAATGAATTCCATCAATTTGTTGCTCGATGGCTCTACAACGATCCAACCATCGCTCCAAATCGTTGAACTTGACCATGTTGCTTCCATAAAGATGTCGTCTCAATGCTACTACATTTCCCTCTCTGACAGTACCTCTCAACAAATAACTTTGCTTTCATATGCTTACAATGGCCATGTCGTCTTTGATTCCCTCCAGTTGGGCTCGATTATCATTCTCAAAGAAGTGAGTTGCACTTTTTTGCAAAAATATGCATATGTTCACTCTTCACCATATTCTTGACGTTTTTATGTTCCTTCCCTCTCTCCGCCACTGCCACTCCGACTAATGTCACGTTTATTTTCTCTTTCTTTCCTTCTTTTCAGGACGCTGCAAATTATTGAACTCAAAGTTCTTGAACGTCATGCAAATTTGATTAGGGACCCACACCTTCCTAAAATTGTACAAACGTCAACATACCAACTAGGATCTTCAACATCATATGCCCCCACCTTGTCTACTGTTGCTTCAACATAGTATTATGCGTCATTATCAACTCCGTTGTCCTTCAACCTTCTTGTTGCCATTCCATTCATGGCGCTAAGTCCCTATCGTAAACAATGGTCGATCCAGGGTAGGGTGCTTGGAAAAAAATCTGTTTTCTTCTATAACAATGCTCGAGGCTCCAGAAAGGTTTTTGGATTTCACCTCATTGATTCTTCCAATGACACAATCCATCTCTCTTCCTTCGGTGATCTGGCAGATTCCTTGCATGACCTTGTCCAAATTGGGAAGCTTTACATGGTTTCAAATGGCACTATGAAACCAACAAACACAAATTACAACAATCTGGATAGAAAATGGTAAGTCTCCCTCTTTGCAACTTCCATTGTTGAACCTTCCTTAGATGATGTTTTGACAATTCCTTTCCACCATATTTGTTTTAAATCTATAGATGAAATCATAACTGCAAACCTCACCTAAATTGTCAACATCATTGGAATTGTCAGGTCCACTTCTCCAATGTCCACCATTCGTCGAAGAGATGGATCTGAAACACCTAGGAAAACTCTCACCTTGGAAGATATGTTTGGCTATAGTATTGAAAGCGCCCTATGGGGGGAGCATTGCCACACCTTGGGCAAGAAACTCGTTGAAATCACCTCTTTTTGTGCTTCGATCATGCTTGCAACCAAAGGGGGTCGCATAGCCGAATTTAATGGAAGAACTGTTGGGACTATCTCGACCACCAGCCTCGTGCTAGATCCCACCATTCCAGGGACTGAGCAACTCTAATCATGGTTTCATCAAAGATATTGCTTGGCCTCTTCACCATCGTTAAGCAGAAAATTGTCAAGGCCTTTCAAGCGGTCCCCACACAGCGTACAATTATCAAACTCAAATACTCGCATCCCACCGTAAAACCAACATGGTTCTTTGTTCATGGAACCATCATCTATATTGATGTGCAATATTTCTACTTACTTGCATGCCCTCTCTCATATGATCGCATGCAATGCATGAAAAAAGTTCTCAACCACTCAAATGGAATGTGGCACTGCACAAAATGTGGCGGGGCCTTCCTATAATATGACTATCGATATGTGCTGAAATTTGAAATGCATGACCACAAAGGCATATTGGAAAATGTCATCACATTTAATAATGTTGCAACTGAACTCATGGGTGTCCAAGCAAAAGACTTGTTCATACTCTCTAGTGATCTTGGTGCTATCCACAAGCTTCATGCAAGGATTTCATTTCGTCCTTTCCACTTCACACTGTCTATGAAAACATATATCTTCAATGGTGTGGACCATTTGAAGTTTGTAATAATCAATTCAGAGGAAATCACCTATAGCTCTGCATGTTCCGTTCTCCTACATAAAATCGAAAAAGTGTCTACTGCTTCAGTCGTTCAGCGCATTTGAAAGTCGATTTATTTTCCCCATGCCACCCTAAAGTGTAAAAAATAACTTCTATATGTTTTTCCATTCATTGTCTTTTCTTCCCTTGCCACCCCCCTTCCTTTTGTTCACTTCATCATTGTACTTCTCTTCTTTATGTATATACACCTGTGATGCATGTTGCAAACTCCACCTTTTCATAATTCTTCATTTTTTACTTTTACATATAGTATATATGTTTTTTTTCTTCTTCCTTCTAAACAAAATAGAATATTTACATCCTTTTATATTGTTCTTTATGCACCTAAATACAAACACTAGCTTCTGACAAAGGGTTGTCATTTGGTTGCTTTAAATCTACTTGGTAAATGAATGATAGATAGTTACTTATCACCACAAAAATACTTCACTAAAATAAAAATTGATTCTAATATCATTCTATGCTCCAAATATAACTTTGACAAAGTTCCAACAACAAAATTTGAATGGCACACCATTAGTACATAATATCAAAGAAACATAAAATCTATTATAAAAAGATTTCTCTAGCCAATAAATTGCAACTATTTTGTCAGAAGACACATCTACTTTATAAGATAGAAGGCACTATTTCGAAAATATACACACTAATGAAGTTCTTGTTTTTGGGGGCTATGTACTCTATCTTTGCACTTAAGACAACTCTTTCTCATCTCCTATATTCACTTGAACCTGTGTCCCCATGTTTGTATCAGGATGGACATGTCAATGTCTTCTACAAACCCCTCAAGAAATGCTTGGAAGAGACTCCTTTATGCACAGAATAAAGGCTCCTCCAACAAATAAAGATAGCTCAAATATAAAGTTGATTTAAACACTCGAACCTTTCCAGCCATACCCCCATCTAATGTTTCTCTTCTTCAACATCCTAAAGCTTCACTTGCAAACCGATCTCCTTCAACATTCCCAATTCTGACTGTAACTACACTTCAACTTCCTCCATTCACCGCCACTTCTTCCCATACACATCGCACACCCCACCATCGAATCATCCTCCTTCACCCTCCCATCCCCATATTTTGGTCAAACCTGCCCTTAACCATGCACACCACCGATTTTGTGAAAGTAGATGACCTCTCTCCCTTGAATAACTGCTCCATATGCAAAGATCATACCCAAATATGAAAGAAAAATTCTTACATGATAAGCTTTGTTGCTCTCGATATGAAACTACAAAATCCACCCACCACTTCTTCCTTGTGAACAACATGGACCCTAGGAACAAACCGTTTTTCCTTGCCTCTCTAACACAAATAGAAGAAATTATCATCTCACGTTTCAGACCAATCTTGCAAGTCACCCATGCATGAGGTGGATAGTATAAATACATTGGTCATACTATTTGTTTCCCGCAAGACATCACTGCCATCACCAAAATTTTACCACGCTTGGTTTCTGAATTGGACATCGTCATTGTTGCTAGGCATGGCTCTGACCACAAAAACATATGATTTCATTGTTAGTGGGGCATGTTTTCCTACTGCTTTAGAGTACAAAATAGCTCATGATCCCTACTACAAGGATGTCCAACTGGACAAAGCTGCAATATCTATGTTGCTGACTAACCCTACCGATATGTCTTCTCTTGTCCATCACATCTCCCCCTCTCCTAAACCACGACTTAACTTCCCTACTTTCGATGATAACATTCCTTCACATCCCACCCCAACAAACCTCCAACCATCCTATTTTGTATCAACACTCCCTAATTTCCATACTGAGCTTGAAGAAATACATAACTACCTGCAGTCTCCCCATCCTAATTCCACCACTTCACATTCCTAGCCCTCTGTTTTCCCCTCCTCTATCAACGAATATACCACAAAAGGCCTCTTTCCTACGACTTTCCCCACACTCTTCCCCATAAGGGCTGCCATGATTGTTCAACCACATCTTAGAAAAGTAAAAATGCAAGAATATGTTGTTCACCTTATATGATACTATGATAATTGTTTTTCCCAACATTCAAGATTCTAGTATTACTTGTACAATCTTATGTTCCAACATCATAGTCAAGAAACTATTGTTGTTTTAGTGAAAAGAAACCTTGAAGAGGGTTTTCAAATGACCATTGTAGACCTTCGTGCACACCTCCATGACATGCCCGAGTCTATGCTTTCTGCCCTGATTATGCACTTTAGATCAGGCCTTAGAGGGACACGCTTCTTCTGGAACAAATAGATAGGTGAAATTGCTAATATGATCATACAAATAGGTAGCCCTACTTTCTTCTTCGCCCTATGTGAAACTGACACCAAATGGCATGACATGCACATGCTCATGCTTGGTAGCCCCCCCCAGATTCATTTGAGTTGTCTCGATGGATATTCAAGAATAAAATCAACAATCCACATCTTGCAGCGTGTTACATTCATTTTCGATTCACAATCTTCCTCGAAGAGGTCTTGCAAAAGGGTTTACCTGCAAATGACTTTGGTGTAAGCTTTTCCCTAACCATCCTTATCCTTTTTTTTTCTTTGCCTAGATGTACATTTGCCTCACAAAAAATTATTTTTCATCTTGCAGGTGTGATTGGCAACATAGGGGCTCCGTACGCATACATGGTTTCCTTTGTCTTGAAAATGCATGTGATATGAAAAACCTCGATTGGGATGACCAAGTTGCGATGGATAGAACCACGTCTTTTTTTGATGAACACATTTCTTCTTGGAATTCTCAGCCTCCTAAACAACATTGACCTTGTATACACATCTCTACAGAGAATGACCCATGCATCCTCCCATCACCGTTTGTATTTGCATCTTGTTGCCTTCAAGACTATGGGAATCTTCTTAATTGTGTTCAACGGCATACAAAATGCCACCCCTCTTCATGTCTTTGCAAAAAAGGTCCTACTCTTGTTTGTCGTTATGGAGTTCCATGGGATTTGAATCCCACCTCCTCTTTGATCATTGATGATAGTGGATGAAAGAAATATGTCCCCGCTCATAATTATGACAAGTTAAATGTACACAACTCTCACAAGCTATACATATGGAGAGAAACATCTGTTGCCAACCGGTTTTGTCTCGACATGTTGTTCTCAACTACATTGTGAAATATGAAATGAAACAGGAAATAAAATCAGAAAGTTATTGGCAAATGTTTTCATGTGTCTCCTAGGGTGTCAACCCTGAAACACCTGTTGTTAATGTTTTCCGAAAACTTTTAATAGGAACAATTGTAGATATGGACATCAGTGCACAGGAAACGTGCCACATGCTACAAAAACTGTCTGTTTCACTTTCTAGCCACTCACTTGTTTCCCTTAATGTTACTTGAACTATTTTTTGACATGTTTCTCATGGTCTAGGTTCCCCCTTCCCAACACCACCCTTCATTGTAGGATACATGAATAGACCTCCATTGCTTGAAACACTAACTCTTCTTGAAGATGCACGTTACTGGTCCTTCTTTGCTCGTCGAAAACATAACCAATGGAAACAAATAAATCCTTGCAAGATTTTTCATGTCCTCCCTTCCTATTCCTCGATCCCTTCTCCTGTTGATGCATCCTATGCTTCTTTTTGCTGGAGTGAACTACTTCTATACTTCCCTTTCCTCACACTCCCATTAGACATATGCTCTCTTGATGAAGCAATCATTTCGCATTGGGAACAAAAAATATATGCGTATGTTCCATGACATGTTCATCGAGCCCTTGAAACCCCTCTTTCCCCTTACTCTAATGACACCTCCACTAATGATATGTCCAACCCTCCTGAACCTGTAGACATCGATGATTGGAAATTCCTTTGTCAGCTAAACCCTAGAAACAACATGTAAATTGATGACATATACATGCTTGGACATTGAGGCTTTGACTCTAACCACAATTGGGCCCATACTACCATCCATATCCCTTTTCAAGAGACAACCATATGTTTCATAGACTTTAGTCGCTCATCCACCCAAATCCTTTCTAGCCTGTCTCCAGTTCCCCGTTTGCTTACCTCACTATCGCCCACCCATCAAGGTACTTTCACCATTGTCCTCACCCACTTTAGGACCACTTCCTCCATTTCTCCATTTAAAATGCTCATGTAAGGTACTACTGGCACACAAAAGTATCATTTAATTAATTTCCTAAAGTATACATTTCTTGTTGAATCTTTTCCCGATTCAAGACCATTTCTCCTACTCACTCCAATAGGTGTTGCATCATTAAACATAAAGGAACTTACAATCCATTATGCCCTTCACATTCCTTTAGTCTCAATGCATCCTCTTGAGGGTCAACCACTTCTACATCTCCAAGAAAAATTTTGTCACGCCAAGTACATTATAATCGATGAAATGAGCTTTATTGGCCATAACCTTCTTTCACACATAAATGATTTGTTAAGGGAGGTATTTCCTTCGTATCAGAATGTGCCTTTTGGCAATCAATCTACCATACTTCTTGGTGATGTTGGGCAACTACCTCTTGTGAAGGACATTCGCATGTATGTCGGCATGTCAGGCGGCAATGCCCTTGGGGTTATTATTCTCCTTATTTTGTAATACTAATCATGGTCAACCATGGTCAACCTGGTCAACCATGGTAAACCATGGTCGAATGTCACATTGTGAAAAAGATTGTCTCAATATGGAAATCAACCATGGTCCAACGTCACGTTGTGACAAATATTGTTTCGATATGAAAATAAATCATGGTAAATATGGAAATTAATCATGCTCAACCATGATCCACCATGTTTATTTTAGTGTTTATAATATTTATCTTAGGATTTATATACCTTGGTTCTATAATTTGTATCCCTTTGGTTTCTAAAATCAATCTGTAGCGTTTAATTTATTCCCCTAGGTTTATAGTCCTTTCAGTTTTTAGTATTGATCCCTAGGGTTTATTATTCCCTTGGGTTTATAATATCAATCATGGTCAACTATGGTCAACCATTGTCTACCATTGTTTATAAATTCAATCATGGTCAACCATGGTCCAATGTCGCATTGTGACAAATATTGTCTTAATATGAGAATCAACCATGGTCCATTGTCCAATTGTGACAAATATTCTCTCGATTTGAAATCAATCATGGTCAACCATGGTCCAAGGATTTATAATATTTATATTGTAAGTCCAACGGATTGATAATATAAACCAAAGGGGTTAATAATAAAACCCCAAGGGATTATAAACCTAAGGGAATAATATTAACTCAAGGGATAATAAACCCAATGCATTAATATTATTAACCCTAGGGTTTACATTCCCTTGGGTATTTAGTATTGATCCCTTGGGTTTATTATTCCCTTGGGTTTATAATATCAATCCCTTGGGTATATTAATCTAAGGGTTCAAATTCCTAAGGGATAATATTATTCATAGTTTTATAATATTAATCCCTTAGGTTTGATATAAATGGTAGTCAACCAACGGTTTATATACCCTGGATTTATAATATTAGCACCTTGGGTTTAATAATATTAGTCCCTTCAGTTTATAATACCTTCGGGTTTTAGTATTAACCCGTTGGGTTTATTATTCCCTTGGGTTTATAATATCAATCCATTGGGTCTATTGATCTAAGGGTTCATATTCCTATGATATAATACTAAAACCCCACGGGAATACAACTAACTGAAGGGATAATAAACCCATGGGATTAATACTAAAAACCCAAGGAATTATAAACACAAGGCAATAATATTAAACCCTAGAGATTAATATTATAAACCCAGGGTATTTAAATCATGGACAATCATGGTCAACCATAGTCAGGCATAGTTTATCATGGTCAACCATGTTTTATAGAATGAAACACGGTCAACCATGATCAACCATGGTGAACCATATTTATTGTAGCATTTATAATATCGATCCCTTGGGTTTATTATTCCCTTGGGTTTATAATATCAATCATGGGCAATCGTAGCCAGCCATGGTCAACCATGTTCAAATGTCTCATTGTGACAAAAATTGTCTCCGTATGAAAATCATGGACAATCATGGACAAGCATGGTCAACCATGGTCGAACGTCGCATTGCGACAAATATTCTCTCGATATGAAAATGAACAATGGTCAACCATTGTCCAATGTCACATTATGACAAAGATTGTATCGATATAAAAATCAGCAATAGTCAACCATGGTCTAACGTCACATAGTGACAAAGATTGTCTCAGTATGAAAATCAACCGAGGTAACATTACATTGTGACAAAGATTGTCTCAATATGTAAATCAATGATGGTCAACCATGGTCTAACGTCACGCTGTGATAAGAATTGTCTCAATATGAAAATAAATCATGGTGAACCATGTGTTTATAATATTTATCTTACGGTTTATATACCTTGGGTTTATAATATTTGTCCCTTGGGTTCATAATCCCTTGGGATTTTAGTATTAATTCCTTGGGTTTATTATTCCCTTGGGTTTCTAATATTAATCCCTTGAGGTTTATTTTCCTTTGGATTTATAATATCCATCATGGTCAATCATAGCCAATCATGGTCAACCATGGTCGAATATCGCATTATAACAAAAATTGTCTCCATATGAAAATCATGGACAATCATGGTGAACCATGGTCAGCCATGGTTGATCATGGTCAACCATGTTTTATAGAATCAAACATGGCCAACCATGGTCAATGTTTCTCAACCATGGTCAAATGTCGCATTGCAACAAAAATTGTCTCGATATGAAACTCAATGATGGTCAACCATGGTCTAATATCTCATTATGACAAAGATTGTCTCGATATGTAAATCAACCATGGTCTCGAATGACGCATTGTGACAAAAATTGTCTCCATATGAAAATCTACCAGGGTTTCCATCGTCAAACGTTGCATTGTGACAAAGATTGTCTCGATATGAAAATCAACCATGGTCTAACGTTGCATTATGAGAAAGATTGTCTCGATATGTAAATAAACCATGGTTGACTATGGTCTAATGTCACATTGTGATAAGAATTATCTCAATTTGAAAATAAACCATGATCAACCATGTGTTTATAATATTTATCTTAGGGTTTATATGCCTTGGGTTTTTAATATTTGTCCCTTGGGCTTAATATTATTCTTTGATTCATAATCCCTTTGGGTTTTAGTATCAATCCCTTTGGGTTTATAATATCGATCCCTCAGTTTTTTATTCTTTTGGGTTTAAAATATCAATCATGGTTAATCATGATCAATCATAGCCAACCATGGTCAACTAGGGTTGAATGTCGCATCGTGACAAATATGGTCTCGATATGAAAATCAACCATGGTCAACAATGGTCCATTGTTACATTGTGACAAAGATTGTCTCAATATGTATATCAACCATGGTACAATGTTGCATTGTGATAAGGATTATCTCAATATGAAAATCAACCATGTTTATTTTAGTGTTTATAATATATATCGTAGGGTTTATATACCTTGGGTTTATAATATTTGTCCCTTGGGTTCATAATCCCTTGGGGTTTTAGTATTAATCCCTTGGTTTTATAAGATCAATCCCTTGGGTTTATTATTCCATTTGGTTTATAATATTAACCATGGTTAACCATAACCAACCATGTCCAACCATGGTTGAATGTCACATTGTGACAAAGATTGTCTAGATATGAAAATCAATCATGGTCAATCATGGTTGACCTGGTCAACCATGGTCGAATGTCACAATGTGACAAATATTGTCTCAATATGGAAATCAACCATGGTCCAACGCCGCGTTGTGAAAAATATTGGCTCGATATGAAAATCAATCATGGTCAATAAGGAAATTAACCATGCTCAACCATTCTCAACCATGTTTGTTTTAGTGTTTATAATATTTATCTTAGGGTTTATAATTTTTATCCCTTCGGTTTATAATATCCATCCCTGCGGTTTAATTTTTTTCCCTTAGCTTTATAGTCCTTTGGGTCTTTAGTATTGACCCCTAGGGTTTATTATTCCCTTGGGTTTATAATATCAATCATGGTCAACTATGGTCAACCATTGTCTACCATGTTTTATAAACTCAATCATGGTCAACCATGGTCCAACATCGCACTGTGACAAATATTGTCTTAATATGAGAATCAACCATGGTCCATTGTTGCATTGTGACAAAGATTCTATCGATTTGAAACCAATAATGGTCAACCATGGTAAACCATGGTCCAAGGGTTTATAATATGTATATTATAAAACCAACGGATTGATATTATAAACACAAGGGGTTAATAATAAAACCACAAGGGATTATAAACCCAAGGGAATAATATTAAACCAAGGGATAATAAACCCAATTCATTAATACTATTAACCATATGGTTTATATTCCCTTAGGCTTTTAGTATTAATCCCTTGGATTTAGTATTCCATCAGGTTTATAATATCAATCCCGTGGGTATATTAATCTAAGAGTTCATATTCCTAGGGTATAATACTATTCATAGGTTTATAATATTAATCCCTTAGGTTCAATATAAATCATGGTCAACCAAGGGTTTATATACATTGGATTTATAATATTAGCCCCTTGGGTTTAATAATATTAGTCCCTTCAGTTTATAATACCTTGGGGTTTTAGTATTAACCCATTGGGTTTATTATTCCCTTGGGTTTATAATATCAATCCATTGGTTCTATTGATCATAAGGTTCATATTCCTACAGTATAATACTAAAACCCCAAGGGAATAATATTAACTAAAGGGATAATAAACCCATGAGATTAATACTAAAAACCCAAGGAATTATAAACACAAGAGAATAATATTAAACCCTAGGGATTAATATTATAAACCCAAGGTATATAAACCCTTAGATAAATATTATAAACCCTAAAATAAACATGGTTGACCATGGTTGAAAAATGATTGATTTTCATTTTGAGACAATCGTTGTTACAATGCGACATTGGACCATGGTTGACCATGGCCAACCATATTTATTCAAGGGTATTTAATATCTTAGGGTTTATATACCTTGGGTTTATAATATTAATTCTGTGGGTTTAATTTTATTCCTTTGGGTTTATAATCCCTTGGGTTTAATACTAAAAACCCAATGGTATAATATTCCGAGGGTATAATATTATTTATAGGGTTTGTAATTAATATTAATCCATAGGGTTTAATATTATTCCCTAGGGTTTATAATTCCTTGGATTTTTAGTATTAAACCTAAGGGATTATAAACCCAAAGGAATTAATATTATAAACCCAAGGTATATTAACCATAACATAACTATTATAAATCCTAGAATAAAGATGGTTGACCATGGTCAAGCATGGTCCAATGTGGCATTGTGACAAAGATTGTATTAAAATGAAAATCAACCATTGTCAAACATGGTCAACCATGTTCATTTTAGGGATTATAATATTTTTCTTAGGGTTATATACCTTGGTTTTATAATATTAATCCCTAGGTTTCAATAATATTCCCTTGGGTTAATAATTCCTTGGGTTTTTAGTATTAATCCCTTGGGTTAATATTATTGCCTTTGGTTCATAATCCCTTGGGGTTTTAGTATTAAACCCTAGGAATATGAATCCTTGCATTAGTAAACTAAATGGATTTATATTATAAACCCAAGGGTTAATATTAAAACCCCAAGGGACTAATATTATAAATCCAAGGTATATAAACCCTTGGTTGACCATGATTTATATTGAACCTAAGGATTAATATTATAAATCTATGAATAATATTATACCCTAGGAATATGAACACTTAGATTAATATACCCAAGGGATTGATATTATAAACACAAGGGAATAATAAACCCAAACAATTAATACTATAAACCCAAGGGAGTATAAACCCTAGGGTTTTTAGTAATAGTCTCTTAGGTTTATTATCGCACAGGTTATATTATTCCCTTGGGTTTATAATCCTTTGGTGTTTTAGTATTAACCCCTTGGGTTTATCATTCTCTTGGGTTTATAATATCAATCCCTAGAGTTTATTTATTTAAGGGTTCATATTCCTAAGGTTCATATTTATATTACATAATTTCAAATTAAATAATAATTATTTAATTAAATATTAACATTTAATATTAAATAATAATTATTATAAATAATTAGATAATAGGTAATAAATTAAATAATAATAATAATATAAATATCAAATAATAATATTTTTATTGCAATAGTGTTTTTTGGTAGATACAAATGGTATATTAATCAATGGTAGATACAAATGAACCCTCCGGCTTATATCAACCACATTAATACTTTTAATGTGGTTGTGCTAGTATGTATTTAAGTTTAACACAATTAGGGTATTAACCTTTAGCTTTTATTAAACACTAATAATTAATACTCTTTTCTATAAAAAATTATACACTATACATTAGGAAGAATACAAATATACAATGGAAATCACATTTGGCTTCCTATGAGTTATATGACAACAATGTTGCTACGAAGTAACAGTGGTTTAATGTGTCTTTATTAATTCCAACTTTTATTATTATTAAATATCAATCTTTTGGAAGGAGAGAAGGAAAACACTCTTCCAAGAAAGTAGAAATCATAATCCAATGATAATGATGTAATTAGCAATTTCCCTTATAGGTGCAAAGACTTGCAGAGGGAATGCACAACTTGGCGTAGCATGTGTTGTGTTGAGGTAAAGTGGATTCAATTAATGGCATATATCTCTAGCAAATAATGCTAGCCTTATTGCAAAGTAGAAACTAAAGAATCGACAAAGTGCCTTAGATATGTAGCGACAACAAATTTAGTGAGGATGACGACTTTGGTTTCCACTAATGCCAAGGATTTTCTTCAGATGGTGTATATTTAAAAGTGGATCAACTTAATCATAGATTTAGTATGTTCCATTACTACCACATCCCACTTGATTTTGGGTAAGCCAAACACATCAAACCACTCCAAAAACATTGGATTCTCCACACCTATCAACTACAGTATCTCATTGAATTGTAGAATACATAGTCTTTGAAGATGGCATTGATTCTTAACTTCTCTATTTCTTTACACTAGCTAATGCCTAACTGTTTCAAAATTCAAGTAACTGAACGAAAATGGTGGTATTTCCAATAAAGGAAGTAGAATTCAAACAACTTCCAAATTGCCAACAACATCATTGGAATTAACCTTATATTACTAATTGATTAATTAATTAACATGTAATTAATAACCATTGTGTCCTTGTGTAATTAATTAACATTAAGTTAATTATGATTTATAAAAATTATTAATAATATTTAATTATACTAATTAATATAAAAATTAATCAATATTTAAATTATTAACCTAATTAACATTTAACATTACTTTTTTCCCCAAGGAAAAATCATAATTTTCATTATATAAAATATTGAAAATTACATGTTGTAGATGCTACAAAAGGAGCATATCTCAAAACTGGTGGCTGCATTTTCCACATATTTCATAGAATTCCAAAATAACAGTGATTGTATGCATATAAGTAGCTAGAAACAAAACTAGATAAAATAGATAAATATGTACAAAACCATGAGATTTGATATTCAGCAAAAATAAGAAAAAAGTGGTCAGACTATGAGATGAGTAGCATCATATTGGATTTGCATCCTGTATCTGTTCATCAATGAAGGGCCTGTGAAATTACTGATAGTAGTCTTGTCTTAATTGTTCATGTATCATCCAAGTGCCAAAATGTTGTTGTGCAACTTCTTTGGATAAGTTATTGGAAATTTGGTTCCTTTCTGTGTAGATATTGTTAGCTCTGCTACATAATTTGGTTTTTGCCGGGTCAATGACAGCTTGGCCGTGTTGTTTATGGTTAAAGAAAGCTTGCAGTGGTCTTCTCTACCCTCCTCCTTCAATTTTCTCTCACCCTCTTAAAACCCGTTATCTCTGTTTCTTCCATAAAATCTCTCCTTTTCCCGTTTAAAACTCCCCGAAATCCATTAAAGACCATTTTCCTTGGCCCCCAGGCGCTGATTTCAAATGGTCATATGACCGTGATCATGTGACTGTGTGCCTTTCTTAAGCTCTTTTCCTCATCGCTATCACAAATCGCCCATATAAACCTAGCCACAATCGCAGTCGTTGATCTGCCGATCTAACGGTCGCCATTGATTGTTCCCGCACAATAAACCTCTTGCATGTTTCCTGCCATCTAACCGTTCATCTCCAGATCAACGGCTAACGCATCCCCTGATCGTGCGACTTGCGCGCGTGTTAACCCACAGGGGCGGCTGTTTCGGGCTGCCACGCGTCATGTTTTAACTGGATCGCGCATTGTTATACGAAAACCGCCTACCCCCGATAGGCGGTGCGGGGAATACCGCCCGCCTCCCAATACCGCTTCCCCAACCGTTAACCTGTGTGCGCCTTCTGCTTGAGATCACCGTCGGATCTGCCGCGTCCAGATCCAACAGCCCTGGTTGTTCCCACCCATTTCCTCCTGATTTTTGTTCCTCTAATAGATCCCTGTCGTTGATCCATGTGATCTAATCGCTGAGATTTATCCTCGGCCTGCTCTTGCTTTCGCCATGAAATCTCAATTCCTTTTGACTGTCTCGAGCTCGCGAAGGACATCAACCATCAATTACCTATACCCAACATTCAATCTGCAGCTACAATATTCAAGGAACAGCACAACCAAGGACGAGAAGGACAACCTTGAGCAGATAAACGCTGCTTTTCGCATGTTTTTTAAGTACAACAGAGTAGCAGAAAGGTCAATTTTGTCCATTAAAATCAGCAGATTGTATAAAAGACCATATCTAATTGTAAATGCGGTTGGTGGTCAGTTATGACCCCTCCACGCATAGGTAGCAGAGATTTTTTGTAAACGGACTCTATATATACCCAAAAACAGAATGTGATCAGGTTAATGAGTGTTATTTTGGTGTAAACTTCAACTTCTGGAGACTGTAACTACTCTGATACCTGCAGCTTCTGGTCTTCATTTCTAGCTAATGCAAGCTTCTTTTGTTGTTAATTACTCACTTTCCACTTCTTCTTCTTTGTTCCACACTGTGCCTGCTATGTATTTATTCATGTGCTTTTGATGTTTAGCATTAGCGGGGCTGTCATCCCACCTCTGTGTTTGAATTTAGCATGTATCATTGAATTTATATGCAGGTTTCTGTTGTTTTAATGCCAGAGAGCTATCAGCCTGTCTGTGCATTAGGAAATAGATTTACAAACCTTTAAATTGGTTGCAGCTGGCCATCACCCTGTGCATCAGCTGGTGTGATCAGTGTTCTACATCATCACATTTTCCTTAAACTGCGAGTAATTGTTGGTCTAAAGCCTTGTAGTCTGGGGGTGTTCACCCATGTCTGAGGTTAAGCATAGTAGAAGTGGTTATCTGGCTTGAATATGCATCATTTTTCTCATTCATCCACCATTTATCCAACTGTTTGTTGAGTTTGTAATGTTCCTGAGCATCTCTGATATACAACCTAGGAGATTTTCTTGGGGCGATAACATTAATTGGCGCTGTTTCCGGGGAGAGGAGAATTGAAGCTCAGCTTCCCTGGGAGAACGACACAGCTTCAAACTTTCATGATAGACAAGGTTTGAACACAGTTTCTGGTTGTAATCATCTATCTGGCGACTCCATTGGAGGAAGACCATCCTTTGGCGACTCCACATTGAAGTTCTGGTATGGTTAGTGAGGCATGCTCGGAGAAATCCTTAGAAACCGTCAGCTGAACCAGTTCCTGATCCTAAGAAAATCGTTCAGCAGAAGAAAATATCGCAGTAAAGAGCATCAAGATCAGGTAAGCCTTAAAGTTCCATGTATCTTTGTTAGTGAATGTCACCTTCAGAGATTCATTTAGCTCCTTAGTCATTCATTTCCCTTTCGGACATCAGTTGAAAGAAGCTTTCCATGTTGTCCATTACATTCCTCTGTTTCTGTCATTCTTTTCATTGATCCATTCCACTCAGTCTACCAGTATCCTTTCACTTACCTCAGTCATGGCAGGCCAGCAAGCCCTTACAAAGATAGAACGAATAGTTGCTGCTAGGTATGGACCCTTAGTCTTGCCTACACCTTTGAATGCCATGCCTACAGGAGACTATCACGAATTTATGCCAAATTTTACTGGTGCAGAAGGAGAATCAGCAGAAGAGCACCTCGAATATTTTTATTGTTATGTTGATAACCTAGATATTAATGAAGAGGATGTCTGGATGAGGGTTTTTGTCCAAAGCCTAGATGGGTAAGCTAGAAAATGGTTTAGAGAATTACCCCTTAGGTCTATTGCAGACATTAAGGCCCTAGATGATGTGTTCTTAAAGCACTAGGGGAATAATAAAGATCTACTCTTTTATCATGCTGAATTTGGGAACTTGCAGAGAGAAGATGGTGAGCTGTTGTCTGAATTTAACATCAAATTTAATTATATGTACAACAGAATGCCAGCTGAAGTAAGACCCACCCCTGCTTCTGCCATGCTCACTTATGCTAATGCCTTCGATTCTCAGTTTTGCCTGCTGCTAAGAGAAAGAAGATGTACTTCTTTGGTTGATATGCAAACTGCAGCCTTTGAAGTAGAAGCAAATATCATTGCTGCAGAGAGACTTGAAGGTGATGCTGAGAGGAGAAGTCAGGGAGGTGAATCTTCATCATCCTATGATTCTGAAATAGATGAATTGGCTAGGATGATAGAGTTTTTAACTTCTGAAGTTTCCAAACTAAAGGCCAAGCAGTATTCTAAAGAAGCAGGAGTTCCTTGTTCCATTTCCCTTCCAGCTCCAAATCCATTTAGAGGAACACAGGAGCAGATGCAGATTTTGCAAAGAAATAAGTTTACAAATGAAGACAAAGGGGTGAGGCCCCTTTTATAGAATATAGTCATGGAAGAAGTGCAGCATGAGGAGGAGGTCCATGGTTTGGAAGTTGTTCCTTTCTTAACCAGAGCTGCTTTTGAAGAGCATTATCCAAAGGCACTGCTCAGCAATTTGTTGTAGCTGCAGAACAACTTGACTAGCAGAGGCAGCCAGCAGATGATCCCTTCTTCCTCCAAGAATTTCTACTCGATGCTAGCTCACCTTCACATGGCTATGCAGGTCTACAAATTAGCCAGCGTGCTTTCATTCATAGCACAGTGATAAATTTGGGAGAAGTAAGCTCCCCATCATCTTTTGTCCCCCTGCCTGCTCAAAAGACAATCCCTGTTGCCCCTTAAGCACTGAGGCAAAACAAAATTCAATGCTCAAGGCTGAAGCTGATCATCTCAGTCTTGATATTCCGAAACCTACTAAGGTGGCCTCCACACAAATTGAGAGGGCAACTTTTCAGATGACAGAGGAAGAAAATGTACAGTTTTGGGATTCCTCCTTAGATGAGGATTGTTCAAAGAAAAATTCAGGAGCAGATAATGTTTCTGTGTCCCCTACACATGAACATATTTGTGCACCATTCATATTAATTGTGCAGGCCACAGATGATAAAAATGAGTACACAGCAACAATGATTATTCAGCAGGTGTACAAAGGCTCCTATGAAAAACATCCAAGGACGAGAGCACTCAGAAGGGAAATGAAATTTGATCCATATCTGCCTATTAAGCTCAAATGTCCTAAACTTTTTGAGGTAGAGGATCAAATAAATCCGGTCTTGCTGATCTATGATGAACCAGATGACAGGCAACAATTTTGATGGCCTAGTAAATTGGCAGTTTTTGAAGTTTTAAGTTTTCAGCCCGTAATAATTGTAAGCAATTTCTTTTTCAGTTTTAGGAGTAGACTTGGTTTGACTCCATGCCCAATGGATACTAGGCACAGTGTTTTAAGCTGGTTTTGCATGAAGGCATTGATCTGCAGGTTCTTGAGACCTCACTGGGAGGATCTCATCCCTAGAAGGAGCCAGTGTTAGCTCTGCTACATAATTTGGTTTTTTCCCGGTCAATGACAGCTTGGCCATGTTGTTGATGGTTAAAGAAAGCTTGCAGTGGTCTTCTCTTCCCTCCTCCTTCAGTTTTCTCTCACCCTCTTAAACCCATTATCTCTATTTCTTCCATAAAACCTCTCCTTTTCCTGTTTAAAACTCCCCGAAATCCATTAAAGACCATTTTCCTTGGCCCTCGGGCGTTCATTTCAAACGGTCATATGACCGTGATCGTGTGACTGTGTTCCTTTCTTAAGCTCTTTTGCTCATCGCTATCGCAAATCGCCCATATAAACCTAGCCGCAATCGCAGCCGTTGATTTTCCGATCTAACGGTCACCATTGATTGTTCCCGCACAATAAACCTCTTGCATGTTTCCTGCCATATAACCGTCCATCACCAGATCGATGGCTGACGCATTCCCCGATCGCGTGACTTGCGCACGCGTTAACCCGAAGCGGTAGCGGTTTTGGGCTGCCACGCGTCATGTTTTAACTAGATCACGCATTGTTATACGGAAACTGCCTACCCCCGATAGGCGATGTGGGGAATACCGCCCGCCTCCCAATACCGCTTCCGCGACCGTTAACCTATGCGCGCCTTCCGCTTGCGATCACCGTCGAATCTGTCGTGTCCAGATCTGACGACCCTGGTTGTTCCCGCCCACTTCCTCCTTATTTTTGTTCCTCCGATAGATCCCTGCCGTTGATCCATGCAATCCAACGACTAAGATTTATCCCTGGCCTGCTCTTACTTCCGCCATGAAATCTCAATTCCTTTTGACTGTCTCGAGCTCGCGAAGGACATCAACCATCAATTACCTGTACCCGGCATTCAATCTGCAGCTACCATATTCAAGGAACAGCACAGCCAAGGACGAGAAGGACAGCCTTGAGCATATAAACGCTGCTTTTCACCTGTTTTTGAAGTACAACAGAGTAGCAGAAAGGTCAATTTTGTCCATTAAAATCAGCAGATTGTATCAAAGACCATATCTAATTGTAAATGCGGTTGGTGGTTAGTTATGACCCCTCCACGCATAGGTAGCAGAGATTTTTTGTAAACAGACTCTATATATACCCAAAAACATAATGTAATCAGGTCGATGAGTGTTATTTTGGTGTAAACTTCAACTTCTGGAGATTGTAACTACTGTGATACCTGCAGCTTCTGGTCTTCATTTCTAGCTAATGCAAGCTTCTTTTGTTGTTAATTACTCACTTTCCACTTCTTCTTCTTTGTTCCAGGTTGTGCCTGCTATGTATTTATTCATGTGCTGTTGATGTTTAGCATTAGAGGGGCTGTCATCCCACCTCTGTGTTTGAATTTAGCATGTATCATTGAATTTATATGCAGGTTTCTGTTGTTTTAATGCCAGAGAGCTGTCATCCTGTCTGTGCATTAGGAAATAGATTTACAGACCTTTAAACTGGTTGCAGCTGGCCATCACAGGGTCCTGTGCATCTGCTGGTGTGATCAGTGTTCTCCATCATCACATTTTCCTTAAACTATCAGTAACTGGTGGTCTAAAGCCTTGTAGTCTGGGGGTGTTCACCCATGTCTGGGGTTAAGCATAGTAGAAGTGGTTATCTGGCTTGAATATGCATCATTTATCTCATTCATCCACCATTTATCCAACTGTTTGTTGAGTTCGTAATGTTCCCGAGCATCTCTGATATACAACCTATGAGAGTTTCTTGGGGTGATAACAGATATGACGACAGATGACAACGTCAAATTGTGATTTTAAAATAATTACTTCTTCCACCATATTTATGAGTGTGTGCACGTGACAATTTGACTATTGATTGAACCAATTTATGACAATTTTTGAATCACCAAAAATCTGTAGTCACTGACATTCGTTCTCTAAAGAGAAATGAGCAAACATCTAAGGTTGTTTAGTTCTCCATAATTGTTTGTACCTCTCCCTAACCCCATTTTCAGTTTGAAATAATGATCCTGATTTAAATACAACACTGCTCCTTCACCACATCCTTTTGGTTGTGTATGACCGTCAAAATAAGTCCATGGAAAGGACTTGTCGGTGAATTTTGTATTTATAATCTGGTGCCTCTAGTTTTGTTCATCTTTGAGGACCAAGTTATAAGTTGCCATTGTATAGGAACAAGTGAAATTCCAATTTTTATTTTTATCTTGAACTTTTTTTTGGTTTCCACCAAACCAAGTACCCCAATATACCAACGGAACAAATTCCAGAGCTTTATGGGTTGAACCTATTCCACCATAATTCCCAAGCTTCTTAAATTGTCTCTCTTTACTACCTAATATTCATTGCCAACCTTTAATTTAATATGATATATTTTTTAAAAAAACCTATAATTTAATTAAATAATTAATTAATAAACAATGATTAGATAAAAATAAAATAATAAAATAAAAATATATTAAATTAAATTAATGTAACATAGAGTTAAAATTACCCAAAATTAATAAAATATAATTACATAAAGTTTTATTTACGCGTAAATCTATAAGCAAGCATGGGACTTGCATGAGGTCTCGGGCCAGCGTGTAGCCCTTCCAAATTGAAATAATAATAAATATATATATATATATATACAAAAGACCCTCATTTGATGGTTGTCGCTCATTTTTCTTCACCTCCTCAAGGTTCCGGACCTGGTTCAAGGATAATGATGGCTTCCTCATCAGCGTGCTAATGCAAATAAATCAATGGAAGTCACTTCTCTACAACATTCTTAGGAGCTCCATTCAGAGTTGGGCAGGTTACGACAGTCGTGTAGAGTTTGCTCACCATACTGTTTTTTATTTTTATTTTGGGGATTCGTAACTGCAAAAATAAATGCCCACTGTGCATTCTTTTTTTCATTCCCTATTTGTTTTTTTTTTTTTCGGTTCATTATCTTGTAAATTCTGGCTTTCTATTGAAGAGTAATGGTTTGTTTTTTATTTTATTTTACTTATCATCTTGTCGCTTGTAAGTATAACTCAATCGGTATTGCGTTGATGTTGATGGTTAATTAGTTTTATTATTATTATTATTATTAAAAATTGAACTAGATAAAATTTATATTATAAAATTGATATAATTTAATTTTTGAAATATATTAATTTAATTTATTGAAAGTTTCATTGATTCCTATAAATTTCCTATTATTGTGTAATTATGTTTTTGCCGCAGTGAGGTCTTTGCATTAATGTGGCCGTTATACAAAATAAATGAGTATTAAATGGGTGAAAGCATTGGCCATCCAGCCCAGTTGGGGAGTGGGCAAACCTCAAAGATACTCGAGATTTTTTTATTAACCAATGTGTCATAGAGACATTAACATCGCTACCGCCAAAATTATATTACGTGAAATTATCGTGTGACAGACAAGTGTATGTACAAGATGACTTAACTCGCATGTAATTAAGATAAAAATGAGTACGGATAATTAGGGTAGTTTAAAAGTTCAAAGCTTATATGGGTAAGAATTTTGAAATTATGGAAACTTTGCATTTTTATTTAAAATTAAATGATTAATTTATGAATTTAATAATTTGAATATTTTTTTGTTTTAATATACTTAAGGAGTTCATGGAAGGTAAAAGATTTTGTTGCGTGCGTATCAAAATGTTATTAATGGGTATGGCCTATCACTTTTAGAAAGAGATATAATCTTTTTTGTTTTAATATACTTAAGGACATCATGGAAGGTAAAAGATTTTGTGGTATGCGTATCAAAATGTTATTAATGGGTATGTCCTATCACTTTTAGAAAGAGATATAATGATATTATATCCATGTTTTTCCACTTATGAAAAATAAAAGCAAAATTTTTTATTTCAAAATTATTAAAAATTGTAACATTTTATTATTAAAATAATTATTTTCCATATTCATTTTCGATGGTGCATTTCTTTCCCTCACGAGCAGGAAATGCACTCGACTCTGAAAACTCACAAAACTCACACAAGACTTTTGGACTCTCTAAACTCCGATGCCAAACAAATGAGCCTTACCTTTCTTTTATAAGAAGAGAAGAGGGGACAAACATTATTGTTGGTCGGAGAGAAAAGACTTAAAGCTAAAGGAATCATTGCTTTTCAGTCTTTATCAGAGCGACGTCCGCACAAAGATTCGGGTCCATAAGATAGACCGAATAATTGCTTTCGGGTAACGCTAAGATATTGTCTGTAAAGTAGATTCTTGTACCTAAAGTAAAACTGACAGATATCATGACTCTGTACACAGTGGATGCTTTTGTACTAAAGCCCACGAGAAAAGACTAATAGAGAATATTACACTGTGGAGGCTTTTGAACAGTAAAGCCCACGGGAAAACTGGTCACAATTAAGCCCTTGTGACTGGTACGAATCAAAATACAGTCAGATCAGGGAATCTGCCTCTTTTGTAAAGTATATCATCACATGCTTTGGTGTAGATCCGGCGAACTATCATTGGTTTCCCAAGGATAATTTGATGCTGAACTTTGGTTAGGATATACCATTCTAAATGCTCTCTCATATACTCTTGGAGTGAGTAATTTATTCTATGAAATGGATCCCACTCCTTGACTGTCATTTCTTTGACCGTCTTATAGATGCTATGAAAACATTCCCCAATATTATTTTCAAAACATTTATCACAGTATTTTCTTTCGTAATTTTCATGATATATTGGGTCCATAGCGGTCCTGCTTACTCCATAATCTGTCCACCAATTCTGAAACCACTGACATTGTTGATTTCGTTGGGATGCTGCCAGCGTACTAAATTTCAGCTTTGTATAATGGGTCTCCTCTTTATCATCAACATTTAGGAAGTCCCACCATAACTTCTTGTAGTCTGCAAAATCATAAACGGTGTCAGGAAAAATTACCCTGGGATCATTTCTGGGCCACCTGGCACATGGTTGGACAGGGAATTGCCCTGGTTCATTCCACAAATCTCTTGTCCGGTAGATACAATAGTAGCTTTCATAAACTCCTGTACTGCGGCCTCCATGGTACCAAATGCCGGCAATATCATGAAAATTTTGTTCTAGGACCCGACGAGCAGTCCCGGCGTCTGCTTTTGCTTTGTCATATATCATATCATGGATCCATTTTCTGCCCTTAGGGTAGACTTTTCTTTCAGGTACATAGTGCTGAAGGTCGGTGTGAGGCTGCAAATTTGCATCAAGGACTTTTGTATTCCTTAGTTGCCATGTGGGTCTCCAGTTATTTTTGTATGTTTCCCAGTCTTGATCATCTGGGATGGTTCTCAAGACTTCTTGCTTTTGCTGCTGGTCCCATTCAGTAATAATCATCATAACATGTGCTTCCTTTTGATCAATGTATTCTCGGCTAAGAAAGTCAGGAAGACTGTTATCTTTACCTTTGATATGTTCCACTGAAAAATCAAAATTTGCAAAGAGTGCCTGCCATCTAGCAAACTTTGCTTCTCCAGCCTTTTTGATATCTTTGGATAAAACTTTCTGCAGTGCTGAAGCATCTGTTCTAAGAAGAAAAGGCTTGTTTATCAGATAAACTTCGAATTTGCTTATACAATTCCATGCTGCCTTTACTTCTCTTTCAATGACAGAATAGTTTTGTTCTGCTGAATTCCAAACCCCTGAAGCAAATTGCACGACTTGTTCTTCTTTGCCAATTCTTTGTTTCAGGATTCCTCCCCACCCAATATTACTAGCATCAGATTGAACTATCTTAAAAGCCTGGTCATCAGCTACATACAATATAGGTAAAGATTTTACCTTGGCTTTAATTTCTTGGACTGCCCTGGTGTGGAGGTCTGACCATTCAGGGGGATTTTTACCAAGCCTTTTGTTGAGCACCTTCCTGTCGCTGGCACAATCCTGGTAGAAATTGCTGACATAATTTAGGCATCCCAGAAACCTTTGCAACTGTGTCTTATCTTTAAGCACATCTGGGAATTTGTCTGCAAATTCAATGGCATGTTGTTGCAGAGAAATTTGCCCGTTACAAATTGTGTGTCCCAAGAATTTTATAGAAGTCTGGAACACTTCTATTTTCTTCTTGCTCAGTACAAGTCCATTTCTCTGAACTAATTTCATAAAAGTATTTACATGTTTAAAATGGTCATCAATGTTTTTGGAAAAAATTAAAACATCATCAATATAAACAATCAGCCAGTCAAAATATGGCTTGAAGATATCATCCATGACTTTCTGAAACTTTGAGGGAGCATTTTTTAGACCAAATGGCATGACATTCCATTCATAATGCCCTGCTGGAATGCTAAAAGCAGTCTTAAACTTATCAGCTTCATCAATGGCACCCTGCCAAAATCCTGCTTTTAAATCAAACTTTGAAAATATCTTAGCACCTGCAATTCTTCTGATCAAATCTCCCTTGTGCGATATTAGGTAGGTGTCATCTGCCAGAACTGAATTCAGAGGCTTATAATTTATTACAAGTCTAGGAATACCTCTAATCTGTTCAGCTCTTTTATTCACATAGAATCCATAGCAATTCCAGGGGCTATTGGATTCTCTGATTAATTTTCTGTTAAGCAATTGCTGGATTTCTTCTTGGCAAAGTTCTCTATATTCTTTGCTCATTGGGATGGCTCTACTCTTACAGGGTTTTCCAGTATACCCTTCTTTGTAAGGCAATTTGATAGTATGCTGTTTTCTGTGCCAGAAAGCATTTGGTTCTTCTGAACAGCATGTTTCCTCCAATTTTTCTTTCAGGTCCTGGATTTTTCTTTTGACTTGTGGCAGTTTTAGCTGTTCTTCAATCCTCAGTGTGCCTTTCAGATCCTTGAGATCTGACAATAGAGATTCTGCTCTATCCAATTTTTGCATAGCTTGGACCATTGTTGAAATCCTTGGACTTGAAACATAAGGAAGTTCAATTCTTTTTCTTTTGCCTTTTGATGTGGGCACTGAAATGAAATAGCCAGCTCTTCTTCCTTTCAGCCTAGCTGAGCCATGGGGTTCTACTGCAGCTAAAAAGACATTTCCTAATATACAATCGACAAGGATGTCTACAATGGCAAACTTCATATATACACAGTGGGTATCAAAACATAATGACGCTCTAGGAATTTCATATTTGAGTTTTTTGTTTCCTAGTCCTACAACTTCCCTTTCAGCTGAAACCCAATATTTGGCTGGAACATTCTTAATGTTAAGAATGTTAATATCTGCACCAGAATCTAATAATGCAGTCATGTGAAAGATTTGTCCTTGGATACAGATTTTTACCTTGACATGGTGTTGCTGGTAGGTGATGGTGAACAACCTCATATCTTTGAAACCAAAATTTGGGTCTTGCATTCCTTCAGCAACTTGCATTTCTTGATGATATGTTGTAGGATTCCAGGAATCTTCTTCTTTCTCTTCTGCATTTCTTTTTCCTTTTTGTATTTCTGCAATCTGAGCTTTAATTGCAGAGATTTCTGCTTTAAGATGGTGAATTTCACCACTTACTTCTCCAAGAGTAAGTGACCTTACTCTTCCTGGTTTTTGATGATGCATTTGAAATGATTTAGTATTTCTTTCGTAAGATGCATCAATAAACAAAGGCTTCTTACCTGATTCTTTAGAAGCTTTGGTTTTGAGCTGGTCAGTGAAAGCTTCAATCAGGCGATTCTTCATGTCTCCTTCCTCCATTGCCCTTATTTGAGATAAAATCTTCAATTCTGCTTCTTCTTCAGTAGATGCCATGAGAAATTTTTCTTTTGGAGGCTTAAGCCTTTCTTCTTCACTGGAGCTGGTGTAGTACTCAGAATCATCTTCATATAAAGCATGGCAAACACACTCCTCTGGATCTGAACACGGACATTCTGATGAGTCTGAACCAGAATATTGTCCCATGTTAGCATGCAATTCTTCTTCTGATGTAGAACTAAAAGAATCAAGCGAATATTCTTCTAGCTGGTGCTGCTGGGCTGTATCTCTGATGGAAAGATTTGGGCATCTTTCTGTAACATGTGTCTTGGATTTGCATCTAAGACAAAAAATAGGTCCTGAATGTTCTTGCTTGACTTGCTTGGACTTCTGAGCATAAACAGTTGTTTTCTTTCCTTTATTCAGCTTTGATTCTTTTCCTTGGGGACATCTGGAAGCTGTATGCCCATTCTGACCACACAACCAACAAGTGATTTTATTCCATTTTTCTTGTTTGTTTGAATGCAAATGAATATCAGAGGGGCCGTAGTAATGAGTCTTTGGAATATATCTGTAATGACCCTTCTTTTTATATCTCTGACTTCTATCCTTTGTGAGATATTTCCTTTTATCCTTTGGATAGTTTTTCTTATTTCTGTAGAAAGTCTCTCTAAATTCTCTTTTGGCCTTCTTTCTGGACTTTCTTTTCTTAACCAAAGGATCATCTACTGTGAGTCCATACTTGCTGCAGATGGACTTTTTGTCTGGCAATCTTGATAGCTTTTCAAGAGCCTTGTTAACCTTTGAACTGGTACAAAGACTTACCAGTGTCTTTGTAATATGAGAATATATCTCACCCCATGTGTAAGATTCAAAAGGTAACTGAAAAATCTCTTGCATCCTGATGTAATCAACAAATCTAGAGGGTAAAGCAGCAAGATATACCTGTTTCCAGAGCAAATTCTTGGAGTCTTTTACCTCATAAATCTGCTGCATCCAATCTCTATGAAAATCATCAAATTGTGACATTTTATGGCACTTGAGGTTCATAAGAATAACCTCATGTTTATTGGCTATCTCTGTTTCACTTCCACACCAATGTTCCAGAATCATTGATGTCAATGCACCAATCATATTGCTAATAACAGTGCCATCTGGATTGTGAATAACATCTCCTTTCTCATCTTTGAGAACTTTTGCTTCCATGGTTTCAATGAGCTTAGGAGAAGATTCAGTCTCCCACCATCTGAGGAGAGTACCTGTAAAACATTGAATGATGGTTCTGCAAGCATCTATTTCAGACTTGCCTCTGAGACACATGAGTTTATATTCAGTATACATCAAATCTATCATTTGGCGAATTTGGCCAATACTCATGTTGTCTATGTTCCATTCTCTATGAGAATCAGGGAAGAATGTATGAGCTTCAGGCATTTTCCCTTTTCCTTCTATGTCAGGAGCAGAATATCTAGAAAATCTATGTTCCAGAGGTTCATAGATTGGAAGAATTTGTGTTTCTGGTGATTTCTGCTCTTTTTCTGCTTCTGCCTCTGTTTCCTTAAATAAGGAAGCAATACTAATATGTTCTGATTCATCAGCTCCAGATGATGAGGCAATTTCTTTAGGAAACAATAGAGGAAATTTCTGAACATTTCTCACAGGATTTTCAATCTTTATATTTCTCTTTACCAGGAAAGAATTTGGAACTGGCTTTTCAAATTTTGTCAACTGTATCCTTTCAATCTTTGTAGTTAAGCCAGTAAGGAGAGTCTTAGTTACACCTATGTGTCCAACTAAGTTTTCTCCAACTTCTTCTATCTTGCTCAATGATTCTCTGGTATAAGAGTGAGTCATGCTGGAATCAAACTGCAAATTATTTAAGCAACTATTTACACTATTTAATGAAGATTGTACAACATCTATCTGCTTTTTTACATCTTCTGTTTTTGCTACATTCATTTCCAAGCCTTTGATAGTAGTATTGGTCCAATTTAATTGTTCACTGGCTTTTTGGATTCTACCATCAATGCCTAAAGCATTGTCATCCTTTTGGACCAGCGGAATGGCCTTGGCTCCATTTGTGCTTTCTCCTAAAATAATTCCTTTATAAGGAGGAAATGTAGTAGGAGTTTCTATTTTTGATCCATCAAGTGCAGTCCATCCATGTTTATCAATTGAAGTGCCAGAAGTAGTTCCAGTGAAAACATTTATAGGAGCAATTGTATCCTTCCATGAATAGAAAGATATCCAGGTGTTATTTGCTTCCATATAATGTTTCCAATCAGTTGCCAACAGTCTTTTTTGTTCAGGGGTGCATGCTTGGTCAAACTCTTCTGCCTGAGGATTTGTATACAAATCCCAATTCAGCATATCTTTCATCCATTTGGCACTAATTTCTGACTTCAAGCATCCATCCATAAGCGCAAAGAACTTATGCATTTCCATAACTGCTGGCTTTTTACAATCAGAAGGAATTTGTTTAAATCTGCATTCTGGAATTAACTGTGATTGCTCAAGTTTTCCTAGTCCATATCTTGGTTTTGATGGTCTCATCAAGCAAGTCATCTCAGTGAGCCTAGGATCTTCTTCTTCAACTATTATCATGAGGACATGGTCTGAATCTGGCTCTAGCTCATGTGGGAAGGGAATATCAGAGCATTTAGGATTCGGACATGAATTGATAGAAGTAGAAGGTGGAGCAATACCAGTTCTTGGATTATGATGCAGATGAACCTTTTGTTCGGCTAATGTAAGCAGATTTATGGTTTCTTCACAGTCTGGACATTTTACTTCTAAGGAAGAAAAATTTACAAGCTGAGCTAATTCATACAACTGGTTATGTCTACAGAAAGATGAGGATGAGCAGGCGGTATCCACAGTGGAAGGATCTCTGTAGTATTTGGAAGATTTACAAGCAGCATCAATTCTTCGACGATCAATGGTTGATCTTCGGGGAAAAGAAATGATTGCACTAGAAGCATTTTCAGAAATATTTGCAGAGGTGATATTTCTCGGTACATGAGGTCTAGAATGGTTTACAACCCAATGTTCTGGAAACTGCAAGTCTTCCCATTTAATTAACAGATGTTCAACCTTTTGGTTTTTGGGATCTGTTTTGACGACAACACTGGACTTGGAGTCTCTACTGGGTGTATGATGGATAGCAGGCCACAGAGTATTTGTATGTCTAAAACAGGCTTTAGTCTGTATGGCTATATTATTCCTCTTTTTCTTCATATCAAATCCCATCGTTTGGATCTGTAGCTGTAGGATCTCTTCAATGGTTTCATCATAGACATACACAAAGAAATTTGGAAAGCAGTCGAAATAGACGGGACCATCAGTCAAAGGGGCCACAATACCTCCAATAATGGAATCTGTATACTTATTGTGCGTCATGTCTCTTACAGTAGCAAGCAAAAAAGCATGTAATCCTTTATGGATTAAAGGATTGATTCCAACCCGAATACATCCTAGGTGCAAATAATTTGTTTTTAGCTTCTTTGCTTCTGCTTGTAAGGCTTTAGGATTGAGCAGAGATATAGTCTGGATACTATCGGAGTTTTCTTGAACTTGACTGACAGATTCTTTAATACTTATCCTAGAAGCAGCAATTAAATGGAAAGGAGCTAAGTCACTGTAAACTTCTGAGGGGGTTATTGCGGGCAATTCCCATCGGGCAGAGGGCTGAGTTTCTTCATAGGTAAGTTCAGCAGAGTTAAGAGTTCTACTTGAACTACTAGCAAACATATCCCTAAGGGGATTTTCCTCAGCTTGAGAATCTCTCTCTTCAAGTTCTCGGAAAGAAACAGACTTCCTGAACGATTCCATTTCTGAATAAGAGTACTTTAGTTTTTAGAGTACCAACCTCAAGAACCAGACGTTACTGGCTCTGATACCAATTTTATGCAGGGGCTCCTGTCACGAGCTTGCAACTTGTTGTGGATCTTGAGGTTGGTACTCTAAAAACTAAAGTACTCTTATTCAGAAATGGAATCGTTTAGGAAGTCTGTTTCTTTCCAAGAACTTGAAGAGAGAGATTCTCAAGCTGAGGAAAATCCCCTTAGGGATATGTTTGCTAGTAGTTCAAGTAGAACTCTTAACTCTACTGAACTTACCTATGAAGAAACTCAGCCCTCTGCCCGATGGGAATTGCCCGCAATAACCCCCTCAGAAGTTTACAGTGACTTAGCTCCTTTCCATTTAATTGCTGCTTCTAGGATAAGTATTAAAGAATCTGTCAGTCAAGTTCAAGAAAACTCTGATAGTATCCAGACTATATCTCTGCTCAATCCTAAAG
This sequence comes from Pinus tabuliformis, assembly GCA_031772625.1. Taxonomy (NCBI): domain Eukaryota; kingdom Viridiplantae; phylum Streptophyta; class Pinopsida; order Pinales; family Pinaceae; genus Pinus; species Pinus tabuliformis. The sequence goes on along the minus strand of CM062807.1, from coordinate 637,374,857 downwards.
CCTTGCAAGCAGAAGCAAAGAAGCTAAAAACAAATTATTTGCACCTAGGATGTATTCGGGTTGGAATCAATCCTTTAATCCATAAAGGATTACACACTTTTGTGCTTGCTACTGTAAGAGACATGACGCACAATAAGTATACAGATTCCATTATTGGAGGTATTGTGGCCCCTTTGTCTGATGGTCCAGTCTATTTCGACTGCTTTCCAAATTTCTCTGTGTATGTCTATGATGAAACCATTGAAGAGATCCTGCAGCTGCAGATCCAAACGATGGGATTTGATATGAAGAAAAAGAGGAATAATATAGCCATACAGACTAAAGCCTGTTTTAGACATACAAATACTCTGTGGCCTGCTATCCGTCATACACCCAGTAGAGACTCCAAGTCCAGTGTTGTCGTCAAAACAGATCCCAAAAACCAAAAGGTTGAACATCTGTTAATTAAATGGGAAGACTTGCAGTTTCCAGAACATTGGGTTGTAAACCATTCTAGACCTCATGTACCGAGAAATATCACCTCTGCAAATATTTCTAAAAATGCTTCCAGTGCAATCATTTCTTTTCCCCAAAGATCAACCATTGATCATCGAAGAATTGATGTTGCTTGTAAATCTTCCAAATACTACAGAGATCCTTCCACTGTGGATACCGCCTGCTCATCCTCGTCTTTCTGTAGACATAACCAGCTGTATGAATTAGCTCAACTTGTAAATTTTTCTTCCTTAGAAGTAAAATGTCCAGACTGTGAAGAAACCATAAATCTGCTTACATTAGCCGAACAAAAGGTTCATCTGCATCATAATCCAAGAACTGGTATTGCTCCACCTTCTACTTCTATCAATTCATGTCCGAATCCTAAATGCTCTGATATTCCCTTCCCACATGAGCCAGAGCCAGATTCAGACCATGTCCTCATGATAACAGTTGAAGAAGAAGATCCTAGGCTCACTGAGATGACTTGCTTGATGAGACCATCAAAACCAAGATATGGACTAGGAAAACTTGAGCAATCACAGTTAATTCCAGAATGCAGATTTAAACAAATTCCTTCTGATTGTAAAAAGCCAGCAGTTATGGAAATGCATAAGTTCTTTGCGCTTATGGATGGATGCTTGAAGTCAGAAATTAGTGCCAAATGGATGAAAGATATGCTGAATTGGGATTTGTATACAAATCCTCAGGCAGAAGAGTTTGACCAAGCATGCACCCCTGAACAAAAAAGACAGTTGGCAACTGATTGGAAACATTATATGGAAGCAAATAACACTTGGATATCTTTCTATTCATGGAAGGATAAAATTGCTCCTATAAATGTTTTCACTGGAACTACTTCTGGCACTTCAATTGATAAACATGGATGGACTGCACTTGATGGATCAAAGGTAGAAACTCCTACTACATTTCCTCCTTATAAAGGAATTATTTTAGGAGAAAGCACAAATGCAGCCAAAGCCATTCCCCTGGTCCAAAAGGATGACAATGCTTTAGGCATTGATGGGAGAATCCAAAAAGCCAGTGAACAATTAAATTGGACCAATACTGCTATCAAAGGCTTGGAAATGAATGTAGCAAAAACAGAAGATGTAAAGAAGCAGATAGATGTTGTACAGTCTTCATTGAATAGTGTAAATAGTTGCTTAAATAATTTGCAGTTTGATTCCAGCATGACTCACTCTTATACCAGAGAATCATTGAGCAAGATAGAAGAAGTTGGAGAAAACTTAGTTGGACACATAGGTGTAACTAAGACTCTCCTTACTGGCTTAACTGCAAAGATTGAAAGGATACAGTTGACAAAATTTGAAAAGCCAGTTCCAAATTCTTTCCTGGTAAAGAGAAATATAAAAATTGAAAATCCTGTGAGAAATGTCCAGAAATTTCCTCTATTGTTTCCTAAAGAAATTTCCTCATCATCTGGAGCTGATGAATCAGAACATATTAGTATTGCTTCCTTATTTAAGGAAACAGAGGCAGAAGCAGAAAAAGAGCAAAAATCACCAGAAACACAAATTCTTCCAATCTATGAACCTCTGGAACATAGATTTTCTAGATATTCTGCTCCTAACATAGAAGGAAAAGGGAAAATGCCTGAAGCTCATACTTTCTTCCCTGATTCTCACAGAGAATGGAACATAGACAACATGAGTATTGGCCAAATTCGCCAAATGATAGATTTGATGTATACTGAATATAAACTCATGTGTCTCAGAGGCAAGTCTGAAATAGATGCTTGCAGAACCATCATTCAATGTTTTACAGGTACTCTCCTCAGATGGTGGGAGACTGAATCTTCTCCTAAGCTCATTGAAACCATGGAAGCAGAAGTTCTCAAAGATGAGAAAGGAGATGTTATTCACAATCCAGATGGCACTGTTATTAGCAATATGATTGGTGCATTGACATCAATGATTCTGGAACATTGGTGTGGAAGTGAAACAGAGATAGCCAATAAACATGAGGTTATTCTTATGAACCTCAAGTGCCATAAAATGTCACAATTTGATGATTTTCATAGAGATTGGATGCAGCGGATTTATGAGGTAAAAGACTCCAAGAATTTGCTCTGGAAACAGGTATATCTTGCTGCTTTACCCTCTAGATTTGTTGATTACATCAGGATGCAAGAGATTTTTCAGTTACCTTTTGAATCTTACACATGGGGTGAGATATATTCTCATATTACAAAGACATTGGTAAGTCTTTGTACCAGTTCAAAGGTTAACAAGGCTCTTGAAAAGCTATCAAGATTGCCAGACAAAAAGTCCATCTGCAGCAAGTATGGACTCACAGTAGATGATCCTTTGGTTAAGAAAAGAAAGTCCAGAAAGAATGCCAAAAGAGAATTTAGAGAGACTTTCTACAGAAATAAGAAAAACTATCCAAAGGATAAAAGGAAATATCTCACAAAGGATAGAAGTCAGAGATATAAAAAGAAGGGTCATTACAGATATATTCCAAAGACTCATTACTACGGCCCCTCTGATATTCATTTGCATTCAAACAAACAAGAAAAATGGAATAAAATCACTTGTTGGTTGTGTGGTCAGAATGGGCATACAGCTTCCAGATGTCCCCAAGGAGAAGAATCAAAGCTGAATAAAGGAAAGAAAACAACTGTTTATGCTCAGAAGTCCAAGCAAGTCAAGCAAGAACATTTAGGACCTATTTTTTGTCTTAGATGCAAATCCAAGACACATGTTACAGAAAGATGCCCAAATCTTTCCATCAGAGATACAGCCCAGCAGCACCAGCTAGAAGAATCTTCTCTTGATTCTTTTAGTTCTACATCAGAAGAAGAATTGCATGCTAACATGGGACAATATTCTGGTTCAGACTCATCAGAATGTCCGTGTTCAGATCCAGAGGAGTGTGTTTGCCATGCTTTATATGAAGATGATTCTGAGTACTACACCAGCTCCAGTGAAGAAGAAAGGCTTAAGCCTCCAAAAGAAAAAGTTCTCATGGCCTCCACTGAAGAAGAAGCAGAAATGAAGATTTTATCTCAAATAAGGGCAATGGAGGAAGGAGACATGAAGAATCGCCTGATTGAAGCTTTCACTGACCAGCTCAAAACCAAAGCTTCTAAAGAATCAGGTAAGAAGCCTTTGTTTATTGATGCATCTTACGAAAGAAATACTAAATCATTTCAAATGCATCATCAAAAACTAGGAAGAGTAAGGTCACTTACTCTTGGAGAAGTAAGTGGTGAAATTCACCATCTTAAAGCAGAAATCTCTGCAATTAAAGCTCAGATTGCAGAAATACAAAAAGGAAAAAGAAATGCAGAAGAGAAAGAAGAAGATTCCTGGAATCCTACAGCATATCATCAAGAAATGCAAGTTGCTGAAGGAATGCAAGACCCAAATTTCGGTTTCAAAGATATGAGGTTGTTCACCATCACCTACCAGCAACACCATGTCAAGGTAAAAATCTGTATCCAAGGACAAATCTTTCACATGACTGCATTATTAGATTCTGGTGCAGATATTAACATTCTTAACATTAAGAATGTTCCAGCCAAATATTGGGTTTCAGCTGAAAGGGAAGTTGTAGGACTAGGAAACAAAAAACTCAAATATGAAATTCCTAGAGCGTCATTATGTTTTGATACCCACTGTGTATATATGAAGTTTGCCATTGCAGACATCCCTGTCGATTGTATATTAGGAAATGTCTTTTTAGCTGCAGTAGAACCCCATGGCTCAGCCAGGCTGAAAGGAAGAAGAGCTGGCTATTTCATTTCAGTGCCCACATCAAAAGGCAAAAGAAAAAGAATTGAACTTCCTTATGTTTCAAGTCCAAGGATTTCAACAATGGTCCAAGCTATGCAAAAATTGGATAGAGCAGAATCTCTATTGTCAGATCTCAAGGATCTGAAAGGCACACTGAGGATTGAAGAACAGATAAAACTACCACAAGTCAAAAGAAAAATCCAGGACCTGAAAGAAAAATTGGAGGAAACATGTTGTTCAGAAGAACCAAATGCTTTCTGGCACAGAAAATAGCATACTATCAAATTGCCTTACAAAGAAGGGTATACTGGAAAACCCTGTAAGAGCAGAGCCATCCCAATGAGCAAAGAATATAGAGAACTTTGCCAAGAAGAAATCCAGCAATTGCTTAACAGAAAATTAATCAGAGAATCCAATAGCCCCTGGAATTGCTATGGATTCTATGTGAATAAAAGAGTTGAACAGATTAGAGGTATTCCTAGACTTGTAATAAATTATAAGCCTCTAAATTCAGTTCTGGCAGATGACACCTACCCAATTCCGCACAAGGGAGATTTGATCAGAAGAATTGCAGGTGCCAAGATATTTTCAAAGTTTGATTTAAAAGCAGGATTTTGGCAGGTTGCCATTGATGAAGCTGATAAATTTAAGACTGCTTTTAGCATTCCAGCAGGGCATTATGAATGGAATGTCATGCCATTCGGTCTCAAAAATGCTCCCTCAAAGTTTCAGAAAGTCATGGATGATATCTTCAAGCCATATTTTGACTGGCTGATTGTTTATATTGATGATGTTTTAATTTTTTCCAAAAACATTGATGACCATTTTAAACATGTAAATACTTTTATGAAATTAGTTCAGAGAAATGGACTTGTACTGAGCAAGAAGAAAATAGAAGTGTTCCAGACTTCTATAAAATTCTTTGGACACACAATTTGTAACGGGCAAATTTCTCTGCAACAACATGCCATTGAATTTGCAGACAAATTCCCAGATGTGCTTAAAGATAAGAAACAATTGCAAAGGTTTCTGGGATGCCTAAATTATGTCAGCAATTTCTACCAGGATTGTGCCAGCGACAGGAAGGTGCTCAACAAAAGGCTTGGTAAAAATTCCCCTGAATGGTCAGACCTCCACACCAGGGCAGTCCAAGAAATTAAAGCCAAGGTAAAATCTTTACCTATATTGTATGTAGCTGATGACCAGGCTTTTAAGATAGTTCAATATGATACTAGTAATATTGGGTGGGGAGGAATCCCGAAACAAAGAATTGGCAAAGAAGAACAAGTCGTGCAATTTGCTTCAGGGGTTTGGAATTCAGCAGAACAAAACTATTATGTCATTGAAAGAGAAGTAAAGGCAACACGGAATTGTATAAGCAAATTCGAAGTTTATCTGATAAACAAGCCTTTTCTTCTTAGAACAGATGCTTCAGCACTGCAGAAAGTTTTATCCAAAGATATCAAAAAGGCTGGAGAAGCAAAGTTTGCTAGATGGCAGGCACTCTTTGCAAATTTTGATTTTTCAATGGAACATATCAAAGGTAAAGATAACAGTCTTCCTGACTTTCTTAGCCGAGAATACATTGATCAAAAGGAAGCACATGTTATGATGATTATTACTGAATGGGACTAGCAGCAAAAGCAAGAAGTCTTGAGAACCATCCCAGATGATCAAAACTGGGAAACATACAAAAATAACTGGAGACCCACATGGAAACTAAGGAATACAAAAGTCCTTGATGCAAATTTGCAGCCTCACACTGACCTTCAACACTATGTACCTGAAAGAAAAGTCTACCCTAAGGGCAGAAAATGGATCCATGATATGATATATGACAAAGCAAAAGCAGACGCCGGGACTGCTCGTCGGGTCCTAGAACAAAATTTTCATGATATTGCCGGCATTTGGTACCATGGAGGCCGTAGTACAGGAGTTTATGAAAGCTACTATTGTATCTACCGGACAAGAGATTTGTGGAATGAACCAAGGCAATTCCCTGTCCAACCATGTGCTAGGTGGCCCAGAAATGATCCCAGGGTAATTTTTCCTGACACCGTTTATGATTTTGCAGACTACAAGAAGTTATGGTGGGACTTCCTAAATGTTGATGATAAAGAGGAGACCCATTATACAAAGCTGAAATTTAGTACGCTGGCAGCATCCCAACGAAATCAACAATGTTAGTGGTTTCAGAATTGGTGGACAGATTATGGAGTAAGCAGGACCGCTATGGACCCAATATATCATGAAAATTACGAAAGAAAATACTGTGATAAATGTTTTGAAAACAATATTGGGGAATGTTTTCATAGCATCTATAAGACAGTCAAGGAGTGGGATCCATTTCATAGAATAAATTACTCACTCCAAGAGTATATGAGAGAGCATTTAGAATGGTATATCCTAACCAAAGTTCAACATCAAATTATCCTTGGGAAACCAATGATAGTTCGCCGGATCTACACCAAAGCATGTGATGATATACTTTACAAAAGAGGTAGATTCCCTGATCTGAATGTATTTTGATTCGTACCAATCACAAGGGCTTAATTGTGACCAGTTTTCCCGTGGGCTTTACTGTTCAAAAGCCTCCACAGTGTAATATTCTCTATTAGTCTTTTCTCGTGGGCTTTAGTACAAAAGCATCCACTGTGTACAGAGTCATGATATCTGTCAGTTTTACTTTAGGTACAAGAATCTACTTTACAGACAATATCTTAGCGTTACCCGAAAGCAATTATTCGGTCTATCTTATGGACCCGAATCTTTGTGCGGACGTCGCTCTGATAAAGACTGAAAAGCAATGATTCCTTTAGCTTTAAGTCTTTTCTCTCTGACCAACAATAATGTTTGTCCCCTCTTCTCTTCCTATAAAAGAAGGGTAAGGCTCATTTGTTTGGCATCGGAGTTTAGAGAGTCCAAGAGTCTTGTGTGAGTTTTGTGAGTTTTCAGAGTCGAGTGTATTTCCTGCTCTGCATCTGCGGACCTAAGGGTCTGATCTGCTTGCACCACGAAAGATTCACTCAAGTCCTTAGGTGGTTTGGAAGCCTGCGCATCAGTGTGCTCGGCACTGGTGAGAACCTAAAGTGGCTGAACCATTAGAAGAGTCTTTCAGTTTGTAAATGTTTGTTAAAGATTTCTGAGGCAGAGTCTGTCTATCGCCAGGTAGCCTCCGGTAATACTTGTTCTTTTTGAACAGTAGAAAGTCCGGTAAAAGCGACGACAGTCAATCTCTGTAAAGAAATTCTCTCTCTGTAATACTTTGAGTTTCTGCAATAAAATGAGTACACCATATTTCTGCAGTCGAGTATCTCTGTGATTTTAAAAGTCTGCTGTGATAGTAGTTCTGTTGAGCTTTCGTCCGAAGTTCGCCAAAGGATCGAAGGGACACCAAGGCTGTTGTAAGGCATGGAAGCTGTTGTGTAAGCCGAAAGCGTGTGAAAGATCTGAGTAGGTTCACCACTGGTTCACCAGGAGTTGGCCATCAACACTAACGAAGAGGCACAGCAAGTTGCAAGCTCGTGACAGGAGCCCCTGCAAAAAATTCATAGTTATATGTTATTAAATTTAAGATATTTGACAATATATTTATGAGATACTATATTTAAAGATCATTTTAAAGAAATTTATAAATTTATGATTTGTATTTTATTAATATTAGTGAAAATGATTTATGAGCATTTAATATTTATTGTATTAAGTGATGTTTATAAAATATAGAGGTGGAATTGAAATTATCAAATGAATTGCATAATGTCAATTCATCATCTTCATGGCTTCCATATGGTGATTAGGACTTTTTGAGTATTCATTCACTCTAAGGCTCCTATCACTCAAGTGCATGAAATTATGGAGTTTCAACCATAGTCATGAGCACTTTTCTTGTTATCCCGTCTAAAAAATATTAAAAAGTATTATGCCGTGTGAACTATTCATTTAGAGTTCATTTGACTCTTTATTTAAATATTTGGCCAACTTTCACAATACAACATATGAAATATCATTTTGGTTATTATTACATACATTATGGTGTTAATGCATGACTCATATCCCTCGAGCATTAGTCAAAATTACAAATTTCTCATGATATTGGATTGTGCACTTAGCACTCATTGCATTGGGTAGTGCTGATAGGGGAAAAAGAAGTGAGATTGACACTAATGAAATGAATCACATAACATCAATCATCACCTCAGAAGGCATGTACCTAGTAACTAGGTCTTCTTGTGAATTTATCCATCAAGGATTCCTCTAGACCAAGTGTGCTTAGTGCTTCAATGTCCTCTTCTTCCCTTGAAAGTACATATGCCCCCACATTACTGAATTATTATCATGGATGTTGAAATTATTATTCTTTCTTTACAAAAGAGTGAATCAATGGCTCTCCAAACATATTGATTTGATACATAGGATTCTATTGTAAGTGTCAATGAGTTTCGATATATCCTACTCTTTTTCTCATTCCATACTTGTTATAGACATTTTTGGGCACTGCAACCCCAAGCATAAAATGTCCATAAACCAAGGGCTCCTAAGTCCCTAAAAGTGTTGTTCTAACCCCTAAAGGAATAAGGTCAACTGATTACAGCTCCTCCCAGAAGTTCTCCATGAAAAATTGCTCAGAACTGGTCAAAACAGGATCATTTCAGCTGCTCCATAGGCAAAGTGCGTTGCATTGCACCTAAATACACTGTGTGGGTGCGTTGCATTTCAAAAAGCCCTTCTATGGGGTGCGATGGGCGAGAAATGACAAATGGCAGTGTCATTCCGCGAGGTGGAGAGGCAATGGAAGCTTCCAGAAACTTCTCCTGTGACACTTGCCTCTCTGAATTCAACCAAGGATGAGTAAGAGATCATCAATCTCCAAGTGGAAGCAAGAACTATCAGAGGGAAGACACTAGTCAAATCACAAGCTGACTCATCTCCCTTACAGATATCTATATATGGATCCCTCATCCCAGAGATCCAGAGGCTGGAATTTTGCATATTGTAAGGAATTGCTGTTGGTCTCTTGAGACAACATCAGATTGTTGGGTGATCTAAGCTTTGTATGAGGTGAAGAGGGGCTTACTTGCTGAGAGGATGATGCTGGGTTAGAACAACTGGTTGTAACTCCCCTTGGCTCTTTCTTGTTTATCAATAAAAGCTATTCAAGTTTTCCTCCATACTCTTGTGTCATTTATGTTTGCTGCATTTGTATGGTCAATTTACATCTGATCCTAGATTGTTTATGATTATAGATCCATGTTCTTATATAGTGCTATGCTAATGTGATCTTACAGGTACTCTGTGAAGCTGGGCGTGCAAGGGAACAAGTAGCGAAAGACTATCAAGAGAGAGAGGAATCAAACTAGGAGATTAGCGCAAGACAGAGGTTGGTCTTCTTTGTTCTTCTCTCATCTATACTTCATAAAGGAAAAATGAAAGTAGCTTTACTTTGTTTGTTTCTAAGGTAGCTATCACACCTTAGTGGGATAGAGTAGTTCTATATAGACACTTTTCCCTGTAACAAAATGGCGACTCCACTAGGGACGAATTAGTTTGTTTGTTTATCTTCCTTGTTGTTTACTTTATAAACTTACAGAAGGAGCCTGAAGTTGTGCCAGGTAGCTTTCGAACTGCATTTGCTCTGCAAATGCAAAGTAGATAAATGCCGCTTCAGTCAATCTCCGGGATTTGTTTATGACTTAAACAACTGATTTACAAACTCTCTGATTGCCTCTTGTGATAGCTCTTAGATCCTCCTTAGATCTACCCCTGATTGTTGCATTACTGATTACCATTTGTTCGGCCAAAACCCATGAACTGAACTGCAAACTGTGACCCGGAACCCAAGCAAAGTCTCGTCTCTGGCCCAGCGCAGGTACTGTTCTGAGAATCTGAAATTCAGCGCACTTCCCGAGTGTAGTAGGTGCGCTGCATTTCAAATTCCCTGTGTTACAGGTGCGCTGATTAGACTAGTCATTGTTCAGTTTTGGTTTCTGTGATTCATTCTTTCCAGTTCTATTCATGAATTTTGCTGCCTGTGATCAGTATATCTCTGTTTGAAACCCCTTTTCCTTGCTGTTATTCTGCCTCCTTTGTACAAAAGAACTGTAAATGTTTTTGTGTGTTTGTTGAGTCATTTTCAGTTCTCCTTTGCAAAAAGTAACATAATCGCACTGTCGTCCTTTGATTTGAAAGTGTCGCAAGTGTCGTTTTCAATCATAGGAAAGAGTTTGATTGCTGTAGATAGTCGATTATCCTATTACTATTGTTTTTGGTTTGAATTTGTAATTTTTCTAGTGTCGAAAAACAAGTATTCATTTCCAAATCGTAGAATGTTGTGATTGTCTCCATTTTTTATTTCGAAAAGAAACTTGTTGATAATTGTCGCTTGAAAAGAAATTCAGATTTGTGCATCAACTTTCTTTTTACCATTCATATACTAAGAAAGTCGAAAACAAATACATGCATGTGCATTTGCATTTAGACAGTCTGATTGGTTTGATTTAGGAAAGTGCATTTAGAGTGTGCTCTTTTCTCTTTGTGAAAGAATTCTGTCTCTCTTTCCTTAGTAGCTAGGATTTTCATTGCACAAAGAAGATAAAAATATTGTTTATCATCTTAGATTGCATTTTAGGAATTGTGTATATACATCACGCGGTGAACCTGAAAGGCAAATTTTTTAAGCAAGATCAACTTAAAATAAATTTAATGAATCTAACAACGCTTTGGAACCTAACGCACAACATCTAGAAGTTTAGGCTAGAGACGTATTCCGACGTCGTAAAGCCTGGGAACTGTTGTTCTCACTGTCGGTTGGGTGATTCCTCCACTTTGAGACGATAAGTGCCAGTACGGACTTGTGCTCCCATGTACCATCAAGTATATTTTGGGAGACCACAATAGGCTTAATCCTTTATCCATAGGAAGCCGTGTCTGCTGCCCTATCGATCGCAATGCACTGAACACAGCATTCGGGAAGATTGACTGCCGTACCGTAAAAAGTATTCTGCAGTTTTGCGATTGGTTTGGTAATCCCTCTACCTAGATTTCTAGAGCAGTCCCTTTCGTTCCTTTTCAGACTCCTTAACGGAAAAGGTCCATCTGAGCACTTGTCACTTCAGGCTCATTAAAAATCGAAGGCGACTAGAGTCATCTTTTGTTTTTTCTCGACTCTTTAAAATTGAAAAAACAAGTTGTGTCAAAGCGTCTAAAATTTATTTTAAACGGAATAATCATCACCCTTTCCTATGTTGATCTTAGGTCGAGAAAATGGAACCCACCAACCAAGGAATTCCCATTGGAGGACATCCTAGTCCCTTCTCCTCTTGGGGAGATGTTGGTGCACCCCATATGGCCACATTGTCGCTTCCAGGACTGACAATCGGCTTACTCGTATGGCTCTTCTCAACCTCTGTCGTTTAGAACACCACAATTCCTAAACAATCGAGTCAGCAACTAGACGAGTCCAGAGTTACCCACCGACCTTCTACTTCCTCCAATTCTTCCTCTCCTCCTTCCTCTTCGCTTGATGGGGCTGGTAAAGCCAAAAATCAAGTACCTGAGAAGAAGAAGGAAAAGAAGAAGAAAGAGAAGAAGAAGAAGGAGCCAAAAGCGAAAGGGGGCAACCAAGCGTCGTCTAGCGAAAATCCACACACTGCACCGACCAGGCCTAAATCGCCATGTGTCATTTGCAAAGGAGACCACTATCATAGAGATTGTCCTTGCATCCCTCGGATCTTAAGGGACTGGTCTCCTCGTTTGCACAACCCGGTGTCGTCAACCTCTGATGATCATGTTGAAAACACACTGTCGACTAGTGAAAGTGAAGCCCCAGGACAAAAAGGAAAATACAGATTTCCTTGTAAATTGTGCGAAGGTGATCATGCCGTCCACCGTTGTCCCTTCTTAGACGAGGCTAAAAGAGTTTTGGACGATCGTCCGGTTTCACCGTTACGACTTCCTCCTGGATATAAAAAACTCTTGCCGAGTCCGTCACTAGTTGAAAATCCAGCTGGCCCGCTCAGGTGGTCGGCTGAAGCATCTATCATTGAAGACAAACCATCTGAACCCATACCAGATGAAAGTCAAAAGGTCGAGGCAGCAGTTGACCCAGTCTTGCCTTCAGAGGTTCCATCTTCAGATGATACAGTCACAAAAGAGAATAAGGATGACACCGTCCAAATTCTTTTCGTAAGCACAGACTCCGATGAACATGGGGGCAATTTACCCATTCCTTTACCGCAGGAAGGAAGTTCGTTAGAGTCGTACCCGGTCATCTATTCGGTCCCACCTCCAAGCAACCTAGTTGTTTCCTTCGATTGGAATCAACTAGGCAGACCCCGTTTACCGGTTAGTATACCATTTCGAATCATTGTTCAAATATATAGAATGGTTATGGCAGGTACCATCATTGATGAAGGGGCTTTTGTGAGTATCCTTTCCTCGACTACTTGGAAAGCGCTCGGTTCGCCATCGCTTTTGCCCGAGATGAGAAATCTAAAGGGCTTTGACAAAGGAACCAGTCGACCGTTAGGGATCCTTCCCAATGTGCCCATAACATTGAGAAGGAAAACCGTTCAAATGAACGTAATGGTAGTCCAAGGACCCCTGGATTATAATCTACTCCTTGGACGAGACTATATTTATTGCATGGGAGCGATTGTCTCCTCACTCTTTAGAGTAATGTGTTTTCCGCACGAAGGAAGAGTGGTTAAGCTCGTAGACCAGCGTTCATTCCCCAGTTCACGCATAGCAAATAGTCGTATACCATCCCTGAATGGTCTTTTCACGCAAGAAATGTCTCAATCCCCAGTCCGTCCACCTGATGAGCGCGAGTGATTCGGGGGACATGACTGAAACCCAGGGGGCATGCACCCTAGTCTGCTTCGGCAGGAAAACTTCGGGTATAGGGTAGGTTTCCGCGAGAGTATATGACCTCCGTACTCCCGTCCGTGATTGGAAGAGGGAGTTGGACTGGAATAAGATTCTCTTGTCAAAGTTATGTGAGTTGGCGGGCATCGCCACTCACCTTTGTCTATTTCGGTAGATATCGCCGAAGAAGTGTTTTCTTTGGTAACCTGTAAGAGGTAGGCCTCTCTCGGTAAAACAAATGTTTTGGCAGAAAGAAGAAGGGGTAACCTTGAAACTCTGTTTTATACCTGGGGGCATGCAAACCTTTTGGCGTGCAAGCAAAGAGAGATTATTTATCTTCTTTTTGGATTGGTCGTTTCCTAACTTGCATAAAGAAAGGATGTGGGGCAAAGATTTGAAAAATTGCCATTTTATATGAGACTTTCTTATTATATGACTGGATTAATCGAGCAGTTTTAGCACATAGTTCAAGCTCGTTAAAAAATGAACATAAGCCCTGAGCAAATGTTTCTCCCCACGTTTAAGCTCATTAAAAAATGAACTATTTCCCGGTAAATAACCATCGTGAATGTAATACTTCAGCCTTTAAAGCCTTGGTCGTGTTTTCACCGTCACCTCCACTTTTACATTGGCCGATCATTCACCTCCATTTGATTGTTTACCCCTTTTTGAGGAACAGGTGCGAAGAGTGATCTCACTAGCCATCTTTGTAACACTACCATGATTGGAAAATTCCAAACCTTACCTGGAATCAGCTGCTACCCAATTTTATCACTCGTTCCTCAAAAGACGAGTCTCCTTTAAGCTCTTTTCAACTGACTCGTAAAATATGAAAAGATTGCCGAACCATTGGCCTCTCCAGCTCGTTAAAGGGACCGGAAGTGCTATCCCTCCTCTAAATTTTAATCTTTTTGGACCTGAGGGATTATTACACAAAAAGATCGAGCGCTTGTCTTATTCGGCTCGTTAAAAGGATCAAAAATTCATCCCTTCTGTATTATTTTATACTTTTTTGGACTTAAGGAATTAGATGACGAAAAAGGAATTTTGGAGTTTCCTTTACGTTCCTTTTCAGACTCTCTAAAATTGAAAAGGACCGAGTTATCTTTGTCGTTAAACTCGTTAAAAACTTAATAGCGACAAACTTGTCTATAGACGAGAACGAGTTTCACTATCGCTAGGCTCGTTAAAACATAGCGATGGGTTTGCCTGAAGGGCAAATTATAGAACAAGCATATGTTATCCTCCTCAAGCTTGACAAAAATAAAGAGGTACTGGTCAGCAATGACTGGGGAAAAATTGGGAAGAAAACTTGAAGAAACTTTGTTGGTAGCAAGTCGCTCTTGAACATGACACTTTCACTCCGCATCCAAGTCGGGTTGGGTTGTTTCATTCACCGGTCACATCACCATGGTCCCATCACACCATCCACATTTGGGGTTAATGCTACCAATCCATCATGTCAGTGTCGCCGATATGTTCAAGAGAAGTCATTCAGAGAGTTCACCTGTGTCTCACCCGCTACGATACATTTAGCTCCATTCTTTCATGACCGCCACCCTGAACCTTATATCACCAGATCGTTTTCACCTCCATTAAAATCATTTGCTTCGTTCCGTGTCATTGATATGGGATTCATTATGGCCCTCCTATGACGGATCGCTTCTTGTCGACATCAGCTCATTATCCAAGAAGTCGATCTAGGAACACCCCATTTAGTACTTTGAAGCTTGCATGCCGTAATGGCAAGTTTCTCACTTCCGGCGACAGGTTTACATCATTGGCCTTCGACCGAAAGATTTTGCGTGGTGTTCGACGCCAAGTCCTTTATTCACACCACGTGAATTGTACTGCAGTACCTTGAGGGTCATCATCATTATCGGTGATTCCTCTCACGCCTGTTAACAGCTTACATCATTGGCTGGTAATCAGGCGATGTCTTTCCATGTTCGACTCTAGAACATCTCTCACATGGATCGACTTGTACTTTGAGTGAAGATCGAACGAGATTGAAGACCCCGGATCTAGTTTCATCCATCCGGGCTGCGATATATATTCAGGAAAATAAAGACATCAAATGTACATCATTGCTGCACAGATAATCATCCAATCAAAGGGATGATGGCTCTACCAGAATCATCAGTCTACACTCAGATGATTGTCTGTCCTATGTACATGAAAATGAATTTATAAAGCTGAGCATGGGAATGCCCGCCTCAGCTAGATCATGAAAATATTATGAAGATAGTGTATTGTATTGTATCTTATTACAGGTCTCCTCCCAGCTTGAAAGAACTTCGGATCCTCATAGTAAAGCATTTCACCCGACATCAAAAAAGATTATCGACCTCATGCTTTAGGGGGCAACTGTTATAGACATTTTTGGGCACTGCAACCCCAAGCATAAAATGTCCATAAACCAAGGGCTCCTAAGTCCCTAAAAGTGTTGTTCTAACCCCTAAAGGAACAAGGTCAATTGATTACAGCTCCTCCCAAAAGTTCTCCATGAAAAATTGCTCAGAACTGGTCAAAACAGGATCATTTCAGCTGCTCCATAGGCAAAGTGTGTTGCATTGCACCTAAATACACTGTGTGGGTGCGTTGCATTTCAAAAAGCCCTTCTATGGGGTGCGATGGGCGAGAAATGACAAATGGCAGTGTCATTCCGCGAGGTGGAGAGGCAATGGAAGCTTCCAGAAACTTCTCCTGTGACACTTGCCTCTCTGAATTCGACCAAGGATGAGTAAGAGATCATCAATCTCCAAGTGGAAGCAAGAACTATCAGAGGGAAGACACTAGTCAAATCACAAGCTGACTCATCTCCCTTACAGATATCTATATATGGATCCCTCATCCCAGAGATCCAGAGGCTGGAATTTTGCATATTGTAAGGAATTGCTGTTGGTCTCTTGAGACAACATCAGATTGTTGGGTGATCTAAGCTTTGTATGAGGTGAAGAGGGGCTTACTTGCTGAGAGGATGATGCTGGGTCAGAACAACTGGTTGTAACTCCGCTTGGCTCTTTCTTGTTTATCAATAAAAGCTATTCAAGTTTTCCTCCATACTCTTGTGTCATTTATGTTTGCTGCATTTGTATGGTCAATTTACATCTGATCCTAGATTGTTTATGATTATAGATCCATGTTCTTGTATAGTTCTATGCTACTGTGATCTTACAGGTACTCTGTGAAGTTGGGCGTGCAAGGGAACAAGTAGCGAAAGACTATCAAGAGAGAGAGGAATCGAACTAGGAGATTAGCGCAAGACAGAGGTTGGTCTTCTTTGTTCTTCTCTCATCTATACTTCATAAAGGAAAAACGAAAGTAGCTTTACTTTGTTTCTAAGGTAGCTATCACACCTTAGTGGGATAGAGTAGTTATATATAGACACTTTTCCCTGTAACAGTACTTCATTCATTAAGTCAATTGGCTCACAATATGGAAATAGAATCAATTGAGACTTCATTATCTTCTTCTTTACTTGAAAGTTCATTTGTCGTCTAGGGGGAGTTTTCTTTTTCTCGTGGATTTTAAGTGGTGACATTTAGATACGCTATTTCAAGGTCTTATAAAGTAGGCAGAATTGTATGAATGAAATCATGTTCTCTAATTTTTCCAAATGTTATGGTGTCACACGTGTATCATCATCAAAAGGTACAGTTGATTAAGCTTCATCAACAACATTTATCATCCGCAATATAATTATTGTTAGTAACTGATTGAAGCCTCTAATGAACAACATTATCTTGACCCTAGGATTTATCGATGCATATGTATATATGATATTTGTTTTCTAATTGCGGATTTCCAGAGAGGATTAAACACTCTAATAAAAAACATTATCTATATATGGTATTTGTTTTCTAATTGCAGATTTCCAGCGAGGATTAAACACTCTAATAAAAAATATTATCTTCAGCCCAACATTTATTTTGATGGATGAATATGAATATGCTACTTTTATTTTTTATTGCGCGTGAGAAAATGTATACTTTACTAAGTAGACATTATCTTGAACACAATATATATCCTCAATTGGTACTTCCTTTTTTATTAGTTTTGAGAAAATATAGATTATGCTAAGTGGGTTGTCATGTGTATGGTCATTAAATTAGATATCCAACACAAATATATATCATAGACGCATTTTTATATTTAAATTTATTGTGGAGCGATGTAGCTGCATGCAAAACTGGTTTTATTTTATAAAGGAAATTCTACTTCTTTTCATGTGATTAAAATCTCACCAAAACATAGTAAATTGCTTTTAGTTTATTTTGTGAAGATTAGTAAAATTTATAGTGGTCAATGATACAATGCTACCATTATTGTTTTTTTTTAAATGTAGGTAATTTTTTATGTGTTATTATAAATTTTCTTTCCTCATTGATGAAGAACATGAAATAATATGTTATGACTTTAATGATTTCCACAAGACTTATTAAATAATATGTGTAACAAAAAAATAATAAGAAAAAAATTTCTTTATTATTTATTACACATAATTAATAATACACAGGAAAAAACATTTTAAATTGAAGCATAACCATCCAAATATATGTCATAAATAGCTATTTCATAGCTTTTAAAGTTCAATAATTAAACTAAGCTACATGAACGCTAGCTATGCTGCCTTGTTTATTTTGTTTTTGTGAAAAATACTTTCTGAGCTAAAAATGTGAGGTAGTACAGTGACTTGAATTTACTGTTGAGACATGTCTTCTTTGTGAGAAAACTAAATCAAGTCTGGATTAGTTCAACACGAATAGTTTGAGAATCACGGAAATGGCGGATCTATTGGCACAGCTATGAAATCCGTCTCTATTCACGTGATAAAAAGTGATTGGACAAAAAATGACAAAAATAGAATTCCAAAATTAATTACGATAATTTACCCTACCCAACCCGATTAAAAAAAATACCTTCAGTATAACAATAACAATACACTCGATAGAAAAAGCACCTTCCATATGATAACATTACACTCTCCCAAGCAATTACGAATCTTATTCCATGGATAATGATACAATAACACTTTTCTACATCCAAAAAATCTAATTCCACGAATAGACAATAATATAGTAACACTTTTCTAAAATGATTTAACATTAATCTTTTAAATTAACTCACATGGAAGAATATATAAAGGTATCTCTATCATAACATAGCTTTTAATTGCGATGTGCATGATATGTTGGTGGGGGCGGTCGGTTGCCACGCTCCCTACCAGGGTTCGATCCCGACACTGCGCTGCAGTGTATTTGATGTAATGTATTTGTCCCGTACAGATATATGTTGTAATATATATGTAACATAAGGTGTAATATATATGTAACATGTGGCTTCTTCAGCGGGGATTCTTCCCCCTAAAAAAACATAACTTTTAATTATAAAAGCCTCGAGGAGAAGAAGACATTGAACATTTGCTACCAAAGGAATTATGGACTAATGCCACTTTTGTAGGTAGCTTTTGATAAAAGACACACGAGAGAATAAAATAAAGAACCTCTCCGGACCAAAACGGAATAATGATGTTTTTTAATATTAACTTTTAGTTAATAAATATCTTATATTATAGAAGATTATTTTAAGGAAAACAAATTAAGTAAATAGATTTAAAAAAAATATTTACGAGTATAAAATATGGAATGTTATTGGGAAGTGGTATTTAGTTTTATATAAAATTTAAATTAGATTTTTTTTAAAGTTGTGTGAGTTTTGAGATGATTATTTAATTTTTGTTTTGTCAAATGAGGATTAAAGGGCATTTGAGTTGTTAAAATCATCATTAGGAAATGACATTTGGCTTGGGTCACTCCAATCCCTAATTTGACTAGATTTTTTCCTACAAAATTTAAAACTACTAACCATTTACATCACAAAGATCCTTAATAATACACCCTATCACTATCTATTCTACACCCCATAACCTAAAGTATAAAATTACTAAAAACATATTATTTCATTAAAAAAATAATAATAACCACAAAACATATCAACTATTTTACAAACACTTTTTAAATTAAAATTATTATTTTAATAATAATAATATAAAAATTACTTTTATTTTTAAAATAAAATATAAATTTTTATGTTAATTAATTAAAAAACCATACTATAAAATATATATATATATACATATGTATATATATCCAATTTAATAAACAAATATATCTAATAAAAATTAAGATTTATCTTTTAATTAATTAGATATAAGTCATTCTAAATAATATTTTTTTTTAATAATAATAAAGAAATATCGTATATTTCTATCTTCATTTAAATTATACTAATTCTCTATATAAGGGGTGGGTAACTTGTTCTTTATGCCCTATGTTTAAGTTATGTTTAAGGTGTTTTTAATAGAGTAAGACTGATTAAAATTTATGATTTTATATATATATATCTATCTATATATATATAATTAAATTTATATATTTCTATTAAATTTTAAGATGGTATATATTTAAAAATTTAAATAAATTTGATTGTGAAAATCATATATTAGTATATATTCCAAAAATAATTATATCAATATGATTTTGAAAATCATATATATTAGTTACGGAGTTGTTTTTAGTGTGGTTTTTGGATTTTTCAGTGCTGGAATTCACAGAAAATTTTGATGTGAAATCTTGAATTGTGTTATTTAAATTGGGTTTTTGTAACAAACTAATACACGAAACCAAATAATTTATTTATTTTTATTACCATTACACTTTATGAATTTCACCGAGGCCTATCATGATAGAAAGCTTCAGGTCATTTGGCGGTTAATGTTAAAAGACCAAGGGTACATTCATCCATGTAGCAATTACTCACTCTTTGTTGGCACACATTCGGTATAATGAATCTCCATAAATTTCCTTGAGAAAGTTGAGGCCCCGCTGACACTATAGTCCTACATTTACTAACGAAGGGTCTAGGCTGAAAAATCTAGACCCCGGCACCTGGCCTAACCTACACCGTCAGATCGGGAGAAATCTACGACTTCCAAGCTTGGGGTTTTGTCATGGTGGAATAACGCAAATGCTATGCGAAGTTTTGGTCATTTGGACACACAGTGAGGTTTTGCAGCTCAGCTCTGCGACTGTAGGGTGACCTAGATGGCAGACGACGGTATGGAACAACTTCCCCACAAGGACCATCTCCATAGGCCTCCAAGTATAGCATGGAGGGTGGTAAAAGCACCCAAACCCACCTGGCATTCTGATTCTTTCTTTGTTTAACATACATTCCCATTTCAACTTACTCGGCTCATGTAATAGGTAAAATCGTTGATAGCTGGTCTCTTCGCCCCAGAAGGACGCGTTTGGATCTCCACTACAATAAAGAGGTATTGAATATTGTAATAGGAATGGTTTCATGTAAGATTTACCCCTAAAGAACCCCTAACGACTGTTGTCGTGCTCTTTCAGGTGTGTCTCGCCTCCCTTCACTCGGTATTCCTCATCTCAGGTAAGCATGCTCTCCACACAAGCTCTTCTCTGCTAAATACTTACTTCCGCTTGGTTTCAGGGTTTAATCTTTGGCATTTCATTGACTGTAGGTACGTTCTGGCTGAAATATATATATCCGAAAGGGGGGTTTTCGAAGCGAGACGACTCTCTCACAACAATTTTTATCTTCAATTTCAGGTTGGTCATTCCTCCAGCTTGTCCTGGCGATTTGTTACTCAGGCGAAAAACCTCAACCTCAATTAGCTGAGGGATTGTTTTATTTCCTTAAGTTAAAGTCTTTGGGTTTTCGTCGGCTGGGATGCTACGGCTCTCACCGAAATTAAAATTGTAATTGTTGTAAATGATGGGCAATGGTTGAACCCTTTCATAAATACGATACTAGTTTTACAGTACCATCATTATGGGTTTAATTGATTGTTTATATATATATAGTTGTTGTTAATCTGGTTCTATATTCACCTCTAAGTCTTTTTATGAGGATTCATGGTCAGGGTTTTCTCCATTTTTAGGTTGGTTTCCTGTAATCATGTATTGGACGTTTTCGTTGTTCATCATCAAACATGTACAATTTAGATTTTCCTGTTTTTGTTTCTCTACTAAAGTTCAGGATTGTCATCCTTTGATTCGATGAAGCTTCGCTTGGGTGGTTGGCTCACGGGGGTTCCTCCAAAACTCGACTGAGAGCCATACGAACCCTCATAGATTAATTTAATTATCGCACAACTCTAGTTAGAGCTCCAGTGAACTTAAAATAGATAATGTTGGGATAACGTCCTTTTGAGTGAGATTTCATTGTCTCTGGCATTTTTTATGTTTCCTGATGAGGTTAATCAGAATAGTACTTGTTAATTTCTATAGAACGACCATGATTCTAGAATGTGTGTTACGGTTCTAATTACAAAGTATGCTTTTAAACTTCGGCAAGGCAATATGTATTTAGAAAGGTTAAATGGATATTTTCTCTTTCCACCGTAAATTGTTCTTTCATTTATTGCTTTAAATAGTTGATGCATTTTTATTCTAAAGTGGGTGAAGGTTAACTATTATCGTTACTTCTTTTATGCATCGATGTCTGCAAATGTCCGAATGTGCTAGAAATGTAACGAAAGACAGAATATGCCTATTAATATCAAATGACAGAGTCTTACTAGTAATTAATCAGCATGTTCATTACGTAATAATAAAACCAATAATATTTTCCTACTAGTGATTACCAAGCACAGAAACACTACTTATTTGTTTTCCTGCTTTGATTATAAATGTGCACATATTTACTTTATCCAAAAGGTCTCACCACCCAGCCACAGATCTAGAAATTACGTCTAGAATCCCCCTTTGAGCTCTTCCAACTCCTGATAGTGAATAAAAGGATGGCAGTCCGGTACCTTGGGCATCAGGACTACGGTCCAGCCTCAAGTCTCATACGATTCGACTCTTATCCTATCAATAGCATAGTCCTTACTCCCATCCCTCCATATCTTCTATTTTTTTCCAACGCCCCCATGGTTTTGTCACTTCCCTTTTTGAGGGAAGAGATGGGCAATTGCTTGTAACTATTTTAGGAGTTATTTAACTGATTCTTCCAGTTATTTTATAAATTGATCAAATTATTTTAATTAATAATTAGCAAAACTTGGTAATAAGTAAATGTTGGTGCATCATCGGGTGTTACAACTCCCTCCCCTTGAGAGGAACACTATCCCTGGTGTTATTTTCAGGAAAACAGTGTCGGATAGGCTTTCTGCATAGTTTCCTCCTCTTCCCAAGTAGCCTCATCCGGGCCAAAGTGCTTCCACTGCACTTTAACCTGGGTGATGGCTTGTTTATGCAATATGGTTTCTCTCCAATCGAGGATACGAAGAGAATCTGCCAGAAATTCTCCCACAGGTTCAACCTACACAAATATAATCTGCTGTCAAAAATTTTCAAAACAGCAATTCATAAGTTACCAATTTTTATTCTTTTATTACCTGTATATTCTCCCAGTTAATAATATACCGAGGGTCATACACATATTTTTTTAACAAAGAGACATGAAAAACATTGTGGACTCGGATATGGCCTGGGAGTGCTAGCTTATACGCTATCGGTCCAATCTGTTCCAAGATTTGAAATGGTCCACTGTATCGGGGTGCTAATTTATCACAACTCTTCCACTGCAAGGTACTTTTCTGGGGTTTTACTTTCACGTATACATGATTCCCCACCTAAAATTGCTTATGAGATCTTTTCTTATCTGCATAAATCTTTTTCCTATCCTGGGCAGATTTTAAATTCTTACGGACCTTTTTAACTGTATCTTCCATTTCGGCTAACATATCAGGACCCAGTGTTAATCTATTATCAGGGCTATTCCAATTTGTGGGTACCCTGCACTTTCTCCCATATAATACTTCAAAAGGGCTCATGCCCAGTGAGTCATGATATCTGTTGTTGTAGGCGAACTCCACCAGGTGGAGGTAGTCCTCCCACTTATGCGGTTGTTGCATAACAAACATTCTCAACATGTCCTCCAGAACCTGATTTACCCTCTCTGTTTGGCCATCCATCTGTGGATGGTAAGTCGTACTAAATTGAATCTGGGTACCCAACCCGGAGAAGAGGGTTTTCCAAAATGTGGATGTGAATTTTACATCCCTATCAGAGATTACCACCTGGGGTATCCCGTGCAGCTGGAATATTTCCCTCATAAATATGTTTGCAATCTCCACCATCTTGTAGGTGGACTTTACGGGTATGAAATGAGCGGTTTTTCTCATCTTGTCCACCACTACCATGATTGAGTCATGCTGCTTCTTAGTACGAGGTAACCTGGTGATAAAGTCTAGAGTGATCGTCTCCCATTTCCACTCAGGAATGGGTAATGGTTGCAACAGACCAGCGGGATGTTGATGTTCTACCTTCACCAATTGGCACTCTAAGCATTTGGATAGATATTCAACAACATCCTTCCTTAAACCTGGCCAGAAATAACTTCTTTCTGATGGCAAAAAATAGTTTCTGGTATCTTGGGTGAGCGGCGTAAGGCTTCTTATGGAACTCATCCAATAATAATTGCTTGACAAAATTTTGATTAGGAATATATATTATGTTTCTGAATGTTAACATTTTGTCGAGATTAATACCATAATCAGACTATTCCCCTTTTTCCTGAGCTTTCAAGGCTTGTTGCCAAAGAAAGGCATGTTCTAGATCTTTGAGGGATGCTTCTATGATGACATCTGGCAGGTTAGATCGTACTTGATTGTATTGCACCGTATAAATGCAATGTAATTTTCTGCTTAATGCATTGGCCACTCGATTTTCCTTCCCCTTAAGGTGTTTCATGTCAAAGTCAAATTCTCTCAAGAACATGGTCCATATGGCCTGTTGAGCATTCAAACTAGATTGGTTAAAGAAATTAGTAAGGCTGTTATGATCAGTTAGCAGCAGAAATTTCTTCCCTAGTAGGTAGTGTCGCCACATTTTGAGTGCATGCACCACTGCTATCAATTTGAGATCATAAGAAAAGTATCGTTGTTCATATTATTTCAATTTGCGTGATTCATAGGCTATAACTTTCCCCTCCTAAGTTAATACCCCACTGACACCCTCCTTGCTTGCATCTGTGCAAACCACAAAAGACTTTTCTGGATCTGCTACCTTTAGAACAGGGGCAGTAGTAAGTAACTGTTTTAACTGCTCAAAACTTTGCTGACATTCAGTTGTCCATCGGAAGGTATGCCCCTTTTTCTGCAGAGAGGTCATAGGAAAGGCTATTTTTGAAAAACCTTTAATGAATCGATGGTAGTAGCCAGCTAGGCCCAAAAAGGATCTAATGTCAGCAACATTCTTCGAGGTGGTCCATTCCATAATAGTTTTGATCTTTTCTGGATCCACCGCTATTCCCTCGGCCGAAATCACATGACCCAGATACTGTATCTGACTTTTGAAAAAGTCGCACTTGCTATACTTAGCATATAGCTGATTATCCCGCAAAATCTGCAATACTATTTTCAAGTGCTTTTCATGCTCCTCCCGGTTTTTAGAATAAATCAGTATATCATCAATGAAAATCAACACAAATTTATCTAAAAATGGTTGAAAGATACTATGCATCAGACTCATAAAAGTAGTTGGAGTGTTAGTAAGGCCAAAAGGAAATACTACGAACTCATAATGGCCGTAACGAGTTTGAAATGCAGTTTTGCAAATATCTTCTTCCTTTATCCTTATCTGGTGGTAGCCAGACCTTAGGTCAATCTTTGAGAATACACTTGCTCCCTGCACTTGGTCAAATAGGTCGTCAATGCGTGGTAAGGGATATTTATTTTTGACAGTCAGTTTATTTAACTGACGATAATCAATGCATAGCCTCAAGGTTTCATCCTTCTTTCACACAAACAACATGGGGGCTCCCCAAGGGGATACACTGGGGCAAATGTATCCTTTATCCAAAAGTTCCTGAAGTTGCATTTTGAGTTCTGTTAGCTCAGGGATACTCATGTAGTAAGGAGCTCTTGAAACAGGAGTTGCTCCCGGTATCAATTCAATGGTGAAATCAATGTCACGCTTAGGTGGAAATCCAGGAATGGATTCAGGGAACACATCCCTGAAGTCCTAGATTACAGGAATATCTTCTAGGGAAGTCATCTTACTCTTTGAATTGGTATATCCTACTTGGACAACATAAACCTAACAACCCTTCCTAATACATCTTCCCAACTGGTTGGCAGAAATAGGGCATAGCTTAATATTTTTCATGATCCCTTGTATTTCCTTTCTCTGTCCTGATTCTGTGAGATAACTTACAGATTTCTTTTTACAGTCGACTAGGGACCAACGCCCTTCCAACCAATCCATCCTTATTAGTACATCATAGGAGCCTAAAGGGAGTACATTAAGGTCAACATGGATTGATTGTCCTGAAACTATTATAGGACAATGTTTTGTTTCGCAGATACTCTTCTTTTCGTCCCTGTGGCTAGTTGGACTAACCAAGGTTTCTTAAACTTTCTGCTTTGCAGCTGGCATTTCTCTACCACTTTAGGACTTATATAGCTTAAGCTAGCACCCAGATCAAACAAAATAGAAACAAGTTGATTAGAAATCATACCTTCACATTCGATCATGGTGGGCTAGTATTTCTGCTTGATGATCAACCAAAGCAGCGTTAATTTTGGTTATGCTCCTTGCCACGTCTCCAACTGTGGAGGCCTCTTGCATATTTGAAAGTTGTTCTGTTCTAGCCCTGTGCTAAGGGATTGTTGTATTATTTAGGTTAAATTGTTTGGGCTAGCTGGGATGCTACTGCTCTCACCAAAATTAAAATTGTAAGTGCTGTAAATGATGGGTAATGGTTGAACCCTTTCATAAATACGATACTAGTTTTACAGTACCATCGTTATGGGTTAATTGATGGTTTATATATATATATCTATATATATATGTGTGTGTGTGTGTGTGTGTATGTATATAGTTTTTGTTAGTCCAGTTCTATATTCACCTCTGTGTCTTTTTATGAGGATTCGTGGTTAGGGTTTTCTCTATTTTTGGGTTGGTCACCTATAATCATGTATTGGACTTTTTCGTTGTTCATTGTTGAACATGTACAATTTAGATTTTCCTGTTTTTGTTTCTCTACTAAAGTTCAGGATTGTCATCCTTTGATTCGATGAAGCTTCGCCTGGGTGGTTGGCTCACAGGGGTTCCTCCAGAACTCGGCCGAGAGCCATACAAACCCTCGCGGATTAATTTATTTATCACAGCTTTGGTTAGAGCTCCAGTGAACTTAAAATAGATAATGCTGGGATAACGTCCTTTTGAGTGAGATTTCACTGTCTCTGGCATTTTTTATGTTTCATGATGAGGTTAATCGGATTAGTGCTTGTTAATTTCTATAGAACGACCATGATTCTAGAATGTGTGTTACGGTTCTAATTACAAAGTATGTTTTTAAACTTCGGAAAAGAAATATGTATTTAGAATGGTTAAATGGATATTTGCTCATTCCACCATAAATTGTTCTTTCATTTATTGCTTTAAATTGCTGATGCATTTTTATTTTAAAGTGGGTGAAGGTTAACTATTATCGTTTATTCTTTTATGCGTCAATGTTTGCAAATGTTCGAATGTGTTAGAAATGTAACGAAAGAGAGAATGTGCCTATTAATATCAAATGATAGAGTCTTGCTAGTAATTAATCAGCGTGTTCATTACGTAATAATAAAACCAATAATCTTTTCCTATTAGTGATTACCAAGCACAAAACACTACTTATCTATTTTCCTACTTTGATTATAAATGTGCACGTATTTCCTCTGTCTGGAAGGTCTCACCACCCAGCAACGGATCTGGCAATTATGTCCAAAATCCCCCTCCGAGCTCTTCCAACTCCTAATAGTGAATAAGATGATGGGAGTCCGGTACCTTGGGCATCAGGACTACGTCCAGCCTCAAGTCTCATACCATTCCACTGTTATCCATCATATTTTCCCAAATGCTAATTCATCCAGCTCAAGGAAACTATTAACAACATAGTCCTTACTCCCATCCCTCCGTATCTTTTTTTTTCCAACCCCCGGGTTTCGTCACTTCCCTTTTTGAGGGAAGAGATGGGCAACTGCTTGTAACTGTTTCAGGAGTTATTTAACTGATTCTTCCAGTTATTTTACAAACTAATCAAATTATTTTAATTAATAATTAACAAAATATGTTCTGGCTTCTCAGCCTTAATTCTTTAACAATCCAGGTTAAACAGAATAAAAATTGAAAGTAATAAGTAAAACTTGGTAATAAGTAAATGTTGGTGCATCATTGGGTGTTACATTTTTTGACTCTATATATGGATCCGGCGTGTTATTTAAAGTGGTTTTTTGATTGCATATATGGATTCATCACGGTGAGAAACACCTATAACACCACTTCGATTGTGCAGGGATTATCCATCAAACTTGTGATTTCAATCAATTATTGCCAGATTTTAGAGAAATTAGACTAGAAAAACCTACAAGAAATTGCAGACAGTTATCTATTGCTCACTAACGATATTATAGCTCAGGTTGAAGAGGTTACATCACTGTGTGCTTGATTCTGTGTAGCTGCATTGCAATCGGAGGAGCAAAGATGGAGGAATTAATTGTCAAGGAGCTTGCAGACAAATTGTCATCTATGTTAGCTAAAAAAGTGGTAGAAGAGGTGTTACACTAAAATTTGTCACCATGACTATTTACAGTTAGTATGGCTCCATCAACTGTCATACTATCCTCCTTGGCAAGTCTCATGCCTTTGCTTCTCATGTCAAACTCCAAGAAAGAGAGAAAAGTCATTTAAAGTCATTTATCTCTGGGTACGTAGTTTCTCTCAGCCTTACCTGCATGTACGCAACCCAAGTTCACAATACCTGCGTACTTGTACGCTCTGTATGTAAAGGGGTGGGTGCGTACCCCTGTAAAGGTCAAAAGGCGCGCGTTTCATCTTTAAAAAGTTACTTGTGGTCATTTCTAGAGCATTCTAGAAGCTTGTTTAACGTGTATTGAGCGCCTCCAGATGGTTCATGTATCCCTATGAAAGAGGAACTTATCCCATCAAGAGGGGAGCTAACCCATCCAAAGAGGGGCTTATCCCATTGATGGTGGACCTGATTAACTTCCTCTAGAGCACTATAAATACAGGCATTGGGCCAGAAGGAGGAGAGGTTGAAAGCTGAACATTCCTAAGGGTAGATGCTGCTGGAATTAGGACTTCCTTGTAGAAGCTTGTAAGGAGAGATTCCCATCCTTTCTTGTTTCATTTGGAAGTGGGTGAGCTTATCAAAGTAAAGGAAAACTCTTGCTGGACCCTGGGAGGGACCTGCACAACACCAAGGCTCAGGTTGTAATGGTTTCTTTTGTTTCCTATTAATACAAATAAGTCCATTCTTCTCAACAATTTGTTATTTATGAGTTGTTTCATATACTCCTTGGTCTGTATGTTAAATATGTTTTGTTTTATGAGATATTCAGGTGTTATTTAATCGTTTGATTGTTAGTGAATGCAGGTTTCGAAGAGAAGGAGGAGCTCATCCGGATCGACGAGGCTGGACTACTACAACAGCGTTGGGTTACAGGTATGATCTAAACACTTGATTTCTTGTATGATAAATGCATATTTAGAGAAGGATTGCTCTTAATTGTCTTGTTTGTCACTAGAAAGCCTTAAGCTTCTAGGGAGGTTGGTTTTGTCCACAAAATCGACTCTTTCCGCATGACAAAATGGCGACTCCATTGATGTGAATGTTTTTTCCTTTGTATGAAATTTTGATCTGATAAAAGTCGTTTGTTTTCTGGTTTTTGGCTGTCTGACTGTGTTTTTGGGTGGGCTAGCTTAGGGTTAAATTAGATTTTAGTTTTTCTTTGTTTTGCTAGAAGTATGCAGCCTCTGCGTTGAGCACAGTGCGTACTTGTACACACTGCAGCTTTATGCACAGAGCGTACCCGCACTTGTGCAAACAGGTCGCCTGCGTACCCTGTCAAAATTAAGAAAATTTCAATTTTCTTCTTTTTGCCTTTTAGATTTTGGTTTTAATTTGTTTTCTCTACCCAGATCCACTAGTTTTCTGCCATAAATCTTCACCTAAGCTTGTTCCGTCAGTGTCGAGAGTTTTAGTGAAATTCATAGAGGTTTTGCCTTAGGGTTTGATTTTTAACTGGTCCTGTAGTGACTTTGGCTTTAGAGGTTGTCAAACTTTGGATCTCCCTGGTTGTGTTTATTCCTCTTAGGAGTCGGGCCTGTCATAGAATCTACCCTTGTGAGACACCTACCTTTGTTTTGTCTCTTTGCCGAATCTCGAAAAGTTTGTTGATTGAACTGTGAATTTCATTTTACGAAAAAGAACAAAAGATTTTGATTTTTGTTTTTGATTGGTTTTGGTTCTGCATTAACTAGTCCTTAGTTACATTTTGACTGAGTAAAACATCCAGGAATCATCTTTAGTAGGCTTTTGCCTCGTTAGATTTACTTTTAGGTGCATTTTATCTTAGATTTGCTTTTGAGTGAAATTGAGTTGATTTGATTGCCATAGTTTTTAACTTTGATTTCTGTTAAAGTAAGTTTTACATGCTTTATTAATTAGGAAAAATACAAAAAATCTCTTTTGAAGGAAAAGTTTGCTTGGTAGCATTTGAGTCTTTGAATGAAAAAGGAATTTTCGTAGAATAATTAGTGGTCATGTGTTGTATGTTTTGGAAAAGATAAAGAGATTGTTTCTTTGATTGTCTTTGCCAAGAAAGTTGTCTTTTATCAATTTTGCATTCTCCAACTCTCTTAGCTAGGGAATTCATTGAAAAAGAAAATTAGTATAAGTCATCCTAAGTGCATCTTTTTAGTGGGTTTGAGTCGAGTCTACACACCATCAGTTTCATCTCCACTACCTTTTGTCTTAAAGAAAAGCCATAAAAATTAACGCTTAAAGTAAAATCAACGTAGTAACTTTTTATTTACTAGGGCTCTGAAACACCAATATAGATCAAGCTAGTGTCTTGGAGTAGGAGAGTAATTAACTCTCCAAGACAGCAAAACCAAACAAGTAGCTTATCTTGTGGTAGGATAAATCCAACTATTGCATTTATACTCTGGGAAAGCTCCTCTTAAAGGAGAAGCACGAGCTCGTGTCCGAACCAGTGAGGGGATCAATCCTCCCTCGTTGGGAACGACGCCAGACATGCACGTATTACAAACGGTAAACCTCGGATTAACCATTGTCGAGGAGCCAGGGGTCACTTGTCGGTAAACCTTGGATTATTGTCAAGGAGCCGACAAGGGGATTGAGCTTGATACTCTGCCCTTGCGTGCTGTCGGAGCGTAGACTATTCCCCCAGGTGTATTTGTTGCTGTTGGTAACCTTAGTGACCATTATCTTTAGGATTCTACCCTAGGTGACGGTGGAGGGAAGATCCCACTGTACCTGGAGCAGACGTCGGCTAGACTCACTTGGATTTTCCGGGGGGTTCACTTCACTCGAGACAGTTAAAGTGGAGGAACTTGTGCCGGTCTATTCATTAAGCAGGTTGCCGGGGTAACTGTTCCACCCACCACTTCTGTACTGAATTCGGCGATGTTGGGCTTCATCACCAACTAGTGTTTTCGGTCCGGAAGGCTACTGTTTGTGTATGGTTTGACGCCCTAGATTCTTTAGGCGTATGATTCAAATTTGTTTGGTTCTTTACAGGCTTTAGGTGGTTTGCTTTGAGATTTTACTTTGTTTGCGTGTGCAGTAGTTAAAAGTTTTAATTGTGGCGGAATTACCGAGACAGTCCCGTAGACTTCGGGGCCAGTCTCCTGAGATTGTTACCGTGGCTGATTTGTTGAGGAAGTCCCGTAGACTTCGGGGCGAACCTCCTGAAGACGTCCTGGGTCATTACGAAGGTTTGAAAGTCCTTGTAACTCCTCCTAGTGGCAGTAAAGTAGGTTCACCTGAAGAAGGAGAGTCTTCGTTGGTAGTCCATCCAGATTACCAAAGTCTAGAAACAGGTTATAATCCTGAAGCTGTTGCAGTTTCTGAGCTTGCTTGTAGTTTTTCATCTACTAGTGATATAGGTGAAGAACCTGAAATATCTGAACCTGTTACTCCAACTTCTAGTGTTCCTGATTCACCTAGGGTAGAAAGAGTCATCACCGAAAATCTTCCTTCTGGTTTGATAGCTATTGAAGAACTTGCTCCAGAAGAAGACGTAGGCGGCCCTATTCTTGAAGATCAACCTACTATTGATCTAAGGGAGCGTGAATCTATCTTTTACAGTCCACCTAGAAGTACTACTTGGTACCTTTCGTTAACTAATTATTTAGACAACTCAGGGATAAGTTTTTCTCCACCTCGTACTCCTTATCCATCCGGAGGTATTTATAATCCTGTAAATATGTCTAGTCAGTCGTCCGTGTTCACTCAATCTCCTGAATCTTTCTTGTATGGTGGTCCTTCCGTTCCTGCTGGGTATCAATCACTTTCTGGTACCTTTGCAGGAGCATCTCCTCAACCCGTTGGACATGGGTCATTAACTGGAAACAATGGTAATAAACCGTTGGGCGTAGGAGACATTTATATGATGTCAAGTTCAATTCCCGGTTCTCAACCTCAAGGTGGCCAATTACCGCCTGGGGGGCAGCCTCAATTAACGCCTGGGGGGCAACCTCAAGGTACACAACTTGCGTCTGGGGGGCAGCCTCAAGGACAATATGTACCTATGGTATAGTATATTCCTCAAGGTCAACCCTAGCCTCAATATGTACCCCAGGGTCAACCTCAGTATCAATATATGCCTCAAGGTCAACCCCAGTATCAGTATTTACCTCAAGGGTATCTACCCCAAGGTCAGTACTCGAGTCAAGGTTATCAACCACCTCAAGGTCAATCTTATGTTCAAGGTACGGGAAATGTGCCTTTCAATTATCAATCCTACCCTCAATCCGGTTATGGATCTCAATATCCTCAACTTGTCATGGGTCAATACCCCGGAATGAACATAGTGTGGGATCCATCGCAAGTTCAACAAGTGTTGCAGCCAAGCATACAGTTGTCATCTCAAACTGGACAACCTGTGGTTTCTGGTCCACCCCAGCAACCAGTCCAGTCTAATGTTCAAACTTCTGTACCTTCGGTAGTTACTCAGTCGCCAATTGCACCTAGTACTCCATCTCAAACGACTGCTGCAACTACCGCAACATCTGTTTCTTCCACCACACTTACTTCTGGAGTATCGACAGCTCCGGTTTCTACTGTCTCTACCACTACTCCGCAGACATCTTTACCATTGTCTGGATCCACGATTCAAACTACGGTTCAGATGCCTGTGAGGCAGCCTGGTTTAAGTACGGTTGTCACTAGTCAACCAC
Source organism: Pinus tabuliformis (assembly GCA_031772625.1). NCBI lineage: Eukaryota > Viridiplantae > Streptophyta > Pinopsida > Pinales > Pinaceae > Pinus > Pinus tabuliformis. The sequence continues at coordinate 637,342,453 of CM062807.1, read as the reverse complement.
AATTTGTTTATCAACCGTACCAGGGACAGTACCAATACGGGCCTGTTGTCCAACAATCGGTTTACCAGTATCAACCGTATCCTGGGTACACTTATCAACAACCACAACAACCCCAGTACGGTCCGGTTAATCCTGGTTTTCCGGGAGGATACAATATCCCGAATGCGATTCCTGTTCCAAGTTATCCTGGATATCCTCCTCCTGGGACTGGTCTTGTGACCCAGACTTTTAGGGATCCTAATCGACAATTGCCGTTTATCGCAACTTTGGATTTACCAGACTTGACGCGCCTAACGAACGATCCAATAAATTATCTTCCGTTCTGGCCGCCAATGCCAAATAAGTTGCCCAGTGACATACCCAAGTTCGAAGGTAAGTCTGGAGAGGATCCATCAAATCACGTGATAACTTACCACCTCTGGTGTGCTTCAAATTCTTTCTCGGATGATTCGATCCGTTTACGTCTTTTTCAGCGTACGCTCATTGGTCTCGCGGCCAAGTGGTACGTTGAGTTACCACGGGCCTCTTTTTACAATTTTAGTCAGTTAGCTACCTCGTTCTTAACACATTTTCAGTTGCCGGTCAGGTATGATAATGGCACTGAGTTATTAACTTCATTAAAACAGTCGACGTCCACTTATATTTCCGATCATATTCATGAATGGAGACGTCGAAGGCGATTAGTGAAAGTTTCTATCCCGAACCAAATCTTAGCTGAATGGTTTGTTAAATCATTATTACCAAAGATTACTGAAGACGTAGCTAAGGCCGGAGTAGTTACTGAAGAGCAAGTGATTGCTCAAGCGCAGTACCTTGACTTAGTTTATACTCAGTCGGGTACGTTACACGAAAAGATCCCAGATCTTCCAAAGTCAAATCAAATTGCTGCTGCTCCTTCGGGGTCTCATGCTGCTGATGGCATGATTGGTACGGTAAATACTAAAAGTAAGAAGAAGTCTTCAAAGAATTCTTCGCCCATTATAACCTTACCAGACTCCCCGACAGGAGAATCTTCTCCTGAAATTTCCACTGATATTCACGCTGTAGAGTCATCTACGGCTAAATCAAAAAACGGTGGGAAAAAGAAAGGCAAGAAGAAGGATAAAGCAGACAAGGCTCCAAAGGAGAAAAAAGAAAAGTCGGAAACCAATGACGAAAAGCGCAAACCTCGATATCCTTGTCTTATTTGTGAAGAGGATCATTTTACAAGAGATTGCCCTCATCGGGCCGAGGTTGTGAAAATCGTCAAGGGTTCCCCAACTCCTGCTGTTTTGAAAGATCCATTTCCAAAGCAGGAGAGTAAGATGATAGGTTCTTCCTCGAGTGCCAGTGAAGAACCCATATTGATGATGTCTCATGTACGAATTGCGACTCGATCACACGATTATGGTAGTAAAAGTCCTGTTGATGGATCGAAAGAAGCAGAATATTCTCATTCAAATCCATCAACCTCAGCTCCCGGTTCCGATCCACTACAGATCGAGAAACCTAACCCTGACTTATTAATCAAACCGCCCGCCAAGGGTGTACTTCGAAGGTTTGCTTTCAATCCACATGCGAGAGCGGCCCAGAATTACAACATTGTTGAGGATTTAGCTGTTTCACCCTCAGCAATGTCGGCTTTAGAAGTGCTGCAATCATGCCCAGCACAACGAAAATTACTTTTGTCGGCTATAGGAGCTGTTGATGTTCAGGACCCGAACCTGATAATCTTTGATCTAGAAAATAGTACACCGCGTCTCCCTCATCAGATGGCTTTCCAGATTCCAGTGATAGTAAAAAACAGGCCTATTCATCGGATTGTAATTGATGAGGGAGCTTCCACGTGTATTATGTCGATTCAGTGTTGGAGATCGCTTAGTTCTCCTTCGCTGAACCAATCCCCGACAATTCTTAAGGCCTTTGATGGCCGTGGGTTCCATCCGTTTGGCATTTTACAGGATTTGCCTATAGGGGTTGAAGGAAAAACCGTTAGTCTGGATGTGGAGGTGGTTGATGCCCCTCTAGACTACAACCTTCTCTTGGGTCGAAGTTGGTCTTACGCTATGACAGCGGTCGTCTCATCGGTCTTCAGAGTTATAAAGTTTCCACATAATGGCAAGATCGTGACAATAAACTAGCTGGCTTTCTTTTCATTCGACCCAGCCTCTTCAGAGAGTATCCAGCATGTCGGTAAAACGACTACCCCTTATAAGGATGTTGGCATAGGATTAGTTAAAGATTCCGGTTTACTGGGAACTTTTCCTTTTCCTCCAATCAACGCAGACCCTTCATTTGCATTCATTCATATGATTACATCAGATACTATTATTTACGATGATCCTTGGATTGTCCCATCTGAATTTGAGATAGACTCATTCGGTGATGCTATGCCTTTGAGTCCATATGAAATTGCTTATGAAGCCGTGCAGTCTTTTACCGACCCGCGTTCAACCCAAATCGACCAAATGAATGTGGTCGGTGAGGAATCACTTTTCACATCAACCTCAGAACGGATAGCGTTTCCCGAAGTCGTGTCATCTGACGAGCAACTTCACGAAATCCTAAGTGTAGACGATCTACCATGGGAAGATCTCCATCATAGATCTTTGTTTTTACCTGAGGATGATGACTTTGAAAATGATTTTTCATCAATCTTTACGGTTGAATATGTCAAGGACGCTCAGAATCCCATGAAACATCCTGATTCAGAGTTGAATTTGGGAAACATTTCCCAAACTATTACCATTGACATTTCAGTCAAAACTGGAATTGTTGAGAACATTCATATAGGTGCCTCGTGTACAGATGACGAAATTCAAACATACAAGGCCCTACTTCAAGAATTCTGTGACGTGTTTGCCTGGTCCTATGAGGAAATGCCAGGAATTGATCCCTCCATTGTTGTTCATGAGATCAAGACTTACCCGGACGCTAAACCCGTTCGGCAACGTCTACGTCAGATACACCCTCGGAAAGCGGCTGCAATTAAAGCAGAAGTTGAGAAGCTGTTGAAAGCAGGTTTCATTTATCCGATCTCGTTAACGGATTGGGTATCGAATATTGTTCCGGTTAACAAGAAACAAGGAACAATAAGAATATGCATCGACTATAGGGATATTAATCGTGCTTGTCCAAAAGACAACTATCCCACGCCCTATATCGATCAAATAATTGATGATTGTGCCGGCAGTGAAATATTTTCCTTTATGGATGGTTTTTCCAGTTACAATCAAATCAATATTCTACCTGCCGATCAACCAAAAACGGCTTTCATTTGTCCATGGTGGACATTTTCTTATTGAAAACTACCTTTTGGACTTAAGAATGCCGGAGCCACTTTTCAAAGGGCAATGTCTTATGCGTTTCATGACATCAAACACATTGTGCAACCGTATCTCGATGATCTGCCTGCTCATTCTTTACATCGAACTGACCACCTTGTCCATTTACGAGCCATTTTCATGAGGTGTCGGCATTATCGTATTCGGTTGAACCCACACAAATGTGTCTTCTGCATAGAAGTGGGACGATTGCTGGGATTTGTAGTTTCAAAAGCTGGCATTCACGTCGATCCCTCGAAGGTAGAAGCTATCATCAAATTGCCTCCTCCTTCGAGTCTTCGCCAACTCCAGAGTTTGCAGGGGAAAGCAAACTTTTTACGCCGGTTCATTCCTAACTACGCCGAGGTCACAAAAGGTTTTACGCGGTTGTTGAAACAGAACGCTCAGTTCTCTTGGGATGAGATAGCTCAACAATCTTTTGATGCACTTAAACACACGTTGACCCATGCACCGTTGTTGCATCCTCCCAACTACAACCAAGATTACTTTTTGTACCTCGCTACCTCTCATTCCACTATTGGAATGGTGTTAGTTCAGGAAGACGAAGTCGGAACGGAACATGTGATATATTATCTTAGTAGGACGTTAAATCCCACTGAGCTAAAATATTCGCATGTGGAGAAATTGGCCCTGGCAGCCGTTCAGGTTGTCGAACGTTTTCGTCATTACATTCTTCTCCATAAAACTACAGTTATTTCGGATTGCAACCCTATGATCTACATTTTGACTAAACAACTGCTAGGGGGCAAGTACTCTAAATGGATTGTTATCTTGCAAGAGTTCGACTTGGAGTTTGAAAAATCTAAGTCTAAGAAATCTTTAGTTTTTGCAGAGTTGATGTGTGACTTCCCGCGTGCTGACACGGAAACTGTGGCAGAGGAACCCATTGCGGACGATTCTTTGTTTCTCATCAGCACTTTAGATCTGTGGTATGGGGATATAATTGTCTATCTCCAAACCCAATCTTTTCGGCCCGAAGCTTCAAAGTCAAAACGTCGGAAAATTCGATTCCAGTCCCAACAGTACAAAATTATTGGAGATACTCTTTATCGCCGTGGGGCAGACTTGGTTTTCCGACGTTGCTTAACTCATGAAGAGGCAGAAAGGGTTTTGAATGACTGTCATTCTGGGGCGTGTGGCGGTCATATGTCTGGGTATGCCACAGCTCAGAAGGTGTTGCGTGCTGGCTACTTCTGGCAGTCCATGTTTAAAGATTGTATCATTGCGGTCCAAAAATGCCACAAGTGTTTGATCGAAAGATGCGCGCACCACCTGCTCCTCTCCACCCTATAATTGCCGTTGGTCCTTTTGCCAAATGGGGTATTGACTTTATTACATGTAACCCTCACTCGGCCAGGGGGCATGCGTATATCATCCTTGCGGTTGATTATTTTACTAAGTGGGCCGAGGCGATGCCTACATTCGAGGCTGACGGCAAGACAGCTGCAATTTTCGTATTCAATCACATTATTGCTAGGTTTGGTGTCCCGCAAGCGATAATCACTGACCATGGGCGCCATTTTCGAAACATTATGATGACAGAACTTACAGGCCAGCTTGGTTTACGTCATGATAGTTCTACTCCTTATTATCCCCAAGCAAATGGTCTGGTTGAGGCCATCAACAAAGTTCTAGTTATCATGATCCGACGAATCATTGGTATTCATCGGTCGAATTGGCACAACATGTTATTTTCAGCGCTTTGGGCGTACCGAACCTCAGTGAAAACATCAACAGGGTTCACTCCTTTCCAACTAGTTTATGGTTTGGAAGCTGTGCTGCCTATTGAATGCGAAATCCCATCACTTCAAATGGCTGTCGAATTACTTCCAGCTACTTCCGAAGAGGAGAAGCGTTTATTATACTTAGCTCAATTAGATGAGACTCGATGCGATGCTGCACTGGCAATCGAGACTCATGCAAAACGAATGAAAGCTCAGTATGACCGTAACGTGACCCCTCGAAATTTTTCGGAAGGAGATCTAGTGCTATTATATGATCAAGCTAACAATAAATTAGGTGCTGGAAAATTCGTTCCTATATGGCATGGACCCTACATTGTTAAGCGAAAGCTAGCAAAAGGGGCCTATGAGCTGGTTGACTTTGATGGAGACTCTTTGGGTAAACCCAGAAATGGACTTTACCTAAAGAGGTATTATGCTTAAACGATGGGTGTGGAGATTTTAGTTAGGTTAGTTAGGTTAATTTTTCTTTCTAGCTGGTGTGTTTGTTAGTTTAGACAGTGTGCTTAGCTTAGAAAGTGTGTTTTCGTCGTTATTCTGGCTTATCTTGGTTTTACTCTTGATATTGCAGATGTCGACGCCTCTCCAAACGTACATTAGATTCGCTGATGGTGCTTGTCGTAGTACACGGAATATCTCTTCCGCAGCCTGGGTTATCTATTCGCCCTATGATGAGTTAGTTTCTATGCATGGGGTGAGCCTCGGTCAAACAACAAACAACATTGCAGAATACAGTGCAGTGATTGAGTTATTATCTGAATCTATTTCATTTGGGATTCAGAGTTTGATAGTGAGGTTAGATTCTGAACTCGTTGTATTACAGCTTAATAGAGTTTATGCCATTAGAAATCCTGTGTTATTAAGATTGTTTTTGAGGGTGCGTCTCTTGGAACATGAATTTGATTACATTGAATATCAACACATTCCAAGGTCATTAAATACATTAGCAGATGCAATTGCTTCTCGAATGTTAGACAGACATTTGCGATAATCATACATGTAAATTTAAAAACATTTCATCACACATGTTTAACAAGATAAGCCGGTAATAATGATATATATAGATAGGAGTGTGTCAAAATATACATCGTCTTCGATCATAGGTTGAAAAACACCTTATGATCAGCAAAAATGATAAGTACAAAAAACCAAAATGTCACATGTGTCTACAAAAAGTGACTAGCCAATCACTGGTGGTGCTCTCTATACGACACCACTACCCGCGCTACCCTACACAGAAACCTCCTGAAAGGTCCTGGGACTGCGACCACATAGCGCTGAAGTCGGATAGGAATATCGTCTATAGTCGTCTCTGGTATGTCTGCCGTGAGACGCTCTAGGTCCTGTTCCAACTCGGCTAAGGTCTCTGCGGCCGCATCCTGTGGGGCCGGTGCTGGTGCAACTGGTACTCTTCTCTCGAATGGCCGGAGATTGGCCGGACGCTGTGGACCTACATCTGCATTTTGAAAATTGTCACTGTCAGTTTTGAGACGATATAAAAAATAAAAAAAAAGTAAATAATTTAAAAATTTGTGAAAAATGAAGTACCTCTGTCGTCCCATTGTTCTCCCTGTGGAAGAACCATGTCCGGATCACCGCGAAAATCCACTCCAGCATAAGGAAAATCCTGGATCGCAAAGACCTAGTCCTCCAACCAGTGAAAGTAACCCGCAGGAAATCGGACAAATCCCGCTCCCTCATCAGGATGCCGGGCCATCACCGCAACCCATCGCATCAACTTTGGCTCCCGAGGAGGCCCAACTGCAACAGTGAGATGCTATGGGATCAGCATCGGAACCCTCTCTAGGGCAAAGCTCACAACTAGAGGCCCATACCCAAAGGTATTTAATTGCCCGTTCTTTGCCCTAGTCAGTTGGCCCTTCATATTGGCCAACACAGCGTCGCACCAGTTGAAAATGGTGCCTCGGAAGCAATCTATTGCCATCCACATTTGGGACCTGGTGGCAATATGCAAAGCGGCTGTGCCGCAGAGTCTGGTAACTGTAAAGGCAATTACCATAAGTTTAGGCAGGGATATGTATTTGATTTCTATCCCCTTCTCCTGGTGCTGATTATTGCACCACTCTAGCCGGAGACTAGCAAGGGATTGGCCACCCGGCCTAGTCCCGGAAAGAGTCAGTTGCTCGCCCCTATTAGGCAAACCAGTGAGAAAATATATGTCTGAGGGCTCTATCTCGAGCTGGTGCCCTCCGATGTAAAAGCATTGATTCTGAACGTTCCACCTTTCAACCAACCACTCTAAGAATCGCACCTGGGCCCTCATGCCAGGTATGGCCCAGTATTTGTAGAGACCGCATGCCTTCAAAGCATCAATGGAAGGTTGATGATCTATTGCGGCCAAATCGACATCTTCGTGTTCTCTTTCACGCCAATCAAGCATGGTGGGCAATCTACACACCATAAAACATTCATTAGAATTCATTAAATCAAAAATTAATGGTTTAGTTTTGAGATTTGGGGTTTTAAATTTACTTTGCGCGGAGTACGCACCCTGCTTTCAGAAAACAGAGCGTGGGTACGCAGCTGTTCTGAAGGTAGGCTGCGTACTCCTACCATTTTCCCATTAACGAAAATGTCAGGGTACGCAGGTCACCCATGGGGCACCTGCGTACCCCGAAAAGCGGATCTTGAAACCCCAAAGCCCCCAAAAAATCAAACTAGGACTTAAAATGAAATTCTAAACGGATGAAAACAAAGAGGAGGATGTTGTGAAATACCTGAAAGAGACGGCGCTCGATTCCGACGGTCGGATTCTCCACAAAGTCCACGGGAAGTTTCTTGCCAAAAGCCCTTTTCTCTCCTTCAACAGTAAAATGGTAAAAATGACATGGTAAAAGGTCTTTTTATAGGTTTTTTGGATAAATGAATGCTAAGTTTGTTTATTTTTCACCATGGAAGGATATTTTTCAATGTATTTTTGCCCATCTTAAACAGGTATGAGTAATGTGTCGTTTTTGTGCAGGACAAAAGGACTTTCAGGGAAAATTATCATTTTTCACATCAGAGTCATCTTTTAAGCCCTTTTCTGACTCCTAAAACATGAAAAGATTGCCGAGCGTTTCTTTTACACTCGTTAAAATGGAATTAAAAGACGGTCCCCTTATAGCCCTTTTCTGACCGTAAAAATAGGAAAAGATTGCCGGGTTTTTGTCGTTTCAAACTCGATACTGGAAATAAAACGACGTGTCCTTGATCGCTTTTTACTTTTCAGGTCAGAGGCAAAAATCATGAAAGTACTCCTTGGTCGCAAGATCAAACAGTTCTCTCAGGTATTATTTTATACTTTTTCGGGCTTGGGAGACACAAATTTACGAAAAAGTTCAACTTGGAGTCTTCTTTAGTTTTTTCAGACTCTCTAAAATTGAAAAACGCCGAGTTTCTCCTATACTGGACTCGTTAAAATTTCACAGTAAAGGACCTGTTCGATTACAAACAGGAACAGACCACTCCTTCTTACGGTCCAAATCTAAACTAAGTTGGACTCATCCGAAGGATGAGCTTATAATCAAGCATATGTTATCCTCCTCAAGCTTGTAAAAAATAAAGAGGTACTTGCCAGAAATGGTGGGGGAAAAGAGAGAAGAATGAGCCTATTTGTTATCCTTTGTCACAGAAAAAACCTTATTACCACTCTTGAACACGACACTTTTCATTCACCTGGGTTGGGAAATCCTTTGTCTTAAAGTTGATTAAACTGCTTTGAAAGTCTTCAACCGTTTCTGGGTATTAACTTTGGGTCAATCGTCGCCAAACCATCTGTCGTGTCGTTATGTGTTCAAGAGGTCTCTGCAAATAAACCATTCATATGCAAAATACTTGTCATCCATTTTGACCATTCCTGAGTCAGTCCTTACAGCTACATTTCTTCAACTTGATCTATGATTTCGTGTTATGGGCTTGCCTGCAACGGGTCGCTTTCTATCGACATCAGCACATTATCTAGAAAGATGACTTAGGAATCGTCAGTACCTTGAAATCTGCATGCATCAATGGCAGGTTTCTCGCCTTTGACGATGGTTTACATCATTGACTTTCGATCGAAGGATTCCGTGAAATGTTCGACATCAACCCATTTATTCACATCTCATGGATTGTACTGGGTACTTTGAGAACCATTGACATCACTGGTGGTCTCTCTCACACTTGTTAACAGTTTACATCATTGACTGGTAATCAAGTGGTTTCTACCATGTTTGACATCAACTCATTTATTCGCATGGATAGAATCGTACCAATTCGGGAAGTAGAAATGAAGACCCTGGATCTAGTTTCCACCATCCAGGCTGCAAGGAGTTTTGTATTCATTATATAGTAGACTAATCATAAACAGATGGCTGCGTCCATACTGTGTCTACATGAGTCTATGATTGTGATGTACTGCAAAATAATTCCTGTATCAGAATAGTAGTTAGATTGTTAGTTAAAGTTTTCAATCTGAGTATGGGAATGCCTACCTCAGCGATGATATGATCTTATATATGTATTTTGTGTTGAATATTTACAGGTTCTGAGCGGGCTCTCCACAAGATAATCCTTGAAATGATAAAGTACTTCACCCTTCCTAGATGATATAAAACCCTAATCTACTACAGGCTTCGCACTTTAGGGGGCAATCTGTTACACTAAAATTTGTCACCATGACTATTTACAGTTAGTATGGCTCCATCAACTGTCATACTATCCTCCTTGGCAAGTCTCATGCCTCTGCTTCTCATGTCAAACTCCAAGAAAGAGAGAAAAGTCATTTAAAGTCATTTATCTCTGGGTACGCAGTTTCTCTCAGCCTTACCTGCGTGTACGCAACCCAAGTTCACAATACCTGCGTACTTGTACGCTCTGTATGTAAAGGGGTGGGTGCATACCCCTGTAAAGGTCAAAAGGCGCGAGTTTCATCTTTAAAAAGTTACTTGTGGTCATTTCTAGAGCATTCTAGAAGCTTGTTTGACGTGTATTGAGCGCCTCCAGATGGTTCATGTATCCCTATGAAAGAGGAACTTATCCCATCAAGAGGGGAGCTAACCCATCCAAAGAGGGGCTTATCCCATTGATGGTGGACCTGATTAACTTCCTCTAGAGCACTATAAATACAGGCATTGGGCCAGAAGGAGGAGAGGTTGAAAGCTGAACATTCCTAAGGGTAGATGCTGCTGGAATTAGGACTTCCTTGTAGAAGCTTGTAAGGAGAGATTCCCATCCTTTCTTGTTTCATTTGGAAGTGGGTGAGCTTATCAAAGTAAAGGAAAACTCTTGTTGGACCCTGGGAGGGACCTGCACAACACCAAGGCTCAGGTTGTAATGGTTTTTTTTGTTTCCTATTAATACAAATAAGTCCATTCTTCTCAACAATTTGTTATTTATGAGTTGTTTCATATACTCCTTGGTCTGTATGTTAAATATGTTTTGTTTTATGAGATATTCAGGTGCTATTTAATCGTTTGATTGTTAGTGAATGCAGGTTTCGAAGAGGAGGAGCTCATCCAAATCGACGAGGCTTGACTACTACAACAGCGTTGGGTTACAGGTAGGATCTAAACACTTGATTTCTTGTATGATAAATGCATATTTAGAGAAGGATTGCTCTTAATTGTCTTGTTTGTCACTAGAAAGCCTTAAGCTTCTAGGGAGGTTGGTTTTGTCCGCAAAATCGACTCTTTCCGCATGACAAAGAGTCCGCAAAATAGGACTTATCTATTGCTCACTAACGATATTATAGCTGAGGTTGAAGAGGTTACATCACTGTGTTCTTGATTCTGTGTAGCTGCATTGCAATCGGATGAGCAAAGATGGAGGAATTAATTGTCAAGGAGCTTGCAGACAAATTGTCATCTATGTTAGCTAAAAAAGTGGTAGAAGAGGTATGGCTAGTTACTAGTTTCAAAGAAAGTTTTGAATTCATTTGTGGGGAGGTTAACTCCATTAAATGCCTATTGATTGACGTGAGAGCAACCAGGACCTCCAAATCGAGTTCACTGACCAATTGGCTTAACAAAGTTGAGGATTTTCTGACTGATGCAGTCGACATAGTAGAAGAATGCGAGCAACACAGTTTTGGTTTTCTCAACATAATATTCCGCTACCGAATGGTCCGGAGATTTAGGAAATTGAGGGAAATAATCATAATGATAGACACGGGTGCTAAATATCTCAAATATCTGATGTCCCTCATTGCTATTGTTGGTTTTCAAGCACTCAATGCATATATTGAATCTTTAGAAGAAGATAAGAGAAGAAAATCTAGTACTCTTCTATCTCCATTTCAAGTGGTGGGAATGAAGCAAGCTACTAATAAGCTCAGTGGATGGATATTGGAAGATGGATTTAAAGTGATTGCTATTGTGGCTATGGAAGGATTGGGCAAAACTCTTCTGATGGAAGAAGTAAATTTCAACAATCAAAAGGTCAGAGACAGTTTTGACCATCTAGTTTGGATTACAGTATCACCCAAGTTTGTGGTTGAAGAGCTGTTGTTGTTGACATGTAGATAGATTAAACTAGTTGAGGAAAAATATTGGGTGAAAAGGGAATTAAGTACAATGCGATGGGACTCTTGCAAATTGATTATAAACACCAAAACTCCAGAGGTTAGAGTTGGTGACGGGACTTTCTTTTTTATTTCTTGTATCTTCCTCCTCTACAAGCGTATGGATGCCTCTTGCAAATTAATTCCAAACACCAAAATTCTTGCAAATTGATTCCAAACACCAAAACTCCAGAGGCCGGAGTTGGTTATGGGACTTTCTTTCTTATTTCTTGTATCTTCCAACACTACAGGTGTATTGGTGACGCCTCCAGAGATTTGAACACTGGTGGGACTCTTTTGAACACTGTGAGACTCTTGCAAATCAATTCCAAACACCGAAACTCCAAAGGCCGAAATTGGTGATGGGACTTGCTTTCGTATTTCTTATGTCAAAAAATGACAGTTGGAATTTTTTCTGTATTCATTCTAATTTTCCATATCGTCTAGATGGGAGTACTTCTACATCATCAGAGCATCCAATGACTCAGGTCACCAGCATCATGTCGTCAGCGCATCCAATGACTCTTTTATGTATTCATTCTAATTTTCCAGACCGTCTATACGGGAGCACTTCTACGTCATCAGAGCATCCAATGACCGAGGTCACCAACATAATGTCGTCAACGCATCCAATGACTCGCGTCATGAGCATCGCCTGAGGTATTGTATAGAAATGTTCTAGGTCACCTTTGGTTATCAAAACAATAGGAGCCTCCATGTCAAGCATTAGAAGGCTTCCTAATGAATGGGAATTGATCTTGGATCATCTAAATGGAGTAGATCCCATAACTAAGAGTGTTATGCCCTCCCTCAGGCTAAGCTACGAGGCATTTCCTGATCTTGTCAAACCCTGTTTTCTTTACTATTGTTCCTTTCCTCCAAATACTGAAATAAAATCTGAATACAGAGCGCATATGTGGGTTACTGAAGGACTTGTTTCTACTTCTAGCCATGAATCAATAGACGCTATGTATGAGGTAGCACGCTCCTATATATACCAACTTATTGGTCGATGTGTGATAGAGAGTTCACAAGTTGGTCGGGATGGGCGGGTACAATATTGTAAAATGCATGATTTATTGCATGAATTAGCTTTGGGTGAATCTCACAAGGAAACTAAAAGTTTGTCAAAGCTTGGACGCAAATTGAATGAGCTACCTATTAATGAGTGTCAGGGTATCTGTAGAATTTCATTAATTAAAAATAATCTATCAACAATCAAGGAGGTCGTCCCTGCATGTAGAGGACTTGTTAGAAAAAATTTACGAGGGCAAAGGAGCTCAGAAATAGGTTGTGGGAAAGTAGGCAAAGTCAAATTCGTTTGCGGAAAGGTAAATATTAGGTTGCGGCGAGGATATCGCAACCACACAGGGGCTTAATTAAAACACAAAGTTCACTCACGGCAAAACATAGTAAAATAAAAGAGGTTGCGGAAATTTACTTGTGTAAGATTAAAACCATAACACAACTGACCACACAGTATATTATATGTCAAAACATAAAGAAATTAAATTCGCATGATAAATGGAGGCTGCAGCTCCAAGTGAAAAACACAAAAATCTTACTGCGATTTACGCATCACTGGGTTGCAGAGTAAACTTTTGTAAAACTCTGTAAAACTTGTTTTCACTGTGTTGTGGAGTAAAATTCTGTAAAACTCCGTAAAACTAGTTTTCACACGCCCACCAATATTTCCTCCATGATTTTCTCCTCACTACCTCATTGACTCTCGCTCTCTAACTTGCCCAACATGCCCAACATTACAAATGAATTTTACATCCATATTTATCTTAACATACAAATTTTACATTAATTACATGACAGAGAAAATATTTAATACGCAACATGGGCGATTTTACATAGTAAATGATTTTCTAAACTTGCAAGTGTTGTGGAGTGTGGGCAACAGTTGCGGAGTGAGTTCTTTCCCATACTATTTACCAAAATTTATTAAATGCCTGAACTCCTAACTGTGCTGCGGAATGGTCCCCAGTGTACTTCTGCTCTGACCTTAGTCCTTTTGCCTGCAAACAAAATTGCAACTGTGCAGTGAGTGACTGGGCAAGCATGCTGGTTGTCAGTGTGTTTAAGGTGGTGGTTGGCATTAATATTTCCAATACTCCCCCTTAATAAAAACTTCTTCCATTGAAAATTCCCAAACAATCTCGGAGATAAACAAAACTTTCACGTGCCAATGGCTTTGTGAAAATATCAGCAAACTGTTCCTGTGACCTGTAGTGCTGCAACACAATTTCATCATTGTTAATCAACTCTCTGATAAAATGATATTTAGCATCAATATGCTTGGTCCTCTTGTGAAAAACAAAATTCTTTGATAATGCAATTGCAGATGTGTTGTCGCAGAAAATAGTTGTCGCTCCCTCTTGGTCGTGGCGAAGATCCCTCAACATCCTTCTCATCCAAATTGCCTGACACACTGCTGCTATTGCGGCGACATATTCAACTTTTGCTGTTGACAATGAAACTGTTGGCTGCTTCTTGGAAGCCTATGAAACGGCTCCGGAACCCAAATGAAAAACATATCCAGGCGTGCTCTTTCTGTCATCGACACTTCCTGCCCAATCACTGTCAGTGTAACCAACCAGCCTGAAATCATCTGTTGTGGTGTACAAAACGCCATATTGTTTTGTCCCATTGACATACCTTAGAATCATTTTCACTGCTTGCCAATGTGTCTCCTTGGGTGTCTCGATGAACCTCGACCCCAAACTCACTGCATACATTATATCTGGCCTAGTGGTGTTCAAATACATCAAACTGGCTATCATACTTTTGTATAATGTTGGATTGACATTGCTGCTACAACCTTCTTTGCTCAACTTAAATCCCATGACAGTTGGAGTTGGTGTAGGCTTGTTGTTCTACATATTAAACCTCTCCAAAATTTCTTCCACATACTTTTCTTGAGAGATAAAAATTCCATTTTCTATTTGCTTTACTTCTATGCCCAGAAAATATCTTAACAACCCCAAGTAAGTCATTTCAAATTCATTCTTCATGACTTGTTTGAAATTAGCGATGAGTGTTAGAAAATTATATATTACAGAGCAATGGAACACATAGAATATTGGATAAATATAAACACAGAAAATGCATAAAACCAGAGAGACACAGATATACGTGGTTCACCCAATTTGGGTTACGTCCACCCCAAACAGCCAGTCCTTCCTTTCTATTATCTAGCAAAATGAAGAGACACAACCTACAGCAGATCCGCTGTAATATCCTCTGTTTTCTCTCACAGTCTCACCTCTCTGTTTCTCGCTCAGAGAATACACATTTATTACATAGCCTCGATACAATGCCCTCATACAAAGAGAGGGGGTTGCCTTCTAGGGAAAAAAACCCTAAACTAAACATAAGATCTACCGTCAGATCATCCGCCTAATGAACGGCCCAGATTGACTAGAAATTACTATACTTTTACAAGGCAATTTTACATTTGTTTTTAGCTTCGGGGGCGCTGCCCCCAAAACCCCCGCCGGTGGACTGCTGGCCCCCAGACCCCCGCGGGGGGGGACTAGTCCCCCCTGCACACCCCCCCCCCCCCTACATGGAGGGGTGTACAAACTTCCTGGGGTATACATTCGGCTGAAACAAAGACTTCTAAATAATCATGCTCCACACCCAACAATCTCCCACTTGGAGAATGATTGTAGCAACTCCATCGCTGCTTCATTTGCTGGACAATGACTCCTCTTTGGACCTGGCTATTTCTCATCTTCATCGTCATCCTTGAAGACCAATTGAAATTGAGCATATTCTCAGTTTCTCCCTCGTTACAACTTTTGTTAACATATCTACAGGATTCTGTCTAGTATGTATCTTTTGCAGCTCAACTCTCCATCTTCCAACACTGATCGTATGAAATGGTACTTGAGTTGTATGTGTTTAGTCCTGGAATGAAATGCTGAGTTCTTTGCAAGATGGATGGCACTTTGGCTATCACTATATAACGTGCCCATATCATGCTTCTTACCCAATTCACCCATAAACCTTTGTAACCAAATCATTTCTTTACTAGCCTCTGTAGCAGCAACATACTCTGCTTCTGTTGTTGAAAGTGCAACAACACTTTGGATTTTTGAAACCCAATTAACAGCTGTTCCACCTACAGTAAATACATATCCTGTAGTGCTCCTCCTGTTATCTCTGTCACCTGCCATATCTGCATCAACATATCCCTGTAGAGAAATGTTTGAACCACGAAAGCATAATGCTTGATTTGTGGTACCTTTCAAATATCTGAGAATCCATTTCACTGCCATCCAATGTTCCTTTCCTGGATTGTTCATGTACCTGCTTACAACTCCCACTACATGTGCAATATCAGGCCTTGTGCAGACCATTGCATACATTAAGCTTCCAATTGCTGATGCATATGGAACTTTAGACATATAATCCATGTCTTCTTGGGTGTTTGGGCACATTTCCTTACTAAGTTTGAAATGGCTAGCAAAAGGTGTACTAACTGGTTTTGCATTGTGCATATTAAATCTTTTCAACATCTTTTGTATGTACTCATTCTGAGACAATGTTAATTTGCGATTTTTCCTGTCTCTAGTTATTCTCATACCAAGGATTTGTTTTGTAGCTCCCAAATCCTTCATTGCAAATGAATTTGCCAATTTTCTTTTGAGCACATTTATTTCCTACATGTTAGACCCTACAACAAGCATGTCATCCACATACAATAACAATATAATGTAGCTGCCATCATTTTGCTTTTTCAGATAAACACAATGATCAGAGTGACATCTAGTATAACCTTGTTCAGACATAAACTTGTCAAATTTTAGATACCATTGCCTTGGAGCCTGTTTTAAGCCATACAAACTCTTCTTCAACCTACACACTAGTTTCTCCTTCCCTTTTACCTCATATCCTTGTGGTTGCTGCATATATATCTCTTCCTCCAAATCTCCATGGAGAAAGGCTGTCTTCACATCTAACTTCTCAAGATGCAAATCTTCAACTACTACTAGACTTAAAATAGTTCTGATTGAAGTCATTTTAACAACAGGAGAAAACATTTCATAAAAATAAATACCTTTCTTCTATGCAAACCCCTTCACCACAAGTCTAGCTTTGTATCTTTGTTTTCCTCCATCTTCTTCCTTGAGCCTGTAAACCCATTTATTCTTCAATGTAGTTTTTCCTGCAGGCAACCTGACTAAGTCCCAAGTCTGGTTATGCATTAAGGAGTCCATCTCTTCTTCCATGGCTACCTCCCACTTCTTCCTGCTTTCAACCTGCATTGCTTCTTCATAATATTCGGGTTCACCAGAATCAGTCAACAATAAATAATATAATGAAGGAGAGTATCATTCAGGGGGTATACTTATCCTGGTAGATCTTCTAACACCACTTTCAGGTGTTTGGGGTGCCTGTTGCTGTTGTGGTGGTTGCTGTTGTTGTGGTTGTTGATTATTATTATTTTCAGGCACCTTTACATTTTCAGTGATTGCATCAAGAACTGCGTATTCCTTGTTTTCAATTTCCTGTTTCTTTTCTTGCAACTGATTCTTATACAAGACCTTTTCATTGAATATTACATCCACTACAACAAAACCAACGATTAGCGTCCCTTTTTACTTCTTTTTTTGCATCTAGAGCCCATTTTTGGTGCTATTTGCATCCATTTATCAAATATGGTGCAAAACTTGACACAAAATTTGCATCAAGTTTTGCACCAAATCTTACACCAAGTTTAGCACCAAGTATCGCAATAGGTTTTGCACCGCGTTTTGCACCAAATTTTATGCCAAGTTTTATGTCATCCTTTGCACCAGGTTTTGTTCCAGGTTTTGCATCAATTTTGGCATCTATTTTTGTTTGACATACTTTTGCATCCTCATTTGCATCCACTTTTTGCACCTACACTTGCATCAACTTTTGCATCGACTTTTGCATCCTTTTTTGCATCCTTTTTTAAATCATTTTTTGCATCCATTTTTTCATCCATTTGTGCATCACTTTTGCGCCACGTTTTACATTGAGTTTTGTGTCTAGTTTTGCATATAATTTTGCATCTACTTTTGTTGCATCCACTTTTCCATCTTGTTTGGCATCCATATTTACATCCTCTTTTGCATCTATTATTGTACCCACTATTGCATCTAATATTTTTGTGCCACAATTGGCGCCTAGTTTGGCACCTCCTTTTGCACCCACTTTTGATTATAATTTTGCATCCACGTTTGCATCCTCATTTGCATCTAGGTTTTCATCAACTACTACATCTATTTTTGCATCCCTTTTTGTATCCAATTTTGGACCAGGATTTGCATCAGGTTTTGTGTCTCGTTTTGCATCTACTTTTGCATCGACTTCTATTGCATCCACTTTTGCATACAATTTTGCATCCACTGTTACACCCATTTTAAATTTCACTTTTTGCATCCCTTTTTACATCTTCATTTGCATCATACTTTGATTCTTTTTTTTCATCTATCATTACATCCACTTTTGTTATGCCATAATTTGCACCATGTTTTGCACTCACTATTGTATCCACGTTTGCTTCCAATTTTGCATCCATGTTCACATCCTCTTTTGCATCAAATATTGCATCTATTTTTGCATCCACTTTTGTGTCAGGTTTATGCATTGGTTTTTGCATCTCGTTTTGTATCTACTTTTGCATCTACTTCCATTGTATCCATTTTTTTCATCCAATTTTGTTTTGCCTATTGCATCAATGTTTGCTTCCACTTTTACATCCATTTTTGCATCTTATTTTGCATATTTTTTGTCTATTGTTACATCCACTTTTGTTGCACCATATCTTGCACCTACTATTGCAACCACATTTGCTTCCACGTTTGCATCCACATTTGCATCCTCTTTTGTGTTCAAGTTTGCATCAGATATTGTGTATGTTTTTGCATCCCCTATTGTATCCACTTTTGTTTCATCCATTTTTGCATCTACTTTTGTGTCCGTTGTTGCATCCACATGTTTCACCACAGTTTGTGCCAAGTTTTACACCTACCATTGGACCCATGTTTGCTTCCACTTTTGCCTTCATGTTTGCATCCAAGTTTGCATTGACAACTGCATCTACTTTTGCATCCACTTTTGTGTTAGGTTTTTCATGTTGTTGTGCATCTACTTATGTTGTATCCACTTTTCATCCAATTTTACTTCTATTGTTGCCCCCATTTCTATTTTCGCTTTTGCATCCCTTTTCCAACACTCATCATATTTTCTGCATTGATGATATTCCTTATGGCATTGACAATTATGAACAATTGATGAAAATGTCAATAATATTGACAATGATGAAAATGAAGATGATGGCGATGACATGAATTGTGATTATGATGATAAAGACGATAGTGGTTACAATGACATTAATGATGATGATGGCAATGATTATGATGATGACGACGCTAATGACCTTGGCGAATCTTCCCAATTTTAGATGTTGTCATTGTCATAATCATAAGCATTATCTTTGGTGTCATCATCATCATTTTCATCTAGGTCATCATCAAAAACAATAATGGCATGAATGATGATGATGATTACAACAATGTTGATAGAAATTACATTAATGATGATGATGGGGATGATAAAAATGACAATGACGATGATAATGGTGGTGATGATGATGATCATCGATGATCTCTCAAAAATAGAGTTGTTATTTCTCTTACGTATATCAATGTGTCCTAAACAACCCTTTTCTAGCACTGATCACATTTTTTGGGTTGATGATATTTCTTACAACGTCTATAATTATAAACAATTGCAAACAATGTCCATAATGATGATGATGATGGAGCTGATGATGATGGCATGAATGGTGATTATGATGATAATGTAATGATGGCAATAACGATGACAAGGATGATGGTGATGATGATGACAATGATTATGATAATGAGAATGAACAATTACTAGTTTCACTACCATCTTCTGGATACATATTACTATCATACTTTTTAAAATTTTTGTCTCTCTTGAGGTATCTTACTATAATGGTGTTGTCAACACTAGAAAGATATCTTGTTGTAATGGTGGTTCTAATGTTAGCACTAGCAAAGTTTTTGTTAAATTTTGGTTAAAAAAAATCGATTTATGCAATTATTTTGACAATCTATGTAAAAAAGTAAATAACATCCAATTATTTTGACTGTAGTCCCATTGATTATCATGAATTCACCAGTCTGAAGACCATCTTCTACATACATATTATTATTAAACTTTTTGCATTATATCCCTCTTATATCTTGTTGTAATGGCAGTATTAGCACTAAAAAAATATCTTGTTGTAATGGTGATGTTAGTATTAGCACTAAAAAAATCACTAAATTTTGGTAAAAAAAAGTTTATCATTTATTTATTTTTACTTTGGGAAATTTTTGTTTTTATTTTTTTTTGTTTTTAATTATATTTTATGCAGTAATATTTTTTTTGGTTGAATTTTGGTAGTAACTAGTTTTTGGTCGAATCATATGTATTAACCATGTTCTTTATGCTACAAGTCTAATTGTTGGGACAAAATTGCTCTTTCAAATAAGTTGCAAAAGCTATTTTACATCCATTGTTGCACCCATGTTTACACCCACTTTTACATCCCTTTTTGCATCCTATTTTTCATCTTCATTTGCTTCTTTTTTTGCATCTATCATTACATCTACTTTTGTTGTGACAAAATTTGTTCCATGTTTTGCACATACTGTTGTACCCACGTTTGCTTCCAATTTTGCATCCATCTTCACATCCTCTTTTGCATAAAATATTTCATCTATTTTTGCATCCACTTTTGTGTTGGGTTTTGCATCTCATTTTGTATCTTCTTTTGCATGTACTTCCATTTCATCCATATTTTGCATCCAATTTTGTTTCTCATGTTGCACCCGTGTTTGCATCCACTTTTACATCCCTTATAGCATCTTGTCTTGCATCTAAGTTTGCATATTTTTTTGTGTCTATTATTACATCCACCTTTTTTGTGCTATTATTTGTGCCATATCTTATGCCTATCATTGCAACCCACATTTTCTTCCACTATTGCATCCATATTTGCATCCTCTTTTGTGTCCAAGTTTGCATCAAATATTGTTTATGTTTTTTGCATCCCATTTCGAATTTACTTTTACATCCACTTTTGATTTGTCTAGTTTTGCAACTAATTTTGTGTTCACTATTGCACCCATGTTTGGCCCATGTTTACATCCCTTTTTTCATCCAAGTTTTCCTCCTTTTTTCATTCAAGTTTGTGTCCCTTTTTTTTTACATTCATTGGAGTATCCACATTTGTTTCACCACAATTCATGCTAAGTTTTATGCCTACTATTGTGCCCATGTTTTCTTCCACTTTTTCATCCATGTTTGAGTCCTATTTTGTGTTCAAGTTTGTATGAACTATTGCATCTACTTTTTCATCCACTTTTGTTCAATTTTTCTGTCTTGTTCTGCATCTACTTATGTTGTGTCCACTCTTCATCCAAATTTACGTCTATTTTTACCCCCATTTTTTGCTTACTTTTGCATCCATTTTCCAACACACATCATATCTTTTGCATTGATTATATTTCTTATGACATTGAAAATTATGAACAACTGATGACAATGTCAATAATTATAACGATGATGATAATGAAGATGATGACGATGACATGAATTGCGATTGTTATGATAATGACAATGATGATAAAGACGATGGGAGTTACAATGACAATGATGATGATGCTAATGACCTTGGCCATTCCTCCCAATTTTTAAATGTTATCATGGTAAAAATCATAATAATTATCTTTGGCGTCATCTTCCAAGTCATCATCATCTGATCATCATTATCATTATTTTCATCTTGGTCATAATCAAGAACAATAATGGCATGAATGATGATTATGATGTTCATGATGAAGATGACAAAAATTATGATAAAACTTATATTAGTTATGATGATGGGGATGATGACAATTATAATGACGATGATAATGGTAGTGATGTTGATGATCATCAATCATTTCTAAAAAATAAAGTGGTTATTTTTCTTTCATATATCATGTGTCCTAAGGTTGGTGATATTTCTTATGATACCTATAATTATGAACAATTGACGACAATATACAAAATCATGATGATGATGATGATCATGAAGAAGACATGAATGGGGATTATGATGATAATGAAATGATGACAATAATGATCACATTGATGGTGGTGATGATGGCAATAATGAAGATGATGACCCTCCCTCTAAACTAGCGAGGTACTCATAATGAGACAAAAAAGTACTCTCAAGTTGAAATATTCATATAAGAAGGGATCTAGATTGATAAGCATCAATGATGATTTACATCATCATAGCCAAAATTTTCAAAATAGTAAGGCCTTGACTAACAAGTTTATCTCTCCATTAGATCAGAGCACAATGTTGGGAGGCATAAATTTGGACACCACTGCCTTTCAAGGCACTTACCCCACCAAGATGTTTACCAGGTATGTCCTCACATGATCATTTCCTAATCCACTATCATAATATTTGACACCAGAAAATGTCAATCCTCATGAATATTCTTATCTTGGATTAATGTACTTGACTTATGGCGATTAGTCCTAGTCAATGTCCAAATTCTCAAAGAATATTGGTCCCAAATGTTTATCCAATCCACCATTATCCCTACTAGTGCCTTTACTAGGCTTACGATTGTTAATCCTAGCCATAGTACATGACACATGGATAACATGGTGTCTACCCTCACTCCCTCTCAACCAGGGAGGAAACATCCACAAGCATAAGATTTTCTCAAGAATACCCATCATTTTCGTAGAGAATAACATCATTAATTTGTTTTCATCACATGACGACTTTATGATTAAGCATTCATAGATTTGTGGCAAAATATTTCCCCTTTTGTATTTGTGATGAAATACAATAAAAACGTGAAAGCCAAAATCATTAAACATACACTATATTGATTTATCTAAGTCTAAACTCTAAGGTTGAAGTGAAAATTCATGTAAATCTTATATCTATGAGTTGTGCCAAACTTATGAAAACCTTATTCCCTAAGTCCTATATATAAGAAAATGAAAAAGAAAGAAAAATAAGGGCCAATAAATGGTAACTCATGTATTCACTCCCTCTTTGGAAAATATATGAATATATACACTCCTAGTCACACTTGATCACATGTATGTGATGGTTAAATCATGAATTCTTCTTTTCTCCTTGCATTTTCACTTCATCATTTAAGCACCTAATTGAGGATCTAAGGAATGTTTGTTTCCTAAGGCTTTCATGTCTACTCTTGGTTTACTTATGTCACACTACTGTCAATTTATGTGACAGAGTGAAATACATAAGTTTGTGGAGTTATTATAGAGGTGTATTGAGTTCGTAACCACACACACATGTATTACATCTCATTGATCCACATGTGTGGGTTGGAGACTCATTTCTTGACAACTTTAATGGAGACTACTTTGTGGCTTTAATGGTATAGATTACAAAATATCTTGTTAAACATTTCGATTCATTCTTTCTTTTCCTCGAGACACTTATAATATTGAAGTCACTCCCAACAATCCATGGAGATGGGGAGTATAAATTACTTGTGCTAGAAATAGAATTGAGAAATAGAGGTTTTCCATTTGCGATATTGGAGTCATAGACATTGGATACATGGTAGTAGTCCTCAATGTCAATTAACTAAAATTGTATTGTGATAATGCGAAAAGAGGTAAACATATTGGTAACCTTGATGTCTTAATCATTTCAAATAATAACCATTCCACCCAAGTATCTCTAAGCATCAATCACTACTACTTGGAAATTCCTCCCCCATTTTCTAATTATATGAGGTTGAACCTCACTTAATATTTTTGCTTCTTATATAAACATTATTTATGGGTGCTTTGCATACCATTTTTCTTTTAGGAGTTTGGTTTCGCTTACTATTGACGCCCCTCATGTTCCAAGACTATTTTCATCAAAAATTTACATAGAAAGAAAGTATAAAGTGACTAAAAAGAAACATGTCTCAAGATTTAAGTGCTTGGACAATTCCACTTCATGACTCCTATATTTCCTTAACCTGGGACCAAATGGTGAACTTGATGGCCTTAAGGGAAATTGATCAATGAAAATCTAAAAAAGAGGTGA
This sequence comes from Pinus tabuliformis, assembly GCA_031772625.1. Taxonomy (NCBI): domain Eukaryota; kingdom Viridiplantae; phylum Streptophyta; class Pinopsida; order Pinales; family Pinaceae; genus Pinus; species Pinus tabuliformis. The sequence goes on along the minus strand of CM062807.1, from coordinate 637,318,702 downwards.
TTTTTGACTTTATCACATACAATTTAATATACTAAAAAAAATATCCATAACAATTTCATCAATCAATGAATCATTAAAAAAAATATCCAAAACAATTTCATCAAGCAAAGAATCATTGCATTATAAAATACAATCTATAAACATTTTGGGAAAGTTTTGCTAAAACATGCTTAAAAATCAGCATATTTAATATTAATATTTAACAATAATATGGACAATAACACATTTTGATAAATTAAATAACATATTATCAAGCCTAAAAAATGTCACTAACTGAAAACTACAAAGCATGCAACTAATGGAAGTGACCACTCAAGGCCACCACAAGACAATTAATCTATTAAGACCAAGATTAATGGGGACAAAGATCTATAAAGGACAAAGGAAAACCTATTTTAACTTTATTGTTTTATTAGCCTGGTTCAAGATGAACATTTCAAGATATCATGAAGAACATAATTAGTTTTATTGCATTAAGAAAACCCAAGCACATTCTATCACTTAGCAAGAAAGAGATGTATAACACCCATCTCAGCAACACGACGCATGACATTAAGTTACTTTACTATATATAATTTAAACTCCTATCATAAAATCACAAATTTAGCATGAATGGAATGTTTAAAATCCATTTTTATAAAAACAAAATATAATTTTTCTTATAGAAAAATATACCAAAAACTAAATATATTTTTCTAGAAAAAAAAAATACTAAAACTAAATATATATTTAAAAAAAAACTAAAACATAAGCAAACTAGAATTTGAATTTGACATTCTTGGTCACTTTCGGAAACATATGGTGGAATGTAATCTCTTTATCCTCATCTTTAGCTTTTTCCTAAAAAATAAAAGCATACAAAAGTGGGAAAGAGCCATAAAGCATGGGGAAGCTTTTTCCTAAGCACAAAAGCATCTAAAAAGTGGAAAATTCCTTTTTTATATGAGGAAACATTATTCACCCAAAAGATTTTTCCCAAATTGAACTAATGAGGAATTTTGGAAATCTTCATAGCCTCCACTTTCCTATATATTAGAGGCTTGGCCATTGAAAAAATGATGGGAATTTTGTATTGTCACGCTCTTGAGATCTGTCTTGAGAGGGAGAGTTTTGGAGCTATGAGTTGGGGGAGGTGATGTTGCAACTATATCTGATTGTTGTAACTTTCCTCCAACTCCTTTATTCATATAGATTAGTTGTTCTTCCTTCCATATGTTTCTATTCATTCTTTACTTCTTCTATTTAACTAATGTATGCATGGGTTTTTGGTTTATATTTATTTATTCAATAATATTTATATGTTTTTTATAGTTTTGATTATTAAGATATTATGTTGTGAAGGTTGCTTTATTCTCTCTCTTATGTGTAGGACCAAGCTTTGGAGCTAGCTAGGAGCGCTTCTTGGCTATACGAAAAACTCCAAGAAGACCTGCATGCGAGGACTCACAAGAATTCATTCTCTTTTTCTTAATCTATACTCTACATCTTGATCTACTAAGAATCCTAAGCCTTAGAACAACCTTTCTCTTAATTGGTTTGTCCTAGGTTTCTGAGATAAACTGAGAGGGTTTTGTTTTCATCTAACCATGCATTAAATCCTACAGCAAAATGATATTTAGAAAATTTAATATATTTCACTATGTAAATGAACTTAGTAAAATGAACCCATAGAGGTGGTCATAAATGGAAATAAAAGTAAAACTCTAAACAAGAAGCCAAAAGTGGATTTAACCATGGATGAAAAATTGGGAGTAGAATTGGATGTTAAACTAGCCATCAAAACAATATGCAAACAATGACACAAAAAGGTTTTTAAAGTAAAATTAAAAAAGGGTGCAACACTAGACACAAAGAAGGGAACAAAATAGGGCATATGAAAGGATACCAAATTGGGTGCAAACAAGGATGCAAAAATGGACACCAAAATGAGGATGCAAAGAATGGTGTAAAATTAGGATGCAAAAAGGATGTAAGAAAAGACACAAAACAAGATGCAAAATGGGACTAAAAAATGGTGAAACCAAGGATGTCAAAGATGATGCATAACTAGATGAAAATTCCAACTAAAATCTAGGTGCAAAATGAGATGCAAATGTGGACACAAAATGTGGCAGAAAAAAGGATGCAAATTTGGACATAAAAAATGGTGCAAAATTGGACACAAAAGAAGAAAAAATGGTGCAAAAATGGGCATAAAAATGGCTCAATTTTGGATGCAAATTGAGATGCAACATTGGATGTAAAATGATGCAACAAATCATTCAAAACTTGGTGCAAAAACAAATGCAAAAGTAGACGAAAAAATGGCTCAAAAGTGAACGTAACAATAGACACAAAATGGGATGCAAAGGTGGATGCAATATATGGTTCAACATAGGATGCAAATTTAGATGCTCAAAAGGATGAAAAATTGGATGCAAGAAATGGTGTTAAAAATGATGCTAAATTGGATGCAACAAATGATGCAAAATTAAATGAAAAATATGGTGCAAAATAGGATGCAAAAAAGGGAGATAAATAAAATGCAAAAGTGGATGCAAAAAATGGTGCAAAAATGCATGCGAAATTTGGCACTAAATCAGATTCAACATATGGTACAAAATTGGATGGAAAAGATGGTGTAAAAAAAGGCAGAAAAATTGGCACAAAAATAGATGTAAAAATAAGTACAAAATTAGAAGCAAAAGATGGCATAAGACCAGATGCAAAAATTGGCACAAATTAAATGTAAAAAAGGCGCTAAATAAGATGTCAAAGATGGTGTAAAAATCGATGCAAATTATGACACAAAAATAGAAGCAAAGAATTCCACAAAAGAGGAAGCAAAAAATGATGCAAAAATAGATGCAAAAAAAGGCACAAAACTAGAAGCAAAACCTGTTGTAAAACCAAATGAAAATCTTGGTGCAAAATATGATGCAGAAAATGATGGAAAATTTGGCGTAAAAAAGATGCAAAATTTGGTGCAAAAAAGGACGCTTTAAAAATTGTACAATAGAGCCAGATTTAGCACCAGGTTGCTCATCCCAATTGAGAAAAAAATGCACTAGAATCTGGTGCTAAATCTGGCGCAAATTTCCTGTTTTGTTGTAGTGATCTCTGCTCCTAATGATTTTGTGATTTTCGTAATCATATAAGCGATAACAAAAATCATTAACACCATATCCAATAAAGGTACATTTCTTTGACTTTGCCTCAAGTTTTGTTCTATTTTCTTTATTAATATGGACAAAGGCTTCACAACCAAAAGGTTTTAAAAATGAGTAGTTTACCTTTTTACCTGTCCATGCTTCCTCTGGAACACCACCATCCAAGGAACTTGAAGGCCCTTTGTTTATTAGATAAACAGCAGTATCTACAGCATCTACCCAAAATTGTAAAGGCAATCTTGCATGCCATCTCATGCACCTTGCACGCTCCATGATTGTTCTGTTCATCCTTTCTGACACACCATTTTCTTGTGGTGTTCTTGGAACTGTCTTCTCTCTAGAAATTCCATGCTCTGAACAGTACCTATAAAACTCTTTGTTGCAATATTCACCTCCATTGTCTGATCTGAAACACTTCAATTTCTTTCCTGTCTCAATCTCAACCAAAGCTTTCCATTTCTTGAAAGTATCAAATACATCAGATTTATTCTTAATACAATAAATCCAAGTTTTTCTAGTTGCATCATCAATAAAAGTAACATAATAACGAGAGCCACCGAGAGATGATACCTGAGCAGGTCCCCATACATCTGTATGCACAAGCTTTAATTTTTCGCTCTTCTTTTCTTTCCCAACTCTGAAAAATCTGACTCTCTTCTGTTTTCCATAAATGAAATTCTCACAAAAATCCAAATCAACATTCTTCAAACCCGACAACAAATTCCTTGAGTGAAGAATCTTCATCCCCTTTTCACTCATGTGTCCGAGCTTATGAGGCCATAATGCTGCATCTACTCCTTTGGAAGTTAAAGCATTAACAAAGTTAGAAATACCATTGCATAAATACAATGTACCAACTTTTTCGCCTTTTGCTATTACCAGGGCTCCTTTGGTGACCTTCCAAGCTTTATCTGTGAAAGTTGTCACACAACCTTCACTGCCTAACTGCCCTGTTGAAATCAGATTTTTATTCAGTTTTGGAACATGCCTTACCTCCTTCAGTAGCCATTGGTTTCCATTCTGCTGTTTTACAAGAACCTTACCCATTCCAACAATTTTACAGGGTTTATCATCACCTAAACAGACTTGTCCAAAATCTCCTTGAACATAGTCATGAAAATATTTCTTATCAGGTGTGGCATGGAATGAGGCCCCTGAATCTACCACCCAGGAATCAGTAATATTTTTGAAAGAAAGAATCAAAGCATCTTGTAACACCTCACCTGTCACATTTGCTTCATGATTTTTTTCTTGCTGTGCATCTCCTTCTTTTCCCTTCCGAGATCTACAGTCTTTCTTTAGGTGTCCTTTCTTTCCGCATTTCCAGCACACTATCCCCAATCTAGACTTGGATCTGCCTTTCCTTGATTTACTGCGATATCCTGAGCTCTTTCCTCTTTCCATTTTTCTTCCCCTAGACTCTGCACTCAAAGCATTACCCGATGTCTCACCGGAACTTTTCTGTCGCATTTCCTCACTAAGGATAGCACCGACAACATCATCAAACTTTAAAGTACTAGATCCAGAAACAGAGTTACTAATGGCAATTACTAAACCATTCCAACTTTCTGGCAATGAGCACAAGAATAACAGAGCTCTAACTTCATCATCAAATTTTACCCCTACAGAACTTAACTGACTTGTAATAGTATTAAAATCATTTAAATGGTCTGCAACAGATCCACCTTCTGACATCTTCATATTAAATAACCGTTTCATAAGAAATACCTTGTTTGAGGCTAAGGGTTTTTCATATAGTTTCGCCAACGCCTTAATCAAACCCTCTGTCGTTGTTTCCTTCAAAATGTTGAAGGCGACCGATGCTGCGAGGCACAACTGTACTGTTCCGAGTACCTTTCTATCGAGAAGGTTCCATTCTTCATTTGTCATACTCGTCGGCATCTTTGTTTTTCCGCCCAATGGTAGGTACAGATCTTTCTGATATAGATAATCTTCCATCTGCATCTTCCACAGCGAGAAGTTTTGGCAATTAAATTTCTCGACCCTAAACTTACCATCTTCTACCATTGCTCCCACTCGAACGAGGAACCCTTCTTTCCTGTGAGTTTATTAGCCAAATAGACCTTCGGCTCTTATACCAGTTGTTAGAAAATTATATATTACAGAGCAATGGAACACATAGAATATTGCATAAATATAAACACAAAAAACGCATAAAACCATAGAGACACAGATATACGTGGTTCACCCAGTTTGGGCTACGTCCACCCCGAACAGCCAGTCCTTCCTTTCTATTATCCATCAAAATGGAGAGACACAACCTATAGCAGATCCGCTATAATATCCTCTATTTTCTGTCATAGTCTCACCTCTCTATTTCTCGCTCAGAGAATACACATTTATTACACAGCTTCAATACAATGCCCTCATACAAAGAGAGGGGGTTGTCTGCTAGGGCAAAAAACCCTAAACTAAACATAAGATCTACCGTTAGATCATCTGCCTAATGACCCTCATACAAAGACAGGGGGTTGCCTTCTAGGGCAAAAAACCCTAAACTAAACATAAGATCTACCGTCAGATCATCCGCCTAATGAACGGCCCAGATTGACTAGAAATTACTATACTTTTACAAGGCAATTTTACATTTGTTTTTAGCTTCGGGGGCAGCGGTGGACTGCTGGCCCCCGGACCCCTGCGCGGGGGACAAGTCCCCCCCGCATGGTGGGGTGTACAAACTTCCTGGGGTATACATCCAACTGAAACAAAGACTTCTAAATAATCATTCTCCACACCCAACAATCTCCCACTTGGACACTAAATGGTCTAAATTGCACGTAATCATGGCTAATACCATGTCTAGTGATGTGGGATAGAAAGAACATTGATGGAATCAAAATATTATTTTCAATACATATATATAATCTCTATACATGTGTCACCCATTCATAGCCTTCCATGATGCAGTATCGAAGAAACACCTCCTACAAAAGAGTATTGATATAACTCTATTCTTTAAGCCTTTTACCAAAATTATTTAGGTAGTAATATTTTTTAAACAACATTTTCTAACACATATATGAATGGAAACATAAAGGATATACATATATCCACGGTCTCCTATAGCCATATCATGCACCTAGTATGCATGCACTTAATTAGGGTAGTGTAATTGAGTTTGTGAAAGCTAAGGATTTCTTATATCAATGTACTTCAAATAGGAATGCATATGGTGCCTAACTTAGTAACAACTTTGTTTTGGACTCTAATTATAATGATCCGTCCTTGTTAGATTTAAAATACACATTCAAAACCAACCCAAATCATGACTATGAAGAACTAGTCAACCACATATGTTGCCATATAAAATGAATTAAAAATATTTTCTTGAGAAAGAAAGGAACTAGCTAGGCATACCAATATAATGCCCCATGTTTCTAACATTTTCATCCACAAAATATGAAACATAATGTACAACCCTACTCATAATGGTAGTTTGATAATTATTCATAATTATTCCATCCTTTTAATCTAGTGTACAAATTTTGACTACCAACTAGTACTCTCCCTCTATGTTATTCAAAAATATATTGCGAAGTGTTATACGAAAACAACTGCGGAAAAAAGTGTCTTCCCTAGACCTGGACTGACCTAGAACAACATAAAGTAAAGGGCACAATGTCTTCCTTAAAGTAATTGAAAGATGGGATGAGATAGTTTACAACCAGGTACACACCACAACAGAATGGTGTAGCAGAGAGAAAGAACATGACAATTGTGAACATGGTAAGAAGCATGTTGAAAGGAATAAAATTGTCTAATGAGTATTGGGCAGAAGCAATTGCATGTGCTATTTATGTGATCAACAGATCTCCTACAAAGAGTGTGATGAACAGAGTACCAGAACAAGCATGGTTATGTATGTATTGGAGTGTATCTCATCTCAGAGTATTTGGATGTGTAGCTTATGCACATGTGCCTAAGGAGCGAAGGGGAAAATTGGATGATAAAAGTGAAAAATGAATATTCACTGGTTATATTGAGCAATCAAAAGGTTACAAATTGTATAACCCTGTCACAAAGAAGACCATAATTAGCAGAGATGTTGTGTTCAAAGAACAAGAGTCATGGAATGGAACTATAGAAAAAACAGTTGATGCACAAGTGTCACTGATGGAAGAAGATGATGTAGCAGAAAAGGAGTAGCAAGAATCACCACCCTGTCTAACACAAATGATCCACCAAATGAAATTGGGACAACACTATATAGAAGGTTGTCGGGGAAAAATCTTTGTCATCATCAGCTGAATAAGTAGGTAACAGATTTTAGCCATAAGGAGCTTTACCAAAAAGAAATTAATTATAAGGATAAACTGTACTTGATGGTTTGAAATATTGACACAAAGAATTTCAATGTGATGATACCAGAAAATAAAGCTCAACTCAATTCAAATCACAAAAGCCTCAATCCTAAGATACAAACCTAACACAAGAAAGCCAAAAACCAAAAATATCGGAAACTATATGGTTTAAGATAACCGGGAAAAATGAAAGAAATTTTAAGCGAAGTTCACAAATACAAACAGTCAAGTGGGTTACTATGATAAACCGAATTTTCATTATATTGGCTTTGGTTCTATTCACCTGAAGAACATTGTGCAGGTAAATTGTATTCTCTTGTGACATTTCATTGTTAACTGTGTCTAGATGGTTTATCATAGGTACGAGGCAGACGAGGCCAAGTTCCTGTCCCATAAGGGTCTTGCACAGAAGGGAATTTAACCAAAAAAACAAACAAAAAAAGTCACAAATGGAAGACTATAACATGAAATAGAAATTCAAGCAAATCTTACCATCGCAAAAATCAACAGATCCTTAGGGCTTCAGCTCAAAATCCTCAAAATAATAATTTTGCTGTACAATCTCTCAATCTTATATTGAGTGTATTTGACACTAAATGGTCTAAATTGCACGTAATCATGGCTAATACCATGTCTAGTGATGTGGGATAGAAAGAACATTGATGTAATGAAAATATTATTTTCAATACATATATATAATCTCTATACATGTGTCACCCATTCATAGCCTTCCATGATGCAGTATCGAAGAAACACCTCCTACAAAAGAGTATTGATATAACTCTATTCTTTAAGCCTTTCACCAAAATTATTTAGGTATTAATATTTTTTAAACAACATTTTCTAACACATATATGAATGGAAACATAAAGGATATACATATATCCACGGTCTCCTATAGCCATATAATGCACCTAGTATGCATGCACTTAATTAGGGTAGTGTAATTGAGTTTGCGAAAGCTAAGGATTTCTTATATCAATGTACTTCAACTAGGAATGCATATGGTGCCTAACTTAGTAACAAATTTGTTGTGGACTCTAATTATAATGATCCTCCTTGTTAGATTTAAAATACACATCCAAAACCAACCCAAATCATGACTATGAAGAACTAGTCAACCACATATATTGCCACATAAAATGAATTAAAAATATTTTCTTGAGAAAGAAAGGAACTAGCTAGGCATACCAATATAATGCCCCATGTTTCTAACATTTTCATCGACAAAATATGAAAACATAATGTACAACTCTACTCATAATGGTAGTTCGATAAATATTCATAATTATTCCATCCTTTTAATCTAGTGTACAAATTTTGACTACCAACTAGTACTCTCCCTCCATGTTATTCAAAAATATATTGCAAAGTGTTATACAAAAACAACTGCGGAAAAAAGTGTCTTCCCTAGGCCTGGTGGACTGACCTAGAACAACATAAAGTAAAGAGCACAATGTCTTCCTTAAAGTAATTGAAAGATGGGATGAGACAGTTTACAACCAGGTACACACCGCAACAGAATGGTGTAGCAGAGAGAAAGAACATGACAACTGTGAACATGGCAAGAAGCATGTTGAAAGGAATAAAATTGTCTAATGAGTATTGGGTAGAAGCAATTGCATGTGCTATTTATGTGATCAACAGATCTCCTACAAAGAGTGTGATGAATAGAGTACCAGAACAAGCATGGTTATGTATGTATTGCAGTGTATCTCATCTCAGAGTATTTGGATGTGTAGCTTATGCACATGTGCCTAAGGAGCGAAGAGGAAAATTGGATGATAAAAGTGAAAAATGAATATTCACTGGTTATATTGAGCAATCAAAAGCTTACAAATTGTATAACCTATCACAAAGAAGACCATAATTAGCAGAGATGTTGTGTTCAAAGAACAAGAGTCATGGAATGGAACTGTAGACAAAACAGTTGATGCATAAGTGTCACTGATGGAAGAAGATGATGTAGCAGAAAAGGAGTAGCAAGAATCACAGGTGAAGACACCAAACAGAGACACACCAACAAGGACTCCAATATTTTCATAGCAGCATGGATCTTCAAGCAGATCAACAGATCAAGATTCTCCCAACAATCAATCAGGTGATGAATCAAGTAATGGTAAGAGAAATATGAGAAGTTTGAAAGATATTTATGATGATTTGGATGTTAGTTAAAATTTTGCATTATTGTCATTCCAACCTTCTTCGTTTAAAGAAGAAATCAGAGATTAAAATTGGGTGCAAGCCATGGATGAAGAAATTGAAGCTATTGAAAAGAATGATACATGGGATTTGATGGATTTACCAAAGGAAAAAAATCTCATTGTTGTAAAGTGGGTGTACAAGAAAAAGTTGAATGAGAAAGGTGAAATTGACATATTCAAAGCTAGACTTGTAGCAAAAGGATTTTTGCAGCAACCAAGAATAGACTTTGGAGAAACGTTTGCTCCGGTAGCTAGATTGGATATCATAAGAGTAGTTCTAGCCACAACAACTCAGAACAAGTGGAAAGTATATCAGATGGATGTGAAATCAACCTTCTTGAATGTAATTCTAGAAGAAGAAATTTATGTACAACAACCTCCAGGTTATGAAGTTGAAGGTAACAGAGATAAAGTTTACAGGTTGAAAAAAGCGCTCTATGGACTGAAGCAAGCACCTAGAGCTTAGTATAGCAGAATTGACAGCTACATGATTAAGAATGGATTTTGCAGAAGAAACATTGAACCTACCTTATACACAAAGGTAAATGAGAATGGACATATTTTGATTATTTTCTTATATGTTGATGACATGATTTTTATAGTTGATTTTGAGATAGATCAATTTAAAGCAGCCATGATGAAAGAATTTGAGATGACAGACCTTGGTCTCATGAAATATTTTCTTGGCATAGAAGTTGAGCAATTTGAAAAATGAATTTTTATTTGTCAAAATAAATATGCCAAATATTTATTGAAAAGATTCAGGATGGAAAATTGCAAACCTATCCCTACACCAGTTGCAACAGGTACAAAGTTAAGTAAGGATGATGAAGGATCATATGTCAATCCAACTTTATTCAAAAGATTGGTTGGTAGCCTCATGTATCTCACAGCTACAAGACCGAATATCATGCAAGGAGTGAGTTTGATTTCCATATTTATGGAGACTCCAAAAGACACACATTGGAGTGCAGGAAAAATAATTCTGAGATACATAGCAAGAACTAGAGATTGTGGCATAATGTATGCAAACACAAAAAATAACTATTTGATTAGATACACAGATAGTGATTTTTCAAGCAGTTTGGATGATAGGAAGAGCACTTCTAGTTATGTGTTCCACCTTGGTTTAGGTGTGATTTCATGGGCATCTAAGAAGCAACCCATTGTGACAATTTCGTCAACAGAAACAAAATATGTAGCAAAAACATCAGCAGCATGTCAAGCAATGTGGTTAAGAAGACTATTTGATGGACTCAAGCAGAAACATCAAGGATCAACAACAATATATTGTGACAACACCTCAGCGATTGCACTATCCAAGAATAATGTGTTTCATCAGAAGAGAAAGAATATTGATACTAGATATCACGTTATTAGAGAACTTGTGAGCAATGGAGAAGTTCACTTGAAACCTTGTAAATCTAGTGATCAATTGGTTGATATATTTACTAATTCATGAGCACAAGATGTGTTTGATTTTCATAGAAGAAACTTGGGTGTTGTAAGCCTAGCTGAGACATAGACCTCCAGGCATGTTTGAGTTGTCATGAGTCATGTTTTAGTTTAGCAGTTGTAATTAAGGGGGAGTGTTAAAATAAGATAATTACTCCTGCATGAGGAGTTGGCTAAACATACAGAGTCAGTGAACTGAGTGATTGAGTGTTAAGTCAAGTCAAGTTATGTGATAGACGACTTTTAGTGTGTGGTTTCATGTGGATGCATGTCAAGATATTTTAAGCGAGTCGCTAGTTGGAAAAGGATAAATACCCTTCACCAGGTTCATTGTAAGCATCATGTTTTGTGTGATCAATAGAAGAGAAACAACTCATGGATTTCTGTGTGAATTCATGCTTTGTCTCCTCTGCCTTTCCAAGAATCAAGAAATTGGAGATGTTTGAGACCACTCAAGTTGTTGGGCAGCTTTTCTATGTTTGTTTTGGATAAATTTATGAACTTCAAATGTTTGAAGTTCCCAATAGATGTGGGCATTAACTGGATGGAAGTCTGACTTAGATCTAACACAGTCAAATATCTCAGGTTATCATAAAAACTTTCATAAATTATTTCCAGTTTGATGTTATTGGATAGCAATAGACTCCAGAGTCCTCTACATATAGGGATGACCTCTTTGATTGTTGATAGATTATTTTTAATTAATGAAATTCTATGGATACCCTGACACTCATCAACAGGTAGTTCATTCAATTCGTGTCTGAGCTTTGACAAACTTTTAGTTTCCTTGTGAGATTCGTCGAGAGCTAATTCATGCAATAAATAATGCACTTTACAATATTGTACCCGCCCATCCCGACCAACTTGTGAACTCTCTATCACACATTTTCCAATAAGTTGGTCTATATAGGAGTGTGCTACCCGGTATACAATGTTTACTAATTCATATCTAGAAGTAGAAGCACGTCCTTCAACAACCCAAAGATGTGCTAGGTATTCAGATTTTATTTAAGTATTTGGAGGAAAGGAACAACGATAAAGAAAATAGGGTTTGAGAGGATCAGGAAATGCCTCATAGCTTAACCTCAGAGAGGGCATAACCCTATCGGTTAAGGGCTCTGATTCATTTAGATGATCCAAGATCGATTCCCATTCATTAGGAGGCCTTCTAACGCTTGCCATGGAGGCTCCTATTGTTTTGATAGCCAAAGGTAACCTAGAACATTTCTGTACAATACCTCAGGAAATGCTGGTGATGCGAGTCATTGGATGCTCTGATGATGTAAAAGTAATCCCATCTAGACAGTCTGGAAAATTATAATGAAAATTAGAATGAATACAGAACAATTTACAGCTGTCATTCTCTGACACAAGCAATAAGAAAGCAAGTCCCATCACCAACTCCGGCCTCTGGAGATTCGATGTTTGGAATCGATTTGCAAGAGTCCCACTAGTGTTAAACTCTCTGGAGGCATCACCCATACAAAGATACAACCAATAAGAAAGCAAGTCCCATCACCAACTCTAACCTCTGGAGTTTTGGTGTTTGGAACAAATTTGCAAGAGGTAAGATACAAGAAATAAGAAAGCAACTCCCATCACCAACTTCGACCTCTGGAGTTTTGGTGTTTGGAATCAATTTGCAAGAGTTTTGATGTAGGAAGATACAAGCAATAAGAAAGAAAGTCCCATCGCCAAATCTGGCCTTTGGAGTTTTGGTGTTTAGAATCGATTTGCAAGAGTCCCACCGGTGTTTTCCTTAGTTCCCTTTCCACCCCTTTTTTTCCTCAGCTAGTTTAATTTGTCTGCATGTCAACAACAACAACTCTTCAACCACAAACTTGGATGATACTGTAAGCCAAACTAGATGGTTGAAACTATCTTTGACCTTTTGATTGTTGAAATTTACTTCTTGCATCAGAAGAGTTTTTCCCAATCCTCCCATAGCCACAATAGAAATCACTTTAAATCCATCTTCCAATATCCATCCATTGAGCTTATGAGTAGCTTGCTTCATTCCCACTGCTTGAAATTGAGATAGAAGAACACAAGATTTTATTCTCTTATCTTCTTTTGAAGATTCAATATATGCATTGAGTGCTTGAACACCAACAATAGCATTGAGGGATGTCAAATATTTGAGATATTTAGCACCCGTGTGTATCCTTGTGATTAATTCCCTCAATTTCCTAATTCTTCGGCCCATTCAGTAGCAGAATATTATATTGAAAAAACCAAACTTGTGCTGCTCGCATTCCTCTACTATGTCGACTACATCAATCAGAAAATCCTCAAGTCTGTTAAGCCAATTGGTCAGTGAACTCGAATTGGAGGTCTTGGTTTCTCTCGCATCTGTCAATAGGCATTTAATGGAGTTAACCTCCTCACAAATGAATTCAAAAATTTCTTTGAAACTAGTAACTAGCCATACATCTTCTACCACTTTTTCAGCTAAGATAGATGAGAATTTGTCTGTCAAGCTCCTTGACAATAACTTCCTCCATCTTTTCTCCTTCGATTGCAATACAACTACACAGAATCAAGCACGTAGTCTGATCCAGGTGGACGTTGGTGGCCACTTGCATATCCCACATGGACCCCCACAATTGTCTCTTTCAGTTTTTCCATTTCCTTATCTCTAGCACAATTTACTATTTTTGGTAGTTTTTTGGGTCCTAAACTTCCGGAGCCGTTTTGAGGCGATAAACAACGCTTTTTAGGAAAATTGGGGCCAATGTTCGTCATTCAAAATTTGTAGTCCTCAGATAGATCTTTCTAATGAGGTATTGTTCAAGTCAAACAGAGATCGTATGCCAAAATTATGACCCTGGGAAGTTGATGTACCAATTTACACAAACGGGGCCCACAGTTTGCCGCTTCATCTCGTAGGGTTAGTTTTTTGGATGTTTGGGATTTTCCATTGCTTCTCAACAATAAATAGGCCTTCGAGCCTCATTGTTACACAGTTCAGAGGCATGTAGCCACCACATCTCTTCTCAGAGATAAGCTACCATTGCCCAAGCTAATCTTATTTCAATTCTGTTTGTAAGCATATTTTAGTATTTGATATTAATGAAATGAAGCGTTCTTTCTAATGCATATTTCTATTTATGGTTATATCTGTAATTTGTTGTGTTCCTGTCTAAATTCGGATCAGTGGTATTAGAGCGGTTTTCTCTTTCAATGTTTTTCTTTGCATGTCTCCAACGAGGTCAGGATATAAGGAGTTAGGGCTTGAAATGGTCGAACCTGTGCAAGACCAACTTCGTAAATCGCGACAGCTTCCCATGGAGGATGAAAAGAAAGATGAGGGGGAAGGAGATGCTATCAAAATCTTGCTCGAAGAAGCCCTCGAGCGACAAAGAAACGCGATGATGGACAAATTTGCCCAGATCCTCCAGCGGCTACCCAAGCGTCACGCACTTACTTCCAGCAGCTACACTGGAAATGCGACACCCTTTAAGGTACACATTAACTTTGAACTCCCCATATTCGAGGGTCAATAGATGCAGATGACGTAGATAAATGGTTAAATCTACTAGAAGGGTATTTTTTTGTTCATGAATTTTCCAGCCGAGAAAATGTTACTTTTTCTCTTCTCTAAGCCACCCCCCACGTCAAGAACTGGTGGGAAATATACTGCAAGCAGAAGGATGAAAGTACGGTCCCACTGTTTTCAGCCACACCCACTTGGAATTTATTCTAGGATGCCATCAAGGAGAAGTACTAACCTGTCAAATCTATGAGCATAAATACATAAAGTGGACCACTCTGTGACAGGGAAGTGACCAAGATGTGTCAAAGTTTACCAATATTTTTCATACCGTTCGCAAAAAGTTGTGTATCAAGGATTCTGAGCGGCATTTGGTACTCAAATACCATGGCTGCCTACACAGGTACATTTAGGACGAGATGGAGTTCCTGGACATCTCCTCGCTTGGAACGACGTACCGATATGTTGTCAAGATCGAGCAGAATTTTAAACAGAATAAGTGATACTTTGGATCTGCGAATTTGAAGCAAGGGAAAGGCTTCCCCAAACTGCAGAACCAAGGACAAAGCCAAGATGGTTTGACCCAAGAAAACCCATCAAAGCCGCAAGAAAAGAACAACACCATGAAGTCAAAGAAGGACACAAGAAAGTGGTGTGAGTTCCATAAGAGCCCCACTTATAACACAAGTGAGTGTCAGGACAAGCAGTCACTGGTGGCTGAGTTGAAGGCTTTAGAATCAGATGCATGTTCCGACCCTGAGTGAGAACCCGACAAGAGGAATGACAAAGGGAAGCAGATCATTGATGCGGATCCCAGCGCCACTGTTGCCACTACCAAGATCCAGAAGAATGAGCCCAAAGATCCACAAGAAGGGGATCATCTTTTCCACTCATGAATGTGGGTGAAGGGATCGCTGCTGCAATTCATTGTTGACAGTGGCAACCAAAAGAACCTCATTTCAGCAGAGGTCATGAAGCGGTTGGGCCTACTGACCATACCACACCCACAACCGTACAACATTAGGTGGCTTCACCAAGGACAAGATCTCCGAGTTCGCTAGCAGTGTGGCCTTCCCTACAGCATCAGGCCCTTCACAGATGAGGTATTGTGTGATGTTGCACCTCTTGATGTTTGTGATGTATTATTAGGCCAACCATACGTATGGAAGCAACATGATGTGTATGATTCAAGGCCTCACGCTGTTATTATTTCTCTAGGTAATTCATTATACAGGATATTGGAGGTAGCCCCACCTACCGCCACCTCTTTGATATCTACTAAGAAATGCAGTAAGATCATCTCCCAGACTAGGAAATTCATTTTCTTTCTGGTTCGCTCTCAAAGTAAGGGGAAGATTGTAGCCACATCCATGGCCCCTGGGAAGGGTTCCTCCACGCAACAGAAGTAGGTGGATATGGTCATGAAAGAATATAGGGACATCTTCTCCTCACCCGTAAGGGTACCGTTGCACTGTCAGGTCAAGCATTTGTTCGATCTGACTCCTAGAGCACCTCTACTCAATAGGCTAATATATTGCCACTCCATTCTAGAAAATGTCAAGCACAAGCAGCGACATGATCAACATCAGGTGTCACACAAGTTTCAAGTGGGCGACAAAGTCTAGTTGCATCTGCAAAAAGAAAACCTTACAAGAGCCCATCGGAAGCTCAGACCACTTCGATATGGTCCTTACACCATTACCAAGGTTGTGGGAAACAATGCTTTGGAGCACATCATTCCCTCATTCCTTGGCTTGCACTGAGTGTTCAATGTGGACCGCCCTCAACCATGCTTCCCACCATTACTAGACACATCAGAGATTGCAAAACAGCTCACCAGGGACCAAGTTCAGCAGAAGTTTCCCCATCTCATGGAGGCACTCAACGCAATGGGGACATTTTCTTCCTAAGGGGGTAGGAATGATCCAGGTGGATGTTGATGGCCACCTTCCTATCCCACTTGGACCCCAACAACTGTCTCTTTCAATTTTTCAGTTTCCTTAATTGTAGCACAATTTACTATTTTTGGCTGTTTTTTCGGGTCCTAAACTTTATAAGTCATTTTGAGGCCCTAAACGATGCTTCTTGGGAAAATTGGCTCCAATATGGGTCATTCAGAATTTGTAATCCTCATATAGATCTTTCTAACGAGGTATTGTGTGCGTCAAACAAAGATCGTATGCCAAAGTTACAACCTCGGGAAGTTGATGTACCAATTTACCCAAACGGGGCCCATAGTTTGGCGCTTCATCTCCTATGGTTAGGTTTTTGGATGTTTAGGGTTTTCCATTGTTTCTCAACAATAAATAGGCCTTCGAGCCTCATTGTCACACAGTTTAGAGGCATGTAGCCGCCACATCTCTTCTCAGAGATAAGCTACCATCGCCTGAGCTAGCCTTATTTCCATTCTGTTTGTAAGCATATTTCAGTATTTGATACTAATGAAATGAAGTGTTCTTTCTAGTGCATCTTTGTATTTATGGTTGTATTTGTAATTTGTTGCGTTCTTGGCTAAATTCAGATCATGGTCACGTCACCTGTTCAACTTTAGCTATAATATCGTTAGTGAGCAATTGATAACTGTCTTGGGTTTTTCTGGCTTAATTTCTCTAAAATCCAGCAATAATATATTGAAATCACAAGTTTGATGGGTAATCTTTGCACAATCGAACTGGTGCCCTAGGGGTTTCTCACGGTGGTAAATCCATATATACAGTCAAAAAACCAGTTTAAATAACACGCTGAATCCATATATACAGTCAAAAAACCAATTTAAATAACACAAATCAAGATTTTACCTCCAAATTTTCTGTGGGTTCCAACACCAGAAAGTCCAAAAAATCACACTAAAAACAACTCTGCAACTGATATATATGTTTTTCAGAATAAGGTTGATATCGTTATTTTTGGAATATATACTAATAAATAATTTTTACAATTAAATTTATTTAAATTTTTGAATATATACCCTCTTAAAATTTAATAGAAATATATAAATATAATATATATATATATTAATTAATCGGACTAAATATATTAAGACCCCTTAAATATAGGACATAAATAACAAGATACCTAGCCCATATATAGAGAATTAGTATAATTTAAATGAAGACCGGAAATATACAATATTTCATCATTATTATTATCTAGAATTTTTTATTTGGAATGACTTATATATAATTAATTAAAAGATAAATTACTTTTATAGATATAATTAATTAAAAGATAAATCTTATTTATATATATATATTATATATTTATATATATATATATATATATATATTAAGATTTTTTAATTAATTAACATTAAACTTATATTTTATTTTAAAATTAAAAGTAATTTCTATATTATTATTATTAAAATAATAATTTTAATTTAAAGAGTGTTTGTAAAATAGTTAATATGTTTTGTGGTTATTATCATTTTTTTTAATGAAATTATATGTTTTTTAATCATTTTTAACTTTAAGTTATGAGGTGTAGAATAGATAGTGATAGGGTATATTATTAGGGAACTTTGTGATATAAATAGTCATTAATTCCAATTTTTGTAGAAAAAAAATTCACTCAAATTAAAGACTAGAGTGACCCAAATCAAGTATCATTCTTTAATGATAATTTTAACAACTCAAATATATGATTATCTCAAAACTCACAACTTAAAAAAATAAAAAAATCTAACTTTAATTTAATCTAACTTTAATTTTATATAAAGCTAAATACCACTTCCCATTACCATTCCATTTTATACTCTTAAATATTTTTTAAAAATCTGTTTACATAATTTGTTTTTCCATTTTGGTCCGGAGAGCTTCTTTATTTTATTCTCACATGTGTCTTTTATCAAAAGCTACCTACAAAAGTGGCATTAGTCCATAATTCCTTTGGTAGCAAATGTTCATTGTCTTGTTCTCCTCGGGGCTTTTATAATTAAAAGCTATGTTATGATAGAGATACCTTTATATATTCTCTCCGTGTGATCTAATTTAAAAGATTAATGTTAAAACATTCAAGAAAAGTGTTACTATATTATTGTTTACTCGTGGAATTAGATTTCTTCAATGTAGAAAAGTGGTATTATATCATTATCCATGGAATAAGATTCGTGCTTGCTCGGGAGAGTGTATTGTTATTATATGAAAGGTATTTCTTCTATCAAATGTATTGTTATTATTATTATATTGAAGGTATTTTTTTTATTGAGTTAGGTAGGGTAAATCATCTTAACTAATTTTGGAATTTTATTTTTGTTATTTTTTTTGTTTAATCACTTTTTACCCTGTAACGATGGTCTGAATATAGACGGGTTCTATAGCTATGCCAATAGACCCGCCAATTCTGTGATTCTCAAACTATTCGTGTTGAATTACTCTGACTTGATTTAGTTTTCTTACCAAGAAGAAATGTCTCCACAGTGAATTTAAGTCACTATATAGTTAAGAAAGTATTTTTTACAAAAACAAAATAAACAAGGCAGCATAGTTAGCATTCTTTTCACATAGTTTAATTATTGAATTTTGAAAGTTATGAAATAGCTATTTATGACATATATTTGGATGGTTATACTTCAATTTAAAAAATAAAAAAATAAAAAAAAAATCCCTTTATTTCTTTTGAGGTGATGATTGATGCTATGTGATTTATTTCACTAGTTTCATTTCCACTTCTTTTTCCCCTATCAACATTACCCAATGCAATGAGTGCTAAGTGCACAATCCAATATCATGAGAAATTGGTAATTTTGAGTAATGCTAGAGGGATATGGGTCATGCATTAATACCATAATGTATATAATAATAACCAAAATGATATTTCATATGTTGTATTATGAAAGTTGGCCAAATATTTAAATAAAGAGTCAAAGGAACTCTAAATGAATAGTTCACAAGGCATAATACTTTTTAATATTTTGTAGATGGGGTAACAAGAAAAGTGCTCATGACTATGGGTGAAACTCCATAATTTCATGCACTTGAGTGATAGGAGTCTTAGAGCGAATGAATACTCAAAAACTCCTAGTCACCATGTGGAAGCCATGAAAATGATAAAATTGATATTATGAAATCCATTTGATAATTTCAATTCCACCTCTACATATTATAAACATCACTTAATACAATAAATATTAGAGGCTCATTAATCATTTTCACTAATATTAATAAAATATAAATCATAAATTTATAACTTTCTTTAAAATATAGTATCTCATAAACATATTGTCAAGGATCTTAAATTTAATAACATATAACTATGAATCATAACTGTGTTCGTAGAAAATGTGATGGAAAGACATGCACTATTGTAAATGAATGTGGAAAAATGGTTATTTTAATGGTAAGATTTTAAATTTTTTAATAATTTTAAAATAAGATTTTTTCCTTTTATTTTTCATAAGTGAGAAGACATGGATATAATATCATTATATCTCTTTCTAAAAGTGGTGGACCGTACCCATTAACAACATTTTTACCCATTAACAACATTTTGATGCACATGCCACAAAATCTTTTACTCGTACAATGTTCCATGATCTCTGGTTTACATTCATGGTAATACATTAAAATCATACAATAGACATCAATAGTTTATTAAAAAAACTACTTTGACCTTATAACTATAATTGAAATGAATAAAATATAAATTTTCCCTATTACTTTAAGTATCTATTTTATTAAAACAAAAAATATTCAAATTATTAAATTTATAAATTAATCATTTAATTTCTTAAAAAATGCAAAGTTTCCATAATTTCAAAATTCTTACCCATATAAGCGTTGAACTTTTAGGAGTAGTCTAACTAGGCGGAGGAATTGCCTGGTTACCATTCCCTCCTGGAAAAACTTCCGGCTCCGGCAATTGGCAATTTTGCCATCCTTCAACATTAATTGCTTGGTATCGTCTGAAAGATTCGGGATTCCTGTCGATTCTTTGTCACATCTCACCATTCTGATGCAACTGTCCGAGTTAATGGAGGGAGGGAGTTGGTACGTGTTCCTCCTTTTTGAATTTGGGCAAAATCACACACATAAACTCCATCAGATTGCTCTGCATCTCACCAGGCGACAGCACGTCTAGCGACAGGCGACATGATCTGGATTTAAACATGAACACAACAATTTATAGAGATAACCATAAACACAGAGATGCAGTGGAAATAATACTTCATTTCATTAATGTAAAATACTGAAATATGCTTACAAACAGAAATGGAAATAAACTAGCTAGGGCAATGGTAGCTTATCTCTGAGAAGAGATGTGGCAGCTACATGCCTCTGAACTGCCTTACAATGAGGCTCAAGGGCCTTTTTATTGAACAATAAGAGGAAACCCTAAACAACCAAAACCCTAACTCGAGGAGATGTAACACCAAGAGTTTATGGGACCGTTGGGGTGAGTTGGACAACCAACTTCCCAGGGTCACGACTTGGTCATATTATCTCCGTTTGACGCGCATGATAACCTATTGGAAAGATCTCTCCAAGGACTACGATCGAAAAGACAATTTTAAACAAAAAATCGCTGGCGGTAGATTTCCAAAAAAACGTCGTTTAGGGCCTCAAAACAGCTCTGGAAGTTTAGGACCCGAAAAACTGCTAAAAATAGTAAACTGTGCTACAATTAAGGAAACTGAAAAAACTAAAAGAAGAAATGGTGGGGGTCCAAGTGGAATTGGTGGGTGGCCACCAATATCCACCTGGATCATTCCTCCCCCTTTAGGAAGCAATGGTCCCCATTGCGTTGAGTTCCTCCATGAGATGAGGAAACTTCTGTTGAACTTGGTCCCTGGTGAGCCACTTTCCCTGGTGAAGGAGTTGGCCTGCTTTGACAATTCGATACAGTTGGATATTCTGCTGGTGAGTGTGCTTGATCTGTGTGTCCATGATCCGATTAGTTGTACCTTGTTCCATGCAATCTGGATTCAACTCTGTGGATGTGAGTTGTTCTGCAATGTCAGATGAGTCTAGTAATGGTGGAAAGTATGGCGAAAGGCGGTCCACATTAAACACTAGGTGAAAGCCAGGGAATGGGGGAATGCTGAGCTCAAATGCATTGCCTCCCATTGCCTTGGTAATGGTGTAAGGACCCTATCGGAGTGGGTAAGGTGTTCCTTTTGCAAATGCAACCAGACTTTGTCGCCCACTTGAAACTTGTGTGGCACTCGATGTTGATCATGTCGCTGCTTGTACTTGGCATTTGATTTCTCTAGAATGTCATGGACCTGCTAGCGAATATGTTGGATGTGCTCAATGAAGATGTTTTCCTTATCTGTTTCAGACTACACATGAGCCGAATCTGCGTGAGTAGCTGTAAATGGCATGGCCACATCAACGTGACATAGTGGCTGGAATCCCAAGCCCACCTGAAAAGGGCTATGGCCAGTCTAGTTGTGGAGAACCCGGTTGCAGCTATGTTGAACATGGGGGAGGCTCTCATCCCATGTGCATGGATACTTTGAGTTATACATGTGCAGAATGTGTATGATCATCCTGTTGGCAACCTCTGTCTGGCCGTCAGTTTGAGGATGGAAGGCTGTGGACTTAGTGAGTTTGGTGTCCAACATCGACCAGAGACTGGACCAAAATGTACTGAGGAACCTGCTATCCCGATCTGAGATGATAGACTATGGGATCCCAAAGTGTACCCACACTCATTCAAAGAAGAGTTTAGTAGTGGCTTCTGCTGTGATATTCTTCTTGCAGGTCGCCATAATGGTCATCTTCGAGAACCTGTTGACGACCATAAAAACATAGACGTTTCCATGCTTAGTGGAAGGAAGGCCTGACATGTAATCCATGGAGATGGATTCCCAAGGTCGATTAGGGGTAGGTAGCGGGGTATAGAGACTTTGCTTCTTGATGGTCGGTTTGGCAATGGAGTAGGTAGTGCATGATTTGATGTACTTACCGACATCTTGTCGAAGATTCAGCCAATAGAAATACTTCTGCAGTACTGCCATTGTTTTCTTGGCCCCGAAATGCCCAACAGCCCGACTATAGTGTGCTTCCCAAATCATCTTGGCATGCTCGCTTGAAGGAACACAAAGGTGACCCAGGTGGCATATCAGGGCATCCTGGAGGTGAAAAAATGGAATATGTTGACCCTCCATGAGTGTCTGGTATGTGTGGTTGAATTCTGGGTCACTTTTGTAGAGAAGTGGCCAATCAAAAGTCTCATTCCCACAAAAGTTGAGCACAGTGGTTAACGCCATGATCGGTGGTCGACTGAGGAAATCTGCAACATTATTGGTGCTGCACTTCTTATACTTGATATTCAAATGGAACAATTGTAGGTATGTGGACCACTTTTGATGGTGATCATTCTGCAATTTCCCTTGGGTCTATATGAACTGCAGGGGTCGGTGGTCTGTGTGGATGACCATTTCCTTCCCCAAAATGTAATGCTTCCATTATCGGTAGGCCTGCACAATGGAATACATCTCTTTGTCATAAGTGGGATACTTCCGGACTGTGTCTGAAAGTGTCTCACTATGATATGCCACTGGATGCCCGTGTTGAGTAAGGACTGCCCCAATAGCATAGTCAGAGGTATTTGTCTTGACCTCAAATGGTTGTTGAAAGTTTGATAATGCGAGCACTAGTGCCGAGCAGAGGAAATCTTTCAACTCTTTAAATGCCTTCTGTTGAGATTCAGACCAAAAGAATTTTGCTTTCGCTCCTCCCTTGGTGACTTGACTCAAGGGCCAAGTGATATGAGAAAATCCCAACATGAACCTGCGGTAGAAGTTGGCAAGACCTAGAAAGCTGCGGAGCAATGTTAGAGTGGTTAGAGATGGCCAATCCCAAACGACATGGATCTTGGCTGGATCCACATGCACCCCCTGTTCATCATTAATGTATCCTAGATAGTAAACTTGGGTCATGCCAAAAGTGCATTTCTCCAAATTGGCACATAACTTGTGTTGCCACAGTGTTTGGAGAACTTGTC
The DNA here is from genome assembly GCA_031772625.1 of Pinus tabuliformis. Taxonomy (NCBI): domain Eukaryota; kingdom Viridiplantae; phylum Streptophyta; class Pinopsida; order Pinales; family Pinaceae; genus Pinus; species Pinus tabuliformis. The sequence goes on along the minus strand of CM062807.1, from coordinate 637,295,130 downwards.
AGATGTGGTGGAGGTGCTCTTCCCAACGCTGGCTGAAGATCAGGATGTCATCCAAGTATACCACTACAAATGAGTTGGTGAATGGCCACAAGCTGTCATCCATTAGCCTCATGAAGGTTGCCGGAGAATTTGTCAATCTGAAAGGCATAACCAACCATTCGAAAAGGCCCTCCTTGGCTTTGAAGGCAGTCTTCCAGGGTTCGATTGGTACCTGGTGATATCCTGACTTCAAATCGATCTTGTTGGAATATTTTTCCCCCTTCAGTTGGTCCAGGAGGTCATCAATCTATGGAATCGAGTACGTATTATGAACAATGATCTTGTTCAGCGCCCAATAGTCAATTCAGAGTCTCCAAGTCCCATCCTTTTTCTGTACCAACACGATCGGGCTACCACAGATGGATGTGACCTTTCTACAGCAGCTCCTGAATATGCCTCTTGATTTCATCGTTCTCTAGAATGGAGTGCCGATAGATTGGTCCATTGGGCAGCGACGCACCTAGGGTCAGATCGATGGAGTGCTTGACCTGACAGTGCAGAGGAACCCCTGCGGGGGAGGTGAAGATGTCCTTGTACTCCTCCACGACCTTGTCCATCTGTAGCTGTTGTGCGGAGGGGCCTTGTCTTGAGGTCATGGCCACCGTCTTCTTCTTTCCTTGAGGGCGTATCATCAGGAAAACAAATTTCCCGGTTTTGGAAATGAGCTTACTGCATTGTTTTGCAGTAACTAGAGAGATGGCGGTAGGCGGTGCTACCTCTGGTATCCTGTACAACTTATTTCACAAGGTAATAATAATAGCATGGGGCCTTGATTCATACATAGCATGTCGCTTCCACAAGTATGGTTGTCCTAATAATACATCAAAAACTTCAAGGGGAGAAATGTCACACAATACCTCATCCGTGAAGGGCTTGATGTTATATGGAAGGCGACACTGTTGGCTCACGCGAAGATCCCGTCCTTGGTGAAGCCACCGATGGTGTATGGTTGTGGATGTGTTGTGGTTGATAAGCCCAACCGCTTCACGACCTCTACCGAAATGAGGTTCATTTGGCTCCCGTTGTCGACAATGAACTATAGCGGGGAGCCCCTTACCAACATCTGGGAGAGGAAGAGACACTCCTTCTCCTCTGGATCTTCGGGTTCCTCCTTCTGGATCTTCGTGGTAGCAACGGTGGCGTTGGGCTCCGCATTTATAATCTGCTTCCCTTTGTCATTCCCCTTGTCAGGTTCTAACTCAAAGTCAGAACTTGCATCTGATTCTGAAACCTTTAGCTCGGCCACCAGTGACTACTTGGCCCGACACTCACTTGTGTTGTGAGTGGAGCTCTTATGGAACTAACACCACATTCCTGTGTCCTTTTTCAGCTTCGCGGCACTGTTCTTTTCTTGCAGCTTTGGCGGGTTTTCTTGTGCCGCCTTGCCTTGGCTTTGTCCTTTGTCCTGCAGTTTGGGGGCACCTTTCCCTTGCTTTGAATTCGCAGATCCAAAGTCTCACTTCTTCTGTTTAAACTTTTTCTCGACCTTGATGGCATATCGATATGCCGTGCCAAGTGAGGAGATTTTCAGGAATTCTATTTTTTCCTGGACATACTTGTGCAAGCATCCGCAGTATTTGAATACCAATTGGTGCTCTGAATCCTTGATAACCAACTTTCTGCGAAGGGTATGGAAAATATTGGTAAACTCTGAGACATCTTGGTCCCTTCCCTGTCGCAACATGGTCCACTTTATGTATTGATCCTGATAGCTTCCGACAAGGTAGTAATACTCCTTTTTAGCATCCTGGAATGAATTCTAAGTGGGTGTGGCTGAAAATAGTGATCTTGTACTTTCATCCTTCTGATCACAGTAGGTTTCCCACTAGTCCTTGACATGGGGGGCTACTTTGAGAAGAGCGAAAATAATACTTTCCCGACTGGAAAAATCATGAACAGAAAAATAACCCTCTAGCAGATTTAACCATTTATCAACGGCATCTGTGTCTATCTGACCATCAAATATGGGGATTTCAAAATTAACTTGTACCTTAAATGGTGTGGCGTTTCCAGAGTAGCTGTTGGAAGCCGATGCATTGCCCCTAGGTAGCCACTGAAGGATCTGGGAAAAGTTGTCCATCATTGTGTTCCTTTGTCGCTCGAGGGCTTCTTTGAGCAAGATTTTGATAGGATCTCCTGACCCCTCGTCTTTCTTTTCATCCACCATGCAAGGCCATCGAGATTTGCAAGGTTGGTCTTGCAAAGGTTTGACCAGTTCAAGTCCTAACTCCTTATATCCCAACCTCGTTGGGGACATGTAAAGAAAAACAGAGAAAAAAAGTAGATCGCTCTGATACCACTATCCAGATTTAAACATGAATGCAACAATTTACAGAGATAACCATAAACACAGAGATGCAGTGGAAATAATACTTCATTTCATTAATGCTAAATACTGAAATATGCTTACAAACAGAAATGGAAATAAACCAGCTAGGGCGATGGTAGCTTATCTCTGAGAAGAGATGTGGAGGCTACATGCCTTTGAACTGCCTTACAATGATGCCCAAGGGCCTTTTTATTATCGAACAATAAGAGGAAACTCTAAACAACCAAAACCCTAACTCGAGGAGATGTAACACCAAGAGTTTATGGGCCCCGTTGGGGTGAGTTGGACAGTCAACATCCCGGGGTCACGACTTGGTCATATTATCTCTATTTGACGCGCATGATAACTTATTGGAATGATCTTTCTGAGGAAAATATGTTGTTAAATAAAAAATCGTTGGCGGTAGATTTCCAAAAAACCGTCATTTAGGGCCTCAAAACGGCTCCAGAAGTTTAGGACTCGAAAAACTACTAAAAATAGTAAATTGTGTTACAATCAAGGAAACTGAAAAACTGAAAAAAGCAATGGTGGGGGTCCAAGTGGAATTGGTAGGTGGCCACCAATATCCACCTGGATCACGACATGCTTTGAATGAGGCTCGAGCTCACTAGGAATAGGCTATGCACCTCACGAAGCTCGAGCTAGCATAACTACTAGAAACTTTGTGGATTTCTCTGCATCCTGTAATTTCTGTGCATTTAAAAACTGAAGCAGAACCACACACCAATTCATATTTATGTTTAGCCTACCAATTTAATAATGCTTGAGCGGAGCTAAATACATGAAATTACAAATTCATATTAATTCTTGCAATGTATGCCAATTATAAAAACAGAAACTTGTTCATTCATACAAAAGTTGATTGATGAACCTGAATCTCCATCTGACAAGCTTTAGATGATGAAAAGAATGCACGATTTTTTTAGAAATGTTATCATGTTTTCATGACCAAATTCCTCCTAAACAGATACACCATTAGGCCTAACTAGTTGGATAGATTCCTGAGCCATGGTGATCATGAATAATTCTTGGGAACTCTAATTGACTTTCAGTGACTTATGCAGCAATGCCCCTATGTCACTGGTATTTGTAAAAGCTCAAAGATATTATCACTTTCCACTGGACTTCAATAGATAACTACACAACAACGATTAATAAACATGAAGCAACTATGGAATATAAGTTCAATGTCAACTCAACCACTGAACTTCCTAAAACCAATTTTCCAAATTCTATGCTTGCAGCTTGGAAGTGAGTTGAAAATGCCAAATAATTAGAAAAGTTGAACGCATATCAATGCCACGCAGATAAACTGTGCACATATTAATAGCCATGTTTGGCACCATTATTACGCTTATGATAGAGCAGTTAATGAGCGTCATCAAAATTGCAACTGCCATCAACCTTGATTGTTGTATCTCACATTTTTCATTTATCCCTCCATGATTTCATTCGTAGTAGATTTGTTTGGTCTACAACAGAGTAAATAGAAAGGAGTAGTTGATTGATGAACTTGAATCTCCATCTAACGAGCTTTAGATGATGAAAAGAATGAACAAAATGTTGCAATAGAAATAGCAAAACCAAGAAGAGTTCTAACATTGTTTTTGGCTTGTAGAACTCCATGATTTCCCAAATCTAGGGCTAGCCTCTGAGATTACAGTGCAAAGTAGGTTCAAATGACTGAAGTAAGTTTCCAATACAAAATGATTAGAATTTGTAAGATGTAAGGCTCAATGGTTTGCACAAATACTCAGTTGGGCAGTGATCTAGATGTATATTGGTGGGAGTTGATCATAACTAGCCTAGATTTTATCGTCAGTCCATATCTGTAGAGGTTTTATGTGAGTATTCTCAAAGAAAAATGGGATGAGATGTGATTTAGTGGTAGACTGGTGGTAGTTTTCCACAACTAGCCTAGACTTGAGTCTCAGCTCATTTATTTATAAGCTCTACTTGAAAATCCCCAGAGCTACAAGGTATGGTCCAGGAGTAGATTAGTGGGACTTTACCACAGCTACCACATATTTGATTCTCAACTCATTTCTACATGAACTCTACCTGAAAATCCCCCGAGGGCATGTCTTACAACCAGAAATTGGGTGATTTCCATCAAGCACAAATGAATCTTCACCTACAATATGTGTTTAGTCAATTTAGTGCCCTAAATTGCTACCTAAATTATCAATCCGGGTGTCCTAGACTAATGAAGTGTAGTGCACCATATGTGCTAAATAACCCTTTCTTACCTCACTATTTTCAAGTTTATGTTTGTTTTGAGGTTTTATTCTTTTGATTCCTAAAGTTTTGCAATGTAGTTAAAATCTTAATCTATTGTTGCTAAGAACCTAAAAAAATGAAGTGAGAGTCTAAAAGTGCTTTTTAGGCCAAGTTTGGAAGTGAGGTTTCAAAACAAGAAAGTGAAGAACAAAGCTTATCTTCTTGCTATTGTAATGGTTTCCAAGAAATGAGCTGAAAGAACTCTTAAAACTCATGTCTACTTAATTATAAAACCAAAACTTAAGTGAAAAAATGGAATTGCAGCTATCTATAACAAGTTGAGAATGAAATACTGGAAACAAAACTACTTCTGCTGTATAATCTACTTGCAAAGTTAAAGCTCAGTGAACTACTAAATATAGAACTGCAACTATATTAAGGAAAAGAAACAAAAATGAAACTGCAGCTATTCTATTTATGAAAGAAAAACTAAATGAAGTATTGTTATCACTCTGCTATCTAATTTAGGGAGAATTGACTCCTTATGATAGCAACAATTGAGAGATTCCATTATTCATCATTCTAAAAGAGGTAAACATGAAAATGCGAGGAAAAACTCAGTCATTAGTAAAACATTTCACCACTTAGTCTTAGGTTCAACCATCAACAAAGGGATTTTGGAAATATCTATTTAAATCATGAGTTGCTAAATTGATAATAAAATGGCATTAAGTTATCTAACTCTAAACTAATGAACAACAAGAAATCTCATTCATAAACAGAACATTTCGCCATTTAGTTTGAGGATTAATCATCGACGAAAGGCTCTGGAAATATTTGTTTATATCATGAGTGACTACGCTAAGAAGAAAAAGGCATTAAACATCTTGACTCAAAAACTAATGAACAGTAAGAAATCTCATTCATAAAATCAACATTTCACCATTTAGTTTGAGGATAAACCATCAACGAAAGGCTTTGGAAACATCCATTTATGTAATGAATGACTATTCTAATAAGCAAAGGCATGAACCAACTTAAATTTAAAAACTAAGAACTAAGGAACAAAAGAAGAAATAAGTCTAATGATGCTACTGTCAACAATTTAAAAACTATAGTTAAGAAGCTAGAGAATAAGGGAAACCAAAGAACTACTTGTACGCTAGAATGCAACTATCTGAGTTAGTGGAAACAAATGACACAAGCTGCAATGAACACAATGTTAGAAATGATTATGAACATAATAAAAAAACACAGAAAATGTACAGTTGAATGAAGAAAGACAACAAATGAAAATATACAGAAATGAAAAGTAACCTTGACCACGTAGGGGCCCTCTGCAAGGTCTAGGACTATCAACACAGAATCACTTCACACACTTCAGGTATCCATAAATAAAAACAGAGTTTTTTATATTTAAAAACAGAGCACTGAGCGTCTCAAGCTACAAGCAGAAATTGCACTATTACATCGGCCAAAAACATTCACTAGTTCTGCGTTCCAAATGTTGATATTTATAGAAAAAATACATAACTGTTTTCAGAGAGAAGTCTTCTACAGCAAATACGTAAACAGGTGGTGTATCCAGAAATTTAGTCTTCAGTTGGCTTGAAAAGTAAATCTTTGAATAATGGCTGTTGGATGCTGGTTATGCAAGTGGAAAACGACATCCTTAGCTTCAGGAGCCTGCCTCGGATTCATCTACTAAGAAACGTGAAAAAACAGAGTTCTAGTTGCTGTAGGTCTCTTCCATTGACTCCCCTTTGACCGGGGTCTTTCTCATCGACTTTGATCAAATGGATAGGACACCATCCATGTACTGACATTTTCCCAGCTACCCATATGGTTCGTTTCTTCTCTCGACACCTGTGACCTACAAAAGTATGGAGATGGTTGCGGAATAGCTAGTTAGCTGTGGAATGTGGCTACGTTCTGTAGCTGAAAAACAAAAACCTATCCAAATAACACACATAACAATATAATTTGAAAATCACTGAAATGTACTCCTGAAGGCAACATGCAATGGATTTTGATGGTTTAGGATGCATTGTCATGGGAAAACAAAGGAAGAAGGATGAAGAAATTGCTTAAGAAAGAGGCAGTTTTGGAACTCAACATACCCCCACTGTGAAGCTGTTGCATGTCCTCATGCAACCAAAATTGTAACACCCTTCTTCTATTGCATCTGCTCTGAAATCTCAGCTAGAACATCCAACCTTTTCTTGCTTCTTTTTGCTGCAACTTCCATTCTAGGCTTTCTCATGAGGAATCTATATTTAAGGTTGATGAGAGCCCTGCTTAGCTTCCTGTTTTTCCTCTTCAATTTTCTGTTCTTCTTATGCCACAAACCCAAATGAAGCATGGTATTATCATGAATGATCTTTTCCAGCTTGTTTTGTTCTTTTAAAGCTTCATTTTCCTTCTGAATATGCCTGTTTAAGACCTCTAACTCATAGATTTCTTGCTTAAGTGAGTTAATCAGAGTCTCTTGTGCTGTAGCTGGTGGGTTGGATGAAGTCCCTTGATCTACTGATGTGTTCTTTTGCTCCAATGACTCAATATAATCATAGATCTGTTGTTGAACTGGGTCAATCCCTGGAGATACTCTCTTTGGACTACTTTCAAAGTCTAGTTGAGGAGAATGTTGTGGACTCTGCTCAAATGAGATGTTGTCTTGGGATTGAGTTGGAGTCTCCTCTCCCAAATCTATGAATTGGGCCTCTTTTGTCTTTGTTTTCTTCATTCTGCCCTTAAGCCTAGAGCTTCTCCTCAAACTTTGTGAGCCTATGTTTTCTTCCTCTATGACCTGTCTTCTTTTCCCCTTTTCTTTCTCTTTCTTGGACTGTTCCTTGATGTGGACTAATTTCTCAGAGAGTAATTGCTCCTCCTCTGATGAAGGCTCAGGAGTTTGATAGATTTCCTCAACTTTTCTTTTCATTTTTCCTCTCTGTTTTGTTTGCTTTATGATTTCTGTTAGAGTTTCAGAGAGAGGTTCTTCCTCACTGTTTTCTTTTGCTGAACTTGTAGGAGTGTTTTGAATTGCAAGATTTGTTCTTCTCTTCCTACTCTTTTTCGCTGAACTTCCTTCAGGTAACTTGGGTGGATCTTGGAAAAAGTTCCTGATCAGAAATTTTTCCCATGTGTCTCCTATATCCTTCAAGTAATATTCAACTAAAATTTTTATGAGACCATGGTGATAAAGGTGAGGTTCTATATCTTCTATTTTCTTCTGAACAGTGGTGGACATCCTCCTTAAGCTATTCAATAGAAAGTAAGGGAGATTGATGGTTCCATATTCAAGAAAGTTCATCAACAATCTTATGTGATACATATACATTGAACCATATCTACCCTCACATGTGATAAATTTCTGAATAATCAAGAGCAAACTACTCCATTTATCCTTAAGTGCTGAGATAGGAATTCCTCTTTTGAAAATTGAGATATCCATACTTGGGTTTTGGAGAATGACTTTCCAAGTATCTTCATGGAATTCCTTATTCTTGAACCACCTCTCTCCATCTTTTGGTAGTTCAGTTGCAGCTGCAATGAAAGACTCAGTCATCGAGAACTTTATATCACCAATCTCCACATTTACCCCATTAAAAGATCTAGCAAATGTCTTGGTGATTTCTTTGTGATGGCCATCGAATTTCTCAATAAACTTCAGCCAGTCGGCCTTCTTCAACGTCCCTTTCAACTGAGGGTATCCCTCCACAAATTTCACTCCTATAGGTTCTGTTCTTACAGTGGGACCCATTACTCTTTTCTCTACTTTTTTTCACTGTCTGCGTGTAGGAACTTTGTAAACATTAGTGGTATATGAAGCAAAACAGTTACAGAGATGGAAATGGAATATCAGAGTATTGTTGAAAGAAAACGATGGATATGGGAATGAAACATGGAGGGTATACGAAGCAGGGAAACCGTATGCGTGAAAAAGTACAGAGGATATAAGGACTAGTGGTGCTGCACACGTAGACTGTGTGGAAATAGAGTATTGCTCATACACAGAACCGAAAACTGAATGAATAGTTTGAGTGCTCGTATTCATAAGAAGGTTGTGGGAGTAAAAAAACAAGAAACTCAGTATATTAAAGGAGTGATAGAGATGTAAAAGAGCCGTATCCAACTGGGTTAAGTTCACATAATTAGTCGTTAAACAGGTGGAGTAGAGAAGTACAGTGAAGTACGAGTTAAAGTCGGAGAGAAAATCATGAGACCATTAGGCATTAAGTCGGAAGGCATGGTGGAGTAATGACAACAATCAAATCGCATGATGACAAGTCAAGGAGTAGTGATTATTCAAATTATACAACTTATGCTTTTATATTGCTATTTGAAATAGGTTTTTATTCTCACCTCTAGAACCATACCTTTCCATTTGCTAACCTTTGGTTGTTTTCTTTTGTAGGTGCTTAGGTGCTGATGTGTCTTCAAAAGTTGATTTCTCCTTCAATACCTGCATATGGCATTTATTATGAACTGGTTTTTTTTTTTGAGCTAATGATCAAATTGTTACTGCAAAGTCAGATTGGCTGCAGAACATGATTAGCTGCGGAACTAGAACAACTGCGGAACTGGAGAACAGTTGTGGAACTGGAGAATAGCTACGGAATGTGAAACAGTGAATAAAATATGATAATGAATAAAAATAGAAAATGACTATGTGGATGAAATATGGCAGAATGGAAATGGAAGAAATAATGAAGAAAAATTTATTGATGGAATATGGTGGTGAAATGGAGTGAAATTTGCAGAAATAAAATGGAATGGAATGAAGTAAACCATGAATTTTCAGAATGCATAATGAAAGACCTTTTTTTTTATTTTTTTGGAAAATATAGGGTGTCAGAGTCTTCTGATTTTCACCTTGTATTTTCTGTATAAGGATGCCAATCAGTGATTGATTTTCAACCTTATACATTTTTTTTCTTTTATTTTTTTTAATTGATGAAAAGAACAAAGACTAAGTTGGCGGAGAAGAAGGATTCTTCTTCACCAGCTTCATTTCATAATTATTTTGAAAGATCTTGATAAACTCCTCCCTTGAGATTGGATTTTGATAAATATTCAACCTATGACCATTCACAAGGAGAGGAGTTTGATGCTCATCTATGGTTCTGATTCTTACTGCTCCATTACTAAAAACTTTTTCAATCTCATATGGCCCAAGCCAATGAGTTTGAAATTTTCCTTGAAAATCCTTGAACTTTAAATCAAATAGCAATGCCCAATCTCCTTCTTGAAACCTTTTTTCCTTGATTTACTTGTCATGCCACTTAGCTCTCTGTTGCTGAACTAGACCAGTCCTTTGAACTGCTTCTTGTTTGATTTCATCGAGTTCATTTAACTGCTCCAATCTATGCTTTTGAGCTTCTGATAGATCCATCCCCAACTTGACTACCATCTTGAAAGTTTTGACTTGGAACTCTATGGGGAACAAGGCTTACTTTCCAAAAACAAGTTCATAAGGTGTATGTCATGTTGTGTTCCTCCATGTAGTTCTATAGGCCCACAAGGCTTTAGGAAGCCTTTCTGCCCAATCTCTTCTATGTAGATGCATAGTCTTGGTGAGGATTCCTTCAATTACTTTATTTGTAGACTCCACTTGACCATTTGCTTGTGGATGATAGGGAGTGGATTTCCTATGCTTGATCTTGTACTCTTCCATAAGCCTCTCCATCATTTTGGATGTGAATTGAGATCCCTGATCTGTCACAATTTCTCTTGGAACACCAAAGTGAGTAAAAATATCCTCAAAAATAAAACTAACTACTGAATTTTCATTAGAAAAAAGTAATGCTCTGGCTTCTACCCATTTGGTGACATAATCAATGCATACCAATATATACTTTTTCTGCTTTGATGGAGGATTAATAGGTCCAATAAAGTCTAAAGCCCATTTTTCAAAGGGTTCGATAAGTACCCGAGGTTGTAATGGCATCTCATTTGAGGGAGTAGGTTTCCCTACCCTTTGGCAGCTGTCGCACCTTCTGACATATTCTTTTGCATCTCTAAAGATGGATGGCCAATAATATCCTAAAGAAAGGATTTTATAGGTTGTCCTCTTGTCAGCAAAGTGTCCACCACATAGCTCATCATGACATGCTTTGAGAATATCAGGCATTTCATCTTCCCTAACACACCTTCTGATCATAAGATTTGGCCCTGTTTTATACAAATTGTTAGAGATCCATGAATATCTTGAACTATTTTGAATAATGTTTCTTTTCTCTCTAGGAAATAAATGTGAAGGTAACTTCCCTGTAACCAAATAGTTAGCAACATTTGCAAACCAAGGAGTTTGAGTAGTTACTGCAAATAGATATTCATCAAGGAACTTATCCTCAACCGAAGAGTCTTCTTTGATATTCTGAATCCTGGACAAGAAATCAACAACTGTGTTCTGTTTCCCGGGTCTATCTAGCACAGTAATATTGAATTCTTGTAAAAGTAAAAGCCATCTTGTAACTATACCATTAGTAATAGGTTTATTCATTAAATATCTAATTGCAGAGTGATCTATATGAACAAACGTTTCATAGCCTGTTATATAATGTCTAAACTTGTTAATTGCATGAACAACAACTAAGAACTCTTTTTCAGTCACAGTATAATTCAACTCAGTGGGAGTCAAATTCTTACTTGTATAGTAAATGGCATAAGGAATCAAATCTTTTTGTCCCAGTACAGCTCCTAGAGCTGTATCTGAAGCATCTGTAGAAATATGGAAAGGAAGTTTCCAATTTGGTCCTCTTAAGATAGGTGCTTCAGATATTTTTGCTTTCAAGGTTTCAAATGCTAGTTGGCAATCAGGATTCCACTTGAATTCACAATCTTTTGTAAGCAATTTGAAGAGTGGAGATGCTACTTTGGTAAAGTTTTCTATGAACCTTCTGTAATATCTTGTAAATCCTAGAAAACTTCTAACATCTTTTTGGCAATTTGGAACTGGTAGCTTAGAGATGAATTCAACCTTAGATTTGTCTACTTTAATCCCATCTCCTGAAATGTGATGTCCTAAAACAATACCTTCCGTAAACATCATAAAGCATTTTTCATGGCTTAGTGAAAGGTTTGTTTCTTTACATCTTTTAAGGACTTTTTCCAAATTTTCCAAGGCTTCTTCAAATGTGTTACCATAGACTGTAAAATCATCCATATATACCTCTACACAATCATGTATTAGATCAGAAAAAATTCCTAGTACTGCTCTTTGGAATGTTGCGGGTGCATTACATAATCCAAAAGGAAGCACTCGATAGGCAAAAGTTCCCCATGGACAGGTACATGTGGTCTTATCCTAATCCTTAGGTGCTACCTGAATTTGATTATAACCACTAAAACCATCCAAAAATGAAATGTATTTTTCACTTGCTAATGTATCTAATACCTAATCTATGAAGGGCAAAGGAAAGTGATCCTTCAAGGTTGATTTATTCAATTCTCTGTAGTCAATGCACACCCTCCATTTACCATTCTTTTTAGGCACGATTACCAGAGGAGAAACCCATTGGCTATTTGAGATTGGTAAATGAAGTTTACATTGAATAGTTTTTGGAGCTCTTCTTTTGCAATCTCCCTAAGATTTGGATTCATTCTTCACTGAGGTTGTCTAATTGGTCTACTGTTTTCCTCAATATAGATATGATGGATACAAGTCTTAGGGTCAATACCTTTCATGTAAGTGTACTCCCATGCAAATGCAATAGAATGTTTTTGTAAGATCTTGGTTAGCTCCTCTTGTTGTAATTTCTCCAAGTTTTTGTTTATGTTCAATGTTCTACCTAGAAAAATTTCAATTGTAGAGCTACCAAACTCTTCCATAGAATAGAGAGACATCTGCCTAGATGACAAGTATTCAACATTAGAATTTACCTGAAATTGTGCATGATCATATTCTGAAGATGTTTCAAAATTTTCTAATGTGTTCAAAATTTGACTATCCTCACTAATTTCTGATATAGTAAAGATAGGCTGAATAACATCCTCATCATCAATCCATTCCCTGTCATCTATTTCTGTGATTGCTTTTGCTGGAGGATACAAAGTGAATTTCTTTGTTGAACTACCATAAAAAATATACATGTCACCAGATCTACAACTAATAAAAGCATCAGTTGTGGCCAGCCAAGGTCTTCCTAAGATAAGTGGGTGTCCTCCTAGGTTATTCTTGGGAGTTAAAATCATGAAATCAATAGGATATTCCAAAGAATCTAAGGAGATTGAAATGTCTTCTAGCACACCATCTGGTTTGATTACTAATCTATCTACAAGTTGCAGTAAGGTAGGTGTGTAAAGAAGATTAGGAAGTTTAAGCTGCTCTGTAGTCTGTCTACTCATAATGTTTATTGCTACCCCTAAGTCAATCAATGTGTTTGGAATTTCAATCCCATTTATGTGTGTCTTGACAATTGGACTTCCTGGATCCACATATTTATGCATGGAAATCTTTCCCATCATGATATTTGCTATTTTTCCTACCAAGTGAATTCTTTTTGTGTCTCTTGGTTTTCTTCCTGGTCTTTTGATGCTCAACTCCTTTATTGTTTTTGCTAGAATAGGAATTTCTCGAATGGCTTGTAACAAAGGAATCTTGATACAAACATTCTTTAATTCATCTAGGAAGTCATAATTGGGCAACAAGATCTGTTTTTCCACTCCTCTATCAATTTGCAATCTCTCGGGAAAAGGAGGTGTAGAAGTAGATGCATGTTGCTCAACTACAGGAGTTGTGTTTATTGACTCTTTTTGTTTTTCTTTTTGAATGTTTTGGTTTTTAAGGGATGTTCCCTCAAAACTTTTATTGACTTTCAGAGAATTTTCCTCAGAAGCATCTTGTTCTTGAATATCTATAGAAGGTTTTTCCTTTTCTAATATCCTACAAGATCTAAGTTAAACATCATTAAGATCTAGAGGAACTATCATGTGAGTAGGAAATTGTTGTCCTTCTACCATGTAAGCATTCTGAGGGCTTTTATTATTGGGGTTTGGCAATGTGTGGGCTGGTAGTTGATTTGGTTTTTGTTGAAATGGAAGTAAGAGTTGAGGATTTTGACCTTGTTGTGGAGGTTGTTGTGGAAATGGCAATGAAAGGTGAGGGCTTTGATTTGGAAGTTGTGGTTACTGATTTTGCTACTGATTTTGTGGGGGAGGATAACTCTGATAAGATATAGGATATTGATAATACTGAGAAAATCTCCCATAAGGATTTTGTACCCCTTGTGCCCATGGTTGAGATTGATACTGATTTTGAGGTTAAGGCCAAGGTTGTTGCCAAGAATTCTAGTTTGGTGGGGGCTAAAAATTCATTGGATTGTTAAATCCTTGATTTTGTTGCCCTTGCCAAGGTCTCCTTGCAACAAAACAAAGAGGTTCTACAAAATTTGGGACTACTTCCTCTTGAAAGACAGCCTTAAGACCTGGGATTGAAGGACTACCCTTGGTCTCATGACTTTCTGAACAAATCATGCAGGTTTCTACAATTTTTGCATATAAAGGGCATTCCCTTAGAGCATGTTTCTTTCTGCATTTTGGACAGAAGATGGATAAAGCATCAGCTTCTGTTTTCTGCTTGTTTTGGATTTTGAGGGTGTCTAGCTGCTCAGTAAGGCTCCCTAAAATATCAGTTCTGAACTCATCAAGCATATTACCAATTTCTACCCTACTTACAGATCCTGTTGCAGATTTGTTTGATCTAATAAGATAAGGATCTCTTGGTCCTTTCCCAGTTTTATATTTCCCTCTTGAGAGATGGACACATAGTTTTGCTATGTCACTCAATGGAAGTTGAGAGATGTCTCCCTTCCCCATCATGTTTAGGATATCTATCCATTCATCTCTAATGGCCTTCAACAAAAGAGCTTTCAAGGTCTCTTCATCTAAATTGTTCATTTTTTCTCTTTTCAAATTGTAGTTAAACCTCTCAAGCAAATCCTCTAAGTTTTCATCTTCCTTTTGCATCATTTTGAATACTTCATCCTTATGATTGGTAGGCATACAGTAATCCAAGTATCTATCCAAAAATTCCTGTTTCATATCATTCCAAGTTCTAATGGATTGAGTGACTAACCCCATAAACCATTTCAAGGCAGCCCCTTTCAGTGTTGAAGGGAACAATTTGAGTTTTTGAGAGTCTTCTAAATAGTCATAAGTTCGGCATAAGACTTCAAACTCAAACAGAAATGTTTCAGGATCCTCACTTCTCAACCCATAAAAGTTTGGGAGGACAGATGGTGAAATGTTTTTCATTGTTGTATGTGTTTCCTCATCTACTATAGGGAATCCAAATGAGTTATCTCCTTCCCTATTTCCTCTTCCTCCTCCATTATTACCTTTACCTCCATTATTACCTCTACCTCCTCCATTGTTTCCTCTACCTCTACCCCCTCCTCCAAATAGTGAAAATTCTCCATCTTTCTCTTCTTCTACCATGATAGTTTCCTCAAAATCTTCTGGTTCTTCTATTAATGGCTGATGAGAGAGAGTTTCTACTTCTTCTTCTCTAGGTATTCCTACTTCTTCAACTACAATAGGCTCCCCTATAGAGGTGAAAAGGGGTTCCTCTCCTAGGTCTGGTTTAGTAGATGAAGTGGGAGAATCTTCTAACTGAGTTGCTGCCCCTTGAATTCCAAGAATCCTAAGGCTGGGAGTATGAGTCTGGGATGGAGGTGTGTCCTTTCTAACTCTTGGTGGAGTAGTTGGAGTTGTGAAAATCGAACTTCTGCCCCTAGCTATAAATCTACCCCTAGAATCTCGTTCTCTATGCATGTCATTGTTTTGTTTTGTTGTTTCTGATGATTTTTTTTTAGTTGGAATAAAAATTCTTTTTTTGATCCTCCAGATCACACAAAGTGCAAGAGGAGAGCATACTCAAGAAATTATTAATTTTTTTTTATGAATGTAAGAGATAGGCTACCTAGTTACACTTCCTCGGCAACAACGCCAAAATGTTTAGTCAATTTAGTGTCCTAAATTGCTACATAAATTATCAATCCGGGTGTCGTAAACTAATGAAGTGTAGTGCACTATATGTGCTAAATAACCCTTTATTACCTCACTATTTTCAAGTTTATATTTGTTTTGGGGTTTTGTTCTTTTGATTCCTAAAGTTCTACAATGTAGTTAAAATCTTAATCTATTGCTGCTAAGAACCTAAAAAAATGAAGTGAGAGTCTAAAAGTGTCTTTTAGGCCAAGTTTGGAAGTGAATTTTCAAAACAAGAAAGTGAATAACAAAGCTTATCTTCTTGCTACTGTAATGGTTTCCAAAACATGAGCTGAAAGAACTCTTAAAACTGTTCCCTACTTAATTATAAAACCAAAACTTAAGTGAAAAAATGGAATTGCAGCTATCTATAACAAGTTGAGAATGAAATACTGGAAACAAAACTACTTCTGTTGTCTAATCTACTTGCAAATTTAAAGCTCAGTGAACTACTGAATATAGAACTGCAACTATACTGAGGAAAAGAAACAAAAATGAAACTGCAGTTATTCTATTTATGATAGCAAAACTAAATGAAGTATTGTTATCACTCTGCTATATAATTTAGGGAGAATTGACTCCTTATGATAGCAACAATTGAGAGATTCCATTCTTCATCATTCTAAAAGAAGTAAACATGAAAATGCAAGGAAAAACTCAATCATTAGTAAAACATTTCATCACTTAGTCTTAGGTTCAACCATCAACGAAGGGCTTTTGGAAATATCTATTTAAATCATGAGTTGCTAAATTGATAAGAAAATGGCATTAAGCTGTCTAACTCTAAACTAATGAACAACAAGAAATCTCATTCATAAACACAACATTTCGCCATTTAGTTTGAGGATTAATCATCAACGAAAGGCTCTGGAAATATTTGTTTATATCATGAGTGACTACACTAAGAAGAAAAAGGCATTAAACATCTTGACTCAAAAACTAATGAACAACAAGAAATCTCATTCATAAACTCAACATTTCACCATTTAGTTTGAGGATAAACCATCAACGAAAGGCTTTGGAAACATCCATTTATGTAATGAGTGACTATTCTAATAAGCAAAGGCATGAACCAACTTAAATTTAAAAACTAAGAACTAAGGAACAACAGAAGAAATAAGTCTAATGATGCTACTGTCAACAATTTAAAAACTACAGTTAAAAAGCTAGAGAATAAGGGAAACCAAAGAACTACTTCTACGCTGGAATGCAACTATCTGAGTTAGTGGAAACAAATGACACAAGCTGCAATGAACACAGTGTTAGAAACGATTATGAACATAATAAAAAAACACAGTAAATGTACAATTGAACGAAGAAAGACAACAAATGAAAATGTACAGAAATGAAAAGTAACCTTGACCACGCAAGGGCCCTCTGCAAGGTCTAGGACTAGCAATGCAGAATCACTTCACACACTTCAGGTATCCATAAATAAAAACAAAGTTTTTATATTTAAAAACAGAGCACTGAGTGTCTCAAGCTACAAGCAGAAATTGCACTATTACATCAGCCAAAAACATTCACTAGTTCTGCATTCCAAATGCTGATATTTATAGAAAAAATACATAACTGTTTTAAGAGAGAAGTCTTCTACAACAAACACGTAAACAGGTGGTGTATCTGGAAATTTAGTCTTCGCTTGGCTTTAAAAGTAAATCTCTGAATAATGGCTTTTGGATACTGGTTATGCAGGTGCCAAACGTCATTCTTAGCTTTAGGAGCCTGCCTTGGATTCATTTACTAAGAAACGTGAAAAAACAGAGTTCTAGTTACTGTAGGTCTCTTTCGTTGACTCCCCTTTGACCGAAGTCTTTCTCATCGACTTTGATCAAATGGATAGGACACCATCCATGTACTGACATTTTCCCAACTACCCATATGGTTCGTTTCTTCTCTCGACACCTGTGACCTACAAAATTATGGAGATGGCTGTGGAATAGCTGGTTAGCTACGGAATGTGGCTACATTCCGTAGCTGAAAAAAAAAAACCTATCCAAATAACACACATATCAATATAATTTGAAAATCACTGAAATGTACTCCTGAAGGCAACATGCAATGGCTTTTGATGGTTTAGGATGCATTGTCATGGGAAAACAAAGGAAGAAGGATGAAGAAATTGCTTGAGAAAGAGGCAATTTTGGAACTCAACAATATGTTACCCTTAGACATTCCTCAAGGTACCAATCTCAAGATTACATTCAGAAACAATGCTTCATTTGTACCATTCAAAAAGATCATCTGTCATTGAAATTTCAGCACAAACTATACTGCATTTGTAACTTGAAAATTGACACAGAGCCCTTTTGGCATTTGTAACTCTGTACAAGCATTCTATTGAACTGTTGGCAAGAATCATCTATGCTGCCAAATTTGGCATACATGTTTATGAGAGCATTGCTCATAGTATCATTTAGTTCACATCCATTTGTAATTATAAAGGCATGAATCTCCATAGCTTGTGGAAAAACTGCTAAATTTGCACATGCCCTGGTGCGTCTAAGTTGCCTGAACTAAGTGAGTACCACACTCTTCAAACATTTCATACAAAAGAATGAAATCCTCCCAACGTTGCCAACAGTCAATGATCTTATCTTGTCCTTTATTAACCACCCCTACACCTAAGGACCTTACCTACATGTTAGCCCATCTATCCCTCTTTGTCTTATGATGATCAACCACTTTCTTTTCATTCTCCTTGCTTCCATTTGTTTGCATATTATTTTTCTTCAACCCATCATCGTTGCTATGACAATCAACATTGCTTGCTGATAATGGCATCTTTTCTAAAGCGACCTTCAGAACATGGAATTTTTTTTTCTTTTCATGTCAAATATTCTTCATCAACCAAACCTACTCCAAAGTTCTTCCCATAATTTTTTTCTTAACCATAATTCGAATACATTAGAAACAATTGTCTCCAGAAAATTCAATCTTATCATAAAAAGATGACAACATGAATTCCACAAATGTAGACAAAGTTGTGTATGCATCTCAATGCTGAAGTGATCCCTGAGAAAACAAACACTTCCAGCAACTCCAAACCTTTTGCATGACAAGTACCCCATATTTGATAGATAATTGCATAGGCGAACAAAATTCAAATGATGCAAGTGTATATACTGTCCTCAAAATAGGTGGTAAAAGAACATTCATTGCACATTTTCATATTTTATAATCTGAACATTGTGAAAGTGTATCCAATGTTGTGTCCAAGAGATTTGAAACCATCCTCCTAGCAATTTTTCTTGCAAATTAGTTAACCCTCATACAAATCCTTTAGTGGCATTCCAACCTCATTCGAACTCAATACCTTTAAAGTTGCAAACAATAATGTTGCGAGTAGCTGGCATGCCACAGGCCATGGTAAAGACCCATTTACAAGTTTGAAATGTTCCTCTTTAATGTCTAAAGATCTCAAAGAGGTTATGTTTCCCAAACTCAAGGGGCAGACAAATTATCTCCCACCATAGCCACAGAGTCATTCAACGAACCTAGAATTTATATCAGTTTCCCCAGGCAATGTTGCAGTGATTGTACTGGGAAATCCACATAAGCTCGTTAGTAATGAAGCAAAGTAGATTCATAGGACCACAAAGAAGGGATGAAGTTGGCTTCCTAGATTTTTCTTTGGAGAATAAGGCAACCAAGCATGCTCTGAAACATGGGGAGAGAAATGGAATGAGATATACATTAGAAGATTACAATCATGAGAAGGTAGAGGAATCAATTCAATGGACCATGAGTGAAAATGTTGGAAATAGGTACAACTTCCTAAGGCCTGTAAATAACTGCAAAATCTGTTGATAGCCATCGTCGGAGAAATATGTGATGGCATCGAGATTATTATCTATGGGTGAAAGAAACAGGGCAATCAGGAATTGAAGCTTCAACCTGTTCATTCAACCTGTGCAGAGTGGCCAGCTTGAGTGAACATTAAATCAAAAAATGTTGTGATGGCAATGCAAATTTGGCTACCACTTTAAATCATCATTTCCAGAGCTATCAACAAGTTGAATACTATTAGTTTAACATTTATGGAAGTAGATTGGTAGAAAAATATACTATGGATATGCCATAATATGTGGAAATATTAACACATTTGTATCAGGTTTTCTTGTATATATTAGACATCTTATTTCAATCCTAGAGAATAATTGAGTTTTGGATGTGTTGCATTCCATAAAATAATTTTTTCATAGTTAATTGGACATATCATCCCCTTTATAGGCAAATACTCTATGGAAACTCCTTGGAATTGGATAAACAATTTTTGAAATTTTTTTTGCAGTTGTAGCAACAACATTCAATATACTGAGGAGGATATTTTAGATGTTTAGAACATTCATGCTAATTTTAACATTTTCATTTAGATATATGAAACACAATGTACAGAGCACTGTTGAGCTATGATTTTGAGAAGACGAGGAATTTTAGAGCTTAGTTCAAAACATTTTGAGAGTCAATTTCAAATTCAAGAATAAACTCACTTCCAAAAGTGTATTTGATTTTGATATGTTATAGATTCCAAATGAGGATAATAAAGATAAGAAGATGAAATTCATTTTCTGAGAATAAAAGTGTTTTTGTTTTAAATATTTTGAAGCCAAGATATTTATCAGTCTGTACATGATAGATATAGAATACCAAGAGAAATGTTGTGGGCAATCTGTTTACATAATTGATAAATAGCACGACAATTCTCTCTAAGTTTGTAGTCAAAGAAATCCCAGGTGACCATTAAGATGCTCAATTTTCATACCAGGTTTTCTTGTTCTTGGAGTTGTTCCACCTCCTTTCTGTGGAAACCTGGTATGTTTCTTATAATCTCTAATTGTTCTGGTGTTGATTCTGTTGTGTAATCCTAGGTGTTGGGGATTAAATTTCACTATTATGTATACCATAATCTCATGCATATTTATAAACTCTCAAACATATATAACTTATTATCCCACACAAATCAGAAGTCTAAAAATATGATTTGGGATGTTTGACCTTGGCATTACACTAATCACAGATTTGATCCAGTTATAAAGTGTTGATTATAACAACTGGGTAATCAGAACAAATTCAAAAAAGTAAAGTACAATCTGGGATTGTGTGACCTTAATAACTCTTGGCATTACACAACAGGGCTTTGATCTGGTACTACAGATTTGATGAAAGATTTGTTGGGGCGGTAAATATCTAATTATAACAGATGAGCATCCAACACACATTCAGAAGACTAGATGCAGTTCCACCCATAGAAAGGATAAATCTCTTCAAACCCTGATCATCACTAGGTCTCAACTGGGGCCAACCCAGAGATTCTTTTACAAACTTTTGAGCAATTTTGTAGCTCACTTTTGTAGCTGTCAATCAGATGGGGGGACTGCACATAACACATAACTCTGTAAGTGTATACCACCATACGGTGATGTCACGTGCATACATTCCAGGGGAAGGGGAATCTGGAGACAAAAGTAAGCCAAGATTTCCCTAGAGAATTTCAGTAAGACAAAACTTTAGCTAAAATTGTAGGAAAGCCTAGTAGGAGGAATCAATTGTCTCTATTTAGCCAATCAGGGCAAGGTGAAAGTTCTTTCTCTAGGCTTAGCATTTCTAAGGGATCAAACTACTAGTAGGAAATATGACATTGTAACAACCATAGGGATACTTATATCTAACAATATCGAAAGCATTCAATTTGGTTCTTATACTCCAACAGAATTTGTCAGTTAGTCTTACATTGAATTTGTGAAAAAAATTATCTGCAAGAATGACAGTTTTGTAGAATACAGATCTAAAGACATTCAAATTTTTCTAATATTGAACTAAGAGTGATTGATATTTCAGACCTCAAAAAAAACATAAAAGAGGTTTTATATTTATATATATGTTGGATAACTTGCTAAGCTTGAAATTTCAGTTCTGATGTCCTTGCATATTGTTTGACTAGATCAATTCAAAATGGGCAAGCGAAGCAAATGGAAATATATCATGGATCTTGAGGTGCAAGACCTCAAAGGAAAAATGACCTTCTCTAGTAAAGACTTGGTTTGGACGGAAATAAATCGAAAAAACAATAGTATTGATCGAGTTTCCGTAATCCCATTAGGATGAGTTTCTACTTTATTAAAGGAGAGGAAGAAAATCCTATTGCTCCATGTAAATTCATACAAAAAACAAACAAAGAACCAAAACAAAAAGCTACCGCTGCATTGCAATATGAAATGTGAGTATTTAAAAATGTATTGTTTAGATCTTTTGAAACCACATTTATCTTTCTTTGTATGTACTAACATTTTAAATTTTTGGTGTAGTTATCATTGTTCATTTGGACCAGAGGACAAAAGAGGAGATCCTCCAGCGAAACGAAGGATCTCATTTGTGCAGAAGAGGGGTTGCCATTGCCATTTTATTGTGAAATTTATGCATGAAATTCTTGATAGAGAAATACTAACTTTCAATATGTATGAACATGAAGATGGGGAAGGTTGGGCTTGTCATGGTCAATGTGACACTTCAGGTGAGACAAGGACCTTGGATAGGCCAAATCTTTTGAGGGACGTTGTTGCATATGTAGAGAGTTGTTTCTTTTTGGGAGTGCCTGTTGATATAGTTTATATAACCCACATTAACAGACATGTTGACATGGATGTGGCAGCTCAAGATAGAGATTTATTCTTATGGAGGAAAGATATTGTAAATATCTATAATAGGTTGGCAAAGGAAAATTATCAACTTCACAAAAAGGATGAAATGAGTGTAAACCATTGGTATCAAAAACATTGAGAAGATTTTTTCTTTTACCAAAAGGCCAATAGTGTGGAAGTCCCTTTTATAATAGGGATTCAAACAAAGTGGATGTTGGAGACGATGGTTAAGCTATCGCACAATAGCTTAATAGCCAGGGATTCAATATTTAATACAAACAAATACAGGGTAAGTCAAATGCCAATGATTGATTGAATATATTTATTTACGTTGTGTAGATTTAGAATGATTAATAACTTGTATTTGACTTTATGTAATGTTGAATATGACAGTATCAGTTGTATACACTCATGGCATTTGATGAACAACAAAGCGGGGTGCTAGTTGCATGAGTCATAGCATCACGAAACACATCAGATGATATTGCAATATGGTTGTAGCAGCTCATGCACAAGTGTTTCCAAACCTGTCCTGATTGGAAAGTTAATGCTTTCATGGTTGATGATGCACTGGCTGAAATCACTGCCTTGAGGTAACTTTAACATTGTCATGATATAACCAAACTTGCATTTTTTCTAAAAATAACACACTAAAATGTATTGAATATGGCAGGAGGATCAAAGGTTGTGATGTGATCTTATGTGTTTGGCATGTACGGAGGGCTTGGTTAAAAAATTTCAATCGGTTGGCCATTAGTTCCATAAAAGCCAATGAGATGTTTAGTGAGTTAGGTTTCATCATGAAACACGCTCTCAATTATGAAGTGGAAGATGCAATCAATTATTTTTTTATCAAATTTGCAGATGAAGAGAAGTTCTTAGACTATCTCCACAAGAATTGGGTCAGTGGAGATAAAATTCGTAAGTAAACAGTTTTTTCGTATTATATGAATTTTTTCTTTTATAAAGGTGATATAGTGAGACTGACATGGTTCTATTTTCAATTAGGTATGTGGGTGAAAGGTTGTCGGGATTTTCCTCATCCAAATCAGGAGACTAATAATGTTGTTGAGTCCTACCATTGTTACCTAAAAACAACATTTCTATCTGATAGAAGAAAAAAATGTACCCGAAGGATGGATTGGTTATTACATATGATACTAAGAACAGTTGAACCTTGTTATCGGTTCAAGGAAATCTTGAAAGAAGAAGGATTTATAAACAACTACAAGTGAGAAAAATAACTGGAATTATCAGTGGAATGAGCAAGAAAAATTTTGGATACTGATTTTTGTCCTCATGAGAGCATAACCCGTGCTTATTGGGTGAGTAGTCAGACAGCTCGAGGTAAGAAATGCTTTGTCACCTGGTATCATACGTATTTTATAACGTGTGAATGTCCATGGTCTATCCGTGGAAACATTTACAAGCATGCATAAAGGTTAATTTGTTGTATTTCCACTCAGATAATTCAAATTCATTGCTTCATCAGCATGCAGAGGATAACATATGCAATGACCCACCTGAGATCAATATAGAGCCTCAAAACCATGATGTATATGCCGATGCTACTCTTATGGCCACAAATATTATTGATGCAGATGTCGAGGCACTTCATTTGGCTATAGGTTTTAACCCCGTACAGAAATTACCTGCATACGAATTCTAAAACACAAAAAATAAACAATGCGAGAGCATAACACATATACACAAAGATTTTCCCCTAGATCCCAAAACCAAGACTACCAAATTGATTTTCCATTATGTTCCTTTCATATGTTACAATACACACACACACACATATGTATATATATATATATATATATATATATATATATATATATATAGATATATATACACATGCTGAAGCATCCCATACCATGGACCAAAAACCATCGTGCTCAAAACCATGTGCGAAAACCATGCACAGAACCATAGGTAGGTTTGCCCCACCTACTATAGGGTCCAAAAAAGTTTTCCCCAGGGCGCTACCCAGGACCCCGTAGAGGGGGACTACCTGCCCCCCTCCAACCCCCTGTGACCCCCCTCGTTGCACAATTGGTGCAACGAAGGGGGGGCTTCGCCCCCCCTCTAACACCCTGATTAACTAGGGGAGCTAGTCATGGAAAGAATATAACACAACCCAACATTATCCCACTTGTTGTTTTCTTTCCACAGGGGGGCACAAGAGAGCTTAATCATTTATCTAGCCCTACAATGCCCATTATTTCTCTACACCAATAGAACTTCTCAGAGCTCACAAATTTTGTCAATGCATCTGCAGTATTATTCAAAGTGTCCACCTTTACTAGCAACACCTTTTTATCTTCTATCATATCCCTCACAAAGTGATACTAAACATCAATGTGCTTTGTCTTTGAATGGTAAGTAGGGTTCTTTGCCAAGAAAATTTCACTTTGGCTATCACAGTCTATCCTTATAGCTCCATGTATTAACCCCATACTTGAACACAATCTCTGCAACCAAACTGCATCCTTACTTGCATGAGTGGCTGCCATGTATTTTGCCTTTGTAGTTGATAGTGCCACTACAGATTGTTTCTTACTCATCCAATTGACTGCACATTCAAATAGGTTAAACACATACGCACTTGTAGATATTCTCCGATCCAGATCTCCAACCTAGTCTGCATCAACAAAGCCACGAATATCGAAAACTTTGTCCAATCCTGGTCTTCCTTGGTAGCACAAACCATAATCACTAGTGCCACGCAAATACCTGAAAACCCGCTTCACTGTTATCTAATGCTCCTTCCCTGGTTTTGACATAAACCTGCTCAATACTCCCACTTCATGTGCAATGTCTGGTCTAGTATAGACCATCGCATACATCAGGCTACCAACTACACTTGCATATGGAACACGGGACATATCCTCTTCCTCTTCTTGTGTCTTGGGTCATTGTTCACCAGCTAACTTTACACCTACAGGAGTAGGAACCTTCACTAGTTTACTATCCTACATATTAAACCTCTGCAATATTGTCTCGACATACTTCCTTTGGTTTAACCAGAGCTTCCTCTTTGCCCGCTATTTTTTAATTTCCATGCCCAAAATATAGTTTGCAGCACCAATATCTTTCATGTTGAATTTGGAGGACAATTGGGTCTTCAAATCCTGGAAAATTTCTTTGTCATTTCCAACCAGCAACATGTCATCCACATACAAGACTAGATAAATAACACGGTCACCAATTAATTTAAAATACACACAGTGATCTTCTTTGCTTCTGGTGAAGCCAAGTCCCTGTATAAATGTATCAAATTTATGATACCACATCCTTGGTGACTGTTTTAGCCCATACAAAGACTTCTTTAACTTGCATACCATTTCTTTCTTACCCTTCACCACAAAGCCTTCAAGTTGCTTCATGTAGAGCTCCTCTTCCATATCCCGGTGAAGAAATTATGTCTTCACATCCATCTGTTCTACCTCAAAATCAAAAGCAGCAACAACAGATAAAAGTAATCTAATAGAAGCTACCTTGGCAACAGGAGAAAACATATCACCAAAATCAATTCCTGGCACTTGGGAATAACCTTTTTATACCAACCAAGCTTTGTATTTCTCCACCTTTCCTTCTACATTTGTCTTCTTCTTGAACACCCATTTGCTTCCAATGGGTTTCCTTTCAGCCGGTAACTCCACCAGATCCCATGCCTCATTTTTGTGCAAAGATGTTATTTTATCAACCATGGCCTCTTTCCAGAGTTTGTCATCCTATGAATCTACTGATTCCTTCGCAGTTTTGGGATCATCATCAGTAATAGATAAAGAAAAATTTGAACAAAAAGTAGATGGACTATACCTTTCTGGCTGCCTTATTTCTCGAACCAATCTTCTCACACGTGGAGTTTGTGGCTCTTCATCTTCTGATTCCTCTTCTGCTGTAGAGTCTGATTCTTCCTCCTTTAGCTCAAACTCTATCTTCTCAGGTTCCTTTGATGGCACTTCATGTTTAGTAACATCTTTCACCTCTCTGAACACCACAACTCGGTTGTATGCAACTTTCCTTATTACTGGGTTCCAAAGCTTATAACTCTTTAAACCATCCTTATACCCAATAAAGATGCACTTTTCAGATTTACTATCCAACTTTGTTATTTTCTCCTTTGGAACATGTACATATGAATCACATCCAAATACCCTCATATGTGAAAGAGAGGGTTTCTTACTATTCCATACCTCTTGTGGAGTCTTATCCACCAACGCTGATGAAGGTGATCTATTGACCAAGTAACATGCAGTCTCCATTGCCTCTGCCCATAATTCCTGTCCTAACCCGGCACCATTGAGCATGCTTCTTGCCCTTTCCATAAACGTCGTGTTCATTCTTTCTACAACTCCATTTTGCTTAGGTGTATATGGAGTAGTCTTATGTCGTGCTATAACTCACTTCTTATAGAATTCTTCAAATTCCTTACTGCAAAACTCTCCACCATTATCTGTCCTCAACACCTTTATCTTCTTCTTTGTCTATTTTTTCCACCAAAGCCTTAAATTCTTTAAACCTGTCCAAGACTTTAGATTTCTTCTTGAGGAAATATATCCATGTATTCCTTGAGAATTCATATATAAATGATACATAGTACACAGACTTACCCAGTGATGGAACCTTCACAGGTCCAAACACATCACTGTGCACAAGCTCTAATATATGTTTCACCCTCTTACCATCAGAAGGGAAACTCACCCAATTCTTCTTCCCATATACACAATTTTCACAGAAATCAAAATCCATAGAGCTATTACTCATACCTTCTACCATACCTTTACCATGAAGTATTCAAAGGCCCTTCTCTCCAATATGTCCAAGCCTTTGATGCCATAGCATGGTCTTTTCTCCAGAGACCACTAGATTTTCTGCTCCACTTTTAGGAACCACATAACTGTTTCACCCATCAATAACAATGCTACCTTACAGCTTTTACAAAGTTCCAATCTGAACTCCCAGCATCAATACCAGTGCTCCCCGAACCATCTTGCAGGTATCTTTTTCAAACACGTTTTACAGCTGCATCATCTAGCTTGCCTACATAAATAAGATTCTTGGCTAATGCAGGAATATGCAGAACACCCAGAAGTGTTCTAATCCTTCCACCTTGCAACTTCAACTTGACTTTTCCACGACCAATGATTCTGGCTTTGCTGTCATCCCCTAAGAATACATCACCACCATCATATTTCTCATATTTGCAGAACCACTCGCTATGGCGAGTGAAGTGAAAGGATGCACCTAAGTCAATCAACCATGCCTCGTGATCTACATGTGTACTTGAAGAAGCCAAGTACACATCCCCTCCATCTGAGGTGGTTTTCGCCTTCGGAGGAGGAGCATCATCAAATCCCTTTTCTTTGTTGACAAGAGATTTAGATTTACAGTCCCTTTTGTAGTGCCCTTCCTTTCCGCATTTCTAGCACACCAACTTTACAGATTTTCCTGAAGATTTAGATCTCCCACTCGATGATCGTCCTCGTATAGACAAGGCATCACCATTCTGGGTCTCCATATTTTTCCATCTCATCTCCTCCGTTAGTAAGGATGAGACTATTTCATCAAACTACAAGGTAGTTGCAATGCTACCTATTGCAGTAACCAGACTATCCGACGAATCTGGTAGAGAACACAACAAACTGATGCACTTATCTTCATCTGATATTTTAACATCAACAGATAATAACTGACTTACCGCAGTATCAAAATGTGTTCACATACTCTGTCACCGAGTCTCCATCTTTCATCCTCAGGTTATACAACTTTTTCCGTAGGAATAGTTTATTCACCAGAGACTTAGATTGGTACAAAGTCCCTAACTTGACCCACAAATCCTTAGCCATAGCTTCCCCTGATACATTCATCAATACTGAATCTGAGACACACAATCGTATTGTGCTCTTTTCCTTTTGATCCAACTTCATCCATTCTTCATCGGACACTCCCGTTGGTTTAGTACTCGGATCTACCACGATCCATTGATATTTATCTACCAATAGATACTCCATCTTGGGTTTCCATAACTCAAAACTATGACCATTAAATTTCTTGATCTCTATCTTTCCATTGCTCGTCATCTTCTTTCACCACTAGAATCAATCCCGCAGATCTCCCACTGAACAGGGTCTACCACAGGCCTGAGCGAAACCCCTCAGCAATAAAGGCGTCCTCTTGAAGCCAAAACAACTCTGATACCAAATGTAGGTTTTAACCCTGTACAAAAATTACCTGCATACGAATTCTAAAACACAGAAAATAAACAATGCAAGAGCATAACACATAAAGCACATATACACAGAGATTTTCCCCTGGATCCCAAAACTGGGACTACCAACTTGATTTTCCATTATGTTCCTTTCATATGTTACAATACATATATATATACATGCCGAAGCATCCCATACCATGGATCGAAAACCATCGTGCCCAAAAACATGTGCGAAAACCATGCACAAAACCATAGGTAGGTTCGCCCCACCTAATATAGGGTTCAAAAAAGTTTTCCCCAGGGCGTTGCCCCAAAACCCATAGAGGGGGGCTACCTGCCCCTCTAAAACCCCCTTTGACCCCCCCAATTGCACAATCGGCGCAACGAAGGAGGGGCTCTACACCCAGTTAATTAGGGGAGCTAGTCGTGGAAAGAATATAACACAACCCAACATTGCCAAGGGAGGAGTTGTTCAGCTATGCACATCTCATTTTAAATAACCCTCCTACTACTTTAACAAAGACAAAATAGTTGATTGGTATACTTAAAAAATGTTGGATGAAGCCAATAATTTGCATGTTACTGATTTTGACTTCACACCTAGGTTGGGTTATGTTCATCCGTCTTTGAATAGGAAGAAGAGTTTCATTAGCCCTACAAAGAAAAGAAGAAGAAGAAGAAAAAACAATGGTTTGGAAATTGATTTAAATTTTGATCCATCAAAATATGAACCATTTGAGTTTCGATACCTCAATAAGCGAGGACGTCATCGATCAAATAATGTCCTGTCTATTGTTCCAGGTTAGTTTCATGTGTTGAATAGAGTTATGATTTTAGATTTAAGTATTTAATCATCACCATTCTTTAACATGTGGTATGCTTATTTTTATAGCAATGCAACAATCCCCAACCATGGCAATAACTCAAGACCAAAGGGAGATGCAAAACCATCCAACTTTACCTGCCATGCCAGGTACATTTGACACTCTATTTCATTGTGTCCTTACATATACCTTGATTCTCTAGCAAATTTCTTTGCGCTTACATATGACACTTTTCTAGGTAACTGTAGAACAAGTGGAGAAGCATCATCTTCTACCATGACTGATCATCCCTGGAAGGGCTTTAACTCTAGCGGGAATTAATGAGGTATGCACAAAGAATATATAAGCTAGGTTTTCATGGCCTCGTCAGGTGGGTTTCTCTTTTTCATATGATAAGTCTATATATGTTGTCCTATTGTTATGTTGTTCTAAACATACCCTTTTCATAATTTGTTCATTGTCACTGAAAAATTTATAGATCATTTTCTACACCTTTCTATCACTAAGGTGTAACTGTATTTTCTATATGCATGCCCAGTCGATGGTCCTTACATGCTATTCAATGCTTTTTCATGGTTTAGGTCAAAAGGGTTTTTTCACTTGAAGATTAGGATTGCCAAATGTGATCATTGTCAGTGCTTATGTTTATTCCCATGCATTGCTCACTGAAACAAAGTTCAGTCCTCAACGAATTTCCTCCACTAAGGTGTTAATTGTATTTTTTATGCCAAAGTCATGGGCTTTACATGCCTTTTTATGCTTGTTCATGGTTGAGGAGAAGGCAATTGTTTTTTAAATAAAAGAACCATCAGATGGGTTCATTGCCCATGCTTGTATTTTTTCCCTATCCATCATGTTAGCTGTCAAATAGAATCTCTTTACTTATTTATGTTCATGCAACATGTTTGATTTTTATACTTAAACATGTAGTTTCTATGTTCTCATACCTATGTTCATGGTTCGGTGTTTATTAGATTTATAGATCTTTATATTTTACATCTTTATAAAGTTATGGTTACATGGTCAAAGGCCAGTGAGATTTGAACCTTATCATTGTGTTTTTTGTTGTTGTATTTTTTATTCCGTGCCTCTAGTCAGAGTCTCATTGGATTTTCATGACCGCATCAAGCTGACTTTTCCTTCATGGAATAGTATATGATAGTGTAGTATAATTTTATGTTATTTTTAACATGCCCTCTTCGTGATTTGTTGATTTTCACTAAATGATGTTCTCTCCTTTTATGCCTGTCATAATATGTGAACTGTCCTATTACCTAAATCAAGGTCAGTTGTTATCTTTAGGTTGTGTGTTCGGTGAAAGTGTTTATTTTGATCTTGTGTGCTCCAGTATATATGCGTGTTGAAGTTCCTGGTCACATATAGTTTTTATTCTATTAGGATAATACAGGTGTTGATTAATTTTCAAAATTTTAACGTGGACACTCTTTTTTTTAGGTTGTTCAACAGTTTTGCTTCCAACCAGGATTGTCCAAGCATTGAACCTCAATATGGAAGACATAAATTCTCAGCCAAGCACACAATTCTCAGCCCAACACACAATGTTTATCTAGGATCCTCATATAATTTCTAATCTAGTTGACTAAATTTTTATAGTTCAGGCTTGTTGGGAGGGGTGGTAAATATTTTCGTTGGTTGGTTGGAAATTGGTTTGCTATACAATTTTTTTTTTTTTGTAAAATGCATCATGGAAGTGATGGTCATCGTTGAAGGCTTGTATTTTATCTAGTCCATGGTTTTCCAACTTCCAGTTGTACAATAAGTGAAAAAATTGTGATAGATTAATTTACCTTTTGTATAAGCATCATTACATGAAATGATGATATGGAAGCACTAGGGAAGTATTATTCAATAATGTGGTAGTTTCCACAGTCTTGAGGAAACAGTTCTACCATTTTGTAATAAATTGAATATAATGAAATCCATTGCAGTGAATTTCTTGCTAGCAATCTGTTATATTTCCAAAATTTTGATGTTCAACTCCAATCCATTTTGATATCTTCCTTTTTATGTCACTAAAGCAGATCCGTTGCAATCACTGTACTTATCATTCCAATGGTAGCCCCTTTATTTAAAGTCTTCGAATTCTTTCTACTTTGGAGGATAATTGCACTCTAGCAATTTTTCTACTTGCACTCTAGCAAATTTTCTCATGGATAATACTTGTGAATTGAGACAATGTTTAGTTTCTTGGTGCACCACCATATCTCATGAATGTTGAATTATGTCTAACGGTGCCTTTGCTTGTTTTCAAGATATAGCTTTTATGCTCTTCCGGAAGAGTAATCACAGTTGCAGAAAAGGGCCTATCTTAAAAAAATAGGAGCACAAAAATATCATAATTTTCAGCACAGGAAATGAATAAATCAATGTTACTATTAAGGAAATTAATTTATTTTTGTCCTTTGCCGTTTGAAAAGGTAGAACTACCTTCTATTCCCAAGGCATTTTATTGCATAGAGATTGCAGAATATTATGCACAGTTGCTATAGACCTAAGCTTGAAGAAAGAGAACCACGCTATGAAAAATGACACAATGATAAGCTATTTTTCAAGCAAATCTACAAATGGCATTAAGAGGCCTCCCACAACAAACTCAAGAAATATCATGAAACCTTTCATAAGAAGGCCATTGTCACCATAAAGACTATTTAAGCATAAACATTATGATACATTTCCTAGTAACCTCAATGTTTTTCTTTCCTTGAACTAAGTAGTATCAAATCTAAGAAAGTACTAGCCTTCTAGAATTTCAGTTTGAGACATCATTGTATTTCCTAAGAATCTGCATCTCTTGTGTACATTACTGAAGATGAAGATAGGAGGATTGAAAGATCCCATTTTTCGTTGATCTCATTCAAATTAACTTTTGAGATAGATATGCCCTAAGAAAGGATTCTTGCATGAAGCTTGTCACGTTTTTACTTATACAGTCAGCATCAGAACTTGTCAATTTGATAGGTGAGGGAAAATTTTAGTCAAATAAATTAACATGTTGTATACATTTCTTATTGAAAAGCCCAAACACGTTATAAAATCCATATGATATTATCCAGTTTTTATTTTGAGGCAACATGAGTAACATGGACTTATCCTATTCAGAAGGCCTCTGAGAAAATAACACCTGTGACATGTTCAGCTTAAAATTAATCAAGGCCTACAAGGCTACAAAGACAGTCACTCTAATTCCTAACTCTCATATTGAAGTTGAGCTACAGGGGATTTCTATTGTACTACTATTATTTTCAGTCATTGGAATATGTTCATTGTTGTTGTCCAATGGAATATGTTCACTTCTGCTCTCTAATGGCCTTCTTTTTCACTCCCTCGAAGATTGACTTGTTCTTGTTTAGGCACACCCTCCATGACACAATTCTTACCTTTCAATCCATTCCCATAAATTTGAAGGAAAATATCAACAAATTGGTAACTGATACCTGACTAAGGGTTTCACTTAATCTCAGTCTAAGGATTAAGCTCCATACTTCCCTAATGAAGTGGCAAGTGATCAACAAATTGGGGGATTACTTAGTTCTCTTAGAAATTATTAATTAACCAATTTAAGATAATAAGGAAGATCCTCCCAAGTGTCCACTCTATTCCATCTATGTTCCTCAGACATGCCAATGAAAACACCGACTCATTCTTTGAAATCTGCTCCCTTCACCATATTTCCACTTTTGAACCAATTTGTTAAGGAAGTGATTTCTGGTAAATCTCTAACATGGACTGTGGCACATAACCAATGGGCTCCAGAGGTTTCTCATCTCCCCATCCCCAGTAGACAAGATTTTGGAGATAACAAAGTAGCAAGTGATCTACAAATGGGGGAGAGTTTTATTTGCTTTCTAGTAGTGCACACACATACAAGGCCCTTAGAAACCTCTTCTTTACTATTTTTTGCAGCAAGAATTTTCCCTTCAAGGAAAAATGAAAAAAAAACTTTTGTAGGTGCTAAAGATTTCTGGACTGAGGCCCATTTAGCTAAAGGATAATTGTAATGGTTTCTATGTTTCTATGTCCAGCATTTATATCCCTCAATGAGAAAAAAGACAACTTCTTACCCCTTCTTAGACCAGTGTTTTTTTTCTCTCTAATATACACCTTTCTTTTGCTTAGTTCCCTCATAAATGATAAATAAGCAAGTTGATAAGGAAAATCTAACCAACTTTACATTCTATTTCATCTTTGCATCACTCCAACCAAGGCAAGGAAAATCATTAACTTGGGTATATTTGGGTATGATCCTATACTAAACATATATTAGAGCAGAAGGAAAAGACCCTATCAACTCTCCACTTGCTTTCAGTGTCAATCACCATAGAAAGAGCCATAATACCTGACACTAGTGAAGACCCAATAACAATGGCCTCAACAAGCACATGTTTTTCACAAGTTACAGAAAGAAATGTAAAATGTGTCTTGGAAGTTATGAAGTAAAGGGATGAATGCATAACTAAGTTGGAGCAACATAACAGATTTCTAAGGGCTAAAAATATAAACTTAAAGAAAGAAGGTACCAAAATGGAAAATTATCAGGCATGCACCTATAAAGTACATAAGTCATATACAAATATGGTCAAACAAGTCTACCCACATATCCAATAGCTACAAAATATTTCTACCAAGTTGTTACCACTCTAGGAATCAACCAAAGAAAAGGGTATTCAACTCAAAGGAATGTTGAATGCTATAAATCAATTGGCACAATGGCCCAAATATTATCCTAATGCACCACAGAAAGTGTAACCTAGAATAAGTGAGGAAGAACTAGTTTATGACTATGTTGTTGTTAACAAAGCCTTAAAAATTCAAAGGAAATTGGAAAAGGATATCTCCAAATTAGTGGCCCAGTACCACCAGAACTACTCCTTAGCTAAAAGGTTGACCAGAATGAATATATTTTCCTCCATTGGAGCACAGGGAGATATGATATGAGATGAGGAAGTTGAAAGAGAACTAGATGAGATGTTGAATGCTAGGGAAATTCCTTTCAATGTCTTCACTAATAAGCCCACCAAAGACACCCTAAAGTAGCATATTGTAGAACTCTCCAAACAACAAATAGTTTTGAATTCATTCATGGTCTCATTGAGGAAAGAAGTGCATACTCTTCCCAAATTACAATAGACTATCATATCACTATGGAATGATTGTTACCCAATAGAATCAAGATGATATCAAAACATTTCCAAATCTAGGCAGCATACCTCCATGAGATCATGGGAGTCCAAGTGAAAGACCCAATTATCTTATAACAGTTGTCAGCCTTACATTTTGAAAATTTGTAATTACTTTCTTTATCACATTTGAAAAGGAAAAATGAGAATTTAAAAATTTGTCACTACCCTTGAGGGAGTCAATAAGTCCCAAGAGGTAGTTACCCATGTAACCTATAAATGTATTGAATTCATGTAACCAACTTGAAAATAAATTGCAGAATAGCAAACAGAGAACTGAGAAACTATGGAAAATCAATCGAAACTACAACATCTGCATTCAATTTTTGCCTAGATTTACTGAAGACTCTGCAAGGAGGAGAAGGTGAGAATTCTAGTGGCAGACCTGGAGCATCCATCTCTCCTTTTAGAATTTTAACAATCTCTGATATATCAGGCCTCATTTCTGGATGTTGGATGTTATTAACTATTTTTGAAATATGAATAGATTAACAAATGTCCATGGAGCTGCAGGGCAAAATCTACCAACAATAGTTGTATATTTTGAGACAAATACAAATCAAATAATGATTTGACTTCAAAAACAAATCGCAATATTTCAGCCAAAAATGTAAAAGATAAAATTCAATTAGACAACACCATAATGTATTAATGATAATCACAAAACCATGAACCAGTTACTTTTCTCAAAATACATTTGTCCATATACATGGAATATATTACATTTGTCCATAAATTTGTCTCCCATACAAAAAACCATAATCGTTACAAGTTGGGGAAAAATAAAACATTAATAGGTTCTTCTTTAGTGAAAAAACCATGCTATGATAGACCCAAGGAAAGTGATAGCAATAACCCATTCGCTTATTGGGGATCTATATTGATGGTGACCAATGATTTATGTTGCAATGGATAGTGATCTTATGTCATATTTGACATCTACATATGTGCTTAAAAATGCTCTGGACATTATATCACTGGACATCTTTTCAATGTCTGCAGAGTTATTGATGGTAAAATATTGAAATTGACAACTCCAATTTATTGCTTCTTTATAAAGGAGTTTTAAATTGTCCTTCTGAACCCAATATATGCCTTTCATCTGATTACATATCAGCTCTGAGTTGGTGAAGACTTCAATATCATTGACATCATGTTGTTTTGCCTCTTTTAGCCCTTCAACAAGGGCAATGTAATTGGCTTCATTGTTTTTCGTCATTCCAGGAACTTCTCTCTTTCCATGAAATAAATGATTTGTTGCCATATTGTAAAGGACAAATTTAACAACTGCTCGACCTGGATTTGGAAACCAGGACACTTCAATGCATAAATGCCACATTTGCACCATTTTTTACACTTAAAAAACCTGGAAAATAAGATAACAATAAATTCATGTTAAACAAGTAGACAGTTATCTATTTTATAATACTCAGCATGTTTCTCAGTGATATATAATTGAAAAAAAACTGATAATTTTTTTAAGAAATTCAATGTAAGACTGACTAAAAAATTCTGTTGGAGTATAAGAACCAAATTGAATGCCTTCAATATTGTTAAATACAAGTATACATATGGTTGTTACAATGCCATATTTCCTATTAGTAGTTTGATCCCTTAGAAATGCTAAGCATAGAGAAAGAACTTTAACCTTGCCTTGATTGGCTAAATAGAGACAATTGATTCCTCCTACTAGGTTGTCCTACAATTTTAGCTAAAGTTTTGTCTTACTGAAATTCTCTAGAGAAAGCCTGTCTTACTTTTGTCTCCAAATTCCCCTTCCCTTGGAATGTATGCACGTGACATCATTGTATGGTGGTATACACTTACAGAGTTCTGTGTTCTGTGAAGTCCCCTTATCTGATTGACAGCTACAAAAGCGAGCTGCAAAATTGCTCAAAACTCTGTCAAAGAATCTCTTGGTTGGCCCCAGTTGAGACCTAATGATGATCAAGGTTTGCAGAGCTTTATCCTTTCTATGGGTGGAACTGCATCTAGTCTTTTGAATGTGTGTTGGATGATCATCTGTTATAATAAGAAATTTACCGCCCCAACAAATCTTTCATCAAATCCGTAGTACCATATCAAAGCCCTGCTATGTAATGCCAAGAGTTATTAAGGTCACACAATCCTAGATTGTACATTAGTTTTTTGGAATTTGTGTTGATTACCTACTTGTTATAATCAACACATTATAAATGGATCAAATATTTGATTAGTGTAATTCCAAGGTCAGACATCCCAAATTGTATTTTTAGACTTCTGATTTGTGTGGGATAATCAATTATAAATATGTTTGAGAGTTTATAAATATGCACGAGATTATGGTATACATAGCAGTGAAAATTTAATCCCCAATGTATATTGGGTTAGTTACGAGAGGCCCAGTAAAAATGTTGAGATTGGTACTGCTAGGGATTTGATATCTCCTGACCCATAACAGTTTTCAGGTGAAGATTGATCTGTGCTAACTCTTGGGGTGAAAATGCAGTGTACATTGTTCTGAAATTTCAATATCGGTCGAATTTTCTGAATGATACAAATGAAATATAGTTGTATTGAAATCTGAATCTGAGTTAACTTTGAAGTTGGTGTGGCTCATAACAATTTGAAGTTAAATGGGCTCTGTGTCAGTTTTTGAGTTACAAATGCAGTATAGTTTGTGCTGAAATTTCAATGACAGTTGATCTTTCTGAATGGTACAAATGTAACATTGTTTCTGAATGTAATCTTGAGATTGGTACCTTGAGGAATGTCTAAGGGTAACATATTCTAGGTGAAGATTGATTTGTGTTTGATGGAAATCACCTAATTTCTAGTTGTAATACATGTCCTCGAGGGATTTTCAGGTAGAGTTCATGTTGAAATGAGTTGAGAATAAAATATGTGGTAGCTATGGTAAAGTCCCACTATTCTACTCCCAGACCATACCCTGTTGCTTTGGGGATTTTCAAGTGTAGCTTATACATTAATGAGTTGAGACTCAAGTCTAGGCTAGTTGCGGAAAACTACCACCAATCTACCACTAAATCACATCTCATCCAATGTTTCTTTGAGAATACTCACATAAAACTTCTACAGAAATGAACTGACGATAAAATCTAGGCTAGTTATGATCAACTCCCACAAATCTACCTCTAGATCACTGCCCAACTAACTATTTGTGCAAACCATTGAGCCTTATAGCATACAAATTCTAAACATTTTGTACTGGAAACTTACTTTAGTCATTTGAACCTACTTTGCACCGTAAACTCAGAGGCCAGCCCTACATTTGGGAAATCGTGGAGTTCTACAAGCCAAAAACAATGTTAGATCTCTTCTTGGTTTTGCTATTTCTATTGCAACATTTCGTTCATTCTTTTCATCATCTAAAGGTCGTCAGATGGAGATTCAAGTTCATCAATCAACTACTCCTTTCTATTTACTCTGTTGCAAACCAAACAAATTTATTACCAGTGAAATCATGGAGGGATAAATGAAAATTGTAAGATACACCAATCAAAGTAAATGGCAGTTGCAATTTTGATGACGCTCATTAAATGCTCTGCCATAAGCGTAATAATGGTGCTGAACATGGCTATTAATATGTGCACAGTTTTGCTGAGTGACATTGATATGCATTCATCTTTGCTGATTTTTTAGCATTTTCAACTCACATCCAAGATGCAAGCACATAATTTTCCAGATTGGTTTTAGGAAGTTCAGTGGTTGAGTTTACATTGAACGTATATTCCATAGCTGCTTCATATTTATTAATCATCGTTGTGTAGTTATCCATTGAAGACCAGTGGAAAGTGACAGTATATTTGAGCTTTTACAAATACCAGTGACATAGGGGCACTGCTGCATAAGTTGCTGAAAGTCAATTAGAGTTCCCAAGAATTCTTCATGATCACCATGGCTAAGGAATCTATCCATCTGGTTAGGCCTAATGGTGTATGTGTTTAGAAGAAAGATGGTCATGCAAACATGATAACAATGCTGAAAAAATCGTTCATTCTTTTCATCATCTAAAGCTCGTCGGATGGAGATTCAAGTTCATTAATCAACTTCTGTATGAATGAACAAGTTTATGTATTTTATAATTGGCATACACTACAAGAATTAATATGAATTTGTAATTTCATGCATTTAGCTCCGCTCAAGCATTATTGAATTGGTAGGCTAAACGTAAAGATGAATTGGTAGCTGGTTCTGCTTCGGTTTTTAATCCACAGAAATTACAGGATGCAGAGCAATCTGCAAAGTTGTCAGTAGTTATGCTAGCTTGAGCTTGGTGAGATGCAGAGCCTATTCCTGGTGAGCTCGAGCCTCATGCAGAGCCTGTCGCTTGTCACTAGACGTGTTGTCGCCTGGTGATGAGGAGCTTGGTGAGATGCAGAGCAATCCGATGGAGTTTCTACGCGTGGTTTTGGCCAAATTCGAAAAGGAGGATTAGGCACCAACTCCCTCCCTCCATTAACTCGGACAGCTACATCGGAGTGACGAGATGTGACAAAGAATCAGCGGGAATCCCGAATCTATCAGATGATACCAAGCAATTAATGTCAAGGGTGGCAGAATTGCCGATTGCGGGAGCCAGAAGTTTTTGCAGACGAAAACAGAAATCGGGAAATTCCTCCGCTAGTTAGACTACTTCGAACTTTTATACTGCCCTAATTATCCGTACTCATTTTTATCTTAATTACATGCGAGTTAAGTCATCTTGTACATACACTTGGGTGTCACACGATAATTTCACATAATATAATTTTGGCAGTAGCGATGTTAATGTCTCTATGACACATTGGTTAATAAAAAAAATCAAGTATCTTTGAGGTATGCAATGGTGGCTATGACCACCCACTCCACACCTGGATTGGATTTCCAATACTTTCAGCCATTTAATACTCATTTATTTTGTATAACTATTGCACTATATTATATTAATAATTTATCAGAGTTCACTTAAGCTCGTACTCAACCCTCGTAGCATTCTTTATTACCACCGCATTAATACAAAGACACCACTGCTACAGTTTTGGATGCCATTGTTTGCACGAAAGATGACAAAAACATAATTACACAATAAGAGGAAAACTACATGGACCAAAGAAATTTTCAATAAATAACCATTACTCTTCAATGATAGGCCAGAAATTACAAGATAATGAACCGAAAAAAAAAAGACAAATAGGGAATGATGAAAAAAATGCATAATGGGCATTCTTGTGTTGCAATTTATGAATCCCTAACATTAAAAAACACTATGGCGAGCAAACTCTATACACCTCCACTTTGAACCCGACTCTAAATGACTGTTGTAACTTGCCCAACTATGAATGGAGCTCCTAAGAATGTCGGAGAGAAGTGAGTTCCATTTATTCATTTGCATTAGCAGGTTGATGAGGAAGCCATCGTTATGCTTGAACCAGGTCGGAAACCTTGAGGAGGTGAAGAAAAATGAGCGAAAAACATCAAATGAGGTCTTTTGTATAGATATTTTTTATTATTATTTCAATTTGGAAGGGCTACACGCTGACCCGATGGACCTCAGGAAAGTCCCAGGCTTGCATATAGGTTTACGCGTAAATAAAACTTTATGTAATTAAATTTGGTTAATTTTCGGTAATTTTACCTCTATGTTACCTTAATTTAATTTAATATATTTTTATTTTATTATTTTATTTTCACTTAATCATTGTTTATTAATTAATTAAATTATGTTTTTTTTTAAATATGTCATATTAAATTATCAAATGTTGGCAATCAATATTAGGTAGTAAGGAGAGGCAATTTAAGAAGCTTGGGAATTATGGTGGAATAGGCTCAACCCACAAAGCTCTGAAATCTGTGCCTCTGGTATATTGGGGTATTTGGTTAGGTGGGAACAAAAAAAATCCAAGATAAAGATAAAAATTGGAATTTCACCTATTCCTATACAGTGGCAACTTATAACTTGATCCCTGAAGATGAATAGAACCAGACGCACCAGATCATAAGTATAAAATTTACCGACAAGTCCTTTCCATGGACTTATTTTGATGGTTCTGCACAACCAGAAGGATGTGGTGGAGTAGTGTTGTATTTAAATGAAGATCATTATTTCAAACTGAAAATGGGGTTAGGGAGAGGTACAAACAATTATGTAGAACTAAACAGCCTTAGACTTCTGCTCATTTTTCCCTAGAGAAAGGATGTCGACAACTACAGATTTTTGGCGATTCAAAAATTGTCATAAATTAGTTCAATCAACAGTCAAATTGTCACGTGCACACACTCATAAATCTGTTGGAAGAAGTAATTATTTTAAAATCACAATTTGACTCTGTGATCTGTCATCATATCTACAGGGAAAGGAATCAAATTTCCGACAACTTATCCAAAGAAGTTGCACAACAACATTTTGGCACTTGGATGATACAGGAACAATTGGGACAAGACTACTATCAGTACTTTCACAGGCCCTTCATTGATCAACAGATACAAGATGAAAATCCAATATGATCCTACTCAGCTCATAGTCGGACCACTTTTTGCTTATTTTTGTTGAATATCAGATCTCATGGTTTATACATATTTATATGTTTTATCTAGTTTTGTTTACAACTACTTATATGCATACAGTCACTGTTATTTTGAACTCTATGCAGTATGTGGAAAATATGGCCACCAGTTTTGAGATATGCTCCTTTTGCAGCATCTACAACATGTAATTTTCAATATTTTATATAATGAAAATTATGATTTTTCCTTGGGGAAAAAAGTAATGTTAAATGTTAACTAGGTTAATAACTTTAAATATTGATTAATTTTTATATTAATTAGTATATATTATTAATTAAATAATATTAATACTTTTGATAAATCATAATTAACTTAATGTTAATTAACTACACAAGGACACAATGGTTATTAATTACATGTTAATTAATTAGTAATATAAGGTTAATTCCATTGATGTTGTTGGCAATTTGGAAGTCATTTGAATTCTACTTCCTTTGTTGGAAATGCCACCATTTTTGTTCATTTACTTGAATTTTGAAACAATTAGGCATTAGCTAGTGTAAAGAAATAAAGAAGTTAAGAATCACTACCATCTTCAAAGACAATGTATTCGACAATACAATGAGATACTATAGTTAAGAGGTGTGGAGCATCCAATGTTTTTGGAGTGGTTTGATGTGTCTAGTTGTCCCAAAATAAAGTGGGTGGTAGTAATGGAAGATACTAAATCTAGGGTTAGGTTGATCCACTTTTAAATATACACCATCTAAATAAAATCCTTGGCATCAGTGGAAACCAAAGTCGTCATCCTCACTAAATTTTGTTGTCGCTACACATCTATGGCACTTGGTTGATTCTTTAGTCTCTACTTTACAATAAGGCTAGCACTATCTGCTAGAGATATATTCCATTAATTGAATCCACTTTACCTCAATGCAACATATGTTACACCAAGTTGCGCATTCCCTCTGGGAGTCTTTGCACCTTTAAGGGAAATTGCTAATTATATCATTATCATCGGATTATGATTTCTATTTGCTTGGAAGAGTGTTTTTCTTCTCTCCTTCCAAAAGATTGATATTTAATAATAATAAAAGTTGGAATTAATAAAGACACATTAAACCATTGTTACTCTGTAGCAACATTGTTGTCGTATAACTCACGGGAAGCCAAATGTGATTTCCATTGTATATTTGTATTCTCCGTAATGTATAGTGTATAATTTTTTATAGAAAAAAGTATTAATTATTAGTGTCCAATAAAATCTAAAGGTTAATACCCTAATTGTGTTAAAGTTAAATATATACTAGAACAAACACACTAAAAGTATTCATGTGGTTGATATAAGTCTAAGGCTTCATTTGTATCAACCATTGATAAATATACCATTTGTATCTACCAAAAAAGACTATTGCAATAAAAATATTATTATTTAATATTTATATTATTTTATTACTATTATTTAATTTATTATTGATTATTTAATTATTTATAATAATTATTAGTTAATACTAAATGTTAGTATTTAAGTCAATAATTATTATTTAATTTGAAATCATGTAATATAAATATGAACATTAAGAATATGAACGCTTAAATTAATAAACTCTAGGGACTGATATTATAAAACCAAGAGAATAACAAACCCAAGGGCTTAATACTAAAACCCCAAAGGATTATAAACCCAAGGGAATAATATTAGCCTAAGGGATAATAAACCTAAGGGATTATTACTAAAAACCCTAGGGTTTATAGTATTAATCGTTTGGGTTTATTATTCCCTTGGGTATATTAATCTAAGTGCTTATATTCCTAGGGTATAATATTATTCATAGATTTATAATATTAATCCTTAGGTTCAATATAAATCATGGTCAACCAAGGGTTTATACACCTTAGATTTATAATATTAGTCCCTTGGGTTTATAATACCTTGGGGTTTTAATATTAACCCTTGGGTTTATAATATAAATCCCTTCAATTTACTAATGTAAGGGTTCATATTCCTAGGGTTTAATACTAAAACCCCAAGGGATTATGAACCAAAGGCAATAATATTAACCCAAGGGATTAATACTAAAAACCCAAGAATTATTAACCCAAGGGAATATTATTAAACCCTAGGGATTAATATTATAAAACCAAGGTATATAAACCCTAAAAAAATATTATAAACCCTAAAATGAACATGGTTGACCATGATTGACAATGGTTGATTTTCATTTTAAGACAATCCTTGTCACAATGCCACATTCGACCATGGTTGACCATGGTCAACCATCTTTATTCTAGGGTTTATAATATTTATCTTATGGTTTATATACCTTGGGTTTATAATATTAATTACTTTGGGTTTATAATCCCTTAGGTTTAATACTAAAAATCCAAGGAATTACAAAACCTAGGGAATAATATTATACCTTGTGGATTAATATTAATTACAAACCCTATAAATAATATTATACCCTCGGAATATTATACCCTTGGAATATTATACCATTGGGTTTTTTGTAGTAAACCCAAGGGATTATAAACCCAAAGAAATTAAATTAAACCCACAGAATTAATATTATAAACCTAAGTTATATAAACCATAAGATATA
Organism: Pinus tabuliformis; assembly: GCA_031772625.1. Taxonomy (NCBI): domain Eukaryota; kingdom Viridiplantae; phylum Streptophyta; class Pinopsida; order Pinales; family Pinaceae; genus Pinus; species Pinus tabuliformis. The sequence goes on along the minus strand of CM062807.1, from coordinate 637,251,578 downwards.
AATACCCTTGAGTAAAGATGGTTGGCCATGGTCCAACATCTCATTGTACCAACGATTGTCTCTAAATGAAAATCAACCATTTTTCAACCATGGTTAACCTTCTGAATAGATAAGCACTAAAATAACTGAAATAGTTCAACTAATTTAGTATAGGTGAAAGAGAACATGAATCATAAACATTTACATAACAGTCTTACAAATATTCATAATCCATGCATGAAAATGTGTTGGCCATCAAGCTTCAAATATCAAGTAAAACTCCACCCAAGATGCATGTATACAATGAACATCACTTTCTCCAATAGTGGAGCATTGAAGCAACCACTTGCTCCGAAAAGGTACTAACTATTCCTCTATGATGCCTTATGGGAGAATCCAAGGTGAAAAGTCCTTTACTTGTACAATGAGGGTGTATATATAACAAGTGGGGTGATCCTTCACCTTCCTTATGACTCTTGGACTACCTTCATGATTGTTTGACTTCCCTATGAATTTTCAACTCTTACATGACTCTTTACATTTTGTACATGCCTTTTGGATGTGCACTTTACAATACATTTTTGAATAAGAATTTACATAATCCACAAACAATGTGGCACATGATGACTCATGACATGACATGACACAGATGACATGGACTGCATGATGACATGTAATGTCAAGACATTATATGTTGTTACTTGATTTGTGTCTACGTGAAGATAGAACACAATCTCTTCTTTCACCACCATATGGCTTAGATATGAGGAGTCTTTAGTATTATCTAGATCTCAAGTTGTTGTCGCAATCTGATGTCCCTTTGCTTCCTCTTGACTGATCAACTTCTACTTGCATGTAAAAAGGTGTAATCCTAGCATGGCCTTCTTCTCCATCTCCTTCATCATCATCCTATCATAGCATGATAGAATACCTGCGACTACAATTCACTCATGAGAAGATGACATCATTCGAATAAACCCCTAGTCTAAGATGTAGCATGATGATCCACCGACTGAGATGAAATTTGGTGGTAGGCTGAGAGAGAGCCTCAGGGGATGCACAATTGCGTAGCTCATTCAGTCAAGGTTCATAACTGAGCCTTGAGAATACACAATTCATGATTTAGGTTGGATTGGGCTTGACAACTGCACAGTTGAGGGGTTCAAAGGGCCAAGATGAGGGCATGAGCATTGAGTTTTTCCACTATGCAGTTTTGGAAGGACAAGAGGCTGGTTGATTGCACAATTGTGGAGTTCAAGAGCTCAAGCATGCTGCTTGAGGACTGAGACTATGCAATGCGCAATTCAAGGTTGACTGGAGGGAATGACTGTGCAAAACGATAGCTTAAGGGTTGGGCATGAGAACTAAGATCGCACAGTGTGCAATTCTAGGAGGAATATACTACGCAATTTGTAGTACCAAAAGGCAAGGTGACTGCTTGAGGGTTGAGACTGCAAAATGCACAATCCAAGAAAGTTGAATGAGATTGAGTGGTCAAGTTAGGGAGTTTTCTAGTTTTTTGACCAAGTGTTGGATCATTGAGATGAGGCCAAACAAAAGAAAGACTTTGACATGATCACACACTTAGACTATGACACAATGAGGAGCACTCAGAAAACATGAATAACATACTTTCTTCAATGCAACAACTCTGTGATGGTTCACACCAAGTGTGACACCAAATATACACTTTGCAAAGAACATGATGACACTTGTGTGACAATGATTTAAACTTTGGAAATGAGTGCGATACATGTTTACATGGTAAGTACAAATCATTAAAAAATATATCATCCCTTGAAACACACCAAAAGCACACGTGTGCAATGTGTGACACCTGCCTTAGCTAAAAGATGACACTTTTATTTTCATACAAAAAGGACCATAACTCAAAAAATACACATGTGATGACTCTTAATACGTGCATTGATAGCATTCAAAGTCAAAGTAATCTTTGAAATTTGGATGTAGGTCAAAATTTTGGAGGGTGTTGTTGCAGTGACAACATTTGGTGACACACTAGTAGAATTCCAGCTTCTCTGCCCTGGTTGATTCTTTTGTATATGGTATAATTCTTCAGAGAGTATTGATTCATCATGTAGATCACTTTGGTTTCCACACTTACCCCATGCATAAACATAGTCCCCTCTTTCATTTCTCGGATGAACACAAACATAATACTAGCAATATTACAATGTTTCAAATCGGGAAAGGGTAGTATAGTTTGCGAGCTTTAGATTTTTGGAGTATATTTTTTCATCTCTGGTGTTGCTCCACTACTAGCAAGCCTGGACAATACCCCAACAGGGTCACTACAAGAACACAAACATTGCTCCGCTGCTAGTGAGCCTAGATAGTATGCTGGCATATTTGTTTGCTTCACCTCCCTACACTAGAAGCCTTTCTCTTGTTTTTCCCTTCATTTATGTATTTTGTATAGGAATGTGCATAGGTGCTTATTCATTTAATGGGAAGAAGAGGGATCCACATTTATTGAGAGCAGAAGAGGTTGTTCCTTCAAAGAAGCATATGTAAAACCTCTGATTTTGGTTTACTCGTTTACATTTTTCCCTTGTCCTTCTCTACTTGATTGGATAAGCATGGAAAACACCAAAACATAAAGAATTGAGTGAAGGTGTAAGTTTTCTAGATTAGACACAGGTATCATGGCTCAACATAAATCTGTCATTACGCAAGGACCATATTTTCCGTCAGAACATCATTGACCAAAAGGTGTAACCCAAATGAAGAAGAAGGACTTAAGGCTAGCCAAATGTTGTAGTGTCACAAGACTCTTTTTAATTTGGCCACATGAAATGAAGCCAAATAGCACATTTACACACAACACTTATTTAAAAAAATGAAAGGAAACAAAAACAAAAGACTAACAACAAACAACAAAAGAACAGACTATGTACATAGAGTAGGGCATAACCCTACACTATCATTGAAACTATTGCTTTGTCTTTGCCATTAACAAGAAGAGAGTCAAGCTTCTCATCTAAATATTGGAGATGATATGTATGATGGCCAATTTTATCATGCACAGTATACGGTTTGATCTAAAGGGATTGAAACTTAGTATATTTACCTTTTTCTTCGTGGGCTTTATCCCACTTCAAGACTAGGTCACCCACACTCAATTCATTTTCCCCTGCAGACTTCTTATTGAACCATCTCTTGATACAACTATGATGGAGGGAAAAATATTCTTTATCTTCATTTCTTTCTTCCTGTAGCTTAAGAAGAGTGTATATCTTACTCTAAACCAATATGCATGGTTTACCCTGAGATTCTTTTGAAAGTTGAAGGGAAGGAAACTAGATGTTAGAGGGCAGGATGGCTTATTTTCCATACACCAAGAAGTAAGGAGACATATTCATAGAAGGTTTAGATGTGACTTGATCAATCCATAGGACACTCACCAAAGAAGAATTCCAGTTCCTTTGTTTATAGAAATCAATGTTTTTGATAATTCAGATAAGGTTCTTATTGGTAGGCTCAACAAGACCATTTCCCTGTAGGTAGTAATTAGTAGATGATTCAATACAATTCCATTTTCCAATGAAAAATCATATAATTTTAATGATGAGAAATATTTTTCATTGTAAAAAACAAGTGAAGTCAGAATACCAAACCTAGTAATGATATTCTGCTTGAGGAAGTTGATGACTTCCTGATCATTCACTTGCTTGAGTGGAACCGCTTTTGTCCACCACATGAAGTAATCTGTGGCAGTAATAATGTAGTGGTGTTGCTTCGATGAGCGTGGAAAGATGTCACTGATAATATCCAAGCCCCATTATTGAAATGGTTCTTCCACAACGATAGGCTACAATGGGCCAACAAACTTCTTTTCTCGGTCAACACGTTTATGACAGACCAGACACTTGCGTACAAATGCATGAGCATATTTTAAAAGTGTGGGCCAATAAAAATCAGCCTACATAACTTTTTTCACTATAGTGTCACCTACGAAGTGTCCTCCGACTAGTCCATCGTGGAGGTCAAGCAACACCTTTTTTGAATCTGACGCTTCTAAGCATCTTAGCAGAACTCTCTTATGGTCCTTTCTAAAAAGCACCCCATGTACCAACTAGTAAGATAAAGCTTTCAATCTGACTTCCCTTTTCTATTGTATGGATAGATTAGAGAGAAGAGTACAATGTTCAAGATATTGTCGTAGTCTGCGTACCAAGAGGTTGGACTATTAGTGAGGGAATATTCCTCCACATTACACATCTCAATCTCCTGCTCCCATCCAGATGAATCATCTGTAGATGTATTTACTGCTTCTTCTACTAGCTGGCATAGACCATCACCCTTTATTGTGTGAATAAGTTTGAATTTGAGATCATATTCTTGTAAACGAGTCATCCAGCTCGCTCTTCTTTCACCCAGCTCTTGTTGAACAAACAACAATCTGATATTTGGGTGTGGGACAAAGATAATATAATGATTCTTCAAAAGATAGGGTCAGAAATGCATCACTGCCTTGTAGACCGCATAATCTTGTTTATCAATGGTGAGATAGTTAAGTCCGGTCCTTACAAATTGGAACCCATGAAGGTGTTGACGGTGCTATAAATTCATCAATCAATGGGTCTCCCTGATGTGAAGTCCAAATTAGAACTCACACCGTTTGGAATAGGAGCCCCATTCAGAGTATTAGCCTGGTTGCCATGTGTTCTTATAGATTTTCCTTGGCTCTAACTGTTAGGAAGAGAGAGGAATGCATGTGTACCTTCAAAAAGCAGGAAGGTGTTCTTGGTGAGTGTTTTCTTGTAGGTGTGTCAAATTTCTTCTACTGCGGAGGGAAAGAGTCTAAGAGAGAGGTAATAGTACCCCCTAGTAGAGACACGTGCAACCAAGAAGGATATGTCTAACATCCAGTAGAGTTGTCCACAAAATATGCGATGGTCATTACAACCAATCAATGAGAAAGATTGGTCTAGTATCCTCCAGAATAGTCCATAATCATGGCACAATGATAACAACCATTACATCACAATCTCGATAAGATAAGTACTTAAATAACTGAAATAGTTCAACTACTTTAGCACACATGAAAGTAAACATGAAATACAAACATCTGCAAAATAGTCTTACAAATATTCATAATCCATACATGAAGCATGTGTTGGCCATGAAGGCTTATGTTATTAATTAAAGTCCCAAGACACATGTATATAATGAACATCACTAGCTCCAATAGTGGAGCGTTGGAGCCACTCCTTGCTCCTCAAAAGAACTAGTTTTTGTCTCTAATGCCTTGTGGGAGGAGCCAAGGTGAAAAGTCCTTTACTCAGACAATGAGGGTGTATATATAACCAAGAGTTGATGCTTCAACTTCCTTGTGACTCTTTGACTACCTTCATGACTGTTTGACTTCCAATAACTTTTCGGCTTTACATGACTCTTCATATTCTGAATGTGTCCTTTGGACTTCCACTTTACAATACATTTTGAATAGGTAATTACATAATCCACAATAATGATGTGGCATATGATGATTTGTTACCGAACATGACATGACATTGATGACATGGACTACATGACAATGTGACAGTGCCAAGTTGTCCTTCTTGATGCTTCTTTCTTTATGTCTTCTTGAAAATATGATACATGTTTTTCTTCTTCCTCTTGCTTACAACTTGAAGATGAGGAGTCTTCCATGTGATCTCGATCTTCATCTTTTGTTATATTCCAACATTCCTTCATCCTAATGATCATATTATCTCTTCAGCTCTATATGTGTCATCTGGCGTGTCCTCCTTCTCCATACCCTTCTTCATCACCTTCATCTTATGTTATATTCCAGCATTCTTGCCAGATGATCATATTATCTCTTCAACTCTATATGTGTCATCTAGCATGTCCTCCTTCTCCATACCCTTCTTCATCATCTTGCTATAGCATGATAGAGTACTTGCATCTACAATCCACTCATGTCAAGATGACATTAGTCATATAAACCCCTTGTCTAAGATGGTGCATATTGATCCACTGACAGAGCCGGAATTGCGTGAAAAGCTAGGAAAGAGGCTCAATAATTGCGCAATTCCACAGATCAAGAAGTGAGGGGTGAAGCGTGAGCCCTAAGACTACACAATGTGTAGTTCAGGTTGGACTGAGGAAGAAAATTGTGCAATCTGGGAGCTCAGTGTGACAGGTTGAGGGGATGGGTTCTGGATCAGCCTATTGCATAGTTAAGGAGGACAATGGAGCCCAGGATATTGTGCAATTATGCAGTTCAAGAGCTTAGGATGAGGCTTGATACTTGATACTACACAATGAGCGGTACTGACTTAGTGGGAGAGAGAAATTGGGCAGTTTTGGGAGTCATTGAGCCAGGATGAAGGGATTTTGCATTGTTTCATCCAATTGCTCAATTATAGGAGGAAAGGAAAGCATGGTGATTACATATTTGTGTAGTTCAGGAGCTGGGGGTTTGAGATTGAGCTCAGTGATTACGCAGTGCACAGTTGGGGCCAGGTTGGAGGGCTTGATAGTGAAATTATGGGAGCCAAAGGTTAGGCTTGAGAACTTGAACTATGCAGTGCACTGTCCTACAAAGTAGGAACTACAAACTATGTAGTGTCAAGGGATAAGGATGCATCTTGAGGGTTGGAACTACGTAGTGCGTAGTTGAGGAAGGTCAGATGAGGATAGGTTGCTTGGAAAATTTCAGAAAATTGGCTAAGTGTGGGACTAAAGGCATTGATGTGAACAGTCATATGAATTAAATTTGACAACACACTTAAAAAATATGACAACACAGTAAGATAGATCATTTGGAACATGTTAAAAACATATTTCCCTCAACAGGACAACTTTGCAACAATTTTACGACAAGTGTGACACGAAAGGAACACTTTGCGACAACCGTGATGACACTTTTGCAACAGTGATTAAAACTTTGGGAATGAGTGAAACTAATGTTTACATGGTTATACCAACTCATTCACACAAATATAACCTCTTGAAACCACCAAAACAAGCATACATACATTGTGTGACAGTGAACATACGAAAAGATGACAATTTCTAAAGTGCAAACAACTATTGCAATATATGAACGATAGTACAAGTATCACATGCTAGAGAAAAGATAACATGAAAATGAAACTAAGCAAAGTGAAAGTGACGACCAAAAACATGAAAATGACACCCTCGAGAACAAAGGTACATGGAAGCGAGAATTTCCAAAACTCACTGATATGGAACAACAAGCAGAGCTAGAATGCGAGAAATTGTCATTATTAGTGTGCTCTGATTGTTGACATGGATTGTACATCACACATGCACAAACTTGATAGAATGTGTTATTCTTGTTCAATATTGTGTAAAATAATGTGCTCATGCACTTGTTATGGACTGAGCATGTGTGAGCAAGTGACTTTGACACTTCCAATTCAAGCAGGGAGCTCAAAAAGCATTTGTTGACCAAAAAGTGACTACTAAATGACAAATCGCAAGATCCATAGTAGGCTCCAAAATTCGAGTGTATGCAAAAATTTGGAGGGCGTTTGTCATAGCGACAACACTTGGTGACACATTGGTAGAACTTCAGCTTCTCTGCCTTCGTCAATTATTTCATGCAAGGTCTAGTTCTTAAGGAAGTATTGATTCATTGTTCATATTACCATGGCTTATCCTCTTACCCCACGCATAAATATAGTCCCCTTCATTCCTTTACTTGGCTAAACACAAACATAAGACCAACGATCATACAATGTTCCGAAACAGGATAGGGTAATGAAGTTTGTGACCTTTAGATTTTCAGAGTATAATTTTTCATCTCTGTTGTTTCTCTGCTACCAGCAAGCTTGGACAATACCCCGATGGAGTCACTTCAAGAACACTAATATTGCTTTACTGCTAGCGAGCTTGGACAGTACCCCAACAAAGTTTCTTGCTTCACCTCTATGCACAAGAATCCTTTCTCTTGTTTCACCTTTATTTATTTATTTATATAGTACTGTGTATCGACACTTATTTATCTCATGGGAGGAAGAGGGATCCTAACTTATCGAGAGTAGGAGAGGTTGTCCCTTCAGAGAAGCATATATGAGATCTTTGATATTGGTTTGCTAGTTTAGATTTTCCCCTTGTCCTTCTCTATTTGATTGGATCAGCCTGAAAACAATGAAACATAAAGACCTAAGTGTAGGGGTTTCCAAAATAGACATGGAGATCATGGTTTGACACAAGGCTTTCTTAATGCACTAATCGTATTTTCCGTTAGAACATTATCGATCAAAATATGTAACCAAGACAAGGAAGAAAGACAAAGAGTTGTTGGGTGTGGAGCCTGGTTATCTTATTTATTCAGAGGTATCACCACATTGTATGTTGCTACCCGTAATATTTTCACTACAAGGAGGGTCTAGGGGGGGATGACAACGATTTTTTAGAGCCCCCCCCCCGGCGGGGGATTGGGGGCAGTGCCCCCAAAGCTAAAAATAGATGTAAAATTGCCTTGTAAAATGTTGTAATTTCGTAGTCAATCTGGGCCATTCATTAGGTGGAGATCTGACAGTAGAAGTTATGTTTAATTTAGGGTTTTTTCCCTAGAAGGCAACCCCTCGCTATATATGAGGGAATTGTATTGCGTCTATGTAGATCTGTATTCTAAGCGAGAAAGAGAGAGGATATTGTGAGAGAGTGAAGAAGGAATTAAAGTGGATCTGTTGTAGGTTGTATCTCTTCATTTTGCTGGATAATATAAAAGGAAGGACTGGTTGTTTCTCCATGGACATAGCCCAAATTGGGTGAACCACATATATTTGTGTCTCTCTTGTTTTATGTGCTTTCTTTGTTTATATTTCTGCAATATATCTTATGTGTTCCATTGCTCTGTAATATATAATTTACTAACAAATGGTATTAGATTTTAAGGTCTACTTGGCTGATAAACTCGCAGGAGAGAAGGGTTCCTGGTTCAGGTGGGAACAACGGGGGAAGATGGTAGGTTTAGGGTCAAAAAATTTAACGGAAAAAACTACCAGCTATGGAAGATGCAGATGGAAGATAATTTGTCCTAGAAATATCTGTACCAACCATTGCACAGAAAGACAAAGAAGTCGACAAGATGACAAACACAGAATGGGTTATTCTTGACAAAAAAGCACTTAGAACAATACGGTTGTGCCTAGTGGCGTTGATAGCCTTTAATATTTCAAAGGAAATGACAACAGAGGGTTTAATGTCAGCATTGACCAAACTATATGAAAAACTCTGGGCCTCAAATAAGGTATTTCTTATGAAGAATTTATTTAATATGAAGATGTCAGAAGGTGGATCTGTTGCTGGTCATTTAAATGAATTTAATATAGTTACTAGTTAGTTAAGTTCTATAGGGGTAACTTTTGATGATGAAGTTAGGGCTCTGTTATTTCTATGGTCATTTCCAGAAAGTTGGAATGGCTTAGTTATGGCCATTAGTAACTCTGTCTCTGGATCAAGTACTTTAAAGTTTGATAATGTTGTCGATGCAATCCTTAGCGAGGAAATGCGACGGAAAAGCTCCGGTGAGAAATTAGGAAATGCTTTGACTGCAGAGACTAGGGGAAGAAAAATGGAAAGAGGAAAGAGCCCAGGATATCGCAGTTAGTCAAGGAAAGGCAGATCCAAGTCCATATCAGAGATAGTGTGCTAGAAATGTGGGAAGAAAGGACACTTGAAGAAAGACTGCAAGTCTCGGAAGGGAAAAGAAGGAGATGACCAGCAAGAAAACAATCATGAAGAGAATGTGAGAGGTGATGTGTTGCAATATTCTTTCATTAAAAGATATTATTGATGCCTGGGTGGTAGATTCACGGGCTGCATTCCATGCCACACTTGATAGGAAACATTTTCATGATTATGTTCAAGGATATTTTGGACAAGTTTGATTGGGCGATGATAAACCCTGTAAAATCATTGGAATGGGTACAGTTTTCATAAAACAACAAAATGGAAATAAATGGCTATTGAAGGAGGTAAGGCATGTTCCAAATCTAAAGAAAAATATAATTTCAACAGGGCAGTTGGGAAGTGAAGGATGTGTAACTACTTTTACAGATAAAACTAGAAGGTCACTAAAGGAGCCTTGGTAACAGAAAAAGGAGAAAAGGTTGGTACATTGTATTTATGCAATGGTATTTCTAATTCTGTTAATGCTTTAACCTCTACAGGAGAAGATACAGCATTGTGGCATCATAGGCTCGGGCACATGAGTGAGAAGGGGATGCAGATTCTTCACTCAAGAAATTTGTTGCTAGGTTTGAAGCATGTTGATTTAAAATTTTGTGAGAATTGTGTTTATGGAAAATAGAAGAGAATTAGATTCCTCAGAGTTGGGAAAGAAGGAAGAGAGAAAAATTAGAGCTTCTGCATACAGATATATGGGGACATGCTCAAGTATCATCTCTTGGTGGCTCTCATAGAATGGAATTCGTAGAGAAAAGAGAGTTCCAGGAACACCATAGGAAAATGGTGTGTCATAAAGGATGAACAGGGCAATCATGGAGTGTGCAAGGTGCATGAGATTACATGCAGGATTGCCTTTACATTTTTGGGCAGATGCTGTAGATACTATTGTTTATCTAATAGACAGAGGGATTTTAAGTTCCTTGGATGGTGGTATTCCAGAGGAGGCATGGATAGGTAAAAAGGTAAACTACTCATTTTTAAAAACTTTTGGTTGTGAAGCCTTTGTCCACATTAATAAAGAAAATAGAACAAAGCTTGAGGCAAAATCAAAGAAATGTACCTTTAATGGATATGGTTTCAATGATTTTGGTTATCGCTTTTATGATTATGAAAAACACAAAATCATTAGGAGCAGAGATGTCATATTCAATGAAAAGGTTTTGTATAAGGATTAGCTGCAGGAAAAGAAACAGGAAAAGGAAAACAGAGAATACACAGTACTTGACGAGATAACAGAAAATGTGATGGTCACTGAAAATCATAATGATCAACAATCACAACAACAACAACAAGCACCTCAAACACCTGAAAGTGGTGTTAAAAGATCTACCAGGATAAGTAGACCTCATGATTGATACTCTCCTTCATTATATTATGTATTGTTGATTGATTCTAGTGAACTAGAATGTTATGAAGAAGTAGTGCAGGTAGAAACCAAGAAGAAGTGGGAGTAAGCCATGAAAGAAGAGATGGAATCCTTAGCACATAACCAGACTTAGGACTTAGTCAGGTTGCCTGCAGGTAATACAAAAGTGCAAAATAAATGGGTTTACATGTTGAAGGAAGAAGATGGAGGTAGAAAAAGGTATAAAGCTAGACTTGTGGTGAAGGGGTTTGCACAGAAAATGGCTATATACTTTGATGAGATATTTTCTACAGTTGTTAAAATGACTTCAATCAAAACTATTTTAATTCTAGTAGTAGCTGAAGATTTTCATCTTGAGCAGTTAGATGTAAAGATAGCCTTTCTCCATGGATATTTTGAGGAAGAAATATGTATGCAGCAACCATAAGGATATGAGGTAAAAGGGAAGGAGAAACTAGTGTGCAGGTTGAAGAAGAACTTGTATGGATTAAAACAGGCTCCAAGGTAGTGGTGTCTAAAATTTGACAGGTTTATGTCTGAACAAGGTTATACTAGATGTCACTCTAATCATTGTGTTTATTTCAAAAGGCAAAATGATGGCAGTTATATTATATTGTTATTGTATGCATATGACATGCTTGTTGCAGGTTCTAACATGCAGGAAATAAATGTGCTCAAAAGAAAACTAGCGAACTCATTTTCAATGAAGGATTTGGGTGTTGCAAAACAAATCCTTGGTATGAGAATAACTAGAGATGGGAAGAATCAAAAATTAACATTGTCTCAAAGTGAGTACATAGAAAAGGTGTTGAAAAGGTATAATATGCAGAATGAAAAACCAATTAGTATACCTTTGGCTAGCCATTTCAAACTAAGTAAGGAGGTGCGTCCCAAGGCTCAGGAAGAAATGGCTTATATGTCTAAAGTTCCATATGCATCAGCAGTTGGAAGCTTAATGTATGCAATGGTCTGCACAAGGCCTAATATTGCACATGCAGTGGGAGTTGTAATCAGGTATATGAACAATCCAGGAAAAGAACATTGGATGGCGGTGAAGTGGATTCTCAGGTATTTGAGAGGTACCACAAATCAAGAATTATGCTTTGGTGGTTCAAACATTGCTCTACAGGGATATGTTGATGCAGATATGGTGGGTGATAGAGATAACAAGAGGAGCAAAATAGAGTATGTGTTTACTGTAGGTGGAATAGCTTCAATTTGGTTTCAAAACTGCAAAGTATTGTTTCACTCTCAACAACAGAAGTAGAGTATGTTGCTGCTACAGAGGCTAGTAAAGAAATGATTTGATTACAAAGGTTTCTGGATGAATTGGGTAAGAAGCAGGAGTTGGGCAGGTTATACAGTGACAGCCAGAGTGCCATACATCTTGCAAAGAACTCTACATTTCATTCCAAGACAAAACATATACAGCTCAAGTATCATTTCATACGGTCAGTGTTGGAAGATGGACAGTTGAAGCTGGAAAAGATACACACTAGCCAGAATCCTGCAGATATCTTAACAAAAGTTGTAACCAAGGAGAAACTAATATTTTTCTCGGTTTCAGTTGGTCTTCAAGTATGATGATGAACATGAGAAACATCCAGGTCCAAAGTGGAGTCATTTTCCAACAAATGAAGCAGCGGTGGAGTTGCTATAATCAATCTCCAAATGGGAGATTGTTGGGTGTGGAGCTTGATTATCTTCTTTATTCAGAGGTATCACCACATTGGACCCAATTTTGGAATGTGGAGGCAACATTGCCTATAATATTTGCACTGCAAGGGGGGTCCATGGGGGAGCGATGACGATTGTTTGGAGCCCCCCCTGGTGGGGGATTGAGGGCACTACCCCCGAAGCTAAGAATAGATGTAAAATTTACTTGTAAAATGTTGAAATTTCGTAGTCAATCTAGGTCGTTCATTAGGTGAAGATCTGACGATAGAAGTTATGTTTAATTTAGGGTTTTTTTCCCTAGAAGTCAACCCCTTGCTATATATGAGAAAATTGTATCACGTCTATGTAGATATGTATTCTGAGCGAGAAAGAGAGAGGAGATTGTGTGAGAGCAAAGAGGGAATTACAGTGGATCTGTTGTAGGTTGTATCTCTTCATTTTGATGGATGATATAAAAGGAAGGATTGGTTGATTCTCCATGGACGTAGCCCAAATTGGTTGAACCATGTATATCTGTGTATCTCTTGTTTTATGTGTTTTCTGTGTTTATATTTCCGCAATATATTTTATGTGTTCCATTGCTCTGTAATATATAATTTACTAACAAGAGAGCCAAATGTTGTAGTGTTACAAAGTCCTTTTCTATTTTTCCAAATTCCCTTTAAGCCAACAGAGCATCTCCATGCACGGTCTCACAAAACAAAAGAAAAGAGAACACATAACAAGGAAACAAACCAGATGACAAGACCAAAAATGGCTAAAGAAAAACATGAAGTGAAAAAGAAACCAGAAAATGAAAGAAAAACTACAAGAAATGAATGCAAAATTGGCATGTAGGTAAATTAAAATGAAACTTGACCTACTCCTAACTTATAAAGCTAGAAGGTTGGGATCATGTATAATGGAATTTCCAATGTAGCCACCATAATTGTTCCCGACTTGCAGTCATAAAGATGCAATCGTTTAAAACAAATATAAAAAAATGTGTAATAGAAAAGATAAGAACTTGAATAGATTGCACAAAAATTTGAAGTTCTTTCCTCTCAGCAGAAAGATAGGCCATAGCCACCGCTTCTAACTAGTTTATATTCTTATCTTTTTTATGAGAACCATCATTCAACAAATCTCTAAAGCTTCCTGCGAATGTGTCTCCATCTGCACCGAACTCCTTAGAAAGTGCGATGAAATATCGAAACTTGTTATTTGTGATAAATATTTATTGGCATGATTGTTCCAACTATTCAATGATTGGATTGTAAAATTCATGATAATCCTCTTGAAGGCCCTAAAATATTTGAAAAGGTTAATTTTCAATTAGAGGAACGAGATTATGATGAGAATATTGTGAGGGAAAATAGATCTGATCATATTCAACAGTGTTTTCGAGACAGTGAGGACATCACATAACCAACAACGAAGGTTGAAGTGCCTCAACTGCTCGATCAATACTAGATCAATGTGATGTTAAACCATAAATATTGAATGGTGTAATACAACTATCATTGGATGTGATGATGGAAAAATAGTAAGTTGAATGGTAGTCATTAGAGACATAACCATGATCAGATGGGCTGGTTAAAGCATCAGATTCCCAGTTTGTGATTAACAAAGTTAAATCAATTTGAACAGCTATGTGAACGATCCAAACAATCGAACCGAATTCCTCATAAGTCGAATGTGACAAATCATTTTCTTGGAACTGGTGATGAAATGTACAAGAATTGTAATCATCGAAATAATTTAAAAGGGATGTCAGCACACAAACACATGAGACCATTAAGGACATAGTGAGTGGACAATGATTTGACTCACACAGTAACTTGTGCACTCATTATCACTCAAGAGGATTTTAGGTGCAATGAAGGGAAATATTTGCAATACCACATTCACAAGGAAAACCAAGGGCTAATTACTAAGAAATGAATATGATATGCATGATCCCTTCATCCAAACATGGTCTTTGGAATAATCAACTTCACAATTCCATGAATCTATGAGAGATGCACATTCCAAACCTGAGTTTGATGTGAGATATTTGCATGAAGATGAATGAACTAAAAAAGATTCCTAAATCTGATCAGAAGTAAAATCTTGAAAATTTGAAAGATTACATTTGGAATACCAAATATTTTTGAAAAGGAAATTTTCGACAAGTGAAAGTGAAACCATGCAAAGAGAAGGATTGTGTGAGACAAATCATATCTAACTTACTCTGGGGTGCTTAGCACATAACCATTAATGGAAGTTGAAGTTCCTCAATTCCCTGGCAAGTACCAAAAATTTATAGGATTGTAAATTCACATTTTGAAGATTGAACTAGATTGTGCATGGTTTGAGGATAGATGCTACCATTGGTTTCACTAAGACTACTTCTCAATAGATGGCATCCATCTCTATCAATGATTTGACTGGATCTTTCAAATTCAACAACTAGATCACTCAATTCGAATGATTCTTCTAATCGTAAATTATAAGATTAATGAATCGGGGAAATTTGGTGAGAAAGCTTATTTGAAGAGTTGTCTTCATGCAAGAGAAGAGATGTTGAGGGATGGGAAGAGTACTCAATGATTAGATTGTTTTCATTTTCATCATGGATAATCTCACCACCTTGTTTTAATTGAGAAGTTAACTCATCGGATGAAGGACTTGAATATCATGGAGTAACTTTGTCGCAAGTAGATGCATGGAAAATGGTAGAGCACAAGGTATTGTGAGATGAAGGGGAATTTTTGATAAGCACATATTCTTTGATCGAATCAAATTCAGGATCTAAATTAAAATGTTCATGAGAAACCAAAATATCAGTTCATACACATGGGCATTCATGATCACATACATCAACAAAGTCATCATCATTGCAATGATTTTTTCCCAAGGCTACGGATTGATTGAAATAATTGATTGCATTTGATTCTCTACCAAGATTAGAAAATTAAAAATCGTCCAATAATGTAAGTGCATCATCTTCACATGGAGGATTTTCAAAAGGAGAAGAAATATTGAAAGCATCTTCACCTTCCTATTCCTCTACCTGTGTAATGTGAATGCCTTGTATTTGATCACAATTTGAACCAACAACTTGAAAATTGAGAGTGTGTGAAAAACTAGCTGGTGGAGCAGGTTGATCCAGTGGATCATAGTACAAATAGTCATGGCATGTAGATGATAGAGGATAACAGAAATCTAGATTAAATTCGAGACTAGAGTTATGAATAGTAACATCATCTTGCGGAATGCAGGAGTTAGTCTTCACCATGGGATGCATGAGACATTCTAGGATTTTGTCCATTGATCTGAGTCATGACAAGTGGAAGAAGAATGAGAAGATAGATTAGGAATTTGATTTTCATATTTCCCAACTTTACTATCATCGCATGGAGGCACCCTCATTGGAATTGGAATAGGAGGAAGACAAATAACGAAATGAGCAATAAATTCCTCCTCTAAAATTAGAGGTGTCTCATGATTCACAAGAGTTGGGGAAGTAGAAAAATAAGGGGTTTTAGGTTCATCATGTGAAGATACATGAACCAAACGCTGAAACTTGTGTTTAAGGAAATCCCAATATGCATCTTCTTCAAGAAATTCATAACAAAGGTGAAGGAATCAATTAGAGAAATCCTCATCAGGCTTCATTATTAACTGAGTGATTCTTTTACAAACATCTCGGTGTTAGAAAAATATATATTACAGAGCAATGGAACATGTAAAATATATTACATAAATGTAAACACAGAAAACACATAAAACAAGAGAGACACAGATATACATGGTTCACCCAATTTGGGCTACGTCCACAGAGAAATAGCCAATCCTTCCTTTTATATTATCCAGCAAACTGAAGAGATAGAATCTATAGCAGATCTGTTGTAATTCCATCTTCTCTCTCACACAATCTCCTATCTCTTTCTCACTCAAAATATAGATCTAGATAGACGCAATAAAATTCCCTCATATATAGTGACAGGTTGCCTTCTAGGGAAAAAAACCCTAAATTAAACATAACTTCTACTGTCAGATCTCTGCCTCATGAACGACCCAAATTGACTACGAAATTACAACATCTTACAAGGAAATTTTACATCTATTTTAAGCTTCGGGGGAACTGGCCCCGATCCCTCGCCGGGGGGGGGGCTCCCAAAGATCGTAGTCCCCCCCCCCCCCCCCCCTGTACATTTTATGGGCGGCGTTGCCACCACATTACAAAATGGGGTCCAATGTGGTGATACCTCTAAATAAAGAAGATAATTAGGCTCCACACCCAACAATCTCCCACTTGGAGACTGATTATATCAACTCCATCGTTGCTTCATTTTCCGGACAATGACTCCACTTTGGACCTGGCTATTTCTCATCTTCTTCATCATACTTGAATACCAATTGAAACTGAGCAGACTCTCAGTTTCTCCCTGGTTACAACTTTTGTTAACATATCTGCAGGATTCTGGCTAGTGTGTATCTTTTCCAGCTTCAACTATCCATCTTCCAATGCTGACCGTGTGAAATGGTACTTAAGTTGTATATGTTTAGTATCAGAATGAAATGCAAAGTTCTTTACAAGATTTATGGCACTCTGGTTGTCATTGTATAACTTGCCCAACTCCTGCTTCTTACCCAATTCATCCATAAACCTTTGTAACCAAATAATTTCTTTACTAGCCTCTATAGCAGCAACACACTCTGCTTCTGTCGTTGAGAGTGCAACAACACTTTGGAGTTTTAAGACCCAAATGGAATTTGTTCCACCTACAGTAAACAGATGCCCTGTGGTGCTCCTCGTGTTATCTCTATCACCCACCATATCTGCATCAACATATCCCTGTAGAGCAATGTTTGAACCACCAAAGCATAATGCTTGATTTGTGGTACCTCTCAAATACCTGAGAATCCACTTCACTTCCATCCAATGTTCTTTTCATGGATTGTTCATGTACCTACTTACAACTCCCACTATGAGTGCAATATTAGGCCTTGTGCAGACTATTGCATACATTAAGCTTCCAATTGCTGATGCATATTGAACTTTAGACATACAAGCCATTTCTTCCTGAGTTTTGGGACACACCTCCTTATGTAGTTTGAAATGGCTATCCGAAGGAATACTAACTGGTTTTTCATTCTTCATATTAAATCTTTTCAACAGCTTTTCTATGTACTCACTTTGAGACAATGTTAATTTTCGATTCTTCCCATCTCTAGTTATTCTCATACCAACGATTTGTTTTGCAGCACCCAAATCCTTCATTGCAAATGAGTTCGCCAATTTTCTTTTGAGCACATTTATTTCCTGCATGTTAGAACCTGGAACAAGCATGTCATCTACATACAATAACAATATAATATAGATTCCATCATTTTTCCTTTTGAGGTAAACACAATGATCAGAGTGACATCTAGTATAACCTTGTTCAGACATAAACTTGTCAACTTTTAGATACCAATTCCTTGGAGCTTGTTTTAAGCCATACAAGCTCTTCTTCAACCTACACACTAGTTTCTCCTTCCCTTTTACCTCATATCCTTGTGGCTACTGCATATATATCTCTTCCTCCAAATCCCCATGGAGAAATGTTGTCTTTACATCTAACTACTCAAGATGCAAATCTTCAGGTGCTACTAAACTTAAAATAGTTCTGATTGAAGTCATTTTAACAAAAGGAGAAAATATCTCATCAAAGTCTATACCCTTTTTCTGTGCAAACCCCTTCACCACAAGTCTTGCTTTATACCTTTTTCTACCTCCATCTTCTTCCTTCAACCTATAAACCCATTTATTCTGCAATGTTGTTTTACCTGCAAGTAACCTAACTAAGTCTCAAGTCTCATTATGTGCTAAGGATTCCATCTCTTCTTTCATGTCTTGCTCCCACTTCTTCCTTGTTTCTACCCGCACTGCTTCTTCATAAAATTCTGGTTCACCAGAATTAGTCAACAATACATAATATAATGAAGGAGAGTATCGTTCAGGGGGTCTACTTATCTTGGTAGATCTTCTAACACCACTTTCAGGTGTTTGAGGTGCTTGTTGCTATTGTGGTTGTTGTTATTGTTCTGGCTATTGATCATTATGATTTTCAGGCACCTTCACTTTTTCTGTGATCTCATCAAGCACTGTGTATTCTCTGTTTTCTTTTTTATGTTTCTTTTCCTGCATCTGATCCTTATTCAAAACCTTTTCATTGAATATGACATCTCTGCTTCTAATGATTTTGTGTTTTTAATAATCATAAAAGCGATAACCAAAATCATTAACACCATATCCAATAAAGGTACATTTCTTTGATTTTGCCTCAAGATTTGTTCTATTTTCTTTATTAATGTGGAAAAAGGCTTCACAACCAAAAGTATTTAAAAATGAGTAGTTTACCTTTTTACCTGTCCATGCCTCCTCTGGAATGCCACCATCCAAGGAACTTGAAGGCCTTTTGTTTATTAGATAAACAACAGTATCTACAACATTTGCCCAAAATTGTAAAGGAAATCATGCATGCAATCTCGTGCACCTTGCACACTCCATGATTGTCCTGGTCATCCTTTCTGACATACCATTTTCTTGTGGTGTTCATCAAACCATCTTCTCTCTGCGAATTCCATCCTCTGAACAATACCTATCAAACTCTTTGTTGTAATATTCACCTCCATTGTATGATCTGAGACACTTCAACCTTTTTCATGTCTCATTTTCAACCAAAGCTTTCCATTTCTTGAAAGTATCAAATACATCAGATTTATTTTGAATATAATAAATCTAGGTTTTTCTGGTTGCATCATCAATAAAAGTAACATAATAATGAGAGCCACCGAGAGATGATACTTGAGCAAGTCCCCATACATATGTATGCACAAGCTCTAATTTTTCTCTCTTCTTTTCTTTCCCAACTCTGAGGAATCTAACTCTCTTCTGTTTTCCATAAACACAATTCTTACAGAATTTTGAATCAACATGCTTCAAACCTAGCAACAAATTTCTTGAGTGAAGAATCTGCATCCCCTTCTCACTCATGTGCCCAAGCCTATGATGCCACAATGTCGTATCTTCTCCTGTAGAGGTTAAAGCATTAACAAAGTTAGAAATACCATTGCATAAATACAATGTACCAACCTTTTCTCCTTTTTCTATTACCAGGGCTCCTTTAGTGACCTTCTAGGTTTTATCTGTGAAAGTAGTCACACAGCCTTCACCTTCCAACTTCCCTATTGAAATCATATTTTTCTTCAAATCTGGAACATGCCTTACCTCCTTCAACAACCATTGATTTCCATTTTGTTGTTTTATGAAATTGTACCCATTCCAATGATTTTACAGGGTTTATCATCCCCCAATCGAACCTGTCCAAAATCTCCTTGAACTTAATCATGAAAATGTTTCCTATCAGGTGTGGCATGGAATGAGGCCCTTGAATCTACCACCCAAGAATCAATAATATTTTCTAATGAAATAATCAAAGCATCTTGCAACACATCACCTGCCAAATTCGCTTTATGATTGTTTTCTTGTTGCGCATCTCCTTCTTTTCCCTTCCATGATTTGCAATATTTCTTCAGGTGTCCTTTCTTCCCACATTTCCAGCACACTATCCCCGATCTAGACTTGCATCTTCCTTTCATTGACTTACTGCGATATCTTGGGCTCTTTCCTCTTTCCATTTTTCTTCCCCTAGTCTCTACAGTCAAAGCATTACCTGATGTCTCACCAAAGCTTTTACGTTGCATTTCCTCGCTAAGGATTGCACTGAAAACATCATCAAACTTTAAAGTACTAGGTCCAGAGACAGAGTTACTAATGGCCATAACTAAATCGTTCCCACTTTTTGGCAATGAATAGAAAAATAACAGAGCCCTAACTTCATCATCGAAAGTTACCCCTACAGAGCTTAACTGACTCGTAATTGAATTAAATTCATTTAAATGATCAGCGACAGATCCACCTTCTGACATCTTCATATTAAATAAAAGCTTCATAAGAAATACCTTATTTGAGGCCGACGGTTTTTCATATAGTTTGGCCAATGTCGACATTAAACCCTTTGTTTTTGTTTCCTTTGAAATATTAAAGTCTACCGACGCTGCTAGGCATAGCCGTATTGTTCCAAGTGCCTTTATGTCAAGAATATCCTATTTTATGTCTGTCATACTCGGCAGCTTCTTTGTCTTTTTGCTTAATGGTAGGTACAAATCTCTCTGATACAAATAATCTTCCATCTACATCTTCCATAACTGGAAGTTTTGGTAATTAAATTTCTCGACCCTAAACCTATCATCTTCTACCATTATGCCCACTTGAACCAGGAACCTTTCTCTCCTGCGAGTTTATCAACCAAATAGACCTTCGGCTCTAATACCAGTTGTTAGAAAAATATATATTACAAATCAATGGAACACGTAAAATATATTGTAGAAATATAAACACATAAAACAAGAGAGACATAGATATACGTGGTTCGCCCAATTTGGGCTACGTCCATGGAGAAACAACTGAAAATTCCTTTTATATTATCCAGCAATCTGAAGAGATACAACCTACAACAGATTCATTGTAATTCCCTCTTCGCTCTCACACGATATCCTCTCTCTTTCTCACTCAGAATACAAATTTACATAGATGCAATACAATTCCCTCATATATAGAGAGGGGTTGATTTCTAGGGAAAAAAGCCCTCAATTAAACATATCTTCTACCGTCATATCTCTTCCTAATGAACGACCCAGATTAACTACGAAATTACAACATTTTATAAGGCAATTTTACATCTATTTTTAGCTTTGGGGGAGTTGTTCCCAATCCTCCGCCAAGGGGGGCAAATATCGAATTCGCGCCCCCTGGACTCCCCTTGTAGTGTACATTTTATGGGTTACGAACTAGGGTCCAATGTGGTGATACCTCTAAATAAAGAAGATAATCAAGCTCCACACCCAACACTCGGTAATCATACCTATCAAAGGATTGATAAATCTCCTTGAGGAAATGATGGAAAGAATGGATGGAGGTAGGTGGTAAGGTATGGCACCATTGATTAACACAACCTTCAAGGGTGAGGAAGAAAATAACACAAGAAAACTCTTCATCATTGATTTCGTAAGATTTACAAAATTTAAGAAAATCAGAAATGTGCGCGGTTATGGATGTTCCATCCTCACCATCAAACTTTAACTGAGAAAAGTGATAGAGAGGCTCATTAGGGATTGAAAATTGGTAAATGGATAAATTATATAGACACCCCAGGAGTAAGATTTTATGATGAGCCATTTGAGATAAGAGTTTCAAAATAGACTCAATGGGAACAACTTGTCCTTTGGCCCTCCTTCTAGTACCATTGTTGACAGTGCTGGAAATCTGTTAACCAAGGGGTCTCCCTGCTGTGAAGCCCCAATTAGACCTCACACCATTTGGAGTAGGAGACCCATTTGGAGTATTAATCTGGTTGCCATGTATTCATATATATTTTCCTTGGCTCTAACTGTGAGAAAGCAAGAGGAACACGTGTGTTCCTTTGAAAAGAGGAAGGTGTGCCTGGTGTGTGTTTGGTTGTAGATGTGTCAAAGTTCTTCTACTATGGAGGTAAAGAATAAAGTGAGCCTCTAAGAGAGAGGTAATAGTACCACCCTAGTAGAGACATGCGCAACCAAGAAGGATCCGTCTAACATCTAGTGGAATAGTCCAAAAAATATGTGACGGGTATTACAACCAATCAATGAGAAATATTTGTCTAGTATCCCACAAAATATTCCACAAGGATGGGACAATGATAAAAACCATTACAACACATTCTCAATAAGGTAAGTACTAAAATAACTGAGATAGTTCAACTACTTTAGCACAAATGAAAGAAAACATGAAATAGAAACATTCGCAGAATAGTCCTACAAATATTCATAATCCATGCAAGAAGAATGTGTTGTCCATCAAGGCTTTTGTTATTAAGTAAAAGTCCCAAGATACATGTATGCCATTAACATCACTAACTCTAATAATGGAGCGTTGGAGCCACTCCTTGCTCCTCAAAAGAGCTAGTTTGTCTCTCTATTGCCTTGCGAGAGGAGACAAGGTAAAAATTCCTTTTCTCATACAATGAGGGTGTATATATAGCCAATATTTGATGCGTCACCTTCATTGTGACTCTTTGACTACCCTCATGACTGTTTGACTTCTTATGACTTTTCAACTTTACATGACTCTTCATATTCTGAATAGTCCACTTTACAACATATTTTGAATAGGCAATTACATAATCCACAATAATAATGTACAATATGATGACTTGTGATAGGACATGACATGACACTGATGAAATGGACTGCATCACGGTGTGACAGTGCTAAGTTGTCCTTTTTGTGGCTTCTTTATTTTTGTCTTCTTGAAAATATGGTGCATATTCTTCTCATTTCTCCTCGTTATGACTTGAAGATGAGGATTCTTCTTGTGATCTTGATCTTGATCTTCTATTATAGTCTGAAATTCCTTCGTCTTCTTGCCTGAGGATCATCTTATCTCTTCAACTCCATATGTGTCTTCTAACATGTCCTCCTTCTCCATCTCCTTCTTCATCATTTCGCCATATCATGATAGAGTACCTGCATCTACAATTCACTCATGACAAGACGACATTAGTCCAATAAACCCCTAGTCTAATATGGTGCATATTAATCCACTGACTAAGCTGAAACTAGGTGATAGGTTGGGAAATAGGATCAATAACTACATAATTGTGTAGCTCAGGAAGTCAAGGGTGAATCTTGAGCCTTGAGACTGCACAATGTGTAATTTAGGTTTGACTGAGGAAGAAAACTATGAAATATGGGAGCTCAATATGACAGGTGGAGGGGATGGGCATTGGTTCAGCCCATTGTGTAGTTCTGGAGGACATAGGAGCTTAGGTGATTGCACAATTGCATAGTTCAAGAGATCAGGGTTCATACCTCAACCTTGAGACTGTGTAATGCAAAATACTGACTCAGAAAGAGAGATAAATTACGCAGTTTTAGGATTCAGTGAGCCAAGATAAAGGGATTTTGTACTGGTTCAGTGAAATGAAAGTTTTTTGAGGTAGAGAAGGCCTAGCAATTGTGAAATTGTGCAATTTCAGAGCTCAAAGTTTGAACTTGAGCTCAAAGATTGTGTAGTTGGGGTCAGGCTGGAGGGCTGGATTGAGCAATTCTGGGAGCCAAAGGTCACGCTTGAGCACTGGAATTGCGTACTGCACAGTCCTAGGAAGAAGTAACAATTCATTGCATAGTGTCAAGGGAAAAGGATGCAGCTTGATGGTCGGAACTGCGTAGTGCGCAGTTGAGGAAGGCCGGATGAGGCTAGGGTGCTTGGGGAATTTTTGAAAATTGGCTAAGTGTGAGACCAAAGAGACTAATGTGAATCATGGTATGATATGACTGTGATCACACACTTGAAACAATTTGACGACATAAAAACATATATCATATGAAACAAGTTAATAACATATTTCCCTCAACACGAGAACTTTGCGACAAATTTACGACAAGTATGACACTAAAGGTACACTTTGCGACGACCATGATGACACTTGTGCAACAATTCCTAAAACTTTTGGAATGAGTGTGACTGATGTTTACATCGTTATACTAACTCATTCACACAAATATAACCCCTTGAAACCAACAAAACAAACATACATACATTGTACGACAGCTAACTTATGAAAAGATGAAAATTGCTAACGTGTGAACTACTCTTGCGATATGTGAATGATAGTGCAAGTAACACATGCTAGAGAAAATATAACATGAAAATGAAACTAATTAAAGTGAAGAAAGTGAAGGAGACAAATGAAAACATGAAAATGACACCTGCAAGAACAAAGGTGCACAGAAGAAACAATTTGCAAAGCTTACTGAAATTGAAGTGCAAACGCAGCTAGAATGTGAGAAAATTTCGTTTTCAATGTGCACTAAATGTCCACATGGATTGGACATCAAACAAGTACAATATTGATGGAACATGTTATGCTTGTCCAAGATTGCATAAAATAATGTGCTCATGTACTTTTTATGGAATGAGCATGTGTGAGCAAGTGACTTTGACACTTTCAATCCAAGAAGGGAGCTCAAAAAGCGTCATCTAACTAAGAAGCGACTACAGAATGACCAATCGCAAAATCCATAGTAGGCTCCAAAATTCTAGTGTACGCAAAATTTTAGAGGGTGTTTGTCGCAACAATAACAAAAATATATAGGCCTCTCATTATTTTGATCATATTTCTACGCAAGCACGCCAACTAGAGAAGTATTAGAAGCAAATGTGTAGAGAAGGAAATCCTTGTTGAAGTTTGGGCTATACATGGCTTGTGCTTATGTGATTGCTTATTATATATGAGAAAATGCATCATTATCCCTCTTATCCAACTTGTAGACTGCATCCTTCTTCACCATATCCTACATAGGTTTCACTATTTGGGCGTAATCCAAGATGAACTCATGGAGAAAATTTGTCTTCCCCAAGAAGGACTGCATGGCTTTCTTATTCACTGGGAAGGGAATTTGTATGATAGCCTTGACCCTTTCAGTGTCAAATTTAATCCCACTTTTTTCTATGATGTGGCCCATGTGATTCCCCTCGAACACTGTGAAAATTGTCTTCTTGGGATTAAGAGATATCCTGTATTTTCGACATCGCTCAAAATTTTTCTTAAGATGGCGCAAGTGGTTAGATTTCTTTTCTGAAAACACTACGACATCATCAAGATACACAACTATGATTTGACCAATCAAACCGCGAAAGGAAAAGTCCATCCTATGTTGGAAGGTAAAACCGATATTGACAAGCCCGAATGGAATTCTTCTGAAAGAAAACATGCCCCACTTTGTTCGAAAGGTTTTCTTTAGTCTGTGAGGCTCCAACACTAGAACCTAATTATAACTTGAAAATACATCAAGCAAAGAAAACATTTTTGACCCTGATATTGTCTATAATTTTTTTTCCATTAATGGCACTGGGTAATTTTCTTTGTCTTAGGTGCGATTAAGATTTTGGAAATCCACGCATAGGCATATTTCCTTGAACTTTTTCCTTACTGGGACCAATTTGGAAACCCATGTTGAATGCCTCACTTTATATATGATCTGAGATTCCAACAGGTTCCTTAGATCTTTCTGAATCAAAGGTTCAAGCATTGAATAAACTTTATGCAACCTTTGTTGGAAAGGCTTCGCCCCTTCTTTGATCGGAATAACATTTGCATTATTTGTGTATCATAAGTTCTAAGATAATCGTATGTCTGTGCAAAAACATCCTGGTATTGCTTGAAAAGGTGGATAAATGGTTACTTCTCTTGAATTGTACAACACGTACTAAGACTAATAAACTTTGCATCATTCTCGGTGCCAAGATTTATTTGTTCGTGTGACAAAGTTGAACTATAAGATTTTACGTTTACCAGTGTGTGAAAGCGATTCTATAAGTCATACAAATTTTCGAGTGACACCACGCCCTTAGGCATGGGATGCTCTTTACTTGCACGAGCCGCATATTGCAATTCTTTGTCGTGCTCGTCTTTGTCAATGGTTATATCTTTGAACATATTAGTATTCTGATCCGAATTGGATCCATAAAAGAACTGTCAAAGAGAACCATGACTGTATCAGGTTGGGACAAACTTCTAAAAATTCCAAAACAGCAATCAAAAACACCCTGAACCAATGGCAATGGTAGCCAGCATGGAACGATGAGGACCCTGGTCAAAGCATGTTGACCGAGGTCCATGGAGACTGTGCGAGAGGCCAAATTAGCCCCTGGGAGCCCCGGATCGGGAAAAAGAGGTGGATTTTGATGCACGATTAGCACCTAGTGCTAATCGTGCATCATTGGGTGAAAAGGGCCTAAATGGACAAGCCACGAGCACTCGAACGCATGGGGAGCCAGAGAACTACGGGTGAAAAGCAAAAAAGTGCTAAAGGACAAGGCGGGACCCGTGCTCTGAAAAACCGGCGGTATTGATCGGGGCGCCCTCAAACGGTAAGCGGTTTTGGAGAAATGGGAGCGATCCCACTCAACGATCGACGCATGGCAAGCAGAGGAGAGCGAAAAATTCTGTTGATCACATGCTAAAGGTCGAGCAAGTCAACCGCGCAAAACGTACATACGGCATTGGATCTGGAGGCCCCAGATCGAACGGCTGAGATTGTGCCCAATGGGGGAAGCAGAATCGACGAAGGAATGAGCCGCGATTTAGAAGGATTTGAAGTCTGTTTTGACGCCATGGTGGAGGAAGACTTCATCCATGATGTAACCGAAGAACTGAACCGACGAAGCAGGCTGGCGCGTTATAGGAGGACACGTGGCCACTCCCTATGAGCCGATGATGATGCCGAGCCAGGGAACTCCAAGCGCAGCTGAAGAAGGATATTTTATGGAGGCGGAAGAGGAACTGAATAGACATGGAAACAAATGGCTTAAATCCATGAACAGAGATAGAATACACAGTCAAAGAGAGATAGAGGAACCAGAATCCCGATAGGAGGACGGAACATAGGGAAAAGGACAGTGAAGCAAAAGCAGAAGAGGATAGAGGGCCGAGCTAACCAAAGGCAGCGTCAAGCACCAGAGAGCTTGAGGGATTCAAGCCATCCCAGAGAGGATCTATCCAGACTGAGCACCATATTGGGCTCTTTCCATTGTAGACCAGAAGGTCACAGAGCTGGTAGGAAAACGAGTCTATGCACTCCAGTGGCTTAGGGAATCCAAGAACCACCCTGCCAAGCAAATCTATTTCAGGTGACTCATATTGAGCTCCTGCATTATAATTCTCTACTTAGAAAACAATAAAATAAGGCCACCACTGAAGCTGGACCAAAGATGTAGCCTTGGAGGATAGGGTGAACTCCTTATTAATTCTTTGTGTTCTTGTATTTTCTTACTGTATTTCTTGTTGTCTTTCCCTTCAATTGTCTGTGTATGGGCAATTTGATCGATCCTTTGCTTAAATAACATAGACACACACACCAGCACATGAGTCTGTAATACCTCTAATTAATAATTTTTTAACTGATGTCACTCATAGGGTGATTATCAGATCAAGTGGTATCAGAGCGCTAGGTTGTAAGGTTAGACAAGCTTGTGTTGGTTTAGCTGTTGAATGCTCACTAAATCAAAGCTCAAATTAGGAGAAGGAGAGTTGGTTGAAACTAACCCTGAAATTGGGAGAGTCTATCCTCGGAAGACAATGTTAGAGGAAGGTTTTGTGGGGCCAAACCCTCAATTCCTAGAGAGTTTCCTAGCTATAAAGTCTATGGTAGAAGAAATGTATAGAGACTTTAGAAAGCATAAGGATGAAGATTCATCAGGTTCTAAGCAAGACAAAGAAGAAGATGAGTCTCATTCCCATGACCACTCAAAAGGAAAAGGGAAAGAGGAAAACTTTCTCACACCTCCTAATAGCCCTGTGCATAATAAGAAAGCATCTTTGATTAAGCTAGATGTTAAATTCGATTTTCCCATATATGATGGAGAGCTAAATGTTGAAAAGTTGGACAATTGGATCAGACAATTTGATGTGTATTGCAGAGTGCAGAACATCGACTCAGACAAGAGCAAAATTTAGTTGGCAAGCCTACACCTAGGAGGCATTGCCTTGGTTTGGTGGGAAGGCAGAACCCAAGCTGACATGAAAAGACATGGTAAGACTATCTATGTCTGGAGTGAATTTGTTTCTGCCATCAAGAAGCAATTCTATCCATTGGCCTACATGCAACAAGCCATGATGAGTTGGCAAACTATTAGGCAACTGAAAGGGCAAAGTGTGCAAGGGTACACTCAAGAATTTAGAAAGAGAGAATTGATTATAGGGATCTCATTAGACTCACCAGAGACTCTTTTGAAGTACATTGGTGGTCTACACAACTACATGAGGCATACCATCCTCATGTTCAATCCCACTAGTATAGATGAGGTATTTGTACAAGCTACTCATCTAGAGGCTAGAGGAAAGAATGGAAATCCAGAAGTTGGGGGACCATCCCAACCCATTGAAAGCAAGAGCAAGGAGAAAAGAAAGAAGAAGTGGAAAGCAAGGAGGGCTAACACTGCACAAAAAAGCAAAGCTTCATGCACTCACTGTAAAAAGGATGGGCATGATGATGAGCACTGTTGGATTCTGCATCCAGCGCTGAGACCTAAGAAGTCCGAGGGAAAGAAGAAGAACATTGTTGTAGCTATTCAAAAATATTTTGGGTCAGACTCGGGAGATGAAACAATCATTGCAGCCACAGGTATAAAAGGTAAGAATTCTGAAGCATCTACTAGTAACTCTGCTCAATTTATTATTGATGAAGAACATGAGAGAAAAAGACATGAGCTTTTCCATGTTCAAGTTGTTTCCAAATATCAAAAGATTGATACTTTGTTTGATAGTGGCTCACAAGTAAATTTGATTTATGAAGAAATTGTAAAGAAATTGGGATTAGCAACTA
Organism: Pinus tabuliformis; assembly: GCA_031772625.1. Classification (NCBI taxonomy): domain Eukaryota; kingdom Viridiplantae; phylum Streptophyta; class Pinopsida; order Pinales; family Pinaceae; genus Pinus; species Pinus tabuliformis. Next base: position 637,222,423 of record CM062807.1, on the reverse strand, counting down.
CACTTCACAAGAAACCATACCCATTAGGATTGTTGAATGATAAAGCGCAACTACAAGTGACTAGATAGTGCAAGCTCAAGTTTTCTTTTGGGTCAGAATTTGTAGATGAGGTTGAGTTAGACATAATTCCTTTGGATATATGTGGAATTGTTAGGAAGCCCTTACTTGTATGATAGAAAAGCCATTTTCTATAGAGCTGAGAACAAGTATCTACTTGTTAAAGATGGAATCGAATACTTTGTAAGAGCTCATAAGCTCAAGAATAATTATACTCTCATAAACTCAGGGCAGATGAAAAGAATGATAAATTCGTGCAAACAATTCTTACTAATGGTTGTAAAGGAAAAGAAACCTAATAAAACCAATGTGTTTGAGGGTTGCAATGCTAAGTAGCAAGCTGATATAGAAAAGATTTTTTCAGAGTATGATGTTTTGTTTCAAGAACCTAAAGGTCTTCCACCCAAAAAGGAAATAATACATGATATTATTTTGTAGCAAGATGTTCCATTTCCTAACATTGGAATGTACAGGTTGTTTGCTTTAGAGAATGTTGAAATAAAGAAGCAGGTGCAGGAGTTGCTCGAGAAGGGGTTTATCAAGCCTAGCACATCCCCATGTGGGTCACCAATCTTTTTGGTCAGAAAGAAAGATGGCTCGTGGAGAATGTGCATTGACTACCGAGCACTGAATAAGATAACAATCAAAAATCGTTATCCCCTTTCTCGCATAGATGATCTTTTAGATAAATTAAAGGAAGTTGTTTATTTCACCAAGTTGGATTTGTACAGTGGATACCATCAAGTCAGGGTTGTAGAGCAAGATGCATGGCAGACTACTTTCAAAACAAAGTAGGGATTGTATGAGTGGTTGGTTATGCCTTTTGGCTTGACCAATGCCCCTACTACTTTCATGAGATTAATGAATGATGTACTTAGGCCTTTTCTTGATGATTTTGTTATTGTGTATCTAGATGACATTCTGATTTTTTAGTAAAACGTGGGAAGAACACTTAAAGCATGTTAAGCAGACATTAGATGTTTTGAAAAGAGAAAAACTTTATGTTAAACTCTCAAAATGTGAATTTGGCAAAACATCTCTAAATTATTTGGGTCATATAGTAGGGGCTGGTGAATTGAAAATAGATCCCTCTAAAGTGGCATTCATCGTAAACTGGCCTAAACCCAAGTCTGCTACAGAAGTAAGAAGCTTCATAGGAGCAACACAATATTGGAGGAAGTTCATCTCTAACTTTTCCTCAATTGTAGCTCCCTTACATGCTTTGACAGGATTGAACAAGGTGTTTCAGTGGGGAGGCAAACATCAAAAAGCCTTTGACACCTTAAAAGAAAATATTAGTACAACACCTATACTAGCACTGCCTGATCTACAAAGACCATTTGAGATCCAAACAGATGCCAGTGACTATGCCATGGGAGTAGTGTTGAAATAGCACGGTAAACCCATATGTTATCATTCTGAGACTTTTAATCCTGCAGTAGTTAACTATCCTACATATGATAAAGAATTGTATGCATTAGTTCAGAGTGTGAAAAAGTGGAAACATTATTTAATGGGCAAAGAGATAGTAATACATACTAATCATCAACCACTTCAATATCTACACTCCCAAACTAAGTTGCAGTGATCAAGACATTACAGGTGGATGGGTTTTCTACAACAGTTTCATTTAGTCATCAGATATAAAAAGGGCATACATAACAAAGTTGCAGACATGTTATCTAGACCCATCATAAATGCATCTACTATACTTAAGCATAATTCTGTACTACATGAAAGCTACATTGAACAATATGCTCAAGATGTATATGTAACTTTGAGTCAAGGCAAAAAGGTAGATGAATTGGATTATCATGTGAAGGACCGACTCTTGTATCATTGTGGGAAACTCTGCATTCCACAAATAGAGAGAGTAAAGATAATTAGAGAGGCACACACTTCTCTGATATTAGGTCACTTTGGGGTAAGTAAAACAGTTGCACAGCTGCAAAGATTTTGTTATTGGCCAAAAATGAATGAGACAGTTTCTAGATATGTGAGAGGGTGTACTATGTGTGCCAAAAGTAAGCCTAGCAATAGAAAATTAGGCCTGTACACTCCATTACCAGTTCCTTCTCACCCTTAGGAAAGTGTTTCCATGGATTTTGTTGGAGGACTGCCTAAATCTAGTAAAGGTCATGATTATCTATATTTTGTTGTGGATAGGTTCAGCAAAATGTGTATTTTGATACCTTGTAATAAGCAGATTACAGCTGAACAAACTGCAAAAATGTTCTTTGAGCATGTAAGGGTTCATTTTGGATTACCCACTTCCATTGTATCTGATCGAGACACCAATTTGTGGGAAAGTTTTGGTCAAGTCTGTGGGAACTAATGGACACCAAACTGAAGAAGAGCAGAGCTTTTCATCCACAAACCGACGGCCAGACAGAAGTAGTTAATAGGACAGTGATCCAGTTGCTCAGAGGATATTGCAGCAAACATCCTAAAGTTTGGGATGAACACTTGTGTTATGTGCAGCATGCTTACAATAGAGCAAAACACTCTTCTACACAGAGATCTCCTTTTGAAACCTATTTTGGTTTCACACCAAGGTCTCCTTTGGATTTTGTCTTTGGTAAAGATACCATGGTTGATGGACACAGTGATGTGGACAAGGCAACTAGGTTCATTGAACAGATCCAGGAGATCCACCAGGCAGTATAGGAACAGCTGGAAAGGAGCCAAGCCAAATACAAGGCTAGGCATGACAAGCATCAGATGGAGCATAGTTTTCAAGTTGGAGACCAGGTCTGGCTGTATATCAGCAAGGACAGGATGCAAGGTGAAGGTAAAAAGCTAAAGCCTATCAAGTATGGACCTTTTAGGATACTTGAGAAGATTGGTGAAAATGCTTTTCGCCTTGATCTACCAGCTTACATGCACATCTACTCAGTCGTAAATGCAGATTGCTTGAGATTGTTTGAACCTTCAATGATTGAGGATCCTGAAGAGCAAAGTCAATTGCCTTCCATTGATGACCTGCTACCTGAATATCTGAATGAATTGTAGGAAGACACAGTCTTGGACAGGAAGGTGAGGACAACGTGTAGAGGAAATGTTGAGTACCTCAGAATTGGGCTCAAAGGTTCAAAGCCGAGCAGTGCAAAGTGGATTGAGATTGGAAAAGTGAGAAAGAAATACCCTCACTTAGTCGATGCTTGAAAGAAAACCAACTTTTGGTGGTCCAAAAGCTTTTCAGTGGGAAGGCAGTGATCCGAATTGGATCCATAAAAGAACTGTCAAAGAGAACCATGACTGTATCAGGTCGGGACAAAATTCTAAAAACTCCAAAACAACGATAAAAAACACCCTGAACCAGTGGCAATGGCAGCTAGTGTGGAATGACGAGGACCCTAGTCAAAGCACGTTGATCGAGGCCCATGGAGACTGCGTGGGAGGCTGAATTAGCCCGTGGGAGCCCCGGATTGAAAAACAGAGGTGGAATCGCGCATCGCTAGGCGAAAAGGGCTGAGATGGAGAAGCCCCAAGCACTCGGACCCGTGGGGAGCTAGAGAACCGCAAGCAAAAAGTGAAAAAGTGCTAAAGGACAAGTCGAGACCCACGATTCGAAAAACCGATGGTATTGATCGGGGCGCCCTCAAATGGTAAGCGGTTTTGGAGAAATTGGAGTGATCCCACTCAACGATCGACGCGTGGTAAGCGGAGGAGAGCGAAAACCACCGTTGATCACGCGCTAAAGGTCGAGTAAGTAAACTGCACGAAACGTGCATATGGCATCGAATCTGGAGGCCCCAGATCGGATGGCTGAGATCGCGCCCGATGGGGGAAGCGAAATCGACGAAGGAATGAGCCGCGATTTAGAAGGATTTGAAGTCTGTTTTGACCACCATGGTGGAGGAAGACTTCATCCACGATGTAACCGAAGAACTGAACTAACGAAGTAGGTTGGCGCGTTATAAGAGGACATGTGGCCACTCCCTGTGAGCCGATGATGACGCCGAGCCAGGGAACTCCAAGCACAACTGCAGAAGGTGATTCGACGGAGGCGGAAGAGGAACTGAACAGACATGGAAACGAATGGCTTAAAGCCATGAACAGAGATAGAATACACAGTCAGAGAGAGACAAAGGAACCAGAATCCCGAGAGGAGGATGGAACACAGGGAAAAGGATAGTGAAGCAAAAGCAGAAGAGGACAGAGGACCGAGCTAACCAAATGTAGCGTCAAGCACCAGAGAGCTTGAGGGATTCAATCCATCCCAGAGAGGATCTTTCTGGATTGAGCACCATATTGGGCTCTTTCCATTGTAGACCAGAAGGTCACAGAGCTGGTAGGCAAACGAGTCTGTGCACTCCAGTGACTTGGGGAATCCAAGAACCACCCTGCCAAGCAAATCTATTTTAGGTGACTCATATTGAGCTCCTGCATTGTAATTGTCTACTTAAAACACAATAAAATAAGGCCACCACTGAAGTTGGACCAGAGATGTAGCCCTGGAGGATAGGGTGAACTCCTTATTAATTCTTTGTGTTCTTGTATTTTCTTATTGTATTTCTCTGTTGTCTTTCCCTTCAATTGTCTGTGTATTGGTAATCTGATCGATCCGTTGCTTAAATACCATAGACACACACACTGGCACATGAGTCTATAATACCTCTAATTAATAAATTTTTAACTGATGTCACTCATAGGGTGATTATTAGATCATTTTCACCATGAAATGCGGTATCTGCTAGTCATAACTGAAAACTCACAAATTAGTAATATTGTCAGGAACGGGTGGTTTATAAAGAATATCAATAGAAAAATTGTCCTTAAGTGATGACAACCTAGCAGTATAATTTGTTAATGCATCAACAGTCGCATTACATATTCTAGGAACATAAATAATATTAAAAGCTTGGAATGGCAAAATTAAGTGCCATACCTCTTATTGATAACCTTTGAGATTAGGTGACACACAGTGTATAGTATTATGTACCTATTGTACGGCGATCTCAAAATCACCTATTTCTTTGAGAATCCCAAATTTGTGGTTAATGGCTTTCTGTAGGCCCAAGATGAGTGCTTCATATTTTGCGATGTTATTGGTGCACTCAAATTCCAAGTGGAAGGAGATTAGGTGTTTCCAATGTTGCAAATATACTAGAACAAAACCAACTCTAGAGCCCTCCTGTGTCTTTGAATCGTCAAAATATAGAAACCAAACGTCAGAAATACTAGAGCTATATCCTATCATATTCCTACTAATATCTATTGTACATAAGTCATTTATGCCAGTTGGACTAGGAAGGAGTTCCAACTGTGTATCTGGTGGGATTGGGGAAGGCTGAGCAAGATATCATCTGAGGTCAATTTCCAAAAAGAAATTTCCGAGAATTATGTCTTCGAAAGTAACATGCTCATTTTTCCTTTCAAAGGAAGTGACAGTTTGTTTCATATAAGGATCTGATTCCACCCAGATTTGGTTATTCTTCCCTTTGTAAGGAATCCATAGATGTGACCAAATGGTATCAAAATACCTCTGTAATTTTCTCAACCGGTCTATGCTCAGTAATATGTCATAGCTTTGGGAATGTCCATTATCAATATGTTTATACATTGGTGAACTCGGTGATCGGATGATAAGCGAATAATAACATTCTTGAATTCACCAATATCTTGGACAAGACCCATCTAGCTGAATAATATGTGCATCGCTTTTATCCCATTTGGTATTAATTTTCTTCGTGAAAAAATAATGGCATTACTTTCACGGATTCACCAAAATTGACTAAACAATTATGGACATTGTAATTGAAAATTTCAAAATTCAATAGAAATGGAGGGCGAAGAGTATTGGCTTCTAATGTTATGACATTAACAATTGATTCCAGGGGACCAAAAGACTTACCAACTACCTTATGCAAAGAAGAAGCATTATCACCTAATGATGGCTCGTCAATATCTCAGACAAGTAGTTCCCACTAGCTCGCTATTCGTGTTGGATCAAAGATTGAAATATTCACGTGATCTTTCTTCATGTCTTCCACTGTATTGTAATCTAGTGCAACGAGCATTGCCGAAGTTTCTGGAGGAGTGACTTTTTTTGACACTTCTAGAATGGTAGACTTGATTTTACCACTGAAAGAAGTGTTCTTTGTTGTAGTAGTACTTCCAAATTTGTTCTGAGTGTTATGAGCTAAGTTGATAGACGGTGCGATTTTCCTTAGCAATTGTTCCTCCAATTTTTTCCTCATTAGCTCCTGTTCAAAAATAGGCCCCTGAATTCTTCCTTTTCTTTTGCATGTTTAGTCTTCTCATCTGAAATAATTGTTTCAATAATGTGTGCATCCAAAGCTTTCATGTTGTTGTTCCATTGTGGGCACATCTTTTTTGAGTGGTATTCTTGATGAAAAGAACAGTACTAATCCATGTCCGTGCTTTCAACATTCAGAAAAACTTTCAAGCTCTATGCATACTTAGTGTAACACCCTCCTCCCACATGTACCCAAGCTAATCGGTCCATCGGGGTAAACATGTGATGAAGAGTTACTATGATATGATTCAACTCCTTGAGTGCAATTAAGGAAGTGGAACCTATGAACAAACACTTTACATGCATCCCTTAGGTGCTACAAGACCCCCAAGAGCTAATCTACCACTCCAGGTGCACAACCCCTAAGTTATCCTAGCCTTTCAATCAATTAAAGCACTAGTCACTCCCATGAAATGGGCATGCATGTGATTGGGACCCTCCAGTCACTCTCGCAATGCTCACAAGGGAGAGACTATGAGACTTTACTATGGCTGTACTAGGGCTTTACTATGTATCCCATCCCGGGATTCCTAGGCCCAATCACGGGTACTCACCACTAAGATTTACCGTGTATCTCGCCATTCACCAATCAAGTGATTCCTAGGCACAATCGAGGTGCTCAGATTCATTCTTTACCATGTATCCCATCTCGGGACCACCCCACTCAGCTTTGAGTCCATTCAGCAATCCAATTCAACCACATACAAAAGAAGCCACCACACCATGGCTATCCAGAAATGGAAAGGCTAGGCTAAAAAACATTGACACACTTAGGAAAACCCGTGCCCATGACAAAAAGAGAACCAAGAACACACATTCATAACCATGCATGTCAGATCTAGAAAGGAAATCACACATGCAAATAATCTCATTGTAGCTACTTGATCCTGCTTTGCATTGCTTGATCCTTACTTTCCCTTGCATTATTTTCTCTTCTTGATCCAAAGATAAAGTGCTACAAGAAAGCTCTAAGTGTCCAAGAGTGAGAGAGATAGAGAATAGAGAGAGAGCTTCAAAAATGAACTAGAAAAATTCTATGAACTGATCCTCAGAAGCCTCTATTTTCTTCAATTTCCTCTATTTTCCTTCATTTTCCTCCTCACATGAAACCTATGACTCTTCACCTTCCTTTTATCATATTTATGTTATTTTCATAAATAAATTGTCAAAGATGCCATTAATCCTTTCCAAAGCCTTTGCGTTTTCCAATTTCCTTTAGCCATAATAACCAAAATGAACACCCACTAAAATGTTTTCCCCACCATTTAGCTTAGAGTATGTGTCCCATGACATTCATATTATTTTTGCCTTTAATAACTTTTACATCGAATTTTGACCAAGGTTGTTACAGAACCCTCCCCCTTGGGGGAACACTATCCTCGATGTTCAATGACACCTATAAACCAACAAACTACTAAAAACAAAACATATTGCCTATGGAGATATATAGCATAGCTCATTGAAGTATTTACAATGACCACCAGTTGAAACATGAAAAACATATCGTTTACAGGAGCTTTATATCATAGCTCATTACACTATTTCAAATAGAAACACATATACACTTATACAAATTTGCTTCAATCACCAAATAATCATACTATCTATGGATATTTATAAATCGAGCTTGATGTGTATTTATAATAACATAATGCTATATAGATATGCACATTTTCTCAATCAACAAATAAAAGGATATGATGTTTGTATCTGCAACAAGAGAATCCATAGGCTCACACCTCCACCCTCAAATTAGTACCAGGATTCACCTCCTTACCAGGAAGTCTAGAATCCACTACCAAATTCAAAGTTGCACCTAATGTCTAGGGCTACAATCCTACACCACTTGTCCCCTCAATGAACAGTTACTAGCTCATTGTTCCAAGGAACACTCCCAATATGCATTTGATTCCATATGGAAATGCTAATGATCAAAACAAATTCATCCCCTACCTTCCCTTCTTCTCTACATAGTCCCTCGGGAAATCTAATCACCCCCTTCTATGTATTCACTCACCTTCCAAGTTCCGCAGGATCCCCTATCCTGGGCGATCCATCCCTTGGCAAGGCTTCCTTACATCGTAAGGTAAAAAACCAAGGCATATACCTACCTCAAACTGCCATATCACTCATAGCATGCTCATGGAAATCAATGAACACTATTGGGCACTAGTGTCCCATGATGGCCATGCTCCTGAAGTGCTTTACTAGCATACTGATGCTTGTTCAAATTCCTTTTGTTGTTTTTGCTAATCCTTGCAGTCAATTTCAACCACCCAAACGGGAATTTTCGTGCTTCTTTTACCAAGCACATAACTTCCATTATATTTAAAATAAATTGAAATAAATCCACATAATACCTCATCGGTAGCTCGTCAATAAGGTACACTTGCAATCATGTTCAGTTCTTGTCACAACAAGTCAAGCTAGTTGTTTGATCAAATCATCATGCATAAACATATCACATCTGGTTAACTCAAAACACAACCATCATAATCAAAATCATAGATCACATGTAACCATCATAAACTAGAATCATGAATCACATGCATAATAAAACTGAATGACATACTGATAGTTATCCTTCAATCGGTCCTTTGCTTCTACCCTTGTTCATTTCGTACACACATCGAACTGTTTGCCACACCTAGAAAACACCTAGTTCCTTTTCTTCTCTTCAATCATGTATACATATGCATAGTGTACACCACATGCATACAACCACACACAACATACAACACCATACAATACATGCACCTACACCTGACGTACAACACAACACATACACCTAGCGTACAACGTGACACATACGCCTGCATCTAGTGTATGACACAACACCTACTCCTACACCGAGTGTATGACACAACACAATACATACACCTACATCTGGTGTACAACACGACACAATACATACACATAGTACAACACAACAAATACACATGTCATGATACCATATCTACACAATACACATGCATAGTACCACGTGCCTGCAACACAACATGTACAACATGCACACAATACCACATGTACACTAGTACCATATGTACAACATATACACAGTAGCACCTATACATAGCACCACTTACACAATGTGTGCACAACATCACATGTACACGATACCACCTGCACAACGTGTATATAATGCCACATGTACACCGCACCACATGTACAACATGTACACAATGCCATATGTACATAGAACTGCATGCATGAAATGTACAGGACACCACATGTACATAGCGCCACATGCGCGACATGTACACAACACCACATGTACAACATGTACATAGCACCACATGTACAATCATGCACATAACACCATATGTACATAACATCACATGTACAACATGCACACAACACCATATGTACATAGCATTTCATATACTATATGTACATAGCACTATATGTAAACATCACCACATATCTAGCATGCACACAACAACATATGCACACAACATCGCATATCCATCATGCGCACATTATCATATGTACACAACACCGCATATCCAACATGTACATACCACCATATATACCTAGCACTGCATATGCAATATGCACACAACACTATATATACTAACCTATATGTAACATTGCGTAAACAACACGTACACATATTATATATACACAACACCACACGCACACAACATCACAAATGCAACATGTACAACATATACAACCTATGCATAATAGTAGTACTACACATTGAGAGACTACACTATCTCTACTAGGAAACCTTGTTTCAAGTGTCTTTCCAACATCCATGATTATCCCAGCATGCTGAAGATCACACTACTTTCATTACGCTTGTGTACCACCCACCATTACCTACCATAACATAGACATAATATAATCACATAATATCAATTCACATCCACATGATACTGACCTCATATATTTTTCAGGGCTAATATTACCAATTGGTTCCTCGTTAGACCAGGAACCCCTTCATGCCATTCACTTGCATAAGAAATCATTCCTCCACAAGAATGGTCCCTGATGACCCTGTCAAACAACGATATATATATATATATATATATATATATATATATATATATATATATATATATATATATATATATATATAAACGTATGTCAAAATCAACATAATCATAGTCACAACACAATTACTAGATGCCATAAGGTCAAGGTTAAGAGAACTTCCTTTATCTGTGCACACCATGCACAACATTGAGAACAATCATTCCCAACATAGACAAGGCTTATGACACCTCAAATCCATTTACTTTCCTTTCATGTTAGCTTTCTTGTGACTGTCTGACCACCGTCCATTCCACCAATGGACCCAACCAATCAAACGGGTTGTCATATTCTTTCCTTTAGGTGCCCTTCTACATTCACCAAGCTTCATCAAGGACTCACATTAACTGCTTTCTTTCATTCAGCTCTCCCCGATCTCCATTAAATTCTCCTTCCAAACAATTCCCAATACCCTCAATACATAAAATGCAAGGACAAGAAATAAACCGGAATAAACCATGGAAATCAATAGCAATACGACATCAAAAACAAAGCGGCAAGAAATTTCACCAAACGAAATCAAAACCCATAAATCAATCTCAAACAAATTAGAAAATACCGAAGGCACAAAACTCCCAAAAAACACCATGACTCAACCCCATGGGTTCCCAATGCCTCTAAGGGAAATTCAACATGAGCCTTCTTCAATATTTTATGGCAGTCTCTTTTTTCATGCAATCCCCTGCATCATGCGTCCATAAACACACATTTGTATGTGCATAAGAAAATATAACAATATACTAGTTATGTTACCTTGTTATGCCAAGAACGCTGACCTATAACCGAACACATCCATATCATCTCTCAAGGGACTCCAATTACCTTGACAGACCTAGCTATAACTAGAAGCTAGCTAATATACCTATCAAATACATGTTTATGAATATAACATATATCCACATAATGTTAGACAAAATCAAGGTTAAGAATACTTCTTGTATCCAAAGTAATCATTCGTTTGGAATTAGGGTTTCCAAAGATAGCCAAAGGAATTCTTACCCAACTCCTTTCTTTTACAATTTACTTTTCTTCAATCAAGTTTTACTATGTATTGTCACATCACCCTATTATTAGTTATATAAACAATTCAACTATTACCTTGTCATGTTGATACCAAGCATGTTGCCGTACAACTATTCACACATGTTAGTCACATGTTCCACAAAAAAGGCATCCTATCTATGGATTTGAAATCAACCTTTACCAAGTCTAGAAACCATGGCATACTCCACAATCAAATCACATTCATCAGTCATAATACATAATGCTACAACTATCACCTACTTACACACAAGTACATATCAGTTGTCTCAACACGTATGTATTAGTACAACCATCTTAAAACAAGATTATTTATTCATGAAATATTATAGAAGCATACTCATTTCATTCAATTAATCAAACATTCAAACAATAGATAAATTACATAATCAAACATTCAAGCACCAAGTAGACAACATAAGAAAACTCACACCTTAATGTATCTCAAGGGAGGTTATCTTGTCTGCAAAATCAATCTAGATTACAACGATATAACTTCACAACATATCAACTCAAACATAAATAATTTCATGATGTCCATAATAGTAACTAGCTAACATGTTCACATCATAAACTCATAAACAATTTTCATTCATTGATCCAAAATGGATCTTAAACAACCCTTTTAAAAGTCTTCAAATATGTTAAAACCACAAAAAACAGCATCGGGATTAAATCGCAGCAATAAAGCACTGATATCACATCGGAGAAATCCAAGAAGTGTTAACTGGCCTTAGCCTTAAGAAAAATGTGATAGCGATACAAGAGAAACAACAGTAACCGTTGATCGAGCGTGTTAGTGCCTGGATCTACCTCAGGCTGAAGGAAGGCAATCCTAGGGTAACATCAAACCATGCTTAACTTGGTAGCTAGCCCTACCAGGTCGGGAGAGGGATCTTTCCTTTTTAATCTCAATTAGGATATTGGCAACTAGGGATTGAGATAACTGAAATGAATGCTAATTTTAGGCTAGGTATAGTAGATCAGAGAATTTTGTTTGATTTTAGGTTTTGGTTGCTGGATCAATTGGAGAAGGCAGATTGGGTTTGGGAAATCAACTCAGGGATACAGTCATGTCCTATGGGGCAAGGTAGACAAGGGTTTATGTACTAGCAATGGATTGAGATGGTAGAGTAAGACAACTGAGGAGTTGAGGAGGGCATAAGAAACTATGAATCCTCTTCAAACAGTGAAAACATTGAAAACCAAATGCATTCCCAAGACAAAGCACTGTAAATTTAGTGTATTTTGTCTATTCACCTTGATTCATTTAGTTTAGAAGAGAGAGAGAGATGTGGATACATATAAAACATCAAAAAAAACTCATTACAAAGAATAAACAATACATAAACTCACTGTCACAAGAATCCCACAAAAATAGTTGTGAAACTTGGTTTTATTCCTTGCCAAACTGTTGATACAAATGTTCAGTGAGTCCAACACTTCTGCCAAAGTCCAACCTTTACAAATGACTAAGAAATTACATAATATAGGCAAGGAAACCACTCATGCTAGCTATCAGGGTCGAATCCATGAGAAAAGGGGTGGTTTCAACCATATCTAAACTAGGAACACAAAAGTAGGCAGTGGAACAATTTGCCTCTAAAACTTAGTGAACCAATTCATTACAGCTCAAAACCACTTGGAACTTGATGTATCTACCCTATGAGGTTATTTTCATCTATACTTACATCAAATACATAATTTACCATGCATACATTTACCAAGAAAAGAATAAAATTCAACCACTGAAGAAATTGGGCAAAATTTTGAGTTTTAGGCAAAATTGGCAAAAAATTTGCCTGATGCGCAGCGCCGCTTCATGACTGCTTTTGGTGGCCTTGCATTTCACCAAATCAGACCCAAGATAGCTTGTTGGAAAGCTCTACCTGTCTCGTTTCTGGAACACTTTGAATGTTCTAATTTGGAGTTCATTTGCGCCTTCAAAAATCATTTCTCCCAAGACTACTTCCTGTGGGTCCAAAAAGTGGTAGAGAGGGCATTTTTTAGGTGTTTTTTGCCCTTTAAGTGACCCAGATCTTCTCCAAAATTGATGAAACTTTCTGGGTTTGATTGTTTTTTGATGCTGAATCCAAATCTACATGCCATTTTTCAAAAGAGTGAGCCAATCCAATGCTCAGTGCCGGTGGCGCTGCGCTTCCACCGGAATTTCCTGTGTTGCCTAATTCAAAAAATAAAAACTTACAAAATTTTTCCAAAATCTTCCCAGTTTTGGCTCAAATGTACTTCATTGGTTACTTTGTTGGGCAAGTGTAACATCAGCCAAGATCTCAAGTTTGTCACCCCTCTTTTTGCTTCTTGAGGCCCTCCTTAATCTTGCCTTAAGGTGCTTGATCCTCTTGTCGCATACTCTATTTCGGGTCAAATAATGATGTGCCATATGCCTTAGCATCTTGTTGTCTCTATCTACTTTCTTCAGAAGTCCCTCAAGGTGGCTATTTACCCTTTCAAGCCATATCTCTCTATCATGCTCCACTTCTTGTTCAATAGGAGTTAAGGGAACCAGATGCTCTTTGTTGCTTTGTTGTTGAATTTTTAGCATCTCTAACTCCATTTGGCTTTGTTTACTCTCTAACTGCTTATTCTCCTACTCTAGGTAATTGATAATATATCTTCCTTGAGCTATCTTTTCCTCTAGCATGTTAATGTAAGCCTCCTGTTATTTCAAAAGCATTCTTTGATCAAAAGAAGGGCTATCTAGGTCTATTACCTGAGTATGATGAGGTGGCACATTAGAATCATGCTCCTCAAGCTGAAAATCCCTCTCAACATCATCACCAAGCTCCTCCTCTGTAACCTTTCCTTTTCCTTTGTCAAGCTACTACAAGATCCTTTCCCTAGAGCTGTCACTTAGGGTGTCCTCCTCAAAATCATAGTCACTGTCCCTCTCCATGTTTGTCTCTCTTGGGATGGTTTGATGAATGATGGACAGTTATGTGAGGAAAAGATGAGTACGAAGAGATTTTATAAGAAGGAAAACAATGGTGAGATGAAATGAGAGGGGAAGTGAGGTTTGTACGGAACTAGGGTTTGATGTGAGGGGGTTTAGAGCTTGGTGAAGGGATTAATTTTTGTAGGGAAATAGGGGAAGATGATATGGGTTAAGTAAGATGGGATTTAAAGGTGAATTTAGGGCAAATGATAATGGGAAAATGGAGACAAGTGACAAGAGCTTGAAATGGTGAGAAATTAGGTAGAAGACAACTAGGGTTTTGAGTTTTAGGAGGCTAAAACCATAATTAAAGCATAAAAACCCTATCTGAGATCAAAAGTGAGTTTACTTACTTGATTGGAAGAGAAATGTAGCAATGAGAATGATTTGAGGGGAAGTTTGGTGGTTTTTAAGTCTTACTGGCCAATGCGTAGCACCTGCTCACCAATGCATAGTGCCTCTCTAATGTGCAATGCCTCTCTGATGCGCAACGCCAGTGTAAATTAACACAGGAGAAAACTTCCTGATGCATAGCGCCGACCTCCCAATGCGCAGCAGCACTGTTCCTATGCGTAGTGCCAACTTCAAGGTGAGTTTTGACTACCTTCCCGATGTCAAAATTGGGTGTGTGATAGCGCGTTCGAAATCTTGTTGAGTCTACTTTCTAGAACATCTTGAATTTTTCAATTTGGAGTTCATTTGCCCTATCAAAAGTCAAATCTCCCAAGATTGGTCAAAATGTGAAAAATGAGGTTGCCTAAATGCAGAGTGCTATTGCAGTCAACTTTTGAAAGTCTTCCTCAACTCCAATTTGAGATCATGATAGCTAATTGGAAATATCTCTTTGTCTAGATATCATTTAAATCATCAAGAAAGTCGTTTGAACATCCCAACTAGGTGAAATCGTGATTTTCCCAAGGTCACTCCAGAAGTGCATCAATCCTCCTGAGGCCAATGATGTTTTCGACATTTCTCCAAAACCATGAATCCTGTGTAAAAACTGAAAGAGGTTTTTATTCATGGGTCAATTATGGACAAAAACCTCTCTCACTATTGTCAAATTCATCTTTTACTGCTCAGAAACATAGTTTGAAGAAAACCTATCCCGATATGTGGCACAGGAGATTTGTAGAAATGAAGGGAAATGAAGGGGATGAGGGGCTTCTAAATTCTTGAGAAAATTTTGGGAAGTAGGGAGGGATGTTAGGAAGTAGGGGAAAGTGGAATTTCAAAGATTGAGTGAGGGGAAGGGGTCCAAAAGGGAAAAACACAGGCCTAGCCTAGAAAATTGTCAAATTGTAGTAATAAACTAGGGTTTGTGGGAAAATGATGAATTTGAGGGATATGAGTGATGGGAAGCATTTAAGAAGGTATATTAGGGATAGGGGAAGGTGTATGAACATCAGGACACAAGTTTTGTTGATCATTTGGCCATCCAAAAAAAATTACCTTCAAAACCCTAGGAGAGGGAAATGGGGCTTACCCAAGTACAACTGAAGCACGAACAAGGTGTAAAATGACCCATTGGAACCTGAAATGATGATGACAACTCTTTGAATGATGGTACATTAAGCTGAATGGTGACACTGACCAATACTTGGAAGACTTTGGAAGGAGTGAAAACAAATCCTAGACCTAATATTCGGTGACCAAATTTTACTTTGAAGACTCACTGAAATGACAAAATTTGACTTTGACACCCTGAGACCATTTTGTAAGAGCATATTTGATCACTAATGGAAGGATTCAAAGGCTAACACTAACAAAGTGCGTAGATCAATGGTCCAGATAAACTACCAATATCACATCGCATGGAACCAAAGGGAGGACTTAACACATGATGGCAGGCTTAAGCGATATGCGATGACCGCTTTATCGCATCGCAATGAACCAAGGGAGAAGAATCGAGACCCATAACTTAAAGACTCGCGACAAGCGCTTCCGTCATAGCTGTCAGATGGGCGAAAGAGATCAATGACAGATATCGCATCACAGATTCCTAAAGGGAGGACTTCACACAGGCAGACCCAAAGGAGTTATGAAATAAAACAGCAAAGGATTTGAGTTCCGTGGTAAGCAGTATTTCGGATTGGCTTCAGGCGGTAAGTGGTATTGGAGAGGCTTCGCCCTATTCCATACATTGGCCGACATGTAGCACACCGCAAGAGAGAGAAAACTGCTTTTTTTAAGCGGGTAATCTCCGTGCAAGTGGGCCACCCGAAATGGCCATCAGCCATTGGATTAGCAGTCATGGATCGGACGGTGCAGAAGGCACGAGCTAGTTGGATGAATAGGTTGGATGTGAACCGTTTGATTGAATGCTTATCAACGGTAGGCTTGTGACAGCGATAAAACACGGATAAAACACAGACCCGAGAGGATTATAGATACGACACTATAAAATTTGAAATCTGATATGAGGCGTTTTGCTAGGTTTTTCTATATTTGGGTGTATTTCTGTTATAAAATCAAAATACAAAGGAGTTCTTGTGTTTTAAGTGTTTTGTCTTAAAAATACGTGTCCAACACCGAAAGGAAAGTGAACAGACAGAAGAGGAAGACAGAGAGCCTGAAGAGGGAAGGCGAATAGACAGGGCCGATAGGCTTAAAAATCCATCCCATAACAGAATAGAGACAAGTTAGAGTTCAAAGAAAGAGGGGAGATAGAGAGTCAAAGAAAACACACAACTACGAACAGTTAATCAAAGGCACTAAGAGGGAGAGCCTGTGCACTCTTTAGACTCGAAGTTTTCGAGTGAAATCCCTGTGTAATATCACTGTTGTTGTGTTATGGCTCTTATTGAGCTCACACCTGTAAACTCTGTTCTTGAAGACATAATATAAAGGTTGACACTAAAAGTTAGACCAGGAGACGTAGCCAGGGGGTCTGGTGAACTCCTTCATTATTTTGACTGTGTTGATGTGTGTGTATTATGTTTTATAATTGTTCATTGTTTATGTTATCGCAATATTTTCGATCCGTTGCACTAAATAATATAGGCATTCCTACACATGAGTCTGTAATAACTTTTCTCAATTTAGTATCCATTTCGGATCAAGTGGTATCAGAGCATTTGGTTTTGTTAAGGTTAGAAAAGCTTGTGCTAGATTTTGAATGCTAACTAGATTAAAGCTCAAACTAGGAGAAGGAGAACTTGTTGAGGCTAATCTAGAGATTCTAAGAGTCTATTCTCAGAGGAGAATGGAAGAAGAAGCTCCATTGGGATCAGAATATCAATTTATAGAAAGTTTTAAGACACTTCAAGCCATGGTGGAAAAGATGTATCTGGAATTTAAGAAGGGTCGAGGTGAAAGCACTTCAACACCTAAACCAGACAAAGGAGCAGAGGAACCTTTTCTAGTTGTCCCTCCAGAAGGCAAAGGAAAAGGAGGAATGACTCCTCCATCATCATCCTCGTCATCATCATCTTCTAGCTCTTCTAAGAATAAGAAGAAAACTTCCTTAATCAAATTAGATGTGAAGTTTGATTTGCCAATTTATGAAGGAGAACTCAATGTAGAAAAGCTAGATAATTGTATAAGACAAATTGATATATATTGCAGGGTACAGAACGTTGATTCAGAAAGGAAGAAGATTCAGCTGGTTAGCCTTTGACTTGGAGGAATTGCACTAGTATGGTGGGAAGGCAAGACACAAGTTGATCTGCAAAAACATGGTAAAATCATTTCTACCTGGAATGAATTTGTTTTTGCTATCAAAAAGAAATTCTATCCTTTAGCTTACATGCAGCAGGAAATGATGAGTTGGCAAACTCTTCGTTAGTTGAAGGGTCAAAGAGTACAAAGTTATACCCAGTAATTCAGAAAGAGAGCTTTAACTTTAGGTATATCATTAGATTCAATTAAGACTTTAGTGAAGTATATAGGTGGTCTTCATAGCTATTTAAAGCATACTATTCTCATGTTTAATCCCACTAACTTAGATGATGTATCAGTTCAAGCCACACATCTAGAAACTAGAGGTAAGAACATAAACCCAGAGGTTGGGGGATCATCTAAGTATTCTATAAGCAAGAACAAGGAAAAGAAGAAACTAAAATGGAAGGAGAGGAAAGCAAACATTGTAAAGAAGGATAAACCTTCATGCACTCATTGCAAGAAAGAAGGACATGATGAGGCACACTGTTGGCTTTTGCATCCAGAGCAGAAACCTAAGAAGTTCAGTGGAAAGAAGAAAAAGAATGCTGCTGCTATTCAGCAGGACCTGGGATCAGATTCAGGCAATGAAACAAGATTTACAGCCATAGATATTAAAGGTAAAGATTCTGAAGCATCCACAAGTAATTCTGCACAATCTACACAATCTGTTGATAATGGAAGTAATGAGAGGGAAAGAAATGAGATTTTTCGTATTAGAGTAATTTCCAAGCACAATAATATTGATACTTTATTTGATAGTGGATCACAAGTAAATTTGATTTTTGAAACAATTGTAAAGAAGTCGGGATTACAAACAAAACCTCATGAGAAGCCATATCCATTAGGTTGGGTGTGTGATAAAACAAAGCTACAAGTAACGAGACAATGTAAACTTAGGTTTGCTATTGGATCAACATTTGTAGATGAGGTTGAGTTAGATATAGTTCCATTGGATATATGTGGTATTATTTTGGGAAGTCCATACTTGTATGATGGGAAAGCTATTTTCTATAGAGCTGAGAATAAGTATCAAGTCACTAAAGATGGAATAGAATATATTGTAAGAGCTCATAAACTCAAAGGTAACTATTCTCTCATAAATTCAGGGCAGATGAAAGAATTGTGAATTCAAGTAAGCAATTTTTACTAATGGTTGTAAAGGCAAAGGATCCTGAAAAATCCAATGCATTTGAAGGCTGTGATTCTAAGCAAAAAGCTGATTTAGTTAAAGTTGTTTCAGAGTATGATGTTCTATTACAAGAACCAAAAGGTCTGCCACCCAAGCGGGAAATAGTACATGATATTTATTTGCAGCAAGATGCTCCATTACCTAACATTGGAATGTACACGTTGTCAACTTTAGAGAATGCAGAGATAAAGAAGCAGGTACAGGAGTTGCTCGAAAAAGGGTTTATATGACCAAGCACATCACCATGTGGATCTCCAATCATGTTGGTGAGAAAGAAAGATGGTTCGTGGAGAATGTGCATTGATTATAGAGCACTAAATAAAATAACGATCAAGAATCGTTATCCTCTTCCTCGTATTGATGATTTATTAGATCAATTGAAAGAAGCAGTTTACTTTTCTAAGTTAGACTTGCAAAGTGGTTATCATTAGGTCAGAGTTGCAAAACAGGATGCATGGAAGACTGCTTTCAAGACAAAGCAGGGACTTTATGAATGGTTGGTTATGCCTTTTGGCTTAACTAATGCTCTTGCTACATTTATGAGAGTTATGAATGATGTACTTAGACCATTTATTGATGACTTTGTAATTGTTTATTTAGATGACATTCTTGTTTTTAGTAAGACATGGGAAGACCATGTAAAGCACGTGAAGCAACCTTTAGATGTTTTAAAAAGAGAAAATATCTATGTAAAGCTGTCAAAATGTGAATTTGGCAAAACATCTTTAAATTATTTGGGTTATATTGTAGGGGGTGGTGAATTGAAGATAGATCCCTCTAAGGTTGAAGTCATTTTGAACTGGCCTAAACCCAAATCTGTTATAGAAGTTAGGAGTTTCCTAGGGGTAGCACAATACTAGAGAAAGTTTATTGCTAACTTTTCTTTGATTGCATCTCCATTACATGCTTTAATAGGATTGAAACAGGTGTTTAAGTGGCGAGGCAAACAACACAAAGCTTTCGACACCTTAAAAGAGAAAATCAGTACAGCACTAGTACTAGCACTGCCAGATCTTCAATATCCATTTGAGATTGAGACAGATTCCAGTGACTATGCCATGGGAGGAGTGTTGATGCAACACGGAAAACCCATATGTTATCATTCTGAGACATTTTCTTCTGCAATAGTTAATTATCCCACATATGATAAAGAATTGTATGCATTAGTACAAAGTGTGAAAAAGTGGAAACATTACCTAATGGGTAAAGAAACAATCATACATACAGTTCATCAACCACATCAATATTTGCACTCACAAACTAAATTGTAGCAATCAAGACATTATAGGTGGATAGGTTTTCTATAGCAATTTCATCTTGTCATCAGATATAAGAAGGGCATACACAATAAGGTTGCAGACATGTTATCAAGACCAATCATAAATGCATCTACTACTTAAGCATAACTCATTAATGCATGAAAGTTACATTGAACAATATGCTCAAGATGTAGATTTTAAAGATGTATATGCAACTTTAAGTCATGGCAAGCAAGTAGAAGAATTGGATTATTATGTAAAGGACCAACTCTTATATCATTTGGGAAAGTTATGCATTCCACAAACTGAAAGAGTTAACATAATTCAAGAAGCACATACTTCTCTCATATCAGGTCATTTTGGTGTAAGTAAAATAGTTGCACAATTGCAAAGGTTCTGTTATTGGCCAAGAATGCATGAGACAGTTTCTAGATATATCAAAGGGTGTACTATGTGTGCTACAAGCAAGCCCAATAATCAGAAATTAGGCTTGTACACTCCACTTCCAATTCCTTCTCGTCCTTGGGAAAGTGTTTCCATGGATTTTGTTGGGGGATTGCCAAAGTCTAGGAAAGGTGATGATTATTTGTATGTTGTTGTGGATAGGTTCAGTAAAATGCGTGTTTTGATACCATGTAACAAGAAAGTTACAGTTGAAGAAACAACCAAGTTGTTCTTTCAGAATGTATGGGTTCATTTTGGGTTACCCACTTCTATTGTATTTGATCGAGATTCTCGATTTGTTGGGAAGTTCTGGTCAAGTCTATGGGAGTTGATGGACACTAGGTTGAAGAAGAGCACAACATTTCATCCACAAATAGATGGTCAGACAGAAGTGGTTAATAGGACAATGATCCAGTTGCTCAGAGGCTATTGCAGCAAGCATCCCAAGCTTTGGGATGAGCATTTGTGTTATTGGCAGCATGCTTACAACCGTGCCAAGCACTCTTCTACTCATAGATCTCCTTTTGAGACTTGTTTTGGTTTCATACCAAAGTCTCTCTTGGATTTTGTCTTTCGTAAAGACATAGCAGTTGATGGACACAGTGATGTGGACAAAGCAACCAAGTTCATTGAACAAATCCAGGAAATTCACCAGGCAGTACAGGAACAACTGGAAAGAAGTCAAGCCAAGTACAAGGCAAGACATGATAAGCATTGAGTTGAGCATAGTTTTCAAGTTGGTGATCAAGTCTGGTTGTAGATCAGCAAAGACAGAATGCAGGGTGAAGGTAAGAAGCTAAAACCAATAAGGTATGGAACTTTCAAGATACTTGATAAAATTGGTGAAAATGCTTTTCGCCTTGATTTGCTAGCTTATATGCAGATCTATTCAGTCGTTAATGCAGAAAACTTAATATTGTATGAACCTTCATTGATTGAAGATCCTGAAGAGCAAAGTCAGTTGCCTTCTATTGGGGATTTGTTTCCTGAGTATCTCAATGAGTTACAAGAGGACACATTTCTAGACAGGAAGGTAAGAACTACGCGTCAAGGGGATGTTGAGTACCTAAGGGTAGGACTCAAAGGTTCAAATGCAAGCAAGGCACAATGGATAGAAATTGGACAAGTGAGGGAACTGTATCCTCACTTGATCGATGCCTAAAACCAACTTTTGGTGGTCCAAAATCTTTTCAGTGGGAAGGCATGATCCAAAATGGATCTTAAACAACCCTTTTAAAAGTCTTCAAATATGTTAAAACCACAGAAAATAGCATCGGGGTTAAATCACAGCAATAAAGCATTGATATCACATCGGAGAAAGCCAAGCAGTGTTAACAGGACTTAGCCTTAAGAAAAATGCGATAGCGATACAAGTGAAACAACGTGAACCATTGATCGAGCGTGCAAATCAACGGTCCAGATCAACTACCAATATCGCATTGCATGGAACCAAAGGGAGGACTTAACACATGATGGCAGGCTTAAGTGATATGCGATGACCGCTTTATCACATCGCAATGAACCAAGGGAGAAGAATCAGGACCCATAACTTAAAGACTTGTGACGAGCGCTTCCATCGTAGCCGTCGGATGGACAAAAGAGATCAACGGCAGATATTGCATCACAGATTCCTAAAGGGAGGACTTCACACAGGTGGACTCAAAGGAGTTATGAAATAAAACAGCAAAGGATTTGAGTTCCGTGGTAAGCGGTATTTCGAACGGGCTTCAGGCGGTAAGTGGTATTGGAGAGGCTCTGCCCGATTCAATACATTGGCTGACACGTAGCACGCTGCAGGAGAGAGAAAATTTATTTTTCGGCAGGTAATCTCCGTGCAAGTGGGCCACCCAAAATGGCCTTCAACTGTTGGATTAGCAATCATGAATCGGATGGTGAGGAAGGCACAAGCCAGTTGAATGATCAGGTTGGATGCGAACCATCTGATTGAAGGCAGATGAATGGTAGGCTTGGAACAACGATAAAACACGGACCTGAGAGGATTATAGATACAACACTATAAAATTTGAAATCCGATATGCGGTGTTTTGTCGGGTTTTTCTGTGTTTTGGTGTATTTTCGTTATAAAATCAAAATACAAAGGAGTTCTTATGTTTTAAGCGTTTTGTCTTAACAAGACATGTCCAACGCTGAAAGGAAGGTGAACGGATAGAAGAGGAAGATAGAGAGCTCGAAGAGGGAAGGTGAACAGATAGGGCCGATAGGCTTCAAAATTCATCCCATAATAGAACAGAGACAAGTCGGAGTTCAAAGACAGAGGGGAGACAGAGAGTCAGAGAAAACACACAGCTACGAATAGTTGATCAGAGGCACTAAGAGGGAGAGTCTGTGCACTCTTTAGACTCAAGTTTTTTGAGTGAAATCCCTGTGTAATATCATTGTTGTTGTGTTATGGCTCTAATTGAGCTCACACCTGTAAACTATGTTCTTGAAGACATAATATAAAGGTCGACACTAAAAGCTGGACCAGGAGATGTAGCCAGGGGGGTCTGGTGAACTCCTTCATTATTTTGACTATGTTGATGTGTGTGTATTATGTTTTATAACTATTCATTGTCTATGATATTCGCAATCTTTTCGATCCATTGCACTAAATAATATAGGCATTCCTACACATAAGTCTCTAATACCTTTTCTCCTTAATTTAGTATCCATTTCGGATCATTCATGCATGACAATCACATATGCACAGTCATTCTAGATTAGCCCAACACAATATCACAAATAGGTCAACTCACACCTACATGTCATAATCATAATGATCTGCATAGGCCAATGGAGGTTAAAACAATACATATAACATCAAGATATTAAATGCAATAACCATAATCACCAAGTTAACTAACATATAACAACAACAATTTAACATATAGCATACTCATCAACAACATATAACATAATCATAAAGTTAACCAACATAAAACAACAAGAAGTTACTACCATGCATGACTATCCAGCACATGTGCATATGACTACACTAATCAACTAACATCTACCATGCATGCAACCAAAAAAAAATAGAATGACAAGTATAAAAGTAACCCTGATTCTTATAAAAACCACTAACCACATACATGCATTCCTAACATACAAACCTATATGACGATCTGCTCTTACCCCGAAGTCTAGTGCTACAACCTCGTTCTAATCGTCTACATCTCCTGCTCTATCTCAACCAACACATTAGAATCATAACATACCAATAACATCATGATGACCTAATTTCATATAATAACCTCATGATGCATGTCTGACCTACCACACATGCATAACCATAACCACAACAATACATGCATAACAACATATAGACATTGACATGCATAACAAATTCATATCCAACCTACATTCATTCATGACTAATGCATCCCAACAACAACATCATCAACTCCTACATGGAAACACAACTTTAACAATGACTACTACCATGCATACAAAACAAGCACATATACATCCTTCATGCATGCATGACAAACAAGTTCCGCCCATCCAGTCCAAGTGTTGAACCACACTCTAATACCAATCTATAACACCCTCCTCCCACATTTATGCAAGCTAACCAGTCCACCAAGGTAAACATGTGATGAATCGATGGAACTAACACCTTACAAACCTCCCTCAGGTGCTACAAGACCACCAAGAGCTAATCTACCACTCCAGGTGCCCAACCCTTGAGTTAACCAAGCCTTTCAATGAATTCAACCCCTAGTCGATCCCATGACATGGGCATGCATGCAACTGGGACCCTCTAGACGCTCCCACAATGCCTACAAGGGAGATATTGTAGTCTTTTTCACCTAGTTCTGTGATAGAGACTGTGATATTTAAATCACTTTTCATGGCTAGTTTCCAAGCCACTACCTGAAATTTGATGACACTTTCCAAGGCAACAAATTATACCAATAAAAAACCTCTAACACAAAACTTGATCAAGGACTTGACCTAACCAAGCCTAACCATGAGAGACATTTCGTCGAATACATTGTGCGCATGTAATATAAAGGTCTTAACAATATATATGAGCATAGGGGTCTCATACCTATCCGAGAATCACTATGAAGCATTGATGCCTTATCACATTAGCTGCATTATCATCTATTAAGTCATATTCTCACTATACATTAATTTACAAATAAAAACATGATGAGATCCGTACATCATCATTGTCATAAAACATGCTCATAACCAGCATATAACCAACAGAAATAACAAGGATACATCAACCATAAATGCCTCATATGAACCATACATTTTGTCATAAAAAAGGAGAAATAGTTCTTATTAATTAATTATTAGGCCAACCAGGTTTGGGACTTCCACATACCACTCGACCATAGATTGGTTGAACCAAATGTTTCTTTCAGCCAATCACCTCCATGCCATATTCCAAGCATGAATGTGGGAATTATAACAAAAATAAACTGGGGCTTTCCAAGGTTACACCACCTCACCCTCTAAAATAAAACCAGGCTTTACTACAATCCCCACCGAATCACTAGGTCATAAACATTAAACATACAACACCATTCTTTACCGCAATCCCCAATGAATCGCTAGGCCATAAACAAGCATGGATTCCATCGAATCTCTCCACCTACATCGTGAGGGACTTTTCTGTCCCAACCTCTCAGCTTTATCATGTATCTTGCCATTATCGGTCTAGGGATTCCTAGTCCTATCTAGTCTCCACCCTCTAGGCTTTACCATGTATACCATCCCATGATTCCTAGGCCTAATCAAGGGTACTCACCACTGAGCTTTACCATGTATCCTGCCATTCACTAGTCAAGGGATTCCTAGGCTCAATTGAGGTGTTCACATTCAAGGTTTACTGTGTATCCCATCCCGGGATTCCTAGGCTTGGGACCACCCCACTCAGCTTTGATTCCATCTGAAAATCCATCTCAACCACATACAAAATAACCCATTACACCATGCTTGTTTGGAAATGGCATGGGTAGGCTGAAAAACACTATCACACCTGGAAAAAACCATGCCCATGACAACAAGAGAACTAAGAACACACATGTATAACCATGCATGCCAAATCTATCAAGGAAATCACACATTAAAATCGATACCTGCAAATAATCCCATTGTAGCTACTTGATCATACTCTTCCTTGCTTGATCCTTTCTTTCCCTTGCCTTCTTTTCTCTTCTTGATCCAAAGCTCAAGTGCTCCAAGAAAAATCTAAGTGTCCAAGAGTGAGAGAGAGAGAAGAGAGGGAGACCTCCAAAATTGAACAGAAAAAAATTCTATGAATTGATCCTCATAAGCCTTTTTATCAGTGAGGCCACTGTTTTCTTCAATTTCCTCTATTTTCCTTCATTTTCCTCGTCACATCCAACCTATGACTCTTCACCTTCCTTTTCTCATATTTCCATTATTTTCATAAATAAATTGCAAAAATGACAATTTTCCTTTCCAAATTCTTTGCCAATTTCCTTTAGTCATAATAACTGAAATGAACACCCCCTAGGATATTTTTCCCACCATTCAGCTTGGAATACGTGTCCTATGACCTTGGTCTTATACTTGCCTTTATTAAAATTTACATGGAATTTTGATGAGGGTTGTTACACTTAGTTGGTTAGTTACTATTGTTGTTTTTATTATTCCTTCTTAGGAAGTTGAACTTGGGGGGCTTGCTCGTGACATTGGTCTTGCTTTCCCTTTATTTCAACTCTGCCAACTCATTGGACGGAGACTTGATGGTCTGGGTCAAGCTTTCAAGATCAGTAGCTTCTTTATCCTTGGTCTTGTTTGAAGGGGCCTGAGACCTTTTTCCAGTCTCCTTGGAGTATTTAGATGGTTCATCATCGACAATGACTCCAATCACATGCAATTCATTTTCAACTGTGATGACTTCCTCAAAATTCTACACCAAAGTGTCTTTCATAACTCTCTTTACAAATTGCAAAATGCTTGACGACAAGGCAAAAGTGTAGTAATCAATTGTGATTGTGTTGTGAGGTTTCCTATCCCAGGGGAATTTTTTCAATATCCGATTGAACCTCTGATTTAAATCCTTAACTTTCTCTTTTTTCGAATCTTAAAATTCCCTAAATCCCTAATAAAATGGTTGCAATTTTATCATCAACAAAATTTTCAAGGAACAACCTTTTAATCCCCTTCCAATTTTGAATTGAAATTACTAGAAGACTATGATACCAAACAGTTTCTCTACCATCCAAGGTACAAGGAAAGAGTATACATGAAACATCGTCATAATGTACCTCAAGCATCTGCAGGTGTAAGTAGAAGTTATCCAAATGGTCTTCCTCTTTGATCAACTTTTCAGGCTCATATTTCGTTAACAACTTTTTAGGGTGCCTTGGCATCTTCTGTGAAATAACCAAAAGAGTGAGTGGGCCCTCAGTCATTCAATCTACATCTTGGTCTACCCTGTTCGCGTCTTTGTGCTCCTCCTCCTCTTCAGAATCTAAAGAATCCTCTCGGTGACCACCTATTGCATGGTAAATATCGTCTAAAATCATAACGTTTTCCTTGTATCCTTCATTGTAGGGTGGAAGTTCTTCTGGGTGTTATGTGTAGTCTGTAGATTCTTCTAACTCTTCAAGAGTAGCCACTATGCTAGTAGGATGTTTTTCTTTTCTCTCTAGAAAATGAGGAAGATTTAATACTCTAGGAATCAATCCAATAGCCTTCGCAAACTGATTGGTTATAGGTTGAATTGCCCAGATCTACTCATAGGTAAATTCGCAAGTTTGTTCGAGGCCCGGCTGAGAAGATCCTCTTGTTTCAAGAATATGATTCAGAGAGGTGCTAGGAATTTTATTACCTTGTCTAGAAGAAGAATGATCTAGATGTGTGGAGTTATTAGCCATAAAAAGCTAGCTTCCCTCCTTCTAGCATCAAAAATGTTGACAGTGTTGGACCTAACAACATTCAAAGGGGTCTCCCCGATATGCGGTCACAACTAGATCTCACACCATTTGGTGTAGGAGCCCTATCTAGAATATAGACCAATTGTCGTCTACTAAAAGATTTACCTTGGATTTAGCCATCAGCAAGAGAGAGAATCACGTATGTGCCTTTGAAAATCAAGTAAGTGTGCTTGGTGAATGTTCAGTTACAAGTACATAAAGGTTCTTTTACTACAAAGGGGAGAGGATGTGAGCCTGTAAAAGAGAGGTAATAGTACCACCCTACCAGAGACACACACAAACATGAAAGATTCATCTAATATTCAGCGAAATAGTCCACAAAGATGTGACATTCATTACAACCACTACAATACATTCTCAATATGATAAGAACTAAAATAATCGAAATAGGTCAACTTCTTTAGTACAATTGAAAGTAAACATGAATCATAAACATTTATAGAATAGTCTTATAAATACTCATAATCTATGAATGAAAATGTGTTGGCCATAAGGCTTCAAATATTAATTAAGACTCCCAAGATGCATGTATACAATGAACATCACTTGCTCCAATAGTGGAGCATTGAAGCCACTACTTGCTCCCCAAAAGTACTAACTTTGTCTCTCTAATGCCTTAAGGGAGAAGCCAAGGTGAAAATTCCTTTGCTTGTACAATGAGGGTGTATATATAACAAATGGGGTGATCCTTCACATTCCTTATGACTCTTGGACTACCCTCGTGATTGTTTGACTTCCCTAGGACTTTTCAACTCTTACATGATTCTTTACATTCTGTACATGTCCTTTGGACTTCCACTTTACAATACATTTTCCACTAAGAATTTACATAATCCAAAAATGATGTAGCACATGATGACTCATGACATGACATGACATGACACTGATGAAATGGAAATGTCAAGTCATTCTTTATTGTTTCTTACTTTGTGCTTTCTTGAAGATACATCATCGTCTCTTCTTCCACCTCTATATGTCTTAGAGATGAGGAGTATTTAGTGTTATTTGGATATCAAAATGTTGTCACAATCTGATGTCCCTTTCCTTCATCTTGATTGATCATCTTGTACTTACAAGTACAGAGGTGTCTTCTAGCATGGCCTCCTTATCCATCTCCTTCATCATCATCCAGTCATAGCATGATATAATACATGCGATTGCAATTCACTCATGATAAGATGACATCAGTCGAATAAACCCCTAGTATAATATGCAACATCATGATACACTCATTGAGCTAAAATTGGGTGGAAGGATGAGAGATAGACTCAAGGACTACGCAATTGTGCAACTCAGGTAGTCAAGGGTCAGGACTAAGCCTTAAGACTATGTAATTCATAGCTCAAGATGGACTGGGCTTGACAACTACACAATTGAGGGGTTCAAGGGGCCAAGATGAGGGATTGAGAACCGAGTCTTCCCACTCCATAGTTATGAAATGACAGGAGGTCAGGTGATTGTGTAATTATGCAATTCAGGAGCTCAAGTATGAGGCTTGAGGATTGAAGATTGCATAATTCAAAATTTAGGGCTAACTAGAGTGAAAGATTGTGTAGTTATGGAGCTCAGGGGTTGGGCTTGAACACTAGGATTGTGCAGTGCATATTTCTGTTAGGAAGAGAATCTGAATTGTGCAATGTTAAGAGACAAGGTTGTTGTTTGAGGGTTGAGACCGTGTAGTGCGTGCTCCAGGAGGACTAAATGAGGCTGAGTGTCTCAGTCAGGGAGTTTTCCAGTTTTTTGACTAAGTGTTGTATCAATGAGATGAGGCTAAACAAAATCAAGACTTGAACATGATCACACACTTAGAATACTTGATGACATAATGAGGAGCACTCATAACACATGAATAACATGCATTCTTCAATGCAACAACTCTATTATGGTTGACAACAAGTGTGACACTAAAGATACACTTTGTGACGATCGTAATGACACTTGTGCGACAATGCTTGAAACTTTGGAAATGAGTGTGATAGATGTTTACATGGTATGTACAACTCATTAACACAAATATCATCCCTTGAAACACATCAAAACCACACTTGTATGATGTGCGACACCTGCCTTAGCTAAAAGACAACACTTTTATTTTCTTACAAACGAGACCAAAACACTTAGAGAATACACATTTGACGACTCTTAATACTTGTGACAACATCATGCAAAGTCAAAGTAGGCTCTCAAATTTAGATGTAGGCCAAAATTTTGGTGGTTTTTGTAGAAATGAAAACATATCTATAGAGTTTCAAGAGGAATCTACTATAAAAAAGTTTGAATGAGAAAGAAAATGGGAAACATTACTAGCAAGTGTTGGTATATCCATAAGTTTGGTTTTATCAAAGTGGACATCCTTAGAATATGGGTAATATTTTAACTTTTACTTCAAGGAACTATAACATGGGATTTACTAATAACACAATCATAAGATCATTTTTCAAATATCTTGCATGGGATGACAAAACTATCCAAGTCCTATATATGTAGAGGCACCTACTTGATGCTTGAAGAAATGTCTTAGGGAGGCTTTGTCATAACAATACTATATTTATATTTTCTGCCACATGCATGGGTGACCTACAAAATAGGGTAGAGTTTTTCTATAAGCATTTCTTCAAACTTTGTAAGGAATATTAGGACATGGAATTTGTTGTGAGGATTCATGTTGATCCAAAGGGAGTTGTGGTACCCATTTTTATTTTTATTTTAAAATGCTTATATTGCAAGTATGGATTCCATTAATGAAGAAAAAGTAAAGCATTAAATGTGGCTATTTATATATTATGAATATATGGTTCTAAAGGAGCATATCTATCCATGTACATAATTCGTGAATATGCCACCTATATTGAAATAATGATCCATTGGGAGTAGTTGAGGGGAACTAATTTGGTTGTTTGTTAGAGAGGTTATTTGAAAAGTAATATGGTAGTTTGATGATGAAAGATGGTTGATATGAACATGTTAAATGCTAGCTTCACTTGGTTTAGAGGGCTACAATATTTCTAAATTTTGTGCAGAAAACCATGGTTTGTAAAAGTGGATTACATGCTTGGGTAGTTCTAGTGGCACACTAGGATTATCTCTTTTTCTTCGTGATGGACTATTAATTTCTGTAATATATATGAAAGTAGTGTACATTTATGCAATATTTGTTTGCTCTTAAGTAGATATCGACATGATCTTTTTCATTGGGGAAAGGAATATCTATTGGTAGTTTAGAAAGACTGACTAATCCCATATATGACACAAGTAATAATAAAGATGTTAAATAGTACAGACATAGAAATGATAATTAGATGTTCTTTATGGTAACATCAAACATGAGAAAAACAATAAATAAATGGGTACATAAAATTAAAAACATTTATTGAAATGTGTAAAATAAATAAATTTTTAATGTGAAATGTCTAAAATCTATACTCATATATTTAACATTTCTATTTTTAAATATTTTATTAACTTGAAATTTTATATAAACTTAAATTGGTAATGTTAATTCCCATATATATGTTTAAAAAATAAAATCTTATATAAAATTAAATTGATAATGTTAATTCCCATATATATATATATGTTTTAAAAACAAGTAAAAGTAGTAGTATAAGAATAAAAGTGGATTAAAATAAACATAGGTAAAAAAATTCACATCCTAAAAATGAAAAATAGAAAATATTGGAATTTAAAAGAAAAATGAAAATATAGAAAATGTTGGATTTTTTTTGTTTGTTGAATTGTTGTAAAGAATAGATAATAAGACAATATTAGTAAAGAAATGTAGGTATTGAAAATAAGTGATGCTATAATAAATAAAATATGACAAACGATCAAACAAATAGTTAGAAAATAATGTAGAAGTACTAAAAGCATGTTTATTAAAATATGACAAATGATCATATAAATAGTTAGAAAATACTGTAGAAGTACTAAAAGCATGTTTATTAAATAAAATGTGTATGCAAAGATTTAATGTGTGTAATATTACCTATCTAAATAACATGGAACTATTAAAAGAATGTTCAGGGAATTGCATGGAATGTGAAAAAAAATCCATTTAAACAAGGGAGGTTGCATGGCAGCGAGTCCCTGCCTTGAGCAGGGAGGTGAGCGGAGCGGAGTGGACAGTGGGTTACTCAGCTGAACACTTATCAACAATAGCACATTCACAGTGCTCGCATCTTTCTCAACCCTGGTAGTTAGCCACTAGTCCAAAGTTTTGTCTTTCAAGCCTCTGCTGCGAAGATCTGCAATAAGCACTGCCATCTTTACAAGAATGTCAATTCATGGACAAATTCCTTCGCTCTTTATGATGAGGATGTCGATATGGCAAAGAATTATGTTCTGGCTGAACAGAAAGTGCAACCTCAGGTTCTAGCTTAACTAAAGGTTCATAACACCCCTGCACATCATAATCAATGTAATATACAATAACATCTGAAGATTATATAATAAACAAAATTAGTGTGAAAAAAATATTAGATAGGCACGTTGAGTTGCAAGCTGCTACATGGATCCTCTAAGATGCTGGTTGCTAGCTCCCTAGTTAATAGTATAGCAACGAGCTTGCTTGGTGCGTTTGTTATGAGGCGTCCTGCTACATTCGAACCAGAGAAATTTTGTCCATGTGCAGAGATAGAGATAAGCTCCGAGCATTCAACAAACGACTACGACTACGACTCTCTCTGCGGGGGATCCTAGCCAACCAGTAAGAACGCTACGGGCAGAGACAAACCAACCTTACAGAAAGCCTGTTAGGTCTCCAAATGCCCATATTAGTGCATACTAAGAAGTATTATGGAACACAGATGAATGTTGTATCTGAATGCCCGTGCACCATTCACATTGCTCTATGTGACATGAAATAGTTTGAACCTTGTATCCTATATTTTTCAGAAATATTCGACATTGGCCCACATATGAATCACATCAGATTTTTTGTGAGGGCAAGTTAATAGCATATACTGAATAAGTTTTTGTGTGTCCTAAGATTCGCAGGTGATCATAAGTTATCTCTGTTACTGATAGTAACCATGTCTAGCATTGTCATTACACAGTTTCATGTTTATTTTCTCCTAGAATATAAGAAGCTAGCTCCAAGGAACAACAAACTCTGTTAAAATCTCGGAAATTACCTTTCTGTTGTGAGTTTCATGTTTTTTTTCTAGTAGAATATAAGAAGCTAGCTCCAAGTAACAACATGTTTTTTTTTCTCGCAGAATATAATAAGCTAGCTCCAAGTAACAACAAACTCTGTTAAAATCTAGGAAATAACCTAACATGTTTTTTTTTCTCGCAGAATATAAGAACCTAAGCACTATTATCGTTAATTACTGTAACGCCATGTGAGAAATATTGTCGTAGTTAATTAACTATTAGCATGCCTTACTGATAAATCTGACGTGTAGTTTATGGAACACCTGGAAGAAGAGCTATACCTTTTTTATTCACATTAGACGTTTGTATCCATTTCAGGAACGGTATGTGTCCGGTTATTCTAATAATCGCAGTCAAGCCAATTAATACACGTGTATGTAATATGTCTCGTGCAACTCTACCATATAAATAAAACATATGTGTTTATATGCCTTCAACAAATTGTTCTTACCATGCCTTTAGATATGTGTTTATATGCCTTCAACAAATGTCATATATGGCTTAGACACGTAGTCAATATGCATTCAAATGCCCATGCAGGAGGGAAACAATGCTTTGGCACCTGCAGTTAACATTTTCTTTGGCACCAACAATTTGACCATCACCGAGCAGGGAGGCGAGAGCCCAATCGAATCAAAGCATTCGCACCTACGACTCGTAGTGCAGTAGCCTAGAGAGGTTGCAGACAGGTCGGTCCTATCTCATCCGCGACCATGTCCGCTGCTTGTTCTGTTTTGAATTCAAGGCTTCTGTGTAAAAAGCCTTTAGGTCTCATTGGTATTCGCTTGGACGTTTTTCTTCAATTAGTTCAAAAGGGAAGCAATTAGCAATCAAAGCGGACCCTGGAGGTGAGGCCTCCGGAAGGAGGATACATAGCAGTAATATGGTGTATTTGGTATTTTTTGGGGTGCTTTGTGCATTTTGGGAACATGATTTGGAATGAATGTTGAGTATCCCTGTTTTTGGCTGGTTGTTCATTACAGGTTTTCTGAGTGTTGCAGCTCATTGCAAATATGTAACACAAGGGATTGTAGGCTTTGTGAGAGTTGCAGTTGGTTGCAGATATGTAACACAAGGGAATAAAATATCTGCAACACAAGGGGAAAAATTCCGTAGAGCATTGTTAGGTGGGAACGTCTCCTTTCTTTCCTTTTTCTTGTAGATGTGGGCACGGATGGAACCGAAAGCGTGTATGTGGGCGGTAAAGAAAAGCAGGTATGCTGCGGGCGTGCAACTACATTAGCCATTCTGTTTTACGGAGGCCAAAGTAAAAATAACTTAGATAATATAAATTGCTATGTGTGGGGAATATAGGTAATCAAATATGTGTTATTTTAGCGGCTCTATGTGACCTACCTAACTACTTACTCGTGTCTCTCATTGTAGTGCAATTTGTGTGTTCGCGGGAATTAGATATCGTCACGAGAGAAAATTTGATAGCTGAGACGCTCCATATAGTCACGCGAAGGACCCGACCAATATGTTGACTCCTGGAACAGTAATGTCCGGCTGGGAGCATGGCAACCTAGCAACCTGATAAACTCTGAAAAAGCAGAGATTTTTGCAAAAAAATCAGAATCCACTGATTTTTGCAAGAAATTTAGGAATCCATTGATAAGAATAAAGCTTACAAGCAAGAACACAAATTGGTATTGATGAATAAGGGAAGAACAGTAACATAACCTAGAAGAGAACTCAGAATAGCAAAAGAATAATACTGAGTTAATCAGGATTTTGAGCATAAAGATTCCACTGACCTATGAAAAGTGGTTCTAAACCTTCGGGATGCGGTAATACATCCAACTTCTGAGAACAATTTTTGTTAGCTGGCCAGTCAACTTGTTCTTCTATAGAAATTCAAGGCGGATGCGAAGACTACCATCATGATAACCAGTCCAGCTCCTTAGAACAACCAGATGTTGAGGTAATTATATTCTTTATTTCGAAACTACCTTTTGTACTTATTCTATTATGTTTCTAAACTAGCTTCAATCCAGCTACTACCAAAATAATAAACAAGAATGAGTATGTTTTCTTGTGGGATCGCCGAGCGCAGGGCAGATTGAGATTTGATTTGGTAATCAAAATTCCCTCACGCGCTCAAGATTCTTTTGTACTTCTTCTATTCTGGGACTGCAGATTGTAAGTCTGCACCTCACCAACTGGGACTGCAAAACTGCAGAACAAATGCAAAAGTGCAGATAACTAGAAGGGGAACAGGCCCTATGTGCTAGCCACGCCAATTCAAGCTCTAGCTTCCCATGACCGTTCCATGACCAGAGCTCCTAATTCAATTACCTAAGCCTACCTGAAGCTTGGGCAAGCTCCAGCTTCCCATGACCAGAGTTCCTGATTCAATTGATTCAATTGCCTGAAGCCTGGGCACCTGAAGAAGCCGCCCGAAGCCTATCCACCTGAACACCTAAACAGGAACAGGAAAAGTGAACATGAATAGGAAAAGTGCAGGTGGAAGCTAGGTTAAACTGGAACTACAGGTGGCGATGGAACCATAGGTGGCAATGCATGGTGTGTAGGTGGAAGTTATAAGACAAAGTAATGCATGGTGTGCAGGTGGCAGAGCCAAGTTATATGGCATAGCCAATTACTCAAACAAGTATAACCTATAACATAGCATTTAACACTAGAGACTAATGTTAGTATTAGTTTAGGCTGTGAACTTATACCATTAATACAACACTTTTAAAAACCAAATAATATATGGTTCATCTCTGTCGGCCTCGGGAAGAGGCCAAATAACACGGTGAAACCATATGCGATTAAAAACTTTGATTATAAGTGATGAGGAAAGCTAACAAGCAGGTCAACAAGTAGCTCAATTAATGCTTAACATCGCGATATCGATTCCTATAGTCCCTGGCCATTGCCAGATGGTAGGGACTAATAAGAAATGGAGCATGAAAATTTAGGATGTTAAATAAATAATTTACTAGAATCTATAAAATACAAGTTGGTTTACACAACATTGAAAATTACTAAAATATTAGAGGGAATGAAAAACTTTATATCTCTCAGTGGAGTTTAGGTGGAATTTGTTGTTTTCATGTAAAAATAACTTAAGACGTACCAAAAAATTTCAAGTAAAACATGTTGCTAGCTTTAAAATCTAAATTCTCTAATTTCATGATGATGACTTCGAAGTGCTCTATGTATTTAAATGTTTCCATATTTGAGTGTGAATAGGTGTTGCTTTCATTCATCTTTGGAGACTATTTCATTGATGGAGTTAGGCTTCAACAAACGTAAATGCAACTCCTTAACATTAATATCGCACAACTTAGTAGTTGATGCATCCTCAAAGGCGGGACTAGAATATAATGACCTTAGTGTGACAATGAGGGTTGAATTTAAGAAAATTCTTGTAATCATAGGAAGAAAATAAACATTTAATATGTGACATTGCCAACTTCTCGTGTTTTTTATTGGAGGATTGTCTTCATGTATTGTATATCATTAATGGTCAAGGGAGGGAAAGGAAGTAGAAGTTTTCCACCTAAAATTTTGTTAGAGTATTTTTTAATGGAATCAATTCAACTTTTGTAGTGACTATCTCTTTTGGCATGAGTAATGGCAATTGACATGGCATCCCCTTGAACCATGGTGGTCAATCATGATAGATTATATTGTAGGAGGCATGAATTTTACATGCAAGCTCCGATTAATGCAATTCCTACATTGTTGATAAGGTATTTGCATGAAGAATAATTTCATATGGTTTGGAACTTAAGAGAAAATTGTATTCCCCAAAAAATATCAATATAACCTCAAAATGGATCTATAAGATTTCAAACCCTAATTATCCAAAATGGGTCCCACTAATCAAATATCTCTTTCAAGTTTCTTCCTGTCATTTTTCCACTCTAAAAAAATTGAGATAGATGAAAAATAATATAATAATCCAATTCAAAACATTAATGAGGCCCAAATTAAAGAAATCAAGGTACTAATAAAATAATAGTATTTTTATGATCCCAAATACCTAACTCTTTATGCTCATATGGGATCACAACTCCCAATTTCTTTGTGCTTTTCCTTGTATAGTGTATGATTTATTCTTTTATTGTCATTTGTTGTGTCATTTTACATACTAATTCATTTTTATTTTAACTATTCATCATGTACACATGTACACCATTGATTTAGGGACCAAGATAACTGTATTGTGTGTAAGAGAAAATGTTTTCATCCTCCATGTTTCATTTTCCATTATTATTATTATTATTATTTTGGGTGTGTGTGTTTAAATCCAAAGAGATTATCCCAACTAGTTATTGTAAATAATGTTAGGCGTATGGTTACTTATGTTCAAATGAATGAATTGTTCAATTCTCCCTAGATTAGATTAAACACAATAGACACTATTAATGATTCTACCAGGGATAACTTCAATGAATGTGAAAATTAATACCTTTAATTTCCTTATAAGGTGTTTCTAAAATATTTGTGAATATAAATTTATAACTATTATTTATATTAACTTGAATATTAAATCAGATCTTTCTTATAATGGATTATTTTCAACAACATATTCCTTAATTCCATATTTAAGTGACATTTCTTATAATATATTATTTCCAACCTCATGTTGGTTAATGCCATGTTTAGATGCATTTATTTTAATATAAATTGATTATTTTCATTTTTAAATTATATCAATTTAAACATCAAAAATAATATGACCTTTCTTGTGGTGTCTCAATTTAAACTTCAACTTCTTGATTTCCTTATAAACATTGATTTCGTTGAAAAAATAATTCGTTCCTCCTTATGATACATTGATTTCAGTACACAACTATAATTTCTTTTTTTCATACATTTATTTTAGAAACAAATGATAATGTTTCTTTTTATTTCATATTCTATTTAGTATTTTATTTGTGTATCGATAAAAATATTTAACAAAACATAATCATGCATTTTTTAATGTTAAAAGTGATAAAAAAACAAGGTAGTGAAAAAGCATGTTATGAGACACAATGATAATGAATCGCATTAACGGATGTATTAACGAAGAAAACTATATTATGAATTAGATAACTTACAAAGAGTTAATTCATCACAATATATGATTCAGAAAAAATAATGAAGCCAAAACATTAATTAAGGAATATATACTAATAAAAACACCTATGTAGAAATATGGAATATTTATTAACTATTGAGGATGTTTTCGAAACTGAATTTGAATCCTATGTCTTCATGTATTAATGTTTGGTCGCAAACAATGTAGATTCATCTTAATTACTAGATTTATCATGTGCTTCAGAGTTGAGGCTTTCATGATTTGAATTGCTTTGAATATTTTTTTTAAGTCCATGACATCAAAATTTTATAAGCATAAAAAATTTGATGTGATGGGTCAAGAAGAGAAATTTCAAATCTATGTCAAATATTTTGAGATGTAAATATTTGCTCAAATGTTTGCACTCCAAAAAAAAACTTATTTTTAACTCAAGGAATTTCATCAATGATAACGCTCGAAAAATTTGGGATATAGAATCTTATAAATGTTTACATGAAAAAATTAACCCTTTTTACCATCTAAAATCTAAAAATTATATAAATTTAAATCAATAACTATTAAAATTATATTATCATGTTAAATTATACATCACTTTAATTTATAAACCTTATATTAAATTATACATCACTTTAATTTATAAACCTTATATTAAATTACACATCATTTATACTAAACCAGCATAGATACATCTTAACTCAAAATCTATCAAGCGTCAAGAGGGATCAAACTTCTCAAGGTACAGATATCCTTTTTTAGTACAAAAGAGATTTGATCCCACTAGATGCTTGATATATCTGGAGTTAAGACGGATGTAGGTTGTTCTAATTTCCCCCTTTACTATAGGTTATATTCCACATGAATACCATGGTTTGTCATAAATGCAAAGTTCAAATACTGCCAGTATCTTAACCAAGTCAACTTTACCTTAACTACCCAACAAATAATAATAATAACAACAACAATAACAAATACATAGAATTTTAATTCTTATTATTTAACCGTTCAAATCTAGCTTAGCTACCCACCAAAAATTAATAATAATAATAAGAAGTTTGAAGTTGTTTTTATTTTAACTTAGGATTTGTTTTTTTATTTTAGATAACATAACAACACATTACAACATTTCTTCCATACTAAACTAGAGAAGATTATACACCATATATTAAGAACAGTAAATATGTACAATCAAAATCACCTTTGACTTCAAAGAGTTATAGGAAAAAAATATTGGTATAGAATAATATGGTTTAATGTGAGTCTTTATTAATGTGAGTTTTTATGATTATTTAATATCGATCATTTGGAAGGAAAAAAGAAAATCATGCTCTTACTTTTGGATAAATTAATTCCAATCACTTGCTAGGTGTCATAATTGTCCATCTAAGTGTCAGTTACTATTTAGTCCATTTTAGTTGAGTTCTATTTTAGTCATTTATTGGAGATGTCTCCTATGTAATCTATTTAAATATTATTGAGTAATGAGAATTGTGACTTCTGCTCCATGTTTTTCATTTGTTTAACATGGTATCAGAGTTTAGTCTACGTAAGATTCCTTGAGAGCAACAAATATCAAGAAGTCGAGGAGGGGAAGAAGCCAACTATGAAGAAGATGCTCCTGTCAAGAAAACAGTTACTGCATAACCAGTAAAGGAAAGCCAAGAAGCCAGGGCAAAACAAATTGTTGACGGATCCAGAGTGAAAGTTAGATTTTATGAAGCACGACTTGTCCTAGTCGTAGTGTGTCATTTGAAGCCACTCAACATGCATAGAGAAAGTGCTCTGACTCCATAGCTAAAGAAAATTGAAGGCGAATGGTGGAACCAAGTATAAAATCATTTTTCTGGTTCATCACACTCCGACAAAGAGAGAATGTGTGATGAATGCAACAAACTTACAAAACTGAATTTTTTTGGGTGAAGTCGCATGTGCATGTATCGAAAAGTGCAATGCCAAAGTCAACAACAAAACAACATGAAAAGTCAAGGCGACCTCATATGATGTATTCATAATATTCCAAGGAACGAAAAGACGAAGCATAGTCAAAAGCAACAACTATATCTACAGGTCGATTTGCTTGTTGAGCCACAGTTAGCTAGAACTCCACAAATGGGAAAATCCAAGAGACTAAGAAAGTCAAAGCAACAACAACAGATGTTTGATTCTTATTTGAAAGAGATGGCGGCCAAAAGGAAAAAGAACGCCTGCACATTGAAATGCATAAAATAATTTGTAGATGACAACATTTTATCCCTAATTTTAGATACAAAGACAGCTAAGGAGGTCTGGGATACCCTTGAAAGGAATTTTGGTGTAACAAGGAGTAATCTAGTTGAAGATGAAGAATTTGGTGAATCTTGTTGTGCTCATCCACAAGTGGATGATGATTGTGAAAAAAATGCAAAAGAAGCAGAGAAAGAGCACACAAATGCTCCTGAATCCCATTGTGCACATCCACAATTGGATGACGATTTGGTAAAGCCAACAACAATGCTTGTTGATAGTAATGAAGTTGTCATTGGAGCAACCAATGTTATGGTGAATCCAACAATTCAATTTGTTGATGTTAAGTTTGATGGAGACCAGTTGGCTAATGATGAATGGTCGTAGATGATGCAACAAAAACATCATATCGACATGATATTATTCAGTGAGAGAAGCATACTCAACTCTAAAAACCAACTGGAAGACAATTGGGTTGCAACAACACAAGTTAGTGAAGAAGTGGAAGCCACAGAGGCAGAGAAGGAAGCGCAAGAGAGGAAATCTATCATTGTAGAGTAGAAAGAACAAAACCGATGTAGTTTTGCAAATGTTTTTAATGTTGACTTTGATTTTGAATGTGCAGATGTTAGTAGCAACCAAAAAAAAGTAATAAATTTGGAAGAAGAATTAAGGTTCCTTGAAGCATGACTTGGAACACCATGTCTTGATAA
The DNA here is from genome assembly GCA_031772625.1 of Pinus tabuliformis. Lineage (NCBI taxonomy): Eukaryota > Viridiplantae > Streptophyta > Pinopsida > Pinales > Pinaceae > Pinus > Pinus tabuliformis. The sequence continues at coordinate 637,181,466 of CM062807.1, read as the reverse complement.
AGTCTGCATAGAAGTTGCAGAAATGAATGTTGAAGACAATAAGGATGATGAAAACATTAATGAAATTTGCATCCATTGGAGTCCTGAAGAGATAATTTTTTATTATATACTTATGATGCAGCGAAATATTGATTATGAAATGCACACAAAAGAAGATGGCATGTGGCAATAGTCCACATACAAGACTGTTTTTGAAGAAATCGAGGACATACATGGATAGCTTGGAACAATGGAAGAGCTGCATCAAAAAATCAAGAATCTGAAATTATAACCCACAACAAAAAGAAAAAAGTTAAAGCAATTCATAAGTTACAGGAATTGGAAAAAGAGAAAAAGAAAAGACAGTTGATGTCAACTTTTTTAAATTATAGGCCTAATTAAGACTCAGACCAATAGACATCTTAGTTTAAATTTTGATAATTGTAATTAAAAAAGAATGTTTGGAGAAATTAATTCTAACTACTTACTAAGTGTCATAATTATGCATCATAGTATCATAATCACTAACACCAGCAAGTAGAAATATTATTCCACGGATAATGATGTGATAAAACTTTTCACTTTCATTCCACGAATAAACAATAATATACTACCACTTTTGATTTAACATTAATCTTTTAAATTAAATCACGCGGAAAGAATCTACAGCATATGTTAAGAACAGTAAATATGTACCATCAAAATCACCTTTGACTTCCAGGTGTTTTACGGAGTAACATGATTTAATGTGAGTCTTTATTAATTCCAGCTTTTATTATTATTTAATTAAAGTAAAACACGCTCTTGCAAGAAATCTTATTCCACGGATAATGATGTAATAACACTTTTCTCTCCCGAAGAAATCTTATTCCACGGATAATGAATAAACAATAATTTACTTAAGATTTTCTAGAATGATTTAACATTAATCCCTTAAATTAAATCACACGGAAAGCATCTATAGAGGTATCTCTATGCCCAAAGAAGAAGAAGATAATGAACTTTTTATGCCCAACGGCTTTTCTCTTATACCTGGCATTTTTATTTTATAATTATAAAACCCTCGAGAAAAAGAAGATAATGAATTTTGTTATGCCCAAAGAAGATGGATTGGTGCCGCTTGTCTCTTATACCCATGATTTTTTCACAGGAACACAATAGTTTTTTTTCCGTAGGAAGTCAATAGTTCATATGAGCCGTGAATCTAGAGTCTAATCTTGGATTTTTCAGTTTTCCCTGAATTTACATTATTTTAATTGCTAATTGAGCTGTTACTTAAAATATTATACATAGCTTTTGATAAAAGACACATGGTAGAATAAAATAATAATTTTTATAGTTAAAAATAGGTTAAAAATTTTACAGTGTACACTTGTTTTTTTTTTTAAACTTTGGATTTCTCAGTTTTCTCTGAACTCACATTACTTTGATCACCAATTGAGTTGTCACCCAAAACATTATACACAGATTTTAATAAAAAAAACACATGATAGAATAAAATAATAAATCTCTACAGCTAAAAATGGGTTAATGCTACTCTTTAATATTAAGTTTTATTAGAAAATATGAAAAGAAAGGTAAATGGGTATATAAATTTAATGGGTGTAAAAAAATAAGTTAATGACCCAAGCCATAAAGATATCTGGCACTAGTCAATACCTGTTCTCTTATGGACTACCAGTTAGACAATTCAAAGATTCATAATTTTTTAATAACAGTGATGAGTTAACTTACATTAACACTACTACTAATGATCTCCACTAATTATTTGACAATAAATTATAATCAATTTTCTCACTATTTAAAAAAATCATATTTAAAATAATTTTTTCATAAATTAAATAATAATTGAAAATTTCGCATTGTTTTAAAACACTATAACTTTTTTAATATAAAATTAAGGTACAGTAAAAAAAATATTTAATTTAAAATTAAAACTATAAATTGTTAAACAAAAATATCATTCGATTTAAAAATAAAAAACTATAAATTATTTAAAAAGAAAAAAACATATCATTCAGCACAAAACATGTTAACTATTTTAAAAATACTATTAAAATAAAAATATAATTTTAACATTTATAATAAAAATATTAAATATATATTTTTTTAAATATTAATTATATTAAAATTATTTTGAATTTTGGAATAAAAAATAAAATTAATTTTAATTAACTAAAAATCCATACTTCTTTAGTTTAAGGTTATATATATATAATTAATTACTTTTTATTATTTTCAATAAAATATTTTATATTTATTAAAATTGTAATTTATTTTTCTAGAGGAATTTAGCAGTTTATTTGACACATATTTTCATATATTTACTACTCGAATTTATAATCCGTTTTTATCTCTATAAGTAAAATTGCAATTAGAAAAATTTGAACCTTAGATTTCTCAATTTACACAAATTTCAACCACCAATTAAACTGACTTTCAAACAAATTTTAACCATTTAAAAAAAACATATCTTTTATAAATTATAAAAAAATATATAACTTATTCTCTTCATTTAAATTACGATGAATTTTGAAAAACAGGTTTATAAATTATTAAAATAAATTTAACTTTAAATAATAAACAATGTTATCGGACATAAATTTTCATGTTTCTTATTTGATTAAAAGCCCCTTAAACCTAACAACGTAAATAACGAGTTTCCAACACCCAAAAGGGAAGGTTACATTCCTTCCCCTTCCCAGCACTTTGCGATGAAAGAGAGGAGCGTTAATTTATGCCAAGCTCAATTCCAAAGAGTCGAAAGTCGACACAATTTCTCAGGAATCAAAAAAGAAATGCACCTTACCCTTTTTAGCTTTCCAGGTTTCCTTGACCATAAAGAACAGGCCAGGCTAGCTTTGTTAGCGTACCCTAAACGAAAGAAATCATTTTAATCAGTCTTGGCATCGGGAATAGCTAAAGGAAAAGAAAAAGTTAAATACACAAACGCTTTGCGCTTTGCTTTTATACCATTGCCTTATTGTCGATGCAGGACAGTTAACGATTGCTCATTAACGATATTGTAGCCGAGATTGAGGAGGTGACGTGACTGCGTGCTTGATTCTGTGTAGCTGCATTGCAATCGGAGGAGCAAAGATGGAGGAAGTTATTGTTAAGGAGCTTGCAGACAAATTGTCATCTATGTTCACTGAAAAGCTTGTCAATGAGGTATGGTTAGTTACTAGATTCAAAGAAGATTTTGAATTCATTTGTGATGAGGTTAATTCCATCAAATGCCTGTTGATGGATGCGAGAGCAACCCGAAGCTCCAATTCTAGTTCAGTGACCAATTGGCTTAACAGACTTGAGGATTTTCTCACTGATGCTGTCGACATAGTGGAGGAATGCGAGCAGGGAAAGCTTATTTTCATCAACATAATTTTCCGCTATCGAATGGGCCGGAGCATTAGGAAACTGAAGGAAAGAATCACAAAGATACACACGGGTGCTAAATATCTCAAATATCTGACCTCCCTCAATGCTACTGTTGGTGTTCAAGCACTCAATGCATATATTGAATCTTCAGAAGAAGATAAAAGAAGAAAATCCTGTGCTCTTCTATCTCAATTTCAAGCGGTGGGATTAAAGGAAGATACTGAAAAGGTCAGTCGGTGGATATTGGAAAATGGATTCAAAGTGATTGCTATTGTGGGTATGGGAGGACAGGGCAAAACCCTTCTGGTGCAAGAGGTATTCAACAACCAAAAGGTCCGAGACAGTTTCGACCAATTTGTGTGGCTTTCAGTATCACCCAAACTTGACGTTGAAGAGCTGCTGCTGTCGACGTGCAGACAGATAAAAGTGTCCGAGGAAAAAGAAGGGGGTGTAAAGGGAATTCAGGACAGAATTAACAAATATTTTGAAGGAAAGAACAAACATCTAGAACCAAGACGTTGTTTATTTGTTTTAGATGACGTGTGGGACAAAAAGGCTTGGGAAAAGATGGGGTTGCAGTTTCCACCCGACAGCAAAACTAAGGTCGTTGTTACCACCCGTGATAACAAAATTGCGGAGGCTATGGCGCAGACTAGTTCAATTCATCATATGAAATTTTTGTCGGAGGATGACAGCTGGAGATTGTTCTGTATTCATTCTAATTTTACGTCCTCAGAGCAGCCAATGCCTTTGTTGACCAGCACCGCCCGCCGTATTGTACAGAAATGTTCTGGGCTGCCTTTGGCTATCAAAACAATAGGAGCCTCCATGGCAAGCGTTAGAAGGCTTCCTAATGAATGGGAATCGATCTTGGGTCGTCTAAATGAAGCAGAGAGTATCACCGAGGGTGTTATGCCCTCTCTCAGGTTAAGTTACGAGGCATTGCCTGATCCTCTCAAAGCTTGTTTTCTTTACTGTTGTTCCTTTCCTCCAAATAGTGAAATAAGATCTGAATACGTAGCACATCTCTGGATTGCCGAAGGACTTGTTTCTACTTCTGGCCATGAATCACGAGACGCTATCTATGAGGTAGCACGCTCTTATGTAGACCAACTTATTGGTCGATGTGTGATAGAGAGATCACAGGATGGTCGGGATAGGCGGGTAAAATCTTGTAAATTGCATGATTTATTGCATGAATTAGCCCTCGTCGAATCCCACAAGGAAACTAAAAGTTTCTTAAAGCCCGGACTCGAATTGAATGAACTACCCGTTGATGAGTGTCAGGGTATCCGTAGAATTTCCTTAATTAAAAATAATCTATCAACAATCAATGAGGCCGTCCCTTCATGTACAGGACTCCGCAGTCTATTCCTATGCGATAACATCAAACTGGAATCAATTCCTGAAAGTTTTTGTGATAAACTGAAATATTTGACTGTGTTAGATCTAAGTCAGACTTCCATCCAGTCATTGCCCACGTCTGTTGGGAACTTAAAACATTTGAAGTTCCTAAATTTATCCAAAACAAACATCAAAAAGCTGCCCAACAGCTTGGGTGGTCTGAAGCGTCTCCAATTTCTTGATGTTAGCTTTTGTCAACAGCTGTCTAGCATGCATTTGGGGGTTGAAGCCCACAGATATATAGTGTATCTCAATGTGAAGGGCTGCACAAATTTGAAGTCATTGCCCGCCGGAATATCTAAGCTCGTCCACTTAAGGACGTTGAAAGGCGCTCCAGTACTATTCAAAGGGGATCAATTAAAAGCAGTTGATGCGGCTTTGCAATGGACGGATCTTAAAGGATTGACCCGTCTGCAACACCTGTCACTTACATTAGATGCTCAATCATCATCACAGGGTGAACTCAAGGGGACACTTGTGGGCATGACAAAGATGCGGAGACTCTCCATCAAAAATATGAGTTCCTCCCACCTTCTCCACCTTCCAGAGGACATGGAATCAATGAAACGCCTTGAAATCATTCGTCTTCGCAAATGCGCAGTGCCAAAATGGGTGTTTCAACTTGAGAACCTCGTGTTTCTACTGTTAGAACTAGACGACAGCTCTAGCACAGAGTATGAAGGCTTACAAATTATTCCAAATCTGGAGATGCTACGCTTGTCACGTAACAATAAGTGCAGTCACTTTCCAAGGGGTTTTGGAGAACGTATGGCGTTTTCCAAACTCGAAACTCTCATCATAGAAGACTTTAGCTCTTTGGAAAGTTTCCCCTCGCTTGAGAATGGGGCAATGCCCATGTTGAAGCATTTGCGACTGAAGAACTGCAACCTGCTGAAACAAATGCCCGAAGCACTACAGCATATGACTAGTCTTGAAGAAATAGGGGTGGAGTGCTGCCCAGAATGGGAGGACGGCTTCTGGTTTGAAGGCGACGAGCGTGATCGTATTTGGAAAATTTTTCATGACCGCAGGATCAAATTGACAATAGATAATTTTGTAATATCCATTGAGAAGAATATGGAGAATGACAACAACCTCAAGTTAGCAAGAGACAAGTTTACAGCATCGATAAGGAGGACAGGATCAAGGCGGGGGTGGTTCCCTTTGGCATAGACTTGATTCAACGCAGAAGACAAAGGAACAGAGTCCGGGATCGGTGTTGCCACCACTTCAAATTTTCGGTACGTGCTAGATCGTGCCAGTCCAACACAACAGCAAAGATCTAACACCTTTTACCCTGTTCTTTGGCTCTATTTTTAATAACCAGGTTTAGGATCTCTTTGTCCTTCTTTCCTTTGCCCACTTACTCATCTCTGTGGCTCTCTTTCCCCATTATTGTGGGGGCTTTCCTATATCTTAGTGTTTGGTTAATTGTAGACATTAATTTAGATTCTGTGGACGTGATGTTGAATGATTTTGTTAACATTAACCCTCCTAGAACAGAAATCTTCAGTCTTCAGCATTTGCGGTTGTTTTCTTTCAGGTGGTGCTCAAAGCTACATGTTGTCAGTGCTTTAACCTGTAGCTAGTAACACATTTGACAAAGTGGTTGTTATGTGTGTAACAACTCTGATGTATTTTATATCTGTCATGGGTATTGTAACAGCTTTTTGATCTCTTATAGAATGGTATAATTATTACATATCGTGACAGCTTTGAGTATAGTTATTACATATGGTAACAACCTTTTGATTTCTCAAGCAAAAGTATAATTATTGTGATAGTTTTACTTCCATGATGATGAATAATAATTCCTGTTTAAATGTGTTATTTTTTTTTAAGAGTATTTGAATTTATAGAATCCAAGATATTTGAAGTTACATTTTATTTATATTTTTTTTATGTCTTAGTATTTGTATAGTATTTACACAATTGAAAGAATTTGAAGTTTTTAGTGTGTCTAATGTATGTATTTTTCATTCTAATCATTTCATCAATGAATAAAATGAAAGTAATAACTTCCTTGTATATCTAAATCAAATGTTTAAACTTTACTTAAATTATCTTTTATTAAATGATCAGCAAAAATTTATTGTGCATCTTATTTATCTCCACCTATGTGGGATTAAAAAAATGAAATCAAAAAATTAGTGTGAAACAAGCCTTTGAAACTATTAAATTTTTATAAGGGAAATTCATATCTATACATTAATAAAATAATGTTATAAATAAATAAGTAAGGTGTTATCTTAAAGTAGGGAAACTATCTTAAACACACATTTGTTGGTCAAGAGAATATCTCAACTACACACAAATTTGAAAAACAAAATAAGAACAAACTCCTCTAAATAAAAATAATGCCTCCAACTAAAACTGCCAAAAATAATGCCTCCAACTAAAACTGCCATAAAAAAAAACAAGTAAAAAACAAAATTGGAATAATTGCGCCCAATAGTGCTACAGCTGCACCCTCCATCTCATCCTAACAATTTCAGGGTACAATGAATTAGTTCAGCGGTTACTGTAATTCGTCTTGATTTGAAACAATAAACTAAAAAGAATTCCCTCGAGCACAGAGCGAACAGCCAGAGTAAGAGCAATGCCTGGAATGCAATTCAGAAAAGGCAGAGCATGGTGTTTAAATAAGACGGAAGATGATGCAAGGAAAGGAAGGCAGCCACCATGTGAAGAAAGTGAAGTACCGTGGAAGAAAAAGGCTGTAACCTACGCGGACTTCCATGTTTAGTTGAATTTGACGGTCAGGTCTGTCGGCAAAGTGAGCATGTGGAATGATTTAATTTGGCTCGTGTATTACTATGAATATTGTATAGCTTTTCCAGTTATTGTTTTATCAGATGTGTAACTTGACCTGTGGAGTGACAAAATTATATAGTATGTAAGTATTTCCAAAGTTTTACAATTACTTGTTATTAGCGGATTGACTCCAGAGGCGTTGGGGTTAAGTTAATTTTGCAATTACTGGTTAACTTCAACTTCATTTTATAATTACTTGTTAACATATATTGTCCAGGTTGTTTTTTTTTTTTTTTTATTAATTATGTATTTAGGTTTTTGGCAAAATTTGTGATTAAAATTTGGTGAAAAAAATTGTGATCAAATATTATTTAAATTGGTTTTTTACTATACATATAAATTTAAAATTTTGAAAAAATATTTAAATTGATAAAAAATTCATCCATAAAACTTGTGATTTCAATATAAACACAAAAATTTTAAATAAATTAAATCAAAAAACTTTTAAAAAAACTTCACTTACAAACAATGCCATTTATTTGTCAATATGCTCATCTTGATTTTAGAATTACACCTGAAGCAACATATCTTGGTGGCTTTTAAACGTGTATCTCATAGCTACTACTAAATCTAGGTTACCAAATATTAGCGAATGATGGAGCGTATGTTTACCACTCGTTGTTGGCTAAATATAGAGTATGTTTTAAGATCTACCTTTTTCGGCCATAGTGTCACGGAACCTATGATTTTAGCTTCAAACTTCAACTTTTTCTACACACTAGTAGAATTCCACCTTCTTTGTCTTGGTTGATTCTTTTGTATATGGTATAATTTTTTAGAGAATATTGATTCATCATGTAGATCACTTTGGTTTCCCCACTTACTCCATGCATAAACATAGTCCCTTCTGTCATTTCTCGGATGAACACAAACATAAGACTAGCAATATTGCAATGGTTTGAATCAGGAAATGGTAGTATAGTTTGCGAGCTTTAGATTTTCAGAGTATATTTTTTCATCTCTGGTGTTGCTCCACTGCTAGCAAGCCTGGACAATACCCCGACAAGGTCACTACAAGAACACAAACATTCCTCTGCTGCTAGTGAGCCTAGACAACATGTCGACATATTTGTTTGCTTCACCTCCCTACACTAGAAGCTTTTCTCTTGTTTTCCCCTTCATTTATGTATTTTGTATAGGAATGTGCATAGGCGCTTATTCATTTAATGGGAAGAAGAGGAATCCACACATATTGAGAGAAAAAGAGGTTGTTCCTTCAAAGAAGCATATGTAAAACCTTTGATTTTGGTTTACTCATTTACATTTTTCCCTTGTCCTTCTCTACTTGATTGGATAAGCATGGAAAACACCAAAACATAAAGAATTGAGTGAAGGTGTAAGTTTTCTAGAATAGACACGGTATCATGGCTCAACATAAATCTGTCCTTACACAAGGACCATATTTTCCGTCAGAACATCATTGACCAAAAGGTGTAACCAAAATCAAGAAAAAGGACTTGAGGCTAGCCCAATGTTGTAGTGTCACGAGACTCTTTTTAATTTGGCCACATGAAATGAAGCCAAAGAGCACATTTACACACAACACTTATTTAAAAAAATGAAAGGAAACAAGAACAAAACACTAACAACAAACAACAAAAGAACAGACTGAGTAGGGCATAACCCTACACTATCATTGAAAATATTGCTTTGTCATGGCCATTAACAAGAAGAGAGTCAATCTTCTCGTCTAAATATTGGAGATGATATGTATGATGGCCAATATTATCATGCACGGTATACGATTTGATCCAAAGGGATTGAAACTTAGTATATTTACCTTTGTCTTTGTGGGATTTATCCCACTTCAAGGCTAGGTCACCCACACTCAATTCATTTTCCCTTGCAGGCTTCTTATCGAACCATCCTCTTGATACAACTATGATGGAGGGAAAAATATTTTTTATCTTTCTTTCTTTCTTCCTGTAGCTTAAGAAGAGGGTGTATCTTACTCTAAACCAATATGCATGGTTTACCCTGAGATTCTTTTGAAAGTTGAAGGGAAGGAAACTAGATGTTAGAGGGCAGGATGGCTTATTTTCCATACATTGGGAAATAAGGAGACACATTCATAGAAGGTTTAGGTGTGACTCGGTCAACCCATAGGGCATTCACCAAAGAAGAATTCCAGTTCCTTTATTTATAGAAACCAATCCTTTTGATAATTCAGACCATTTCCCTGTAGGTAGTAATTAGCAGAATGCTTCAATACAATTCCATTTTCCAATGAAAAAACATATAATTTTAATGATGGGAAATATTTTTCATTTTAAAAAACAAGTGAAGTTGGAAAACCAAACCTAGTAATGATATTCTGCTTGAGGAAGTTGATAACTTCCTGATCATTCACTTGCTTGAGTGGAACCACTTTTGTCCACCACATGAAGTAATTTGTGGTAGTAATAACGTAGTGGTGTTGCTTCAATGAGTGTGGAAAGATATTACTGATAATATCCAAGCCCCATTATTGAAATGGTTCTTCCACAACGGTAGGCTACAATGGGGCAACAAACTTCTTTTCTCGGTCGGCACATTTATGATAGACAGACACTTGCTAACATATGCATGAGCATCTTTTAAAAGTGTGGGCCAATAAAAATTAGCCTACATAACTTTTTGCACTATAGTGTCACCTACGAAGTGTCCTCAGGCCAGTCCATCGTGGAGGTCAAGCAACACCTTTTCTGAATTTGACGCTTCTAAGCATCTTAGCAAAACTCTCTTATGGTGCTTTCTAAAAGGCACCACATGTAGCAACTAGTAAGATAAAGCTTTCAATCCGACTTCCTTCTTCTGTTGTATGAATAGATTAGAGAGAAGAGTACAATGTTCAAGATATTGTCGCAGTCTGCATACTAAGAGGTTGGACTATTAGTGAGGGAATCTTCTTCCACATTATACATCTCAATCTCCTATTCCCATCCATATGAATCATCTTTAGATTTATTTATTGCTTCTTCTACTCACTGGCATAGACCATGACCCTTTATTGTGTGAATAAGTTTTAATTTGAGATCGTATTTCTGTAAACCAGTCATCCAGCTCGCTCTTCTTTCACCTAGCTCTTGTTGAACAAACAACAATCTGATAGTTGGGTGTGGGACAAAGATAATATAATGATTCTTCAAAAGATAGGGTCATCAATGCATCACCGCCTTGTAGACCGCATAAGTTTATTTATCAATGGCGGGATAGTTAAGCTGAGGTCCTTGCAAGTTGGAGCTAATGAAGTTGTTAGCAGTATAATAAATTCATCAATCAATGGGTCTCCCTGATGTGAAGTCCCAATTAGACCTCACACCATCTGGAATAGGAGCTCCATTCAGAGTATCAGCCGAGTTTCCATGTGCTCTTATAGATTTTCCTTGGCTCTAACTGTTAGCAAGAGAGAAGAACGCATGTGTGCCTTCGAAAAGCAGGAAGATGTGCCTGGTGAGTGTTTAGTTGTGGGTGTGTCAAAGTTCTCCTAATGCGGAAGGAAAGAGTAAAGTGAGCCTCTAAGAGAGAGGTAATAGTAACCCCCTATTAGAGACACGTGCAACCAAGAAGGATATGTCTAACATCCAGCAGAATTGTCCACAAAATATGCGATGGTCATTATAACCAATCAATGAGAAAGATCAGTCTAGTATCCTGCAGAATAGTCCACAATCATGGCACACTGATAACAACCATTACATCACATTCTCGATAAGATAAGTACTTAAATAGTTGAAATAGTTCAACTACTTTAGCACATATGAAAGTAAACATGAAATACAAACATCTGCAAAATAGTCTTACAAATATTCATAATCCATACATGAAGCATGTGGCAGTCATGAAGGCTTATGTTATTAATTAAAGTCCCAAGACACATGTATATAATGAACATCACTAGCTCCAATAGTGGAGCGTTGGAGCCACTCCTTGCTCCTCAAAAGAACTAGTTTTTCTCTCTAATGCCTTGTGGGAGGATTCAAGGTGAAAAGTCATTTACTCATACAATGCGGGTGTATATATAACCAATAGTTGATGCTTCACCTTCCTTGTGACTCTTTGACTACCCTCATGACTGTTTGACTTCCTTTAACTTTTCAGCTTTACATGACTCTTCATATTCTGAATGTGTCCTTTGGACTTCCACTTTACAATACATTTTGAATAGGTAATTACATAATCCACAATAATGATGTGGCATATGTTGATTTCTTATAGGACATGACATGACATTGATGACATGGACTGCATGACGATGTGACAGTGCCAAGTTGTCCTTCTTGATGCTTCTTTCTTTATGTCTTTTTGAAAAGATGGTACATGTTTTTCTTCTTCCTTTTGCTTACAACTTGAAGATGAGGAGTCTTCCATGTGATCTCGATCTTCATCTTCTGTTATATTCCAGCATTCCTTCATCTTCTTTCCTGATGATCATATTATCTCTTCAGCTCTATATGTGTCATCTAGCATGTCCTCCTTCTCCATACCCTTCTTCATCATCTTCATCTTATGTTATATTCCAACATTCCTTCGTCTTATTACCTGATGATCATATTATCTCTTCCGCTCTATATGTGTCATCTAGCATATCCTCCTCCACACCCTTCTTCATCATCTTGCCATAGCATGATAGAGTACCTATATCTGCAATCCACTCATGACAATATTACATTAGTCATATAAACCCCTTGTCTAAGATGGTGCATATTGATCCACTGACTGAGCCGGAACTGCATGAAAAGTTGGGAAAGAGGCTTAGTAACTATTCAATTCCACAAATCAGGAAGTGAGGGGTGAAGCGTGAGCCTTGAGGCTACACAATGTGTAGTTCAGGTTGGACTGAAGAAGAAAATTGCGCAATCTGGGAGCTCAGTGTGATAGGTTGAGGGGATGGGTTCTGGATCAACCTATTGTATAGTCAAGGAGGAAAATGGAGCCCATGAGTTTATGAAATTATGTAGTTTAAGAGCTTAGGATGAGGTTTGAGCCTTGATACCACACAATGAGTAGTATCGACTTAGCGGGAGAGATAAATTGGGCAGTTTTGGGAGTCACTGAGCCAGGATGAAGGGATTTTGCATTGTTTCATCCAACTGCACAATTACAGGAGGAAAAGAAATCATGGTGATTGCATATTTGTGTAGTTCAGGAGTTGGGGGTTTGAGATTGAGCTCAGTGATTGTGCGGTGCACAGTTGGGGCCAGGTTGGAGGGCTTGATTGTGCAATTATGGGAGCCAAAGGTCAAGCTTGAGCACTTGAACTATGCAGTACACTATCCTATGAAGCAGGAACTACAAATTGTGTAGTGTCAAGGGATAAGGGTGCATATTGAGGGTTGGAACTGCGTAGTGCGTAGTTGAGGAAGGCCAGATGAGGCTAGGTTGCTTGGGAAATTTCCAAAAATTGGCTAAGTGTGGGATTAAAGGCACTGATGTGAACAATCATATGAATTGAATTTGACAACACACTTAAAAAATACGACAACACAACAACATAGATCATTTGGAACATGTTAAAAACATATTTCCCTCGATAGGACAACTTTGCAATGATTTTACGACAAGTGTGACACTAAAGGAACACTTTGCGACGACCGTGACGACACTTGTGAAACAATGATTAAAACTTTGGGAATGAGTGAAACTAATGTTTACATGGTTATACCAACTCATTCACACAAAGATAACCCCTTAAAACCACCAAAACAAGCATACATACATTGTGTGACAGCTAACATGCAAAAAGATGACAATCTCTAAAGTGCAAACAACTATTGCAATATATGAACGATAATACAAGTAACTCATGCTAAAGAAAAGATAACATGAAAATGAAACTAAGTAAAGTGAAAACGACAACCAAAAACATGAAAATGACACCTGCAAGAATAAAGGTGCATGGAATCGAGAATTTTCAAAACTCACTGATATGGAATGATAAACAGAGCTAGAATGAGAGAAACTGTCATTATTAGTGTGCACTGGTTGTTGACATGGATTGGACATCGCACAGGCACAATCTTGATAGAATGTGTTATTCTTGTCCAATCTTGCGTAAAATAATGTGCTCATGCACTTGTTATGCACTGAGCATGTGTGAGCAAGTGACTTTGACATTTCCAATCCAAGCAAGGAGCTCAAAAAGAATTAGCTGACCAAGAAGTGACTACCGAATGACGAATCACAAGATCCATAGTAGGCTCCAAAATTCGAGTGTATGCAAAATTTTGGAGGGTGTTTGTCATAGCGACAACACTTGGTGACACACTAGTAAAACTTCAGCTTCTCTGCCTTGGTCAATTATTTCATGCAAAGTCTAGTTCTTAAGGAAGTATTGATTCATTGTTCATATTACCATGGCTTATCCTCTTACCCCATGCATAAATATAGTCCCCTTCATTCCTTTACTTGGTTAAACACAAACATAATACCAACGATCATACAATCTTTCGAATCGAGATAGGGTAATGAAGTTTCTGAGCATTTTATTTTCAGAGTATACTTTTTCATCTCTGGTGTTTCTCTGGTACCAGTAGGCCTGGAAAATACCCCAGTGGAGTCACTTCAAGAACACTAATATTGCTTCGCTGCCAGTGAGATTGGACAGTTTCCCGACAGAGTTTCTTGCTTCACCTCTCTACATAGGAATCCTTTCTCTTGTTTCACCTTTATTTATTTATTTATATAGTACTGTGTATCGACACTTATTTATCTTATGGGAGGAAGAGGAATCCTAAATTATTGAGAGCAGGAGAGGTTGTCCCTTCAGAGAATCATATATAACACCTATGATATTGGTTTGCTAGTTTAGACTTTCCCTTGTCCTTCTCTATTTGATTGGATCGGCCTACAAACAATGAAACATAAAGACCTAAGTGTAGGAGTTTCCAAAATAGACATGGAGATCATGGTTTGACACAAGTATTTCTTAATGCACTGTTTGTATTTTCCGTCAAAACCTTATCGACCAAAATATGTACCAAGACAAGGAAGAAAGATAGAGAGTTGTTGGGTGTGGAGCCTGATTATCTTCTTTATTTAGAGGTATCACCGCATTGGACCCCAGTTCGTAATGTGGCGGCAATGCCACCCGTAATATTTGTGCTACAAGGGGGGTCCAGGGGAGGCGACGATGATTATTTGAAGCCCCCCCCCGGTAGGGGATCAAGGGTAACGCCCCCAAAGCTAAAAATAAATGTAAAATTTCCTGGTAAAATGTTGTAATTTTGTAGTCAATCTTGGCCGTCCATTAGGCAGAGATTTGACAATAGAAGTTATGTTTAATTTAGGGTTTTTTGCCCTAGAAGGAAACCCCTCGCTATATATGAGGGAATTGTATTGCGTCTATGTATATCTATATTCTGAGCAAGAAAGAGAGAGGAGATTGTGTGAGAGCGAAGAGTGAATTACAATAGATCTGCTGTAGGTTGTATCTCTTCATTTTGCTGGATAATATAAAAGGAAGGACTAGCTGTTTCTCTGTGGACGTAGCCCAAATTTGGTGAACCACGTATATCTATTCCAGATCTGAAGAAAAATCTAATTTCAACAGGGTAGTTGGGAAGTGAAGGTTGTGTAACTACTTTTACAGATAAAACTTGGAAGGTCATTAAAGGAGCCCTAGTAATGGCAAAAGGAGAAAAGGTTGGTACATTGTATTTATGTAATGGTATTTCTAATTATGTTAATTCTTTAACCTCTACAGGAAAAGATACGACATTGTGGCATCATAGGCTCGGGCACATGAATAAGAAGGGGATGCAAATTCTTCACTCAAAAATTTGTTGCTAGGTTTGAAGCATGCTAATTTAAAATTCTTTGAGAATTGTGTTTATGGAAAACATAAGAGAGTCAGATTCCTCAGAGTTGGGAAAGAAAAGGAGTGAAAAAATAGATCTTGTGCATATAGATGTATGGGGACCTACTTAGGTATCATCTCTCGGTGGCTCTCGTTATTATGTTACTTATATTGATGATGCAACCAGAAAAACCTGGATTTATTGTATTTGAAATAAATATGATGTATTTGATACTTTCAAGAAATGGAAAGCTTTGGTTGAAAACGAGACAGGGAAAAGGTTGAAATGTCTCAGATCAGACAATGGAGGTGAATATTGCAGCAAAGAATTTGATAGGTATTGTTCAGAGAATGGAATTCGTAGAGAGAAGACAGTTCCAGGAACACCACAGGAAAATGGTGTGTCAGAAAGGATGAACATGACAATAATGGAGCGTGCAAGGTGCATGAGATTTCATGTAGGATTACCTTTACATTTTTGGGCAGATGTTGTAGATACTATTGTTTATCTAATAAACAGAGGGCCTTCAAGTTCCTTAGATAGTGGTATTCCAGAGGAGGCATGGACAGGTAAAAAGGTAAACTGCTCATTTTTAAAAACTTTTGGTTGTGAAGCCTTTGTCCACATTAATAAATAAAATAGAACAAAGCTTGAGGAAAAATCAAATAAATGTACCTTTATTGGACATGGTGTTAATGATTTTGGTTATCACTTTTATGATTATGAAAAACACAAAATCATTAGGAGCATAGATGTCATATTCATAAAAAAGTTTTGTGTAAGGATCGGCTACACAAAAAGAAACAGGAAAAGGAAAACAGAGAATACACAGTGCTTGATGAGATCACAGAAAACGTGATGGTGCCTGAAAAACATAATGATCAATAACCAGAACAACAACAACAAGCACCTCAAACACTTGAAAGTGGTGTTAGAAGATCTACCAGGATAATTAGACCCCGTGAACGATACTCTCCTTCATTATATTATGTATTGTTGACTGATTTTGGTGAAACAGAATGTTATGAAGAAGTAGTGTAGGTAGAAGCCAAGAAGAAGTGGGAGCAAGGCATGAAAGAAGAGATGGACTCCTTAGTACATAACTAGACTTGGGAATTAGTCAGGTTGCATGTAGGTAAAACAACATTGTATAATAAATGGGTTTACAGGTTGAAGGAAGAAGATGGAGGTAGAAAAAGGTATAAAGCTAGACTTGTGGTGAAGGGGTTTGCACAGAAAAATGGTATATGCTTTGATGAGATATTTTCTCCTGTTATTAAAATTACTTCAATCATAACTATTTTAAGTCTGGTAGCAGCTGAAGGTTTGCATCTTGAGCAGCTAGATGTAAAGACAACCTTTCTCCATGGAGATTTGGAGGAAGAGATATATATGCAGCATCCACAAGGATATGAGGTAAAATGGAAGGAGAAACTAGTGTGCAGGTTGAAGAAGAGCTTGTATGGCTTAAAATAGGCTCTAAGGCAGTGGTATCTAAAATCTGATAGGTTTATGTCTGAACAAGGTTATGCTAGATGTCACTCTGATCATTGTGTTTATTTCAAAAGGAAAAATGATGATAGTTATATTATATTGTTATTGTATGTAGATGACATGCTTGTTGTAGGTTCTAATATGCAGGAAATAAATGTGCTCAAAAGAAAACTAGCGAACTCATTTGCAATGAAGGATTTGGGTGCTGCAAAACAAATCCTTGGTATGAGAATAACTAGAGACAGGAATAATTGAAAATTAACATTGTCTCAAAGTGAGTACATAGAAAATGCATTGAAAAGATTTAATATGCAGAATGCAAAACTAGTTAGTATACCTTTGGCTAGCCATTTCAAACTAATTGAAAAGATTTAATACACAGAATGCAAAACCAGTTAGTATACCTTTGGCTAGCCATTTCAAACTAAGTAAGGAGGTATGTCCCAAGACTCAGGAAGAAATGGCTTATATGTTTAAAGCTCCATATGCATAAGCAATTGGAAGCTTAATGTATTCAATGGTCTGCACAAGGCTTGATATTGCACATGTAGTGGTAGTTGTAAGCAGGTACATGAACAATCCAGGAAAAGAACATTGGATGGTGGTGAAGTGGATTCTCAGGTATTTGAGAGGTACCACAAATCAAGCATTATGCTTTGGTGGTTCAAACATTGCTCTACAAGGATATGTTGATGTAGATATGGCGGGTGATAGAGATAACAGGAGCACAATAGGGTATGTGTTTACTGTAGGTGGAACATCTGTCAGTTGGGTTTCAAAACTACAAAGTGTTGTTGCACTCTCAACAATGGAAGCAGAGTATGTTGCTGCTATAGGGGCTAGTAAAGAAATGATTTGGTTACAAAGGTTTCTGGATGAATTGGGTAAGAAGAAGGAGTTGGGCAGGTTATACAGTGATAGCCAGAGTGCCATCTTGCAGAGAACTCTGCATTTCATTCCAAGACAAAGCATATGCAACTCAAGTATCATTTCATGTGGTTAGTGTTGGAAGATGGACAGTTGAAGCTGGAAAAGATACACACTAGCCAGAATCCTGCAGATATGTTAACAAAAGTTGTAACGAGGGACAAACTGAGATTTTGTTCCATTTCAATCGGTCTTCAAGTATGATGATGAAGATGAGAAAAAACCAGGTCCAAAGTGGAGTCATTTTCTAGCAAATGAAGCAGCGATGGAGTTTCTATAATTAGTCTCCAAGTGGGAGATTGTTGGGTGTGGAGCCTGGTTATCTTCTTTATTAAGAGGTATCACCACATTGGACCCAAGTTTGTAATGTTGCAGCAATGCCGCCCGTAATATTTGCATTGCAAGGGGGGTCCAGGGGTGGCGACGACGATTATTTGGATCCCCCCTGGTAGGGGATTGGGGGTAGCACCCCCAAAGCTAAAAATACTTGTAAAATTGTCTCGTAAAATGTTATAATTCCATAGTCAATTTGGGTCGTTCATTAGGCAGATATCTGACAGTAGAAGTTATGTTTAATTAGGGTTTTTTTCCCTAGAAGGCAACCCCTCTCTATATATGAGGTAATTGTATTGAGTCTATGTATATTTGTATTCTAAGCGAGAAAGAGAGAGGAGATTGTGTGAGAGAAAAGAGGGAATTACAGTGGATCTGTTGTAGGTTGTATCTCTTCATTTTGTTGGATAATAGAAAAGGAAGGATTGGTCGTTTCTTTGTGGACGTAGCCCAAATTGGGTGAACCACGTATATCTGTGTATCTCTTGTTTTATTTGTTTTCTGTGTTTATATTTCTGCAATATATTTTATGTGTTCCATTGCTATGTAATATATAATTTACTAAGAAGAGTTAACCAAATGTTGTAGTGTTGGATAATAGAAAAGGAAGGATTGGTTGTTTCTTCGTGGACGTAGCCCAAATTGGGTGAACCACGTATATCTGTGTATCTCTTGTTTTATTTTTTTTCTGTGTTTATATTTCTACAATATATTTTATGTGTTCCATTGCTATGTAATATATAATTTACTAAGAAGAGTTAACCAAATGTTGTAGTGTTGGATAATAGAAAAGGAAGGATTGGTTGTTTCTTCGTGGACGTAGCCCAAATTGGGTGAACCACGTATATCTGTGTATCTCTTGTTTTATTTTTTTTCTGTGTTTATATTTCTGCAATATATTTTATGTGTTCCATTGCTATGTAATATATAATTTACTAAGAAGAGTTAACCAAATGTTGTAGTGTTACAAAGCCCTTTTCTATTTTTCCAAATTCCCTTTGAGCCAATAGAGCATCTCCATGCATGGTCTCACAAAACAAAAGAAAAGAGAACACACAACAAGGAAACAAACCAGTTGACAAGACAAAAAATGGCTAAAGAAAAACATGAGGTGAAAAAGAAACTAGAAAATGAAAGAAAAACTACAAGAAACGAATGCGGGATTGGCATGTAGGTAAACTAAAATGAAACTAGACCTACTCCTAACCTATCAAGCTAGAAGGTTGGGATCATGTATAATGGAATTCCCAGCATAGCCACCATAATTTTTCCCCACTTGTAGTCACAAAGATGCAACCGATTAAAACAAATATAAAAAAATGTGCAATAGAAAAGATAAGAACTTGAATAGATTGCACAAAAATTTTAAGTTCTTTCCTCTCAGCAGAAAGATAGGCCATAGCCACCACTTCTAACTAGTTTATATTCTTACCTTTTTATGAGAAACATCATTCAACAAATCTCTGAAGCTTCCCATCAATGTGTCTCCATTTGCACCGAACTCCTTAGTAAGTGTGATGAAAGATCGAAACTTGTTATTTGTGATAAAATTCATGATAATCCTCTTGAAAACCCTAAAATATTTGAAAATATGAATTTTCAATTAGAGGAACGGGATTACGATGAGAATCTTGTGAGGGAAAATAGATCTGATCATATTCAACAATTTTTTCAAGGCAGTGAGGACCTCACATAACCAACAGCAAAGGCTGAAGTGCCTCAAATACTTGACCAATACAAGATCAATGTGATGTTAAACCATAAATATTGAAGGGTGTAAAACAACTGTCATTGAATGTGATGATGGAAAAATAGTAAGTTGAATGAAAATCATTAGAGACATAATCATGATCCAATGGGCTGGTTAAAGCATCAGATTCCTAGTTTGTGATTAACAATGTTAAATCGATTTGAACAGCTATGTGAATGCTCCAAACAATCAAACCGAATTCCTCGTAGGTCGAATGTGACAAACAATTTTCTTGGAATTGGTGATGAAATGTACAAGAATTGTAATCATCGAAAGAATTTAAAAGGGATGTCAGCACAGAAAACACATGAGATCAGTCAGGACATAGTGAGCAGAGAATGATTTGACTCGCGGGATAACTTGTGCACTCATTATCACTCAAGAGGATTTCTGGTGCGAAGAAGGGAAAAATTTGCAATACCACATTCACAAGGAAAACCAAGGGCTAATTACTAAGAAATGAAGCTAATATTCATGATCCCTTCATCCAAAGATGGTCTTTGGAATGATCAACTTCACAATTCCATGAATTTATGAGAGATACACATTCCAAACCCGAGTTTGATGTGAGATATTTGGATGAAGATGAATGAACTAAAAAAGATTCCTAAATCTGGTCAGAAGAAAAATCGTAAAAATTGAAAGATTACATTTGGAATACCAAACATTTTTCAAAAGGAAATTTTCGTCAAGTGAAAGTGAAACCATGCAAAGAGAAGTATTGTGTGAGACAAATCATGTCTAACTTAGTCTGGGGTGCTTAGCACATAACCATTAATGGAAGTTGAAGTGCCTCGATTCCCTGGCAAGTACCAAAAATTTATAGGATTGTAAATTCACATTTTGAATATTGAACTAGATTATGCATGGTTTGAGGATATATGTTAACGCTGGTTTCAATAAGACCACTTCTCACTATATGGCATCCATCTCTATCAATGATTTGACTGGATCTTTCAAATTCAAAAACTAGATCACTCAAGTTGAATGATTCTTCTAAGCGTAACTTCTAAGATGAATGAATGGGGGAAATTTGGTGAGAAAGCTTATTTGAAGAGTTGACTTCATGCAAGAGAAGAGATGTTGAGGGATGGGAAGAATTCTCAATGATTAGGTTGTTTTCGTTTTCATCATGGATAATCTCACCACCTTGTGCTAGTTGAGAATTTAACTCATCAGATGAAGGACTTGAAGAGCATGGGGTAACTTTGTCGCAAGTAGATGCATGGAAAATGGTAGCGAACAAGGTATTGTGAGATGAAGGGGAGGTTTTGATAAGAACATATTCTTTGATTGAATCAAATTTTGGATCTAAATTAAAATGTTCATGAGAAACCAAAATATCAGTTGATACACCTAGGCATTCATGATCGCATACATCAACAAAGTCATCATCACTGCAATGATTTTTTTCCCAAGGCTACGGATTGATTGAAAGAATTTATTGAATTTGATTCACTACTAAGATTAGCAAATTAAAAATCATCCAAGAATGTAAGTGCATCATCTTCACATGGAGGATTTTCAAAAGGAGAAGAAATATTGAAAGCATCTTCACCTTCCTATTCCTCTACTTGTGTAATGTGAATTCCTTGTATTTGATCACAATTTGAACCAACAACTCGAAAATTGAGAGTGTGTAGGAGTAGGTTGATCTAGTGGATCACAATACAAATAGTCATGGCATATAGATGATAGAGGATAATAGAAATCTAGATTAAATAAGAGACTAGAGTTATGAATAGTAACATCATCTTGCGGAATGGAGTTAGTCTTCACCATGGGATTCATGAGAC
Organism: Pinus tabuliformis; assembly: GCA_031772625.1. Lineage (NCBI taxonomy): Eukaryota > Viridiplantae > Streptophyta > Pinopsida > Pinales > Pinaceae > Pinus > Pinus tabuliformis. The sequence continues at coordinate 637,159,813 of CM062807.1, read as the reverse complement.
ATTCTAGCATTTTTTCCATTGATCTGGTTCATGACAAGTGGAAGAAGAATGAGAAGATTGATTAGGAAATTGATTTGCATACTTCCCAACTTTACTATGATCACATGGAGGCACCCTCATTGGAATTGGAATAGGAGGAGGACAAATAATGAAAGGAGCAATAAATTCCTCCTCTGAAATTAGAGGTGTCTCGTGATTCACAAGAGTTGGGGAAGTAGAAAAATCAGGGGTTTTTGGTTCATCATGTGAAGATACATGAACCAAATGATGAAAATTTTGTTTAAGGAAATCCCATTATGCATCTTCTTCAATAAATTCATAACAAAGGTGAAGGAATCGATTAGAGAAATCCTCAACTGATTCATCAAGATTCATTCTTAACTAATTGATTCTTGTACAAACATCTCAGTGTTAGAAAAATATATATTACAGAGCAATGGAACACGTAAAATATATTGTAGAAATATAAACACAGAAAACACATAAAACAAAAGAGACATAGATATACATGGTTGACCCAATTTGGGCTACGTCCATGAAGAAACAACCAATCCTTCCTTTTATATTATCTAGCAAACTAAAGAGATACGACCTACAGCAGATCCGTTGTAATTCCCTCTTCTCTCTCACACAATCTAATCTCTCTTTCTCACTCAGAATACAGATCTACATAGACACAATACAATTCCTTCATATATAGTGATGGGTTGCCTTCTAGGGAAAAAAACCCTAAATTAAACATAACTTCTACCATCAGATTGACTATGAAATTGCTTAATGAACGGCCCCGATTGACTACGAAATTACAACATTTTACAAGGAAAATTTACATCTATTTTTAGCTTCGGGGGCGATGCCCCCAATCCCCCGCCAGGGGGGTCCCAAAGATCGCGGTCGGCCCCCCTTAGACCTCCCTTGTAGTGTACATTATACGGACGGCATTGCCACCACATTACCAATTGGGGTCCAATGTGGCGATACCTCTAAATAAAGAAGATAATCAGGATCCTCACCCAACAATCTCCCACTTGGAAACTGATTATAGCAACTCCATCGTTGCTTCATTTGCTGGAAAATGACTCCACTTTGGACCTGGCTATTTCTCATCTTCTTCATCATACTTGAAGACCAATTGAAACTAAGTATACTCTCAATTTCTCCCTGGTTACAATTTTTGTTGACATATCTATAGGATTCTAGCTAGTGTGTATCTTTTCCAGCTTCAACTGTCCATCTTCCAATGCTGACCGTGTGAAATGGTACTTGAGTTGTATATGTTTAGTCCTGGAATGAAATGCAGAGTTCTTTGCAAGATGTATGACACTCTAGCTGTCACTGTATAACCTGCGCAACTCCTGCTTCTTACCCAATTCATCCAGAAACCTTTGTAACCAAATCATTTCTTTACTGGCCTCTGTAGCAGTAACATACTCTGCTTCCATCGTTGAGAGTGCAACAACACTTTGCAGTTTTGAGACCCAACTGGCAGTTGTTCCACCTACAGTAAACATATTCCCTATGGTGATCCTCCTATTATCTCCATCACCCGCCATATCTGCGTCAACATATCCTTGTAGAGAAATGTTTGAACCACCAAAGCATAATGCTTGATTTGTGGTACCTCTCAAATACATGAGAATCCACTTCAATTCCATCCAATGTTCTTTTCCTGTATTGTTCATGTACCTGCTACAACTCCCACTGTATGTGCAATATCAGGCCTTGTGCAGACCATTTCATACATTAAGCTTCCAATTGCTGATGCATATGGAACTTTAGACATATAAGCCATTTCTTCCTGAGTTTTGGGACACACCTCCTTACTTAGTTTTAAATGGCTAGTCAAAGGTTTACTAACTGGTTTTTCAATCTTCATATTAAATCTTTTCAACACATTTTCTATGTACTTGCTCTAAGACAATGTTAATTTTCGATTCTTCCTATCTCTAGTTATTCTCATACCAAAGATTTGTTTTGTAACACCCAAATTCTTCATTGCGAATGAGTTTTCCAATTTTATTTTGAGCACATTTATTTCCTGCATGTTAGAACCTGCAACAAGCATGCCATCTACATACAATAACAATATAATATAGTTGCCATCATTTTTACTTTTGAGATAAACACAATGATCAGAGTGACATCTAGTATAACCTTGTTCAGACATAAACATGTCAAATTTTAGATACCACTACCTTGGAGCCTCTTTTAAGCCATAAAAGCTCTTCTTCAACCTGCATACTAGTTACTCCTTCTCTTTTACCTCATATCCTTGTGGCTATTGCATATATATCTCTCCCTCCAAATCCCCATGGAGAAAGGTTGTCTATACATCTAATTCCTCAAGATGTAAATCTTCAGCTGTTACTAGACTTAAAATAGTTCTAATTGAAGTCATTTTAACAACGAGAGAAAATATCTCATCAAAGTTTATACCCTTTTTCTGTGCAAACCCCTTCACCACAAGCCTATTTTTATACCTTTTTCTACCTCCATCTTCTTCCTTCAACCTATAAACCCATTGATTCTACAATGTTGTTTTACCTGCAAGTAACCTAACTAAGTTCCAAGTTTGGTTATGTGCTAAGGAGTCCACCTCTTCTTTCATGTCTTGCTCCCACTTCTTCCTCGTTTCTACCTGCACTGCTTCTTCATAACATTTTGGTTCACCAGAATCAGTCAACAATACATAATATAATGAAGGAGAGTATCGTTTAGGGGGTCTTCTTATCCTAATAGATCTTCTAACACCACTTTCAGGTGTTTAAGGTGCTTGTTGCTGTTGTGGTTTTTGTTGCTATTCTAGCTGTTGATCATTATGGTTTTCAGACACCTTCGCTTTTTTTGTGATCTCATCAAGCACTGTGTATTCTCTATTTTATTTTTTATGTTTCCTTTCCTACATCTGATCCTTATACAAAACCTTTTCATTGAATATTACATCTCTGCTTCTAATGATTTTTTGTTTTTCATAATCATAAAAGCGATAACCAAAATCATTAACACCATATCCAATAAAGGTACATTTCTTTGATTTTGCTTCAAGATTTGTTCTATTTTCTTTATTAATGTGGACAAAGGCTTCACAATCAAAAGTCTTTAAAAATGAGTAGTTTACCTTTTTACCTGTCCATGCCTCCTCTGGAATACCACCATCCAAGGAACTTGAAGGCCTTCTGTTTATTAGATAAACAATAGTATCCACAACATCTGCCCAAAATTGTAAAGGAAATCATGCATGCAATCTCATGCACCTTCCACGCTCCATGATTGTCCTGTTCATCCTTTCTAACACACCATTTTATTGTGGTGTTCTTAGAATTGTCTTCTCTCTGCGAATTACATTCTCTGAACAATACCTATCAAACTCTTTGCTGCAATATTCACCTCCATTGTCTAATCTGAGACACTTCAACCTTTTTCCTGTGTCATTTTCAACCAAATCTTTCCATTTCTTGAAAGTATCAAACACATCAGATTTATTTCCAATGCAATAAATCCAGGTTTTCCTAGTTGCATCATCAATAGAAGTAACATAATAATGAGAGCCACTGAGAGATGATACCTGAGCAGGTCCCCATACATCTGTATGAACAAGCTCTATTTTTTTCTCTCTTCTTTCCTTTCCCAACTCTGAGGAATCTAACTCTCTTTTGTTTTCCATAAATACAATTCTCACATAATTTTAAATCAACAAGCTTCAAACTTGGAAACAAATTTCTTGAGTGAAGAATCTACATCCCCTTCTCACTCATGTGCCCAAGCTTCTGATGCCACAATGTTGTATCTTCTAATGTATAGGTTAAAGCATTAACATGGTTAGAAATACCATTGCATAAATACAATATACCAACCTTTTCTCCTTTTTCTATTACCAGAGCTCCTTTAGTGACCTTCGAGATTTTATCTGTGAAAGTAGTCACACAGTCTTCACTGTAATTCCCCACTTAATCTTATCATGCAAATTTTATTAATGTTTACATTACCTGAAAATATTGAGAAATATTGGTGAATACCTTCATTTGAGAAAACTGTAAATTTTATTTACAGAGGTAAAATTTATTATTGCTATTAATCAAATTTCCAACTTGTCTTCTCAAAATTAATCTTGGATAGGATATAGTCTCCTACCATTATTCCAATTTAAATATTCATCTCACATTCCCAAATGTACTCTCACATTTACTTGGGAGAAGACATGGTCCTCTCCAACTAATTACCAATATATATATTCATCTCACATTCCCAAATGTACTCTCACATTTACTTGGGAGAAGACATGGTCCTCTCCAACTAATTACCAATATATATATATATATATATATATATATATATATATATATATATATATATATATATTCATCTCACATTCCCAAATGTACTCTCAGATTTACTTGGGAGAAGACATGGTCCTCTCCCATTAATTTCCCAATTTTATATTCATATCACATTTCCAAATGTACTCTCAAATTTACTTGGGAGAAGAGAAGTCAACTGTAAGGATGAAGGAGAAGTTAATGACATTAATGAGAGGTGGTTGAGGGGGAGAAGAGAGGAGAGGCATAAAAGGGGGAGGAGGAAGAGAGAAAGGGGGATGCTAGGTCTTGCTTTTGGTTTTGAGTTGGTTGTGATTTTGGGAGAGCTAAGGGAACCTGTGGAGGTTTCTTGGGCTTGGAGTTTGGAGGGATTATTGTTTATCTTGGTCTAGATTATTCATCTTGGACACACACTACATCTGGTTGGACTTGGGCTCGGAGGGCTAGGGAACCTGTGGAGGTTTCCTAGGCTAGGAATTATTTCCTAGTTGGCTGGGAGGTAAACCCAGACGGGAGCTAAGAGGAGCATTTTAGCAGGAGCAGCAGCTCAAGGGCATCTCCACCAGCCATTGGTATAAGTATTCCTCTATAAATAGATTACTCATGTAAATTATTGAAATGAAATGTTCATTATAAGTTGTAGGGATTAAAATGTAAATGGTAAATTATCATTGTTTAAATGTCTTGTAAGAAAGTAAATTATTGCTTCTTATTTCATTTAATTCCTAGAGAATGTGGATCTGTTAGAAGACCCTAGGATAGGGCCTTACATTGACCTCCCAACTGCCCTGTTGAAATCATATTTTTCTTCAGATCTGGAACATGCCTTGCCTCCTTCAACAACCATTGATTTCCATTCTATTGTTTTATGAAAATTGTACCCATTCCAATGGTTTTACAGGGTTTAACATCCCCCAATCGAACCTGTCCAAAATATCCTTGAACATAATCATGAAAATGTTTCCTATCAGGTGTGGAATGGAATGAGGCCCCTGAATCTACCACCCAGGCATCAATAATATTTTCTAATGAAAGAATCAAAGCATCTTGCAACACATCACTCTAACATTTGCTTCATAATTGTTTTCTTGTTGCATGTCTCCTTCTTTTCCCTTCCAAGATTTGCAATCTTTCTTCATGTGTCCTTTCTTCTCGCATTTCCAGCACACTATCCCTGATCTGAACCTGGATCTACCTTTCCTTGACTTACTGCAATATCTTGGGCTCTTTCCTCTTTCCATTTTTCTTCCCCTAGCTTCTGTAATCAATGAATTACCTGATGTATCACCCGATATTTTCTATCGCATTTCCTCACTAAGGATTGCACCGACAACATCATCAAACTTTAAAGTACTAGGCCCAAAGATAGAGTTACTAATGCCCATAACTAAATCGTTCCCACTTTGTGGTAATGAACATAAAAATAACAGAGCCCTAACTTCATCATCGAAAGTTACCCCTACAAAACTTAACTGACTGGTAATTGTATTAAATTCATTTAAATGATCAACAATAGATCCATCTTCTGACATCTTCATATTAAATAAATGCTTCATAAGAAATACCTTATTTGAGGCCAAGGATTTTTCATATATTTTGGTCAATGTCGACATTAAACGCTTTGTTGTCATTTCCTTTGAAATATTAAAGTCTACCAACGCTGCTAGGCATAGCCGTATTGTTCCAAGTGCCTTTTTATCGAGAATATCATATTCTGTGTCTGTCATACTTGGCAACTTCTTTGTCTTTTCGCTCAATGGTAGGTACATATCTCTCTAATGCAGATAATCTTCCATCTGCATCTTCCATAGCTGGTAGTTTTTGCTGTTAGATATTTCGACCCTAAACCTACCATCTTTTTCCATTGCTCCCACTCGAACTAGGAACCCTTCTCTCCTGCGAGTTTATCAATCAAATAGACCTTCAGCTTTGATAACAGTTGTTAGAAAAATATATATTACAGAGCAATGGAACATGTAAAATATATTTCAGAAATACAAACATAGAAAGCACATAAAACAAGACAGACCTAGATATATGTGCCTCACCCAATTTGGGCTACGTCCACGGAGAAACAACTAGTCCTTCCTTTTATATTATCCAACAAACTGAAGAGATAAAACCTAAAACATATTTGTTGTAATCCCCTCTTCGCTCTCACACAATCTCCTCTCTCTTTTTCACTTAGAATACAAATCTACCGTCAGATCTTCGCCTAATGAACGACCCAGATTAACTACGAAATTACAACATTTTACATGGAAATTTTACATCTATTTTTAGCTTCAGGGGGGGGGGCTCCCAAAGATTGCAGTTGCCACTTCCCCCCCCAATGGACCCCCCTTTTAGTGTACATTTTATGGGTTACGAACTGGGGTCCAATGTGGTGATACCTCTAAATAAACAAGATAATCAGGTTCCACACCCAACACTCGGTAATCATACCTATCATATGATTGATAAATCTCCGTGCTGAAATGATGGAAAGAATGGATGGAAGTAGGTGGTAAGGTATGCCACCATTTATTAGCATGACCTTCAAGGGTGATGAAGAAAAGAACACAAGAAAACTCTTCGTCATTGATTTCGTAAGATTTACAAAATTTAAGAAAATAAAAAATGTGCACGGTTATGGATGTTCCACCCTCACCATCAAACTTTAACTGAGAAAAGTGATAGAGAGGCTCATCAGGGATTGAAAATTGGTAAATGGATAAATTAGATAAACACCTCGTGAGTAAGATTTTAGGATGATCCATTTGAGATAAGAGTTTCAAAACAGACTCAATGGGAACAACTTGTCCTTTGGCCCTTCTTCTAGTGCCATTGTTGACAGTGTTGGAAATCCGTCAACCAAGGGGACTCCTTGATGTGAAGCCCCAATTAGACCTCACACCATTAGGAGTAGGAGACCCATCTGGAGTATCAATCTGGTTTCCATGTATTCATATATATTTTCCTTTGCTCTAATCGTGAGAAAACAAGAGGAAAGTGTGTGTTCCTTTGAAAAGAGGAAGGTGTGCCTGTGGAGTGTTTGGTTGTAGGTGTGTCAAAGTTCTTCTACTATGGAGGTAAAGAATAAAGTGAGTCTCTAAGAGAGAGGTAAAAGTACCACCCTAGTAGAGACATGTGCAACCAAGAAGGATCCGTCTAATATCTAGCGGAATAGTCCAAAAAATATGTGACAACCATTACAACCAATCAATGAGAAATATTTGTCTAGTATCCTGCAAAATAGTCCACAAGGATGGGACAATGATAAAAACCATTACAACAAATTCTCAATAAGGTAAGTACTAAAATAATTGAAATAGTTCAACTACTTTAGCACAAATTAAAGAAAACATGAAATAGAAACATTCGCAGAATAGTCCTACAAATATTCATAATCCATGCAAGAAGAATGAAATAGTTCAACTACTTTAGCACAAATTAAAGAAAACATGAAATAGAGACATCCGCAAAATAGTCCTACAAATATTCATAATCCATGCAAGAAGAATGTGTTGTCCATCAAGGCTTTTGTTATTAAGTAAAAGTCCGAAGATACATGTATACCATTAACATCACTAACTCCAATAATGGAGCATTGGAGCCATTCCTTGCTCCTCAAAAGAACTAGTTTGTCTCTCTAATGCCTTGCGGGAGGAGCCAAGGTGAAAATTCCTTTGCTCATACAATGAGGGTGTATATATAGCCAATTTTTGATGTGTCACCTTCTTTGTGACTCTTTGACTACCCTCATGATTGTTTGACCTCCTATGACTTTTGGAATTTACATGACTCTTCATATTCTAAATTGTCCACTTTACAATACATTTTGAATAGGTAATTACATAATCCACAATAATAATGTGGCATATGATGACTTGTGATAGGACATGACATGACATTGATGCCATGGACTGCATGACAGTGTGATAGTGCCAAGTTGTCCCTTTTGTTGCTTCTTTATTTTTGTCTTCTAGAAAAGATGGTACATGTTCTTTTTCTTTCTCCTCCTTATGACTTGAAGATGAGGATTCTTCCTTGTCATCTTGATCTTGATCTTCTATTATAGTCTAGCATTCCTTCATCTTCTTGCCTGAGGATCATCTTATCTCTTCAACTCCATATGTGCCTTCTAACATGTCCTCCTTCTCCATCTCCTTCTTCATCATTTCGCCATATCATGATAGAGTACCTGCATCTGTAATCCACTCATGATAAGACGAAATTAGTCTGATAAACCCCTAGTCTAATATGGTGCATATTAATCCAATGACTAAGCTAAAACTATGTGATAGGTTGGGAAATAGGATCAATAGCTACAAAATTGTGCAGGTCAGGAAGTCAAGGGTGAATCTTGAGCCTTGAGACTGCAGAATGTGCAATTCAGGTTGGACTAAGGAAGAAAACTGCACAATATGGGAGCTCAATATGACAGGCAGAGGGGATGGGCATTGGTTCAACCCATTGTGTAGTTCTAGAGGACAGAGGAGCTCAAGTGATTGCAAAAATTCATATTTCAAGAGATCAGGGTTGACGCCTCAACCTTGAGACTTTGTAATGCGCAGTATTGATTTGGAAAGAGAGATAAATTACGCAGTTTTAGGAGTCAGTGAGCCAAGATAAAGGGATTTTGTATTGATTAAGCCAAATGAAAGTTTTTTAGGTAGAGAAGGCTTAGCGATTGTGAAATTGTGCAATTTACGAGCTCGGGGTTTGAGCTTGAGCTCAAATATTGCGTAGTTGGGGCTAGGCTGGAGGGCTGGATTGAGCAATTCTGGGAGCCAAAGATCAGGCTTGAGCACTGGAATTGCGTAGTGCATAGTCCTGGGAAGAAGTAAAAATTCATTGCATAGTGTCAAGGGACAAGGATGAAACTTGATGGTTGGAACTGCGCAGTGCGCAGTTGAGGTAGGACAGATGAGGCTAGGTTGCTTGGGGAATTTTTGAAAATTGGCTAAGTGTGGGACCAAAGGGACTGATGTGAATCGTGAGGCTAGGTTTCTTGGGGAATTTTTGAAAATTGGCTAAGTGTGGGACCAAAGGGACTGATGTAAATCGTGGTATGACATGATTGTGATCACACATTAAAACAATTTGACGACACAAAAACATATATCATATGAAACAGGTTAATAACATATTTCCCTCAACACGACAAATTTTTGACGAATTTACGACAAGTATGACACTAAAGGTACACTATGCGACGACCATAACAACACTTTCACAACAGTTCTTAAAACCTTGGGAATGAGTGTGACTGATGTTTACATGGTTATACTAACTCATTCACACAAATATAACCCCTTGAAACCAACAAAAAAAACATACATACATTGTGCGACATCTAACTTATGAAAAGATGACAATTGCTAAAGTGTGAACTACTCTTGCGATATGTGAATGATAGTGCAAGTAACACATGCTAGAGAAAAGATAACATGAAAATGACACTAATTAAAGTGAAGAAAGTGAAAGCGAAAATTGAAAACATGAAAATGACACCTGCAATAACAAAGGTGCAAGGAAGCGACAATTTGCAAAACTTACTGAAATCGGAGTACAAACGCAGCTAGAATGTGAGAAAATTTTGTTTTCAGTGTGCACTAAATGTCGACATTGATTGGACATAAAATAAGTACAATATTGATGGAAGGTGTTATGCTTGTCCAAGATTACATAAAATAATGCGCTCATACACTTTTTATGGAATGAGCATGTGTGAGCAAGTGACTTTGACACTTTCAATCCAAGCAGGGAGCTCAAAAAACATCAGCTGACTAAGAAGCGACTATAGAACGACCAATTGAAAGATCCATAGTAGGCTCCAAAATTCTAGTGTACGCAAAAGTTTGGAGGGTGTTTTTCGCAATGATAATAGAAAGATATAGGCCTCTAATTATTCTAATCATATTTCTACACAAGCACGCCAACTAGAAAAGTATTAGAAGTAAATGTGTAGAGAAGGAAAACCTTGTTGAAGTTTGGGCTATACTTGGCTTGTGCTTTTGCAATTTCTTACTATATACGAGAAAATGCGTCATTGTCCCTCATATCCAACTTGTAGACTGCATCCTTCTTCACCATATCCTACATAGGTTTCACTATTTGGGCGTAATCCAAGATGAACTCACGGAGAAAATTTATCTTCCCCAAGAAGGACTGCATGGCTTTCTTGTTCACTGGGGAGGGAATTTGTATGATAGCCTTGACCCTTTCAGGGTCAAATTTAATCCCATTTTTTTCTATGATGTGGCCCATGTGATTCCCCTCGGACACTGTGAAAATTCTCCTCTTGGGATTAAGAGATATCATGTATTTTCGACATTGCTCGAAATTTTTCTAAGATGGCGCAAGTGGTTAGATCACTTTTTTGAAAACACTACGACATCATCAAGATACACCTCTATGATTTGACCAATCAAACTGCGAAATGCAAAGTCCATCCCATGTTGGAAGGTAAAACTGGTACTGACAATCCCAAATGGCATTCTTCTGAAAGAAAACATGCCCCACTTTGTTCGAAAGGTTGTCTTTAGTCTGCGAGTCTCCAACACTAGAACCTAGTTGTAACTTAAAAATACATCAAGCAAAGAAAACATTTTTTACCCTGATATTGTTTGTAATTTTTTTCCATTAATGGCATTGGGTAATTGTCTTTGTCTTAGGTGTAGTTAAAATTTTGGAAATCCATGAACATGCATATTTCCTTGAATTTTTTCCTTACTGGGACAAATTTGGAAACCCACGTTGAATGTCTCACTTTATCTATGATCTAAGCTTCCAAAAACTTCCTTAGATCTTGCTGAATCAAAGTCTCAAGCATTGGATAGACTTTCTGCAACTTCTGTTGGAAAGACTTGGCCCCTTCTTTGATCGGAATAACATGTTGCATTATTTGCGTATCATAATTTCTAAGATAATCGTATGTCTGTGCGAAAACATCTTGGTATTGCTTGAAAAGGTGGATAAATGCTTACTTCTCTTGAGGTGTACAATGCGTACTAAGATTAATAAAATTTGCATCATTCTCTGTGCCAAGATTTATTTGTCCGTGCGACAAAGTTGAACTGTAAGATTTTATGTTTACGAGTGAACGAAAGCGATTATGTAAGCCATACAAATTTTCTAGTGACGCCACGCCCTTAGGCATGGGATTCTCTTTACTTGCTCAAGCCGCATATTGCAATGCTTTGTCGTGCTCGTCTTATTCAATGGTTATATCTTTGAACATATTAGTGTTCACCATGAAATGTAGTATCTGCTAGTCATAATTGAAAACTCGCAAATTAGTAATATTGTCAAGGATGGGTGGTTTATAAAGAATATAAATATAAAAACCATCCTTAAGCGATGACAACCTAGCAATATCATTTGTTAATGCATCAGCAGTCGCATTACATATTCTAGGAACATAAACAATATTAAAAGCTTGGAATGGTGAAATTAAGTGCCATACCTCTTATTGATAACCTTTGAGATTAGGTGACACACAGTGTATAATATTATGTACCTATTGTATGACGATCCCAAAATCACCTATTTCTTTGAGAATCCCAACTTTGTGGTTAATGGCTTTCTGTAGGCCCAAGATGAGTGCTTCATATTTTGCGGTGTTATTGGTGCACTCAAATGCCAAGTGGAAGGAGATTAGGTGTTTCCTGTGTTGTAGCTATACTAGAACAAAACCAACTCTAGAGCCCTCCTATGTCTTTGAACTGTCAAAATACAGAAACCAAACATCATAAATACTAGAGCTATATCCTACCCTAGTATTACTAATATATATTGTACATAAGTCATTTATGCCAGTTGGACTAGGAAGGAGTTCCAACTATGTATCTGGTGGGATTGGGGAAGGTTGAGTAAGATATCATCCGAGGTCAATTTCCAAAAAGAAATTTCCGAGAATTATGTCTGCGAAAGTAACATGCTCATTTTTCCTTTCAAAGGGTGTCATAGTTTATTTCATATAACGTTCTGATTAGACCCAGATTTGGTTATTCTTCCCTCTGTAAGGAATCCATAGATGTGACGAAATGGTAGCAAAATACCCCTGTAATTTTCTCAACCATTCTCTACTTAGTAATATTTCGTAGGCTTCAGGAATGTCCATTATCACTATGTTTATACATTGGTGAACTCGGTGAACGGATGATAAGCGACTAAGAACATTCTTGAATTCATCAATATCTTGGACAAGACCCATCCAGTTGAATAATATGTGCATCGCTTTTATCCCATTTGGTATTAATTTTCTGGGCTAAAAATAATGGCATTACATTCACAGCTTCACCAAAAATGACTAAACAATTGTGGACACTGTAATTTAAAATTTCAAAATTAAATAGAAATGGAGGGTAGAGAGTATTGGCTTCTAATGTTACGACGTTAACAATTGATTCCAAGGGACCAAAAGACATACAAGCTACCTTCTGTAAAGAAGAAGCATTATCACATGATGATGGGTCGACAATATCTCAAACAAACAGTTCCCACTAGCTCGCTATTTGTGTTGGCTCAAAGATTGAAATATTCACGTGATCTTCCTTCATGTCTTCCACTGTATTGTAATCCAATGCAATGAACATTGCCGAAGTTTCTAGAGGAGTGACTTTTTTTGACACTTCTAAAATGGTAGACTTGATTTTACCACCGAAAGAAGTGTTCTTTGTTGTAGAAGTACTTCCAAATTTGTTCTGAGTGTTATGAGTTGAGTTGATAGATGGTGTGATTTTCCTTAACAAGTGTTCCTCCAATTTTTTTCTTGTTAGCTCTTGTTCAAAAATAGGCCCCTGAATTCTACCTTTTCTTCTGCATGTTTAGTCTTCTCATCTAAAATAATTGTTTCAATAATGTGCGCATCGAGAGCGTTCATGTTGTAGTTCCATTGTGGGAACATCTTTTCTGAGTGATATTCTTGATGAAAATAATACTACTAATCCATGACCATGCTTTCAACATTCAACAAAACATTCGAGCTCTATGCATACTTAGTGTAACACCCTCCTCCCACATCTACCCAATCTAATCAGTCCACCGGGGTAAACATGTGATTAGGAGTTATTATGATATGATTCAACTCCCTAATTTTACGTAAGGAAGTGGAACATATGAACAAACACCTTACGTGCATCCCTCAGGTGCTACAGAACCCCCAAGAGCTAATCTACCACTCCAAGTGCACAACGCCTAAGTTAACCTAGCCTTTCAATCAATTAAAGCCCCAGTCACTCCCATGAAATGGGCATGCATGTGATTGGGACCCTCCAGTTGCTCTCACAATGCTCACAAGGGAGAGACTACAGTCTTTTCTAGCTAGTTCTGTGCCAGAGACTACGAGATTTAAGGCACTTTTTCAAGGCTAGTCTCTAAACCACTTCCCGAAACTTGATGAGACTTTAAAAAACAATAAATGACACCAAGAAAAATCCTCTAACAAAAAACTTGATCAAGGAATTGACCAAGCCAAGCCTAACCATGACAAAAATTCCATCAAACATAATGTGTGCATGTAATCTATAGGTGATAACAACATGTCTGAGCTTAAGTGTCTCATACTTATTCGAGAATCACAAAGAAGAATTAATGTCTTATTATATTAGCTACAGTATCATCTATTAGGTCATATATTAATTGTACATCCATTTACAAATCAAAACATGATGAAAGCCATACGTCATCATTGTCATAAAACATGCTCATAACCAGCATATAACCAATAGAAATAACAAGGACACATCAGCCATAAATGCCTCATATGAACCATTACATTTCTCATAAATTACTAGGGAGAAATAGTTCTTATTAATGAATTATTAGGCCAACTAGGTTCGGGACTTCCACATACCACTCGACCATTGATTGGCTGAACCAAATGTTTCTTTCAGCCAATCACCCCCGTGCCATATTCCAAGCATGAATTTGGGACTTATAACCAAAATAAACCAAGGCTTCCTAAGGGAACATCATCTCAACCTCAATAATAGAATTAGGCTTTACCATAATCCCCAACATATCACTAGGCCATAAACAATACACATACAATACCAAGTTTTACTGTAATCCCCACTCGATCACTAGACCATAAACAAGCATGGATTCCACCAGATATCTCTATGTACACCATGAGGTATTTTTACGTCCCAACTTCTTGGCTTTACCATGTATCCTGCCATTATTGATCAAAGGATTCCTTGGCCTACAAGATCTCCACCCTCTGGGATTTACTATGTATCCCATCTCGGGATTCCTAGGCCCAATCAAGGGTACTCACCACTGAGCTTTACCGTGCATCCCGCCATTCACTGGTCAAGTGATTCCTAGGCACAATCGAGGTGTTAATATTCGTTCTTTACCATGTATCCCATCTCGGGACCACCCCACTTAGCTTCAAGTCCATTCGGCAATCCAATTCAAACACATACAAAAGAAGCCACCACACCATGGATATCCGGAAATGGAAAGGCTAGGTTGAAAAACATTGACACACTTGGGAAAACCCATGCCCATGACAACAAGAGAACCTAGAACACACATGCATAACCATGCATGTCATATCTAGAAAGGAAATCACACATGCAAATCGATACATGCAAATAATCTCATTGTAGCTACTTGATCTTGCTCTTCCTTGCTTGATCCTTACCTTCCCTTGCACTATTTTCTCTTCTTGATCTAAAGCTGAAGTGCTACAAGAAAGCTCTAAGTTTCCAAGAGTGAGAGAGAGAATAGAGAGAGAGCTCAAAAAATGAACTAACAAAATTCTATGAACTGATCCTTAGAAGCCTCTGTTTTCTTCGATTTCCTCTATTTTCCTTCATTTTCCTCCTCACATGCAACATGTGACTCTTCACCTTCCTTTTATCATATTTACATTATTTTCATAAATAAATTGTCATAAATGCCATTTTTCCTTTCCAAAGCCTTTTTGTTTGCCAATTTCCTTTAGCCATAATAACCAAAATGAACACCCACTAGGATGTTTTCCCCACAATTTAGCTTGGAGTATGTGTCCCATGACCTTCATATTATTTTTTCCTTTAATAAATTTTACATCGAATTTTGACCGGGGTTATTACAAAACCCTCCCCCTTGGGGGAACACTGCCCTTGATGTTCAATGACACCCATAAACCAACAAACTACTAAAAACAAAACATATTGCCTATGGAGATTTATAGCATAGCTCGTTGAAGTATTTACAATGACCACCAGTTGAAACATGAAAAACATATCGTTTACGGGAGCTTTATATCATAGATAATTACAGTATTTCGAGTAGAAACAAATATACTCTTATACAAAGTTGCTTCTATCATCAAATAATCATACTATCTATGGAGATTTATAAATTGAGCTTGATGCAATATTTACAATAACATACAAATATATAGATATGCACATTTTCTCAATCAACAAATAAAAGGATATGATGTCTGTATCTACAACATTGGAATCCATAGGATCACACCTACACCCTCAGATTAGTACCAGGATTCACCTGTTTACCAGGAAGTCTAGAATCCATTGCCAAATTCAAAGTTGCACCTAATGTCTAGGGCTACAATCCTGCACCACTTGTCCTCTCAATGAACAGTTACTAGCTCATTGTTCCAAGGAACACCCTCAATATGCATCTGATTCCATATGGAAATGCTAATGATCAAAACAAATCCATCCCCTACCTTCCCTTCTCCACTACATAGTGCCTCAGGAAATCCGGTCACCCCATTTTGTGCAGTCACTCACCTTCCAAGTTCCCCAACATCCCCTATCCTGGGCGATCCATCCCTTGGCAAGGCTTCCTTACATCGGAAGGTAAAAAACCAAGGTATATACCTACCTCAAACCACCATATCGATCATATCATGCTCATGGAAATCAATGGGCACTATTGGGCACCAGTGTCCCATGATGGCCATGCTCCTAAAGTGATTTACTAGCATACTGCTACTTGTTCGAATTCCTTTTGTTGTTTTTGCTAATCCTTGCAGTCATTTTCAACCACCCAACCGGGCATTTCCGTGCTTCCTGTACCAAGAACATAACTTCCATTAGATTTAAAATAAATTGAAATAAATTCACATAATACCTCATTGGTAGCTCATCAATAAGGTACACTTGCAATCATGTTCAGTTCTTGTCACAACAAGTCAAACTAGTTGTTTGATCAAATCATCATGTATAAACATACCACATCTGGTTAACTCAAAACACAACCATCATAATCAAAATCATAGATCACATGTAACCATCATAAACTAGAATCATAGATCACATGCATAATAAAACTGAATGACATACTGATACTTATCCTTCAATTGGTCCTTTGCTTCTACCCTTGTTTATTTCATACACACATTGGACCATTTGCCACACCTAGCAAGCACCTAGTGCCTTTTCTTCTCTTTAATCATGTATACATATTCATAGTGTACACCACATGCATATAACCACACACAACATACAACACCATACAATACATGCACCTACACCTAACGTACAACACAACACATACACCCATTGTACAACACAACACATACACCTGCATCCAGTGTATGACACAACACCTACACCTACACCGAGTGTATGACACAACACAATACATACACCTACATTTGGTGTATAACACAACACAATACATAGACATAGTACAACACAACGAATACACATGTCATGATACCATATATACACAATACACATGCATAGTACCACATGCCCACAACACAACATGTACAACATGCACACAATACCACATGTACACTAGTACCATATGTACAACATGCAAGTAGTAACATAGCACCACTTGCACAATGTGTGCACAACATCAAATGTACAAGACGCCACCTACACAACGTGTACACAATGCCACATGTACACCGCACCACATGTACAACATGTACACAATGCCACATGTACATAGAACTGCATGCATGACATGTACACAACACAACATGTACATAGTGCCACATGCACGACATATACACAGTACACATGCACACAACACCACATGTACAACATGTACACAACACCACATGTACAACATGTACATAGCACCACATGCACACAACACCAGATGTACAATCATGCACATAACACCACATGTACAACATGCACACAACACCACATGTACATACCATTGCATATACAATATGTACATAGTGCTATATGTACACAGCGCCACATACCTAACATGCGCACAACACCATATGCACACAACATCGCATATCCATCATGCAACCAGTATAATATGTACACAACACTGCATATCCAACATGTGCATACCACCATATATACCTAGCACGGCATATGAAATATGCACACAACACTATATATACTAACCTATATGTAACATTGCATAAACAACATGTACACATATTATATATACACAACACCGCATGCACACAACATCATAGATGCAACATGTACAACATATACAACCTATGCATAACAGTAGTACCACACATCTAGAGACCACACTATCTCTACCAGGAAACCTTATTTCAAGTGTCTTTCCAACATCCATGCTTATCCCAGCATGTCAAAGATCACACTACTTTCATTCCGCTTATGTACCACTCACCATTACTTGCCATAACATAGACATAATATAATCACATAATATCAATTCATATCCACATGATACTGACCTCATAGATTTTTCAGGGCTATTATTCCCAATTAATTCCTCATTAGACCAAGAACCCCTTCATGCCATTCACTTGCATAAGAAATCATTCCTCCACAAGAATGGTCCCTGATGACCCTGTCAAACAATTATATATAGATATATATATATATATATATATATATATATATATATATATATATAACATCAACATAATCATAGTCACAACACAATTACTAGATGTCATAAGGTCAAGGTTAAGAGAACTTCCTTTATCTGTGCACACCATGCACAACATTGAGAACAATCGTTCCCAACATAGCCAAGGCTTCTAACACCTCAAATCCATTTACTTTCCTTTCATGTTACCTTTCGTGTGACTTTCTGACCACTGTCCATTCCACTAGTGGACGGAACTAATCAAACAGGTTGTCATATTCATTCCTTCGGGTGCATTTATACATGCACCAGGCTTCATTAAGGTCTCACATTAACTGTTTTCTTTCATTCAGCTCTCCCCGATCTCTATTAAGTTCTCCTTCCAAACCGATTCCCAATACCCTCAATACATAAAAGGCAAGAACAAGAAATAAACTAGAATAAACCATGGAAACCAATAGCAATATGACATCAAAAACAAAGTGGCAAGAAATTTCACGAGACGAAATCAAAACCTGTAACTCAATATCGAACGAATCACGAAATATCGAAGGCACAAAACTCCCAACAAACACCATGACTCAACCCCATGGGTTCCCAATGCCTCTAATGGAAATTCAACCTGAGCCTTCTTCAATATTTCATGGCAGTCTCTTTTTCCATGCAATCCCCTACATCATACATCCATAAACACACAATTGTATGTGCATAAGAAAATATAACATTATACTAGTTATGTTACCTTGTTATGCCAAGAACGTTGACCTATAACTGAACACATCCATGTCTGATCTCTCAAGGGACTTCAATTCCCTTGACGGACCTAGCTATAAATAGAAACTAGCTAATATACCTATCAAATACATGTTTATCAATATAACATATATCCACATAATGTCAGAAAAAATCAAGGTTAAGAATACTTCCTGTATCCAAAGAAATCATTCGTTTGGAATTAGGTTTTCCAAACATAGCCAAAGGAATTCTTACCCAATTCCTTTCTTTTAAAATTTACTTTGCTTCAATCAAGTTTTACTATGTACTGTCACATCACCCTTTTTTAGTTATATAAACAATTCAACTATTACCTTGTCATGATGATACCAAGCATAACATGATACCAAGCATGTTGCCCTGCAATTGTTCACACATGTTAGTCACATGTTCCACAAATCAAGGCATCCTATCTATGCATTTGAAATCAACCTTTACCAAGTCTAAAAACCATGGCATACTCCACAATCAACTCACATTCATCAGCCATAATACATAATGCTACAACTATCACCTACTTACACATAAGTAAATATCAATTGTCTCAACACATATGTATTAGTACAACCATCTTAAAACAAGATCATTTCTTCATGAAATATTATAGACACATACTCATGTCATGCAATTAATCAAACATTCAAACAATAGAAAAATGACGTAATCGAACATTCAAGCACCAAGTAGACAATATAAGAAAACTCACACCTTAATGTATCTCAAGGGAGGTTATCTTGTCTGCAAAATCAATCTAGATTACAATGATATAACTTCACAACATAGCAACTCAAACATAAATAATTTCATGATGTCCATAATAGTAACTAGCTAACATGTTCACATCATAAACTCATAAACAATTGTCATTCATGCATGACAATCACATATGCACAGTCAGTCTAGATTAGTACAACACAATATCACAAATAGGTCAACTCATACGTAAATGTCATAATCATAATCATTTGCATAGGCCAATGCAGGTTAAAACAATACATATAACATCAAGATATTGATTGCAATAACCATAATCACCAAGTTAACTAACATATAACAACAAAAATTTAACATATAGCATACTCATCAACAACATATAACATAATCATAAACTTAACTAACATAAAACAATAGGAGGTTACTACCATGCATGACTATCCAGCACATGTGCAGATGACTACACTAATCAACTAATATCTACCATGCATGCAACCAAAAAAACAATAGAATGACAAATATAAAAGTAACCCTAATTCTTATAAAAACCATTAACCGCATACATGCATGCCTAACATACAAACCTATATGACGATCTACTCTTACCCCGAAGTCTAGTGCTGCAACCTCGTTCTAATGGTCTACATCTCCTACTCTATCTCAACCAACACATTAGCATCATAACATACCAATAACATCATGATGACCTAATTGCATATAATAACCTCATGATGCACGTCTGACCTACCATACATGCATAACCATAACCACAACAATGCATGCATAACAACATATAGACATTGACATGCATAACAAATTCATATCCAACCTACATGCATTCATGACTAACGCATCCCAACAACAACATCATCAACTCCTACATGGAAACACAACTTTAACAATGACTACTACCATGCATACATAACAAGCACATATACATCCTTCATGCATGCATGACAAACAAGTTTCACCCATCCAGTCCAAGTGTTGAACCACACTCTAATACCACATTTACCCAAGCTCACTAGTCCACCGAGGTAAACATGTGATGAATCGATGGAACCAACACCTTATAGACCTCCCTTAGGTGCTATAGGACCACCAAGAGCTAATCTACCATTCCAGGTGCCCAACCCTTGAGTTAACCAAGCCTTTCAATGTATTCAACCCCTAGTCACTCCCATGACATGGGCATCCATGCAACTAGGACCCTCCAAACGTTCCCACAATGCGTACAAGGGAGATACTGTAGTCATTTTCACCTAGTTCTATGCTAGAGACTGCAATATTTAAATCACTTTTCATGGCTAGTTTCCAAGCCACTGCTTGGAATTTGATGACTCTTTCCTAGGCAACAAATTATACCAAGAAAAATCCTCTAACACAAAACTTGATCAAGAACTTGACCTAAACAAGCCTAACCATGAGAGACATTTCGTCAAATACATTGTGCGCATGTAATCTACAAGTCATAACAACATATATGAGCATAGGGGTCTCATACCTATCCGAGAATCACTATGAAGCATTGATGCCTTATCACATTAGCTGCATTATCATGTATTAGGTCATATATTCATTGTACATTCATTTACAAATAAAAACATGATGAGATCCATACATCATCATTGTCATCAAACATGCTCATAACCAACATATAACCAAAAGAAATAACAATGATACATCAACCATAAATGCCTCATATGAACTATACATTTTCTCATAAAAAAAGGAGAAATAGTTCTAATTAATTAATTATTAGGCCAACTAGGTTTGTGACTTCCACATACCTGCACTCAAGCATAGATTGGTTGAACCAAATATTTCTTTCTGCCAATCACCTCCATGCCATATTCCAAGCATGAATGTGGGAATTATAACATAAATAAACTAGGGCTTCCTGAGGCTACACCACCTCACCCTCTATAATAGAACCAGGCTTTACCACAATCCCCATCGAATCACTAGGCCATAAACATTAAAAATACAATACCATTATTTACCACAATCCCCAATGGATCGCTAGGCCATAAATAAGCACGAATTCCACCAAATCTCTCCACCTACATTGTGACGGACTTTTTTGTCCCAACCTCTCAACTTTATCATGTATCCTACCATTACTGGTCTAGGGATTCCTAGGCCTATGCGGTCTCCACCCTCTGGGCTTTACCATGTATCCCATCCAGTGATTCCTAGGCTTACTCAAGGGTACTCACCACTGGGATTTACCGTGTATCCTTCCATTCACTGGTCAAGGGATTCCTAGGCTCAATTGAGGTGTTCACATTCAGGCTTTACCGTGTATCCCATCTTGGGATTCCTAGGCCTTGTGAATAATCTTGGGACCACCCCACTCATCTTCGAGTCCATCTGACAATCCATCTCAACCACATACAAAATAACCCATTACACCATCATTGTCTGGAAATGGAAAGGGTAGGCTTAAAAAAACTATCACAACTGGCAAAAACCAAGCCCATGACAGCAAGAGAACCAAGAACACACATGTATAACCATGCATGCCATATCTAGCAAGGAAATCACACATTCAAATCGATACTTGCAAATAATCCCATTGTAGCTACTTGATCCTACTCTTCCTTGCTTGATCCTTTCTTTCCCTTGCCTTCTTTTCTCTTCTTGATCCAAAGCTGAAGTGCTCCAAGAAAAATCTAAGTGTCTAAGAGTGAGAGAGAGAGAACAAAGAGAGCTCTAAAATTGAACAGAAAAAATTCTATGAATTGATCCTCATAAGCCATTTTATCAATGAGGCCTATGTTTTCTTCGATTTCCTCTATTTTCCTTCATTTTCCTCGTCACATACAACCTATGACTCTTCACCATCGCTTTCTCATATTTCCATTATTTTCATAAATAAATTGCCAAAAATGACAATTTTCCTTTCCAAATCCTTTGCCAATTTCCTTTAGCCATAATAACCGAATGAACACCCACTAGGATGTTTCTCCCACCATTCATCTTAGAATATGTGTCCTATGACCTTGGTCTTATATTTGCCTTTATTAATTTTTACATGGAATTTTGACGAGGGTTGTTACACGTAGTTCGCTGATTATTGTTGTTTTAATTATTCCTTCTTAGGAAGTTTAACTTGGGGGGCTTGCTCATGACATTGTTCTTGTTTGCGCTTTATTTAAACTCTGCCAACTCATTGGACAGAGACTTGATGGTCTAGGTCAAGATTTCAAGATCAGTAGCTTCTTTATCCTTGGTCTTGTTTGAAGGGGCCAGAGACCTTTTTCCAATCTTCTTGGAGTATTTATATGGTTCATCATCGACAATGACTCCATCGCATGCAATTCATTTTCAACTGTGATGACTTCCTCAAAATTCTACACCAAAGTGTCTTTCACAACTCTCTTTACAAATTGCAAAAATGCTTGATGACAAGGAAAAAGTGTAGTAATCAATTGTGATCGAGTTGTGAGTTTTCCTATCCCAGGGAAATTTGTTCAATATCTAATTGAACCTATGATTTAAATCCTTAACATTCTCTTTTTCCAATCTTAAAATTCCCTAACTCCCTAATAAAATGGCTGCAATTTTATCATCAACAAAATTTTCAAGGAACAACCTTTTAATCCCCTTCCAATTTTGAATTGAATTTACCAGAAGACTATGATACCAAACAATTTCTCTACCATCCAAGGTACAAGGAAAGAGTCTACATGAAACATCTTGATAATGTACCTCAAGCATCTGCAGGTGTAAGTAGAAGCTATCCAAATGGTCTTCCTCTTTGATCAACTTGTCAGGCTCATATTTCGTTAACAAATTTTTTGAGTGCCTTGGCATCTTCTATAAAATACCCAAAAGAGTGAGTGGGCCTTGAGTCATCCAATCTAGATCTTGGTCTGCCCTTTTCTCGTCTTTGTGCTCCTCCTTCTCTTCAAAATATGAGGAATCCTCTCCGTGACTTCTTATTGCGTGGAAAATATCGTCTGAAATCAAAACATTTTCCTTGTATCCTTCATTGTAGGGTGGAAGTTTTTTTGGGTGTTATGTGTAGTCTATAGATTCTTCTAAATCTTCAAGAGTAGCCACTATGCCAGTAGGATTTTTTTCTTTTCTCTCTGGAAAATGAGGAAGATTTTATGCTCTAAGAATCAGTCCATTAGCCTTTGCAAATTTATTGGTTATAGGTTGAATTGCCCGGATCTTCTCATAGTAAATTCACAAGTTCGTTCCGAGCCTGGCTAAGAAGATCCTCCTGTTTCAAGAATATGATTCAAAGAGGTGCTAGAAATGTTATTGCCTTGTCTTGAAGAAGAATGATCTGGATGTGTGGAGTTATCAGCCATAAAAAACTAGCCTCCCTCCTTCTATCATAAAAAATGTTTATAGTGTTGGACCTAACAACATTCAAAGGGGTCCCCCTGATATCCGGTCACAACTAGATCTCACACCATTTGGTGTAGGAGCCCTATTTAGAATACAAACCAATTGTCATCTATTAAAATATTTACCTTGGATTTAGGCATCAGCAAGAGAGAGAATCACGTATGTGCCTTTGAAAATCAAGTAAGTGTGCTTGGTGAATGTTCAGTTACAAGTACATCAAGGTTCTTCTACTGCAGAGGGAAGAGGATGTGAGCCTCTAAAAGAGAGGTAATAGTACCACCCTACCAGAGACACACACAAACATGAAAGATTCGTCTAACAGTCAGCAGAATATTCCACAAAGATGTGACAGTCATTACAACCACTACAATACATTCTCTATATGATAAGAACTAAAATAACTGAAATAGTTCAACTTCTTTAGTACAAGTGAAAGTAAACATGAATCATAAAAATTTATAGAACAGTCTTACAAATATTCATTATCTATGAATGAAAATGCGTTGGCCATCAGGCTTCAAATATTAGTTAAAACTCCCAAGATGCATGTATACAACGAACATCACTTGCTCCAATAGTGGAGCATTGAAGCCACTACGTGCTCCCCAAAAGTACTAACTATGACTCTCTGATGCCTTAAGGGAGAAGCCAAGGTGAGTATTCCTTTGCTTGTACAATGAGGGTGTATATATAACAAATGGGGTGATCCTTCACCTTCCTTATGACTCTTGGACTACCCTCATTACTGTTTGACTTCCCTAGGACTTTTCAACTTTTACATGATTCTTTACATTCTGTACATGTCCTTTGGACTTCCACTTTACAATATGTTTTCAAATAAGAATTTACATAATCTAAAAATGATGTGGTATATGATGACTCATGACATGACATGGAAATGTCAAGTCATTCTTTATTGTTTCTTACTTTATCTTTTCTTGAAGATACACCATCATCTCTTCTTCCACCTCCATATATCTTAGAGATGAGGAGTATTTGGATATCAAGATGTTGTCACAATCTAATGTCCATTTCCTTCTCTTGATTGATCATCTTGCACTTGCAAGTACAGATGTGTCTTCTAGCATGGCCTCCTTCTCCATCTCCTTCATCATCATCCAGTCATAGAATGATATAATACATGCGACTGCAATTCACTAATGATAAGACAACGTCAGTCGAATAAACCCCTAGTATAATATGCAACATCATGATACACTCACTGAGCTAAAAATGGGTGGAAGAATGAGAGAAGACTCAAGGAATACGCAATTGCGCAACTCAGGTAATCAAGGGTCGGGACTGAGCCTTAAGACTAGATAATTCAAAGTTCAAGATAGACTGGGCTTGAAAACTGCACAATTGAGGGGTTCAAGGGGCCAAGCTGAGTGATTGAGAACAAATTCTTCCCACTCCGTAGTTATGAAATGACAGGAGGTTAGGTGATTGTGTAATTATGTAATTCAGGAGCTAAAGGATGAGGCTTGAGGATTGAAGATTGCATAATTCAAAATTCAGGGCTAACTAGAGTGAAAGACTGTGTAGTTATGGATCTCAGGGGTTGGGATTGAGCACTAAGATTGTTGTCTAGTCAATTTAACGTCCTAAATTTCTCTACATAAATTATCAATTTAGGTATCATAAACTGATGAAGTGTGGTGCACCATATGTGCTTAGTTAACCTTTTTCTTACTTCGTTGTTTTATAGATTTTATTTTGTTTTGGGGTTTTGTTATAGTTGATCTCCTAAAGTGTCTAATGCAAATGGAAATCCTATTCTAAGGTTTTAAGAATACTTTTAAAGGTCAAGTATGGATGTAGATTTCAAGACAAGGTTTATGTCCCTAATGGTAACTTCCAAAACTTAGCACTTCAAAAGATCTCCAAACATGTTATTGATGAAATTAGTACTTAAACAAGAATGGAAATGTGCTGCTATTCAAATCAAACAAATGATGAAATACTGATCATGAAATCACTATCTCTGCTGTTTATCTAAATACATAAATAAAAGTTAAGCTATTACACTCAACAAATCAAAAACTGCAAACTAATAAAAGTAAAATCAAATCACATCATTCATAGTTTGATAGCTCGCCAAGTAGCCTAAGCTATGGCTTTAGGAGATAATGTCAATGATATGAGGAATTTGATATCCAATTGCAGAAAAATAAAGCTAAAATCAAATCACATCATTCATAGTCTGATAGCTCGCTAGGTAGTCTAAGCTATGGCTTTAGGAGATAACGTCAATGATATGAGGAATTTGATATCTAATTGCAGAAAAATAAAGCTAAAATCAAATCACATCATTCATAGTCCAATAGCTCGCCAGGTAGTCTAAGCTGTGGCTTTAGGAGATAACGTCAATGATATGAGAAATTTGATATCTAATTGCATAAAAACAAAACTAAAATCAAATCACATCATTCATAGTCCGATAGCTTGCCAGGTAGTCTAAGCTATGGCTTTAGGAGATAACGTCAATGATATGAGGAATTTGATATCTAATTGCAGAAAAATAAAGCTAAAATCAAATCACATCATTCATATTTCGATAGCTTGCCAGGTAGTCTAAGCTATGGCTTTAGGAGATAAGGCCAATGATATGAGGAATTTGATATCTAAACTAACTAACAAAGCAAATGAATAAGGATGAAATCAAAGCATAACTGAAATTGAAAAGCGAAAAAAACAAAGTCAGCAGAGAGGCAATTCTCATGTCACTAATTGATGCAAAAACATGTAAAGAAAAACTAATCTATAATCAACCGGTTGAACACACTTATATGAATTAAAATTGCATGAGTGGAAAATCTAATCTATCAAACTTGAAAGCAATCAAATGACATAATGAAATCAAAGCAAAATTACAAAATGAAATCTGCTCTACCTTAAATTCTAATATGCTCCATGACATCTACTTCACATCTCCTTCCATGTTGAGAACATCAAAGCTTTATTCAAATTCTTCAAAATTACAAAGTACAACAAAGCTCTCCAAAGCTTTCAAAAGCCATCAAGGAAGAACTACAAACTCCAAGCTAAGCTAAGACTCACAAGCTAAGCTCTAAACTCTAAGCTAACAAATGAAGGAGAAAGATCTCCTATTTATACAAAAAGATGAGAAGCCATCTCATTAATGAGAGTCCATGAATCTCTCCCTCTACCTCTAGAGTCCTAATCAAAATAGGAACTGATAAGATACATGTCTTCTTAGAGTTTCAATACAATTAGGAGATGTGACACATATCCTCATGATCCCATGATTATTTCCACTCAAATTCGAATTTGGCCTTAGAGTGCCACTGATCTGAATCAGATCCATAAACGACTGTCATAGAACCATGACTATATCAGGATGAAAAAAATCCTTGAAGAATCCAAAATAGCAATCGAAAACACCTTGAACAAGTGGCCATGGCAGCCAGTGTGGAACGACGAGGACCTTGGTCAAAGTGCGCTGACCAAGGCCCATGGAGACTGCGCAGGAGGTCAAAATAGCCCCTGGGAGCCCCAGATCGGGAAAAGGAGCTGATTTTCGATGCTGTTAGCGCTAACGCGCATCACTGGGCAAACAGGGCTGAAAAGGAGGAGCCTGAAGCACTCGCTCGCATGGAGGAACCAGAGGACCACGGGCAGAATAAGGTAAAGGTGCTAAAGTACAAAGGCAGGACCTGTGCCCTGGAAACCGATGGTATTGATCGGGGTGCCCTTGAACGGTAAGAGGTTTTTGAGAAAACGGAGCGATCACACTCAGCGATTGACACGTGGCAGCGGAGGTGAGAGAAAAACGGCTGCGATCGCGTGTTATCAGTCGAGCAAGTCAACCGCGCTCAGCATGCGAATGACTTTGGATCTGGAGGAGCCCAAATCAGACGGCTGAGATTGCATCCAATAGACAGAGTGGAATTGACAGGGAATTAAGCTACGATATAAGAGGATTTGGAATCCGTTGACTGCCACGATGGAGAAAGAAACGAATCGATGAACAGGTTGGCACCGTTCTAGTGCAGACACGTGGCTACTTCTTGAGCGTTCATGCTTACGTTGAACAGGGAACTCCAAGCACACAAGCGACAGGCGAATCGATGCAGGCGGGAGAGGAACCAAACAGGCGTGGAGGTCAAATGGCTAAAGCCATGAACATAGACAGTGAACAGGGATCGGAAGGGAGATTCAGATCGAAGAGTCCAAGAAACCAAGAGAGACAGTGAATAGTGAACCCTGAGAGGAGGACTGAGCACGGAGAGCAGTAAAGCCAAGCAGAGGAGACAGAGGGTCGAGCTGACCACAGGCAGCATCGAGCACCAGAGAGCTTGAAGAATCAAGCCTTCCCATAGAGGAATCTGTCTAGATTGAGCATCATAGTTGGCTCTTTCCACTTTAGACCGAGAGTCACAGAGCTGGTAGGAAGAACAAGAGTCTGTGTACTCCGAGTGGCTTGGGGAATCCAAGAACCACCCTGCCAAGCAAAATCTGCTTCAGGAGAACTCATATTGAGTCCCTGCATTGTAATTTCTCTACTGAAAGACACAATAAAACAAGGCCACCACTGAAGCTGGACCAAAGACGTAGCCCTGGGGAATAGGGTGAACTCCTTATTAAAAACTGTTTGTGTCTTTGTATTGCTTACTGTATTTCTCTGTTGTCTTTCCATTTATTTTCTTGTGCATTGACAATTTGATTGATCCGTTTTTTCAATAACACAGAACACACACACACACCAGCACATGGGTCTGTAATACCTTTTGTTCAATAAATCTTCACTGAGGTCACTCATAGGGTGATTATCAGATCAAGTGGTATCAAAGCTCTAGGCTGTCAGGTTAGACAAGCTTGTGTTGGTTTAGCTGTGAATGCTCACTAGATCAAAGCTCAAATTAGGAGAAGGAGAGTTGGTGGAAACTAATCCTGAAATTGGGAGAGTCTATTCTCGAAAGACACTGTCAGAAAAAGGTTCTGTAGGGCCAGACTCTCAATTCATAGAAATTTTCCTAGCTATAAAGTCCATGGTGGAAGAAATGTATAGGGACTTTAGAAAGCATAATGATGAAGGTTCATCAGGCTCTAAGCAAGATGAATCTCATTCCCATGACCACTCAAAATGAAAGGGGAAAGAAGAAAGCTTCCCTACACCTCCTAGTAGCCTTGTGCATAATAAGAAATCATCTTTGATTAAGTTAGACGTTAAATTTGGTTCGCATATATATGATGGAGAGCTAAATGCTGAAAATTTGGACAATTGGATAAGACAAGTTGATGTGTATTGCAGAGTAAAAAATATAGACTCAGACAAGAGCAAGATTCAGCTGGTAAACCTTCACCTAGGGGGCACTGACTTGGTATGGTAGGAAGGCAGAACCCAAGCTGATATGAGGAAGCATGGTAAGACCATCTTTGTCTGGAGTGAATTTGTTACTGCAATCAAAAAGTAGTTCTATCCATTGGCCTACATGCAACAAGCCATGATGAGCTAGCAAACTCTTCAGCAGTTGAAAGGGCAAAGCGTACAAGGGTATACTCAAGAGTTCCGAAAGAGAGCATTGATGTTGGGTATTTCATTAGACTCGCCAGAAACTCTTCTAAAGTACATTGGTGGTCTACATAGCTACATGAGGCATACCATCCTCATGTTTAATCCCACTAGTATAGATGAGGTATCTGGACAAGCTACTCATTTGGAAGCTAGAGGAAAGAATGGAAATCCATAAGTTGGGGGACCATCCCAACCCACTGTAAGCAAAAGAAAGGAGAAAAGAAAGCAAAAGTGGAAAGAAAGGAATGCTAACATTGCACAGAAAGGCAAAGCCTCATGCACCCACTGTAAAAAGGAGGGGAATGATGATGAGCACTGTTGGATTCTTCATCTAGAGCTGAGACCTAAGAAGTCCGAGGGCAAGAAGAAGAAGACTGTTGCAGATATTCAGAAAGATTTGGGGTCAGACTTGGGAGATGAAACACTCATTGCAGCCACATGTATAAAAGGTAAGAATTCTGAAGCATCTACTAGTAATTCTGCTGAATTTGTTATTGATGAAGAACATGAGAGAGAAAGGCGTGAGCTTTTTCATATTCGAGTTGTTTCCAAAAATCAAAATATTGATACTTTGTTTCATAGTGGCTCACAAGTAAATCTAGTTTTTGAAGCAATTGTAAAGAAATTGGGATTAGCAACTACACCTCATAAGAAACCATACCCATTAGGATGGTTGAATGATAAAGCACAACTACAAGTGACTAGATAGTGCAAACTCAAGTTTTCTTTTGTGTCAACATTTGTAGATGAGGTTGAGTTAGATATAATTCCTTTGGATATATGTGGAATTGTTTTAGGAAGTCCTTACTTGTATGATAGAAATGCTATTTTCTATAGAGCCGAGAACAAGTATCTACTTGTCCAAGATGGAATCGAATATTTTGTAAGAGCCCATAAGCTCAAGAATAATTATACTCTCATAAACTCAGGACATATGAAAAGAATGATAAATTCATGCAAAGAGTTCTTACTAATGGTTGTAAAGGAAAAGAAAACTGATAAAACCAATGTATTTGAGGGTTGTAATTTTGATCAACAAGCTGATATAGAAAAGATTGTTTCAGAGTATGATGTCTTGTTTCAAGAGCCTCAAGGTATGCCACCCAAAAAGGGAATAGTACATGATATTATTTTGCAGTAGAATGTTCCTTTGCCTAACATTGGGATGTACAGGTTATCTGCTTTAGAGAATGCTAAAATCAAGAAGCGGGTGCAGGAGTTGCTCGAGAAAGGGTTCATCAGGCCTAGCACATCACCATGTGGGTCACCAATCATTTTGGTGAGAAAGAAAGATGGCTCATGGAGAATGTGCATTGATTATCGAGCACTGAATAAAATAACGATCAAAAATCATTATCCCCTTCCTCGCATAGATGATGTTTTAAATCAATTGAAGGAAGCTGTTTATTTCACCAAGCTGGATTTGCACAGTGGATACCATCAGGTTAGAGTTGCAGAGCAAGATGCATGGAAGATTGATTTCAAAACAAAGCAGGGATTGTATGAATGGCTGGTTATGCCTTTCAGCTTGACCAATGCCCCTGCTACTTTCATGAGATTAATGAATGATGTACTCAGACCTTTTCTTGATGATTTTGTTATTGTGTATCTGGATGACATTCTAATTTTTAGTAAAACGTGGGAAGAACATTTAAAGCATGTTAAGCAGACATTAGATGTTTTGAAAAGAGAAAAACTTTATGTTAAACTCTCCAAATGTGAATTTGGAAAAACCTCTCTAAATTATTTGGGTCATATAGTGGGGGGGGTGAATTGAAAATAGATCCCTCTAAAGTGGCAGTCATTGTAAACTGGCCTAAACCCAAGTCTGCTACAGAAGTGAGAAGCTTCTTAGGAGCAGCACAGTATTGGAGGAAGTTCATTTCAAATTTCTCCTCAATTGCAGCTCCCTTACATGCTTTGACAGGATTGAACAAGGTGTTTCAGTGGGGAGGCAAACAACAGAAAGCCTTCGACACCTTGAAAGAAAAAATTAGTACAACACTTTTACTAGCACTGCCAGATCTACAAAGACCATTTGAGATCCAAACTGATGCCAGTGACTATGCCATGGTAGCAGTGTTGACACAACACGGTAAACCCATATGTTATCATTCTGAGACTTTTAATCCTGCAGTAGTTAACTATCCTACATATGATAAGGAATTGTATGCATTAGTTCAGATTGTGAAAAAGTGGAAACGTTACTTAATGGGCAAAGAAACAGTAATACATACTGATCATCAGTCACTTCAATATCTACACTCCCAAACGAAGTTGCAACAATCAAGACATTACAGATGGATGGGTTTTCTACAACAGTTTCATTTAGTCATCAGATGTAAAAAGGACATACCTAACAAGGTTGCAGACATGTTATCTAGACCCATTATAAATGCATCTACCATACTTAAGCATAATTCTGTGCTACATGAAAGCTACATAGAACAGTATGCTCAGGATGTGGACTTTAAAGATGTATATGCAACTTTGAGTCAAGGCAAAAGAGTAGAAGAATTGGACTATCATGTGAAGGACTGACTCTTATATCATTGTGGAAAACTCTGCATTCCACAAACTGAGAGAGCAAATATAATTAGGGAAGCACACACTTCTCTGATATCAGGTCACTTCAGGGTAAGTAAAACAGTTGCATAGTTGCAAAGGTTCTGCTATTGGCCAAGAATGAGTGAGACAATTTCTAGATATGTAAAGGGGTGTGTTATGTGTGCTAAAAGCAAGCCCAGCAACAGAAAACTAGGCTTGTACACTCCATTTCTAGTTCCTTCTCAGCCTTGGGAAAGCATTTCCATGGATTTTGTTGGAGGACTGCTTAAATCTAGGAAAGTTCATGATTATCTATATGTTGTTGTGGATAGGTTCAGCAAAATGTGTATTTTGATACCCTATAGTAAACAGATTACAGCTGAACAAACAGAAAAACTATTCTTTGAACATGTATGGGTTCATTTTGGATTGCCCACTTCTATTATATTTGATCAAGACACCCGATTTGTGGGAAAGTTTTGGTCCAGTCTGTGGGAACTAATGGACACCAAATTAAAGAAAATCACAATTTTTCATCCACAAACAGATGTCCAGATAGAAGTAGTTAACAAGACAGTGATCCAATTACTGAGAGGATATTGCAGCAAACACCCTAAGCTTTGGGATGAACACTTGTGTTATGTGCAGAATGCTTACAATAGAGCCAAACACTCTTCTACCCAAGAGATGTGCTTTTGAGACCTGCTTTGGTTTCATACCAAGGTCTCCCTTGGATTTTTTCTTTGGTAAAGATACCATGGTTGATGGACACAGTGATGTGGACAAAGCAACTAGGTTCATTGAACAGATCCAGGAGATCCACTAGGCAGTATAGGAATAGCTGGAAAAGAGCCAGGCCAAGTACAAGGCTAGGCATGATAAGCAACATATGGAGCATAGTTTTCAAGTTGGAGACCAAGTCTGGCTGTATATCAGCAAGGATAGGATGCAAGGTGAAGGTAAGAAGCTAAAATCTATCAGGTATGGACCCTTCAGGATACTTTAGAAGATTGGTGAAAATGCTTTTCGCCTTGATCTGCCAGCTTACATGCACATCTACTCAGTCATGAATGCAGATTGCTTGAGGTTGTTTCAACCTTCAATGATTGAGGACCCTGAAGAGCAGAGTCAATTGCCTTCTATTGATGACCTACTACCTCTTAATGAGTTGCAGGAAGATACAGTTCTGGATAGGAAGGTAAGGATGACGCATAATGGACTGATGGAATACCTCAGAATTGGGCTTAAAGGTTCGAAGCCGAGTAGTGCGAAGTGGATTGAGATTGGACAAGTGAGACAGTAGTTTCCTCACCTAGTCGATGCTTGAAGAAAACCAACTTTTGGTGGTCCAAAAGCTTTTGAATTGGGAGGCCGTGATCTGAATCGGATCCATAAATGACTGTCATAGAACCATGACTATATTGGGATGAAACAAATCCTTGAAGAATCCAAAACAACAATTGAAAACACCCTGAACCAGTGGCCATGGCAGCCAGTGTGGAACGACGAGGACCTCGGTCAAAGTGCACTGACCGAGGCCCATGGAGACTGCTCAGGAGGTCAAAATAGCCCCTCGGAGCCCCACATCGGGAAAAGAAGCTGATTTTCGATGCGCATCGCTGGGCAAATAGTGCCGAAATGGAGGAGCCTTAAGTACTCAGTCGCGTGGGGGAACCAGAGGACCACAGACAGAAAAAGGTAAAGGTGCTGAAGTACAAAGGTGGGACTCACGCCCTGGAAACCGATGGTATTGATCGGGGCGCCCTTGAACGATAAGCGGTTTTGGAGAAAACGGAGCGATCACACTCAGCGATCGACATGTGGCAAAGGAGGTGAGAGAAAAATCGCCGCGATCGTGCATTATCAGTTGAGCAAGTCAACTGTGCTCGGCGTGCGAATGACGTTGGATCTGGAGGAGCCCAGATCAAACGGCTGAGATTGCGTCCAATAGACAGAGTGGAATTGATAGGGGATTAAGCCGCGATTTAAGAGGATTTGGAATCTGTTGACCGCCACGATGGAGAAAGAAATGAATCGACGAATAGGCTAGCGCCATTCCAGTGCGGACACATGGCTACTTCTCGAGCATTCATGCTGACGCCGAATAAGGAACTCCAAGCACATAGGTGACAGGTGAATCAACGCAAGCAGGAGAGGAACCAAACAGGATAAAGCCATGAACAGAGACAGTGAACAGGGATCGAAAGGGAGATTCAGATCGAAGAGTCCAAGCGACCAAGAGAGACAGTGAACAGTGAACCCTAAGAGGAGGACTGAGCACAAAGAGTAGTAAAGACAAGCAGAGGAGGCAGAGGGCCGAGCTGACCACAGGCAACATTGAGCACCAGAGAGCTTGAAGAATCAAGCCTTCCCATAGAGGAATCTGTCCGGATTGAGAATCACAGTTGGCTCTTTCCACTGTAGACTGAGGGTCACAGGGCTGGTAGGAAGAACAAGAGTCTGTGTACTCCGGGTGGCTTGGGGAATCCAAGAACAACCCTGCCAAGCAAAATCTGCTTCAGGAGAACTCATATTGAGTCCCTACATTGTAATTTCTCTACTGAAAGACACAATAAAACAAGGCCACCACTGAAGCTGGACCGGAGACATAGCCCTAGAGAACAGGGTGAACTCCTTATTAAAAATTGTTTGTGTCTTTGTATTGCTTACTGTATTTCTCTGTTGTCTTTCCATTTATTTTCTGTGTATTGGCAATCTAATCGATCCGTTGTTTCAATAACACAGAACACGCACACACCAACACATGGGTCTGTAATACCTTTTGTTCAATACATCTTCACTGAGGTCACTCATAGGGTGATTATCAGATCAGCCACATAAGGGTCTTCTATAAGTCTCCTTTTGACCTACACATGCAAACAATCTCAACCCACTTGTTAGGTATAAGCATATGCACATTATTTTCTAATTTTTAACCACAAATTCACCTAAAAAGGCTAAGAATTAATAAAGTTTGGAAAAACATAAATGTGGCCCAATGATAATGAAAGTGGGATGAATGTAGTGACATAGTAGTGAAATGGAGGTGATATAATGGACATAATAGTGAAAGTGTAATGGAAATGAATGACATTTCCAAGACCCAACAATTTTGCAGTGTGTATTTCTATTAGGAAGAGAATGCACATTGTGCTGTGTTAAGAGCGAAGATTGTTGTTTGAGGGTTGAGACTGTGTAATGCATGCTCCAGGAGGACTGAATGAGGCTAACTGTCTCGGTCAAGGAGTTTTCCAGTTTTTTGACTAAGTGTTGTATCAATGAGATGAGGTTGAACAAAATAAAGACTTGAACATGATTACACACTTAGAATACCTGATGACGTAATGAGGAGCAGTCAGAACACATGAATAACATGATTTATTCAATGCAACAACTTTTTTATGGTTGAGAGCAAGTGTGACACCAAAGATACACTTTGTGACGATCGTAATGACACTTGTGCGACAATTATTGAAACTTTGGAAATGAGTGTGATAGATGTTTACATGGTATGTACAACTCATTAACACAAATATCATCCCTTGAAACACATCAAAACCACACTTGTATGATGTGTGACACCTGCCTTAGCTAAAAGACAACACTTCTATTTTCTTACAAACGAGACCAAAACACTTAGAGAATACACATGTGATGACTCTCAATACTTGTGACGACATCATGCAAAGTCAAAGTAGGCTCTCAAATTTGGATGTAGGCCAAAATTTTGGTGGGTGTTGTAGCAACGACAACATATCTATAGAGTTTCAAGAGGAATCTACTATAAAAGAGTGTGAATGAGAAAGCAAATGGGAAACATTACTAGCAAGTGTTGGATATCCATAAGTTTGGTTTTATCAAAGTGGACATCCTTAGAGTATGGGTAATATTTTAACTTTTACTTCAAGGAACTATAACATGGGATCTACTAACAACACAATCATAAGATCATTTTTCAAATATCTTGCATGGGATGACAAAACTATCCAAGTCCTATATATGTAGAGGCAACTAGTTGATGCTTGAAGAAATGTCTTAGGGAGACTTTGTCATAACAATACTATATTTATATTTTCCACCACATGCATGGGTGACCTACAAAATAGGTTAGAGTTGTTCTATGAGCATTTCTTCAAACTTTGTAAGGAATATTGGGACATGGAATTTGTTGTGAG
Organism: Pinus tabuliformis; assembly: GCA_031772625.1. NCBI lineage: Eukaryota > Viridiplantae > Streptophyta > Pinopsida > Pinales > Pinaceae > Pinus > Pinus tabuliformis. The sequence continues at coordinate 637,123,604 of CM062807.1, read as the reverse complement.
GATTCATGTTGATCCAAAGGGAATTATGGTACCCATTTTAATTTTTATTTTGAAATTCTTATATTGCAAGTATGGATTCCATTAATGAAGAAAAAGTAAAGCATTAAATGTGGCTATTTGTATATTATGAATATATGGTTGTAAAGCAGCATATCTATCCATGTACATAATTCGTGAATATGCCACCTTTATTGAAATAATGATCCATTGGGAGTGGTTGAGGGGAACTAATTTGGTTGTTTGTCGGAGAGGTTCTTTGAAAAGTAATATGGTAGTTTGATGATGAAAGATGGTTGATATGAACATGTTAAATGCTAGCTTCACTTGGTTTAGAGGGCTACAACATTTCTAAATTTTGTGTAGAAAACCATGGTTTGTAAAAGTGGATGACATGCTTGGGTAGTTCTAGTGGCACACTAGGATTATCTCTTTTTCTTCATGATGAACTATTAATTTTTGTAATATATATGAAAGTAGTGTACATTTATGCAATATTTGTTCGCTCTTAAGTAGATATCGACATGATCTTTTTCATTGGGAAAAGGAATATCTAGTGGTAGTTCAGAAAGACTGACTAATCCTATATATGACACAAGTAATAACAAAGATGTTATTTAATACAAATGTAGAAATGATAATTAGATGTTCTTTATGGTAACATCAAACATGAGAAAAATAGTAAATAAATGGGTACATAAAGTTAAAAATATTTATTGAAATGTGTAAAATAAATCAATTTTTAATGTGAAATGTCTAAAATCTATATTCCCATATTTAATATTTCTATTTTTAAATATTTTATTAACTTGAAATCTGATATAAACTTAAATTGGTAATGTTAATTCCCATATATATGTTTAAAAATAAAATCTTATATAAACTTAAATTGATAATGTTAATTCCCATATATATGTTTAAAAAAAATTAAAAGCAATAGAATAAGCATAAAAGTAAATTAAAATAAACATATGTAAAGAGAATCACATCCTCAAAAATGAAAAAAAATAGAAAATATTGGAATTTAAAAAAAGAAAATATAGAAAATGTTGGAATTTTTTTTGTTGAGTTGTTGTAAAGAATGGATAATAAAACCATATTAGTAAAGAAATATAGGGATTGAAAATAAGTGATACTATAATAAATAAAATATGACAAATGATCATATAAATAGTTAGAAAATAATGTAGAAGTACTAAAAACATGTTTATTAAATAAAATGTGTATGCAAATATTTAACGTCTGTATTAATACCTATCTAAATAACATGGAACTATAAAAGAATGTTCGGGGAATTGCATGGAATGTGAAAGAAAAATCCATTTAAATAAGAAATGGAGCATGAAAATTTAGGATGTTAAATAAATAATTTACAAATTACTAAAATTATAGTGAATGAAAAACTTTATATCTCTGTGTGGAATTTGTTGTTTTCATGTTAAAATAATTGTGGAATTTGTTGTTTTAATGTGAAAATAATTTAAGATGTACCAAAAATTGTTAGAATTAATGGAGAATAAGTCATTTTTGTTACATAGTTATGCATTCTATTTTTTTAGTCATTCAGTTTCTATTATTCAGTGATATGATTTGCTATTCCTAATAAATTGTATCTATTTATTATTGGAGATCAATGTGAAGTTTGTGTGTCGTTTTTCTTGTAGGATCTCCTGGTGATCCGCACCTGTGAGCGCCTCTTGTGTTGATTTTTCATTTCATGTCTTCCGTGTGCAACTCTTGACATGGTATCAAAGTTGTAGGACTGTTAATCCTATAGGATGAGTGAAGGGAGCGACTACATAGCGAAATCATCACAAGTCTTATGTGGAAAAGTGCGATGACCGCCATGTGATACTCCTCCTCATTGACCTGTTCAAAAATCAGTGCGAGTGGTTGATAGACCTTTGCAGATACGTTTCATTTTTTGGTGAAGATCTTCGTGATCCTGTGGTGTATAAAAGCACCAAGTGGATCAGAAGACAACGTCGACTACAAGGGCTGTGTGGTGGCTGAAGCTGCGCGTGACTAGAGAGGGCTGTGTGGTGGCTCTTTATCTGCCTGAGGGAGAAGCATGGACATAAGGTGTTCATGCTGCGATCAGGTGGAAAGAAATCAGAGGGAGCATTAGGATCTAGGTCTATAGCATGAGAGCTAAGGCTAGAGTGAAGATCTGTTGTAGTTGTTTTTTAAGGAAAGCAATTAAAATCACAGAAAGGAGAGGTGACTTGCCATGAGGCCCCGTGGAGGAGTTACCTGCCAAGAGGTTTGAGAAGTTGTTTGGAGAGGACACTGGCTAAGGAGGTTGCCAGCGAAGTCAGCAAGGAAGTGGAGAGCAGCCATGGGTGGTCTGTCTGGAGCGCGCACACAGAGCAACTGAGGGTAATAGCTGTAGAGCAAGGTTGTTTGTTGCTTCATTCCAGTTGGATGCCAAGGTGAGGTGTGGTAAGATCACTCAAGGCCATAGAGGATTCAGCTTCTAGTTTGCTGCGTGTGAAGCAAAAACCGCAAAGAGTTGTGTTGTTGTGCCAGAGTGGAGCATTGAATGTTGAATGTTGCTCAGTTTTAAAAAACAAACAAACAAAAACAAAAATAAAAACAAAAACAAACAAACTGAGGAATTTGGGGTCGGCATTTTTTTTTGTAAAGGAGATCTGGGGTTTGTTTACATTATTGAAGTTTTTTATTCAAAATGAATAACCAAATAGCTGAAGCTTATCTCAATGAGAGTAATAAGCTTGATGGTTCCAATTACACTAATTGGAAGTTTAAGCTCTAAACTTTGCTTGAGGGACAGAATGCCTATGGCATTGCCACCGCTGATGAGGTCAAGCCAACTACTACAACTCGTGGATTGAATACAATGATTCAAGATTGGGAGAAAAGGGAGATGAAGGCAAAGGTTCTCCTCAAGTTATCAGTCAAAGATTGCATCATCCCTCACATTCGGGATTGCAAGACAGTGAATGACATATGGATGATTCTCAAAGAGATGTACGAGATCAAGAACACCAGTCGAACTTTGTACCTCAGGAAGAAGATTATCTCAATCAAGCTGAAGGAGAATGAGTTTGTTTCTTTATTCATATCCCGGATAAAGGAAGTTAAAGATAAACTAACTGATATCGGTTAAACCGTGGCGAATGATGATCTGGTGACAATTACCATGAACAACATGACGAATGATTATCAGATGTTTATAACGGGATTGTATGCAAGAGAAAATCCTCCAGGCTTTGAGGAGCTCACTAGGATCTTGCTACAAGAAGAGGAAAGGAGGTTGTCTCTCAAACCTCAAAATCCAGATCTTGCATTGATGACAAAGTTCAAGCCAAAGGGGAAAGTAGTGGCTGATCACATGAAAGGTAGCGCATTACGAAAAAGGACACCACAAGGTATGACCTCGCATAAACATGACTCTGCTCCTAAATGCTTTTATTGTGGTAAGATAGGCAATATTGCTAAAACCATAAGAAAAAGGCATATGGGGAGAGGTACAAGTAGAGAAGACATGTAGGTCATTTGGCTGATACAGATTAGAACCAGGATGTCAGATTATTTATGGCTGAAACTGCACTAGCCACTGAGGAGGATGAATCAGATATTTGGTTCGTAGATTTTGGAGCCTCCTCACATATGACAAGTAAAAAGCAATGGCTCAGAAATTTTAGAGAATCCAACATTAGAGTAAAAGTATACCTTGGAGATAATAGAGGGTACGAGATCACGGGACATGGAGATGTCCTTGTTACTCTGCCTGATGGAAACATCAAGAATATATCTGATGTGTGGTATGTTCCTGGTATTAAGAGGAACCTGATTTTTGTATCAAAGATTACAAATCAAGATCTCAAGGTAGAATTCCTTAATCTCATTGTGTTATTAAAGACTTTTTGGACCATATGAAGCCTATTGCTACAACTATTTGTATTGTTACAAAATTATGTATTACGAAGCAATGGAACACATAAAATATTGTAGAAATATAAACACAAAAAACACATAAAATAAGAGAGACACAGATATACGTGGTTCACCCAGTTTGGGCTACGTCCACCCTAAACAGCCAGTCCTTCCTTTCTATTATCCAACAAAATGAAGAGTCACAACCTACAACAGATCCATTGTAATATCCTCTGTTTTCTCTCACAGTCTCACCTCTCTACTTCCCGCTCGAAGAATACACATATATTACATAGACTCAATACAAATTCCCTCATACAAAGAGAGGGGTTGCCTTCTAGGGCAAAAAACCCTAAACTAAACATAAGTTCTACCGTCAAATCATCCGCCTAATGAACGGCCCAGATTGAATAGAAATTACTATACTTTTACAAGGCAATTTTCCATCTGTTTTTAGCTTCAGGGGCACTACCCCCGAAACCCCCCGCCAGGGGGGGCTCCCCAAAGGTCACAGCTGCCCCCCCCTGGACCCCCCCTACAACGAATATTTTACGGGCGGCATTGCTGCCCCATTTCGAACTGGGGTCCAATGTGGCGATACCTTTGAATATAGAAGATAATCAGGCTCCACACCTAACACATATAGGAGGACTCTACAAAATGGATGTGAAGAGTATGCCACAGCAAGCATTGATGTCATCAGATAAGTCTGCTGAAAATTTGGGGCATTAGCGACTTGGGCACATCAATTTAAGTGACCTTCTTCTGTTGCAAAACAAAGGTATGGTATATGGTCTTCCTATTTTGAAAAAGTTGCATATTGGTTGTGAAGCATGTGCATTCGGTAAACAACATAGAGATGAATTTCTTGCTATTAAAGATAGGAAATAGAGGGATATACTCAAACTTGTAAACACTGCTTTATGTAGCCCTATGCAGACAAGATCGTTAGGTGGGGCCTACTATTTTCTAATCTTTGTTGATGATTGTACAAGATTCACATGGATGTATTTTCTTAGACAGAAGAGTCATGCCTTTGAGTATTTCAAGCAATTCAGGAACATGATCGAGAAGCAGACAGGAAAGTTCATCAGGATTCTTTGATCATATCAAGGCGGAGAATTCAAGAAAGGGGATTTCAAAAAATACTGTAAAGAGCATGGGATACAACAGCAGTTTACAACACCATACACTCAGCAGAATGGAGTAGCTGAGAGGAAAAATAGAACACTAGTGGAGTGTGCTCGCAGTATGTTGAAAGGTAAAAATCTAACTAATGGTTTTTGGGCAGAAGTTGTCAATACTGTAGTGTATTTGAAGAATAGGAGTCCCACTAAAAGTCTTGATTATAAAACTCCTTTTGAAGCATTATTTGGCTTCAAGACTATTGTAAGTCACCTTAGAGTATTTGGTTGTAAAGCTTTTGCGCATGTTCCCAAAGAAAATAGGAAGAAGTTAGATTCAAAGGCCATTAAATGTACCTTCATTAGATACTGTAGTGAGTATAAGGCTTATAAATTGTTTGGTCCTTCTACTCACAAAGCGTTTGTTAGTAGAGACGTAGTATTCCATGAACAGGTTAATGATGGAAACCCTGTTCAATATAATGAAGAATGGCGTGTACCCTTACTTTCAGATGCGGATGTTGAAACAGGGATCAATCAATAGCAACAACAATAGCAGGATAAAGAGGAGGAAATTGAGTTCAGTCCACAAAGAGAAGAACATAGTAGAATATTTGACACCCCACCACTCAAGAGATCTGGCAGGCTGAAACAATTACCAGCTTGATATAGGGATTGTGCGCTCATGATTGGTATGTTAAACATTGCAGAACCTTTAACTTTTATGAAGCTAGTAAGAGTTATGAATGGAAGGAAGCAATGAAGGAGGAATATGAATCTATTATTAAGAACAATATTTGGGATCTAGTAAAGCTTCCTCATGGTAAACAACCCATAGGTTGCAGATGGTTATTTAAGTTGAAATTTAAAGCAGATGGGTCTATTGATAAGCATAAAGAAAGGTTGGTTATAAAGGGGTATTCCCAGAAGGAAGGTATTGATTTTGAGGAAACATTTGCCTCTGTTGCAAAATGAAATACTATTAGATTGATTATTGCTATAGCCACTAAGCATCATTGGAAAATAAATCGATTAGATGTTAAATCTTCTTTCTTAAATGGTGATTTAAAAGAAGAAGTATACTTAGTGCAGCCTGAGGGTCTTTTTAAGAAGGGAGAAGACCATTTAGTATGTAGATTAAAGAAAGCTTTATATGGTTTAAATCAGGCTCCTAGATCCTAGTACGAAAAAATTGATTCATTTTTCCTCATGCATGGTTATAAATGGAGAAAAAATGATCCTAATTTGTATACTGTGTTTAATGATGAGGGACAGATAGTGTTTATTTCTTTATATGTAGATGTTCTGATCATGATAGGGAGTGTAGAGAATCTCATTGAAGAAATCAAGCAGCAGCTATCACAGAAATTTGAGATGAAGGACCTTGGAGAAATGCATCACTGTTTAGGTCTAGAAGTTTGGAGAGTTCAATCCAAAATTTCTTGTCCCAGGGTAAGTATGCTAAGAGTTTGTTGACTAGATTAAAAATGCATGAGCGAAAGGCTGCATTTGTTCCTTTACAACAAAACAACAAACTTCAATTGAATGATGGTTTGAAATATGCAAATGCAACATTTTACAGATGGTTGGTAGTCTTATCTATTTGACTACAACAGACCATATCTAGCTTATGTAGTGAGTGTTTTGAGTCAGTTCATGACTCAACCTCATGAGAACCATTGGCTTGCAGCAAAAGAAGTACTGAGGTATCTGCAAGGAACTTTAGAGTTTGGTATTTTGTATTCTGACTCATTTGATGTTAGCGTGACATGTTATACAGACTCTGATTGGGCGAGAAATTTAGATGATAGAAGATCAATTACAGGTTACGCCTTTAGCATTGGGTCTGGGGTCATCTCTTGGTGTAGCAAGAAGCAACATATTGTAGCCTTATCCTCAGTAGAAGCAGAATATCAAGCTATGTGTGCAGTAGCATGTGAGGTAGTTTGGTTGCATAGACATCTCCAAGATGCAGGAGAAGAACAAACAGAAGCTACGATTATCAATTGCGATAATCAAAGTTCCATCAAACTGGCTTACAATCCTGTGTTTCATAAAAACACTAAGCACATAGACACTCAATTTCATTTTTTCAGGGAAAGGGTGTAGTCCAAAGAGATTTGTGTTGAATATTATAATTCTTGTGATAATATGGCTGATATATTTACTAAGCCTTTGGGAAGACTGAGGTTTGAATTGTTTAGGGACATATTAGGTGTGTGTAAGAACCCTTTCTCCATTAAGGGGGAGTGTTAGAATTAATGGAGAATAGGTTATTCTTGTTACGTAGTTATTCATTCTACTTTTCATAGTCATTCAGTTTCTATTATTCAGGGATATGATTTGTTATCCCTAACAAATTGTATCTATTTATTATTGGAGATTAATGTGAAGCCTGTGTAGCGTTTTGCTTGTAGGAGCTCCTGGTGATCCGCACTATGAGCTCCTCTTGTGTTGATTTGTCATTTCACATCTTTCATGTGCAACTCTTGACAAAAATGATGGGAATATAATTTTTTTTTCACTATGTTGTTAAAGAAACTTGCTAGTTTCAAGTAATACCATGTTGCTAGCTTTATAATCTAAATTCTCCAATTTCATGATGATGACTTCGAAGTGCTCTATGTCTTTAAATGTTTCCATATTTGAATGTGAATAGGTGTTGCTCTCATTCATCTTTGGAGACTATTTCATTGATGGAGTTAGGCTTAAACAAACATAAATGCAACTCCTTAACATTAACACTGCACAACTTAGTAGTTGATGCATCCTCAAAGGTGAGACTAGAATATGGTGACCTTAGTGTGATAATGAGGGTTGAATTTAAGAAAATTCTTGTAATCATAGCAAGAAAATAAGCATTTAATATGCGACTCTTGTTTTTTATGGGAGGATTGTCTTCATGTATTGTATATCATTAATGGCCAAGGGAGGGAAAGGAAGTAGAAGTTGTCCACCCAAAATTTTGTAAAATTTTGTTAAAGTAAATTTTAATGGAATCCATTCAACCTTTGTAGTGGCTATCTCTTTTGGCATGGGTAATGACAATTGACATGGCACCCCCTTGAACCATGGTGGTTAATCATGATAGATCATATTGTGGGGGGCATGACTTTTGCATGAAAGCTCCGATTAATGCAATTCCTACATTATTGATAAGGTATTTGTGTGAAGAATAGTTTCATATGGTTTGGAACTTATGAGAAAATTGTATTCCCAAAAAAATATCAATATAACCTCAAAATGGATCTATAAGATTTCAAACCCCAATTATCCAAAATGGGTCCCACCAATAAAATTTCTCCTTCAAGTTTATTCCTGTCATTTTTCCACTCTAAAAGAATTGAGATAGATGAAAAATAATATAATAATCCAGTTCAGAGCATTAATGAGGCCAAGATTAAAGAAATCAAGGTACTAATAAAATAATAGTATTTTTATGATCACAAATACCTCACTCTTTATGCTCGTATGAGATCACAACTCCCGATTTCTTTGTGTTTTTCATTGTATAGTGTATGATTTATTCTTTTATTGTCATGTGTTGTGTCATTTTACATACTAATTCATTTATATTTTAACTATTCATCTTGTACACATGTACAACATTGATCTAGGGACCAAAATAACTATATTGTGTATAAGAGAAAATGTTTTCATCCTCCATGTTTCATTTTCCATTATTATTATTATTATTATTATTATTTTGTGTATGTGTGTCTAAATCCAAAGGGATTATCTCAACTAGCTATTGCTAATAATGTTGGGTGTATGGTTAGTTATGTTCAAATGAGTGAATTATTCAAATCTCTCTAGATTAAATGCAATAGACACTATTAATAATTCTACTAAAGATGACTTCAATGAATGTGAAAACTAATACCTTTAGTTTCCTTGTGAAGTGTTTCTAAGATATTTGTTGATATAAATTTGTAACTATTATTTATATTAACTTCAATATCAAATTAATAATATTTTTTTATAATGGATTATTTTCAACCACATGTTCCTTAATTCCATATTTAAGTGACATTTCTTATACTATATTATTTTCAACCTCATATTTGTTAATCCCATGTTTAAATGCATTTATTTTAATATAAAATGATTATTTTCATTTTTAAATTAAATCAATTTAAACATTAAAATTAATATCACCTTTCTTGTGGGGTCTCAATTTAAACTTCAATTTCTTGATTTCCTTAAAAACATTCATTTCATTGAAAAAAATAATTCGTTCCCCCTTATGATACATTGATTTCAGTACACAACTATAATTTCTTCTTTCTCATGCATTTATTTTAGAAACAAATGATAATGTTTCTTCTTATTACATGTTCTATTTAGTATTTTATTTTTGTATCGATACAAATATTTAAAAAAACATAATCATACATCTTTTTAATGTTAAAAGTGATGAAAAACAAGGGTAGTGCAAAAGCATGTTATGAGACAATGATGAAGAATCACATTAACAAATGTATTAACGAAGAAAACTATATTATGAATTAGATAACTTACAAAAAGTTAATTCATCACAATATATGACTCAGAAAAAATAATGAAGCCAAAACACTAGTTAAAGAATATATACTAATAAAAGCATAGATGTAGAAATATGGAATATGAAGCCAAAACACTAATTAAAGAATATATATTAATAAAATCACAGATGTAGAGATATGGAATATTTATTAACTATTAACTATTGAGGATGTTTTCAAAATTGAATTTGAACTCTATGTCTCATGTCTTAATCTTAGGTTACAGACAATGTAGATTCATCTTAAGTACTAGGTTTATCAAGTGTTTTAGAGTGTAGGCTTTCATGATTTGAATTGCTTTGAATTTTTTCTTCCAAATTCATGACAAATATTTATAGGCACAAAAAATTTGATGTGATGGATCAAGAAGAGAAATTTCAAATATGTCAAATATCTTGAGATGTAAATATTTTTCAAAGGTTTGCACTCCAAAAAAATTTTTTAACTCAAAGAATTTCATCAATGATAATGCTCAAAAGATTTGAGATATAGAATCTTATAAATGTTTACATGAAAAAATTAGCCCTTTTTACCATCTAAATCTAAAAATTATATAAATTTAAATCAATAATGATTGAGGCAAATTCCACTCTCGAAGGAGCTCTGCATTCTGATCTAGGGTTAACGTTAGGGTTATATCGTTGGGTACCATGGCACGACACGCAGGGGGGAGTGTCGCTCCCTCCTATAGTCAAATAGTGATGGACAAAAGCAAGGGCACTGGAATGCATCGTTTCAAGAAACCTATGGAGATGGCAATAGAGGCTATTAACATGGAAAAACTGGGAAAAAACAGACCTCATGAACAGGAAGGGGATCAGCAGGAAGCCAGTAGGGAGAAGAGGACAGGGGGTAGCAATCAGGAAAATGCTTCCATGATCACAACTGGGGTTTGCAAACCTAAGTCAACCATAATTCCTTGGGTCATTTTAAGCGACCCAGCGCTACAAGTGCACAGAGATCACATGATGGAATACGCAGTTATATGCAAATTCATGGGGAGATGGCTGATGGAGAAGGCGTTGCACATATGGATAAGGATCTAATGGAAACCCAAGGGGGAAATAAACCTCCACCTAGGATCCAAGGGCTTCTTCACGGTGTTATTCACAAGCCTAGAGGATAAGGACAGAGTGTTCTAAGGAGGACCTTATTTCTATGCTGCTGCAAGCCTCTACATGCAGCCATGGATGATGAACTTTGTCCCAGAATGTGAAACATTCACATCGGTACCAGTATGAATTAGACTCTACTCCCTTCCTCTGGATTATTGGTTGCCGGAGTCTCTGAAGACAATAGGCAACAAACTGGGGAATTTTATAAAGATCTCAGACGCGACTCTGAAAGGAAAATATACCTCCTTCGCCCGGATATGTGTGTAATGGACTTATCTGGGGCACTTCCGGACACAATCATTCTCGAAGTGTATGACGAAGAATGGGTGCAGGCGGTGGACTATGAAAATGTCCCTTTTAGGTGTCGTGAATGCCATGAACATGGGAATCTATACAGAGACTGCCCAATAAACAAAATGGAAAGAAACGTCAAAATCACCATAGATAAAAATCCTGAGGGTTTCACCAAGGTCGGGGCCAAAGGGAAAGGCAGGAAGCGGCAACAAAAGAAGGTTGATGAGGATAGACAACCGATCCAAAATCGTTTCAATGTCCCAAAAGAAGAAGTTGGAAACAAAGGAACAAACAAGGAATCAGAGATCACTCCCACTGAGAAGGAAAGGGATGCAAGCATGGAAGATATGATAGAGAGCAGCCAGCAAAAGGAGGATCTGCCAAATAGTATGGAGATAAGTAGGGAACATGAGATGACCCCAAGTGAAGCTAGAATGGAGGACCATGAACTGCAGGAGATTCTAGAAAGGGAGAATTTAGATCTATAGAAGTTTCTGGAACAAGGTATCACCAAAGGAGTGGATTCCCTGCCAAAGGAGGAATTTGATGGGGTTCAACAGCTCTTCCTCTGGAGATCACAATAGAAGGGCTCTAGAGTCAAAAGAAACCATGAAATCTAGGAGCATAAGGGGGTCAAAACAATGGAGGACTCATAGATACAATATCCCAAGGACCCGGGTAGGAAGAGAGTAAGAAAAAGACAGAATGAGCTACTGAACGAATGTGGGAAACTCATGATTAACTCAGGTAAGATGAGAGATCTCACTAGTTATTCCTTTACAAATATTTCTTAATGAAGCTTACAACCTGGAACATTAGAGGTATAGGAAGTAGAAGGAAATAAAGAAATCTCAGTAGTAGAATAAAAGAAGAAAAACCAGATATGGTTTTTATTCAAGAAACAAAATGTTCAATGGACAAGATCACAAAAATACATAAAAAAATGGTTAATCGAGTACGAGTATCTATAGGTCAAAGAAAACAACTTGGTAGGGGGGATTCTTACACTCTGGGATCCCTAGAAATTTGGAATCTTGGATGCTAAAACGTCCAAGAACTATCTTTCATTGGTGTGTCAACCTATAGGGGATCAGGAGAGTTACATGATCACAAACGTCTATGGGCCTCAAAAGCTAAAGACAACCTCAAGCTTCTCACCTCCCTTGAGAAGCTAAAATGCGAGACACCCTGATGTGCCCTGGATTGTTGCAGGAGATTTCAATATGATCAGATCTCTTACAAAGAAAAAAGGGGGTATCATACAACTACGTAGAGACTCCATTTCCTTCCAAAAATTCATAATGAACATGGGGTTAGTGGACACTGAAGCTTTAAATGGCACCTTCACATGGAACAATAAGAGGGGAGGGGCTTCTCAAGTCGCCTCTAAGCTAGATAGATTTCTCATCTCAGAGGACCTCTTTCTGTCAGGCCCTGCCATGTCAGCTTCTATCCTTCCCTTTGGAGGCTCAAACCATTGACCTGTACATCTTGAGGCCACTTTTATGGGCACACCTAGAAATAGACCTTTCAGGTTTGAAAATGCATGGCTCTCTTACCCTAAATTCACCAGCAATATTGACACATGGTGGAGGGAGGATCTGAACATTCAAGGCACTAAAATGTTCTTGCTCTAATAAAAAATTAAACACATCAAATCTAGGCTTAAAAATTGGAACAAAAAGGAATTTGGTAATATTTTCAAAGCCAAAAAAGAAGTTGATCAAAAACTCGAGGAGATCAATCAAATTATCATCACAGATGGTTTCACTAAAGAGCGGAAAAATTTAGCTGATTCTCTACAAAAGGAATGGGAAGATAGATGCATGCAAGAGGAGATTTTCTGGATACAGAAATCGAGGTTGCAATGGATTAGCGAGGGAGAAAGAAACACGAATTTCTTTCATAAATCTACCATAGATCACAGGGCACACAATAGAATCACAAAACTCAAGGATTCTCAAGGGATATAGCTTGTCTCTCACAAAGAAATGGAATTTATCCTTGTTCAACACTTCCTCAACATAGCAGAGGAGCCTTTGGTCAATAGAGCTAGGTTCATTAGTAATTTCACAAAGTACATCCCTCAGTTGGTCACCAGAGAAGACAACCACAATCGCAATAGGCCAGTGTCGGAAGAGGAGGTCAGTGATGTGATCAATGAAATGTGCAATGGCAAAGCTCCAGGCTTGGATGGGTTCAATGTGGACTTCTTCAAATTTTGCTAGAGAACAGTCAAACAGGATATCCTTGAGGTGGTGGAAGACTCAAGAATATCTAAATCAGTTTTGAAGGCTCTTAATGCCTCCGTCATAGCTTTGATCCCAAAACAGGAAAAGCCATGACTCCAGATGGTTTCAGACCCATAGCTTTATGTAATGTGGTGTATAAAATTATTTCCAAAGTTATTGCCAATAGACTCAAGCCCCTTCTTCCAGCTCTCATCTTAGAGGAGAAAACGGGCCATGTGGAGGGAAGACAGATTCTCAACAACATCATCCAAGCTCATGAGGTGGTACACTCTCTCAAAAGCAATAAACAAGCTGGTATGATCATTCAACTAGACCTAGAGAAAGCTTACGATAAGCTATGTTGGCCTTATATAAGGGAAGTACTAAGAGCTTATGGCTTTGACCACAACTGGATAAGATGGGTTATGGCACTAGTATCCACAACCAGCTTCTCCATCTTGCTTAATGGCGCTCATTCAAGAACCTTCAAGCCCTCTAGAGGTCTTAGACAAGGGGATCCACTCTCTTCCTTCCTCTTTGTTCTTATGATTGAAGGACTAGGCAGAGCGATCAAAACAACAAATGTTGAAGGAAGAATCCAGGGTCTCAAACTTACCCTGGATGGAGCGGCTAATACTCACCAACAATTTGTGGATGACACGATGCTACAAGGTATACCAACAGTTAGGGAAGCCAGATCAATCAAAAAAATCTTAAACGACTTTGCTACGGTGGTTGGCATAGAGGTAAACCTCAACAAATCAAAAGTTTTCTTCTTTAACAATGACATTTCTATTCAGAGGAACATCACCAGAATTCTTGGGTTTCAAAGGGACTAGTTACCTTCCAAGTACCTGGGAATGCCTCTTACAAACAAACCTCTAAGCAAGGGAGTGTGGGAGTCGATAATGAATAAGCTTCAGGACAAGATCAGGAAATGGACATGTATGGATTTAAACTTGGCGGGATGCCTTGTGCTCACACAGGCTGTCTTGTAGGCTATTCCCTTTTTCATGTTCTCAACTCTTCCATCACCTAAAGGAGTTCTACAACAAATTAGAAGCATCTAAAGGGATTTTCTATGGGGCAGAGGGGAAGAGGAAAAGAAATGGGCTTTAGTAGCTTGGGAAAAGATCTGCATACCCATGTCCCATGGTGGTTTGGGGCTTCATGACCCTGAAACCCTCAACAAAGTTTCGGGAGCTAAAATTTGGTGGAGGTGGCTCAAGGAATCGGCAACCCCTTGGGCCAAGCTCTGGAAAAAATAATATGCAAAAAATTGGCAGGAGAGGGATCACATGCAAATGTCAGGGTGCATTAAGGGCTCCCACATTTGGAATCTTGCTTGAGAGAATAGAGGTATTATCCAGTAGCATAGTTTCTGGGAGATCTGAGCTGGGAACCTGGCACTATTTTGGGAGGATAATTGGCATCAAGAACCCAATTTATTTAAGGATGAATTATCCGCTCTCAAAATTGATACTGACAATAAAGGTTTACTTATGGTAAGTGACTTCTGGGATCAACTAAGGAAAAACGGTAAATGGAGAATTTGGAAGGATTTAGGCCACAGTGAAGATAGTCCTTTGAAGGCCAGGCAGATTCTCTTGCTTAGGATTTGGAGCAAAGGAAGATTTTCGTGTCCTCCTTGTTTGACCAACTAAGATGGGAAAGGGACACCGAAGGAAACTTTAACCTCAAAGAAGATAAAAGAATAGTCACAAGGTTTAACAACCAAAGCCCTGATCAGGTATGGAAGAACCTTTGGTAGAACCCTCGCTCGATGAAAATAAAGTTGTTCATTTGGCTTGTTCAACAAAAGAAAATTCTAACTTTGGAGAATCTGCAGAAGAGGGTTTTTGTCGGCCCATCCAAATGCCCTCTATGTGGCTTACAAGAGGAGACTATCAATCACCTACTCAACCTCTGCCCTTTCACCTCCACCGTGTGGGATTGGGTGGCCTCAATCTTCAGGCATACTAATCGGGACAGACTCAATATCACCAACACTTTGAAGAACTGGAGGAAAAACTTCTCAGGTAATGAAATCGTCAATAAAGCTTGGACTCTGGTTCCAGGCTTTGTCATCTGGGATGTTTGGAAAGAACGCAATGGCAAGATTTTCAAGAGAAATGCAAGCACGCCCCAGCAAATAACTACAAAAATTATACGATAGCTCAAAGACATAGTCAGAGGCTTGTTGTAGAAACTTCTAAAGAATCCTCCTCTGCCCTAGGAAGCCTGTATACTGCTGCAGTTGGGTCTCCAGTCAATAGTCCCATAGGGCATAAACAAGGGTGTGAGCCAAACAAATGCAAGTATGGATATTTGGAAGCCTCCTCCACATGGCTTCTTAAAAGTCAACATAGACGGAGCATCCAAGGGCAACCCAGGGTTAGCTAGTTTTGGGGGTGTTATAAGAGATGAGCAAGGACGCATAAAGGAGATCTTTTATAGTCACTTGGGCAAGGCAACTAACAACATGGCGGAACTCATGGCCTTAGAGCAATGCCTGGAAATCCTAGTGGATTCAAATTCACACAATGTCATCATTGAAGTAGATTCAGAATTGATTATTAAAGCGGCCAAGAAAATGTGCAATGGGATGGCACCGAAAAAAGTGTCGAATCAGTGGATGCTATTGAAGGTCTTTCACCATATTCACACCTACCTGCAAACCTCAAGAACCGTCAACTTTTTCCATGTGAAAAGAAAAGAAAATATGTTGGTTGATCGTTTGGTGAATGAAGGAGTGATAAGTAAGGGATGTGGCACTCGGCACGTTTGGGAGTCGATACCCGCAGGCAAACTGTGTGATGATTGTCTCTGTTAGGCTGCCAAAGATATGGAACACTTCCAGACCTTCAGCAAAGAGAGGGAGGACGACTAACGAAAGGCGAGAAGAGAGGAAGTCCTTGGGCTGTGGTTTCTCCCAATCGTTAAAACTCAAGGAAAAGAAGATCAAAGAAGTGAAGCAGTTATATACTTCCTAGTGGAACATAGGTAGTAGGTTGTTCTGGATGAGCTGCTTCAGGAGGGTTTCAAAAATGAATAATAGATTTCAGTCTAAACACGGGTGGATTAGGAACAAAGGAAATGATCTGGAACGATGGATCGACAAGATGGACCGACGATGCTCAGGAAAACTGCGGGAGTAAAATGCTACTTAACCCATTCATCAATTGAATGGTCGCGGTCAGCAAGTTATTTTGGCCTCAATCATTCAACAGATTTTAGGCTGGAAAGAGATCGACCGTTATCCACTTGGACGGACCCGAAATCCTTAGATTGAGGATGTCTAATCTTTTTTGTATCCAGAATTTTGCTATCCATCGTGCTAGTGTTTGGGAAAAAATCATGATTGACCGTTGGATTAAACAGGCTTTGATCGATGGTGTTGGTTCTCCGAGAAACTCTTTGGGTTAGAGGATTTGTTGATTGTCGGATGGGAATTTTGTCTCCATGGTGGGGTTTATGGGTTCAGGATGGGCTTGTGGAAGTGGACCGGAGAATACTCCAATGCAATTTGGTTATATTTGAAGTTCAGAGGTTTCGTTTGACGGTGCTTAACCTGTTTGCCAGTTTATTGGACATTGTCCACAGGTTCTTTGGCCTCAGTCATCCAACGGATTTCAGGCCGAGAAAAGCTCGACCTTTAACTACTTGGATGGACCCGAAATCCCATAGATTGAGATGATCTATTCCTTTTCAGGTCCGGATTTGTGTTATTCATCGTGCATGTGTTCAATTCACAATCATGGTGGATCGTTGGATTAAATAGTCTTTGTTCGACGGTGACGTTTCTCCGCGCAACTCGTTTGAGCATTGGATTTGTGGACCATCAGATGCGAAGTTCGCGTCGATGATGGGGATAGCGCGTTCAGGTTTGGGCTTGGGAAGCGGACCAGAGAAGAATGATTGGCATGATTTTGGTATTTTTTGAAGTCCGAGGGTCTTCCTAGTTTGTTTGAGAAATCAGTGAAAAGAAAGGAACTTGCATCTCGACAATTAAGGTTCCTTAGTCTTTTGCTGAAGAGTTGATGTAACCCCATGAGATATTTTAACCTCGTGAGATATTGTTTGATCTTGGGTTTTTCTTACCCTGTTAATGGTAAACTAGCAACAGGCCTGTCTTGTGATGGTAAACTAGCAACAAGCTTGTCTTTGCACTGGTAAAGACGTTTATCATATGTATTACACTTTTACGGTTAATAGAATGTTCCACTCTTACTTGACCAAAAAAAATCAA
Organism: Pinus tabuliformis; assembly: GCA_031772625.1. Classification (NCBI taxonomy): domain Eukaryota; kingdom Viridiplantae; phylum Streptophyta; class Pinopsida; order Pinales; family Pinaceae; genus Pinus; species Pinus tabuliformis. Next base: position 637,106,150 of record CM062807.1, on the reverse strand, counting down.
TAATTATTAAAATTATATTATCATGTTAAATTATACATCACTTTAATTTATAAACATTATATTACATTACACATCATTTATACTAAACCAACATAGATACATCTTAACTCCAAACCTATCAAGCATCAAGAGGGATCAAACCTCTCAAGGTACATACCTCTTTTTTTAGTACAAAAGAAATTTGATCCCACTAGACGCTTGATATATCTGAAGTTAAGAAGGATGTAGGTTGTTTTAATTACCCCTTTACTATAGGTTATATTCCACGTGAATACCATGGTTTGTCATAAATGCAGAGTTCAAAAACTACCAGTAACTTAACCGAGTCAACTTTACCTTAACTACACAACAAATAATAATAACAACAACAACAATAACAAATACATAGAATTTTTATTTTTATTATTTAACTATTCAAATATAGCTTAACTACCCACCAAAAATTAATAATAATAATAATAATAACTTAGGATTTTTTTTTAGTTTAGATAACATTACAACATTTCTTCCATACTAAACTACTAAACTAGAGAAAATTATACACCATATATTAAGAACAGTAAATATGTACAATTAAAATCGCCCTCGACTTAGGAAAAAAATATTGGTATAGAGTAACATGGTTTAATGTGAGTCTTTATTAATGTGAGTTTTTATGATTATTTAATATCAATCATTTGGAAGGAAGAATGAAAACCATGCTCTTATTTTTGGATAAAATAATTCCAACCACCTGCTAGGTGTCATAATTGTGCATCCAAGTATCACAGATAGTTAGAGTTTAGTCCAGTTTAGTTGAGTTCTATTTCAGTCATTTATTGGAGATGTCTGCTATGTAATCTATTTAACCATTATTGAGTAATGAGAATTGTGACTTCTGCTCCATATTTTTCATTTCTTTACCATGGTGTCAGAGTTTACTTTGTGCAAGACTCCTTGAGAGAAGAAAATATCAAGAAGTTGAGGAGGGGAAGAAGCCAACTATGAAGAAGATGCTCCTATCAAGAAACCAGTTACTGCATAACCAGTAAAGGAAAGCCAAGAATCCAGGGAAAAACAAGTGTTGACAGATCCACCAGTGAAAGTTAGAAAATATTTTATGAAGCATGACTTGTCCTAGTTGTAGTGTGGCATTTGAAGACACTCTGCGTGCATAGAGAAAGGGCCTCGACTCCATAGCTAAAGAAAATTGAAGGCAAACGGTGCAACTGAGTATAAAATCATTTTTCTAGTTCATCACACTTTGACAAAGAGAGAATGTGTGATGAATGCAACAAACTTATAAAAACAAAATTTTTTGGATGAAGTCGCATGTTCCTGTATCGAAAAGTGCAATGCCAAAGTCAAGGCGATTTCATATGATGTATTCATAAGATTCCAAGGAACAAAAAGGAGAAGCATAGTCAAAAGAATCAACTATATATGTAGGTCGATTTTCTTGTTGAGCCACAGTTAGCTAGAGCTCCACAAATGCGAAAATCCAAGACACTACGAAAGCCAAAGCAACAACAAGCGATGTTTGAAGCTTATTTGAAAGAGATGGCAAACAAAAGGAAAAAAGAATGCCTTCGCATTAAAATGCATAAAATAATTTGTAGATGACAACATTCTATTCCTAATTCAGATGCAAAGACTGTTAAGGAGGCTTGGGGTACCCTTGAAAGGAATTTTGGTGTAACAGGGAGTTATCTAGTTGAAGATGAAGAATTTTGTGAATCCCACTGTGTTCATCCACAAGTGGGGGATGATTGTGAAAAAATTGTAGAAGAAGCAGAGAATAGCACACAGATGCTCCTGAATCCCATTGTGCACATCCACAAGTGGATGACGATTTGGTGAAGCCAACAACAATTCTTGTTGATAATAATGAAGTTGTCTTGGAGCAACCAGTGTTATGGTGAATGCAACAATTCAATTTGTTGATGTTAAGTTTGATGAAGACCAGTTGGCTAATGATGAATGGTTGCAAATGATGCAATAGAAAAATCATATCGACATGATATTATTCAGTGAGAGAAGAATACTTGACTCTAAAAAACAAGTGGAAGACAACCTGGTTGCAACAACACAAGTTAGTGAAGAAGTGGAAGCCACAGAGGCAAAAAAGGAAGCACGAGAGAAGAAATCTCTCATTGTAGAGCAGAAAGAACAAAATAGATGTAGTTTTGCAAATGTTTTTGATGTTGAATTTGATTTTGAATGTTAGTAGCAACCAAAAATAAGTAACAAATTTGGAAGAAGAATTAAGGTTCCTTGAAGCATGACTTGCAACACCATGACTTGATAAAGTCTACATAGAAGTTGCAGAAATGAATGTTGAAAACAACAAGGATGATGAAAACATTAATGAAATTTTCATCCATTGGAGTCCTAAAGAGATAATTTTTTATTATAGACTTATGATGCAACAAAATATTTATCATGAAATGCACACAAAAGAAGATGACATGTGGCAGAAGTCCACATACAAGACGGTTTTTGAAGAATTCAAGGACATACATGGATAGCCTGGAACAATGGAAGAGCTGCATCAACAAATCAAGAATCTGAAATTATAACCCACAACAAAAAGAAAAAGTTAAAGCAATTCATAAGTTAGAGGAATTGGAAGAAGAGAAAAAGAAAAGGCAATCTAAGTGATGTCAATTTTTTTAAATTATAGGCCTAGTTGAGAGTGAGACCAGTAGACATATTAGTTTAAATTTTTGTGATTGTAATTAAGGGGGAATATTGGAGAAATTAATTCCAACCACCTGCTAAGTGTCATAATTATGCATCCAAGTGTCATGGGCACTCCAATTTACTTAAATTCCAATTCAGTTTGTTCAGTCATTTATTAGTAATCTCTCTTATAAAATATATTTAACCATCATTATTGAGTAATGAAATTTATCGTTTCACTCTAGATTTTTCATTTTTTAACAATGGCAAGTAGAAATATTATTACACAGATAATGATGTAATAAAACTTATGGCTTTCGGAGAAATTTTATTCCATGAAAAACAATAATATACTGCCACTTTTCTAGAATGATTTAACATTAATTTTTTAAATTAAATCACGCGGAAAGAATATACAACATATGTTAAGAACAGTAAATATGTACAATCAAAATCACCTTTGACTTCAAGGTGTTTTACGAGAAAAATATGGAATAGTTTAATGCGATGATTTTGGGCCTTAGTTTAACGAGCCGAATTTGCCTGGAAAGTTATTCGGCAAATGATTTTTGTAAATCCAAGTTATAGTAGTTAAACTGCAAAATTTTAGGTGTCTTAGAGGTATTTGATGGTGCCGAATTCATTTCCACCATCAAAAACACGATTCAAACACTGCCTCTATAAGATTTTTTGAAATTTTTTTGCCCAAATTTCGGCCACTTTTAGCCGTCCGGACAATTCCTCTGCCTCGGTGGACGACTCCTTTTTTTGGAGATGGATGTGAAATTATAATAGATAATGGTCATAGATAGACAGATTTGGAATTTGATAGGCAAATTTTCAATCATAGGTAATTTTACCTCTAAATACAGGTTGAAAAATTATAAAACAATAAAAAATCTACCTTAAAATTATGAAAACAGGTTGGAAACTCTAAAAAAAAGGCTAGCTTTTTTTGAAATTCCAACCATGGTCATAGATAATGGAAAGACATATTTCCTACGCTATATGGTATTTAATGTTCTTAAGTACATCTTCTACATCTCTCCATAAGGACGAAACACATGGATTCTTGCATGACTACCATGAGCATGCATGTGACTTCATTACCATATTTCCCATCACTCAAACTTTCCGAGTAGTCTTGCCTTTGTTTTCCAGCTAGCGGCGTCAGTGTCAAGCGCTAGCACAGCCATAACTAATGGGGTAGTCTACCCAGGTGGAGGAATTTCCTGGTTTCTGTCGCCGCCCGGAAAAACCTCCGTCTTTGGGCGTTGGAAATTCCTCTGCCCAGCTCCGCCACCCTCCGCGAGCTCCGCCCAGCTCCGCCACCCTCCACATTTAATGATATCTGACAGGAGTTCCATCGTTGTCTCGCCATTCACACCTCAATTCGAATTTGGGAATTAACTATGGGATACATTTGACCCGGCACTCCCCTGTAGCACACTAGGTCACCAGAACAAACGAAACCGGAAGGGCAAGAATAGGTTCGAGGCTGCGAGCTGTGGCATCTCATTCGTTCATGCAACCATTGTTTGCATTCTCTCTACTCATGACATGCGCAGTAACCCATGGAAGATTGATGCACCCAACACAGATTTAGAGAAAAAAATCATGAAGTTCAGCACTACATATTTTGTTGTGGACCTGCTCCACTATTTGCTTGCCAACCCATCTGATCACTTCTTTATATTTCACCATATTCCAACTTCCTTCTACCTAGTAACTTGCAGGTACTATGCAGGCCATGGAGGGCTCTCCGCCGTCTCTCTGATAGTTGCAAGGGAATCGACAACTCCATTACAGAATGTGTGGACTATTTCTCGTATGGCTAAAACGGAGTCTGCCTTGGCCAACATGATCTATAGTTCTGTTTCTCCATTTTTCACTGTGTATTTTACCGTGGTGAGGTGCCTTGTTGGGCCTTAGTTGGCATGGAAGTTGGCCTCGTTCCACTTAGCTGGTAAGGCAGATGCCATTATTCCTTACTGGATGGCTAGTTCGTGGATGGTTACTGTTATTCTGGCTCTTTTCAGTAGCACCATCTGGGTTTACATGCTCTAGACAGGTTTGATCTGTTTCTATGCAAAGTGAGGGACTCTGAAGGGCAAGCTTGGAGCCCAGAAAGAAGAGTAAGCATAGTGGATCTTGATCCAATTGTTATAACTGCAATTCTTTTAGTTGAATTAACCAATTTTCCTGTGTTTTTCTTTGTGTAGGTGTGGTATTTTAACCGTTCAAATTGATAATAATAGTTTGCTTCCAGGCCCATTTGTAAAGTATTGTATTTCAGTCAACAAACTCTAGAAACGAAAGCCATGGTGCTACTCAGTAGCAATTTTCAGGATTTTGGTGCTGTGTATTTTTTAAATTCTTGTGCAATCCTCAGTATTGGGGCAGTTTTTTCCATTATCTTTAAAAGCCTGATAGGAAGATTACTAAAAGGGATGCAAAAACCATCATTACATTGAATTAACATCCCCAGGTTTCCCCACTATCGACGTATGCTATGGAAAGTGCACCAGATCTAGATTGTACATTAGCTTTACACAAAATTTCTTAAAGCAATTAGATGATATGAAAATTGAAAGGCTATATAATTGGAAATTGAAAATCCACCAATTATAAGTACCCTTTATCTGCACAGATCTTCAAACATTTTGGTATAGAGGAGGTGAGAAGTTCTTTAAGCACTCATAGAGTTGCACACAAAGTGGGGGAGTTGGAGTGAGTAGAATATTGGTCCTACAACTAATCAAGCAATATGTTAGAACTAAGCATGGGGCTCTCCTCCACTGTGGCATAGATCATCTCTTACGCTGCTGAAAATTACCCTGATTACCTGCCATACATTCCAAATAGATTTATAGTAGTACCAAGGATCCTTGAAAAGGATAACCTATCAATAAAGTTATAATGTAAAAATACCCATAAAATGGTCTTATATCCAAGTCCGACCTCCTTAGCAAACTTGCACCTCCAAATAGGCATAGCTACAATTTTGATCTATTAGTCTGGTTTCATGGAGCTTTCCTTTAGTTAGGAGTGCCATATAGATAATGAACCAGGCAAGGAATCTCATCCTAAACGAAACCTTTCATCACAAATAGCTAGCGCACTTTTGTGTCACAAAAGCATGGTCAAGCTGCAATTCCAGTTCCTGTTTTATGACGCAGGTTGCTTTAGTTGGGAGTGACATAGACCGAATGAACCATGAAAGTAACCACATCTTAAAGGGAAACCTTGCATTACAACTAGATAGGGGAAACTTTTGTGCCGGTTGTGTGCCATTCATGTTTGTCATCATTTGAATACCATTTTTTATTTAAGTTTACTTTCAATAAAAGGTTTAGGGGTCATTTTTTTATACAAGTTTACTGGCCTGCACATTAAGATAGGTGCCTAATAACTCTATCTCCAAAGACTGTCCTGATTACCTGCCATGCATTCCATATAGATTTGTGGTATCACAAGGGATCTTTGAGAAGGACAGCCTGCCAATATAGTTATGATGTCAACATACCCATAGAATGGCCTTCTATCCATGTCCTATTTCCTCAACAAAAGGCACCTTTAAAAAAATGATCAACATATTCTGGATAACCCCAATATCTACAATTTCTATTTGTTGATCCTATTCCATAAAGCCTTCCTTTAGTTCAGAGGGAGCACCCATATACAAAATGAACTAGGCAAGCCACAAGGACTCTCATCTTAGAGGAAATTTTGCATCACAAAGTTGGCATTCTTTTGTGCCAATTATGTTCATGGTCATTGGATTTCCTCCCCTTAATCTTAGTATCAATAAAAGGTTTTGGGATTATATTCTTTTGTAAGTCTCCTGGCTTGTGTGTTGAGATAGGTAGTGTCTAATAACTCCATCTCCAGCCTCTCCAATTCTTGGAGAAGGATAATGGGATTCATGTTCTGTTTTAACTATTTGTCTTGTCGATTCTTTGATTTTTGCTCTTTTTTTCTTTCCGTGCTATTTGATCTGATTCATATATAATCTATGCTTATGGATCATGATTTTGGAATTATGCAGAGTCTAGAATTGATTACATACATATACATTTGCAAGAAATTGATGGGTTGCTGGACAGAGCACTTGTGCTTCAATAACATCTACAGTCACTAGTTTTGGAGAATATGCGGAAGTGAATTTTCCAGAAGCCTTTTTTCTGCAAATATTACAGTTGATACTCCTTTCCCCCCCGATATCCATGACAGTTACATGGCTGGCAACTATATAGGGTACAGAAGCAGGCAACACAGGGCATGCTATCCTTTAGACAGCTATTCTATGAGAATTCAAAAAATGTAATCCACATGAGCTTTGCTATAAATTAAATCGTTTGAATTGTGCTAGAGGATGATGCCCTGGCAGAAACCATCACTGCAACACCTAGAATTGCATTGAAAATGCCTTTTCTCTTCTGCATTATGCAACTGATTTTTTCAAGCATAGGAAGATCAACTTCCCCTAACTTCAATAGGTGATGGAAGTTGCTTCTGACGGGTAGACATGAACATAGGAAGATTCAGAAAACACACACCCAAAATTCAAGCAAGCTTAGAAATCATATAAAGTTCTAGTAGCATTGTTCTGGCCAACTTGAATGAAATGGAATAATTGGATGCCAAAGATGTAGACGAAACACTCAAAGTCTTGTGGATTTAAAGAAGAATTCTATATGAACAGAGTATAGAGAGTTGTTTGGTCATGAACCTGACAAGAGAGGCATGCTTGTTAGATCTTCTTCAGATGAACTCACATTTTGCATTTGAAAATCTAATCAAATGTAAGAAATCAGGTGTGTTTTCAAGCAGACTGTGAAAAAGTAAGACATGTAAGTTACAAGCTTATATATGTTAAGTTTAGTAGTCAATTTGTTGACGAGTACTCATTCCAAAGTAATAGATTGCCACAAATTGGAATGCAATATTTTTACACTAATAGCTTTCACAACAATGAATAATTCTAAATACTTAGAAGTTCATTCAGTGGTCAAGGACTAGTGCTTTTTTCTAGTGAATGGAATTCTGATCTATCCATATTTCAATTACTGAATTTCATTGTCAGTAATTTATGCTTGAATGCAATAACAAAAAGAAATAGTAAGGCTGCCTCTTGAGCATGATACCCCAAAATTTATCAGAGAATGAGGAGCAAAAGGAGACGGTCACTTAGAACCATGTAGTACAATTGTAATGCATCAGTTCATTCAAAGATTAGGCTTCTGACTACCCAAAGAGCAGGAATCAAGGTATTAATCACATAAGTGTTTGTATATAGTTATTTCTACTCTATAGGACCATGTTAGTCATGTTGTGTTAAGATTTGGAGTCCTTAAATAGCTTTTGTTCTTCATCTCAAAATTTATTCTGTCCGCTCAAAACTGGCAAGAGCTTTTGTAGTTGCATTGTGGTAGTCACCATATTACCACTGACAACCAATACTACTTGAAGATATGGTAGTGGCTATGTGGAGTCCGTAATACACCCTTGTGAGCATTGAATGGATTCTTCATTGTATTTTTCCGTAGAATTTTGTAATAACTTGTTCAGGTAATTCATTATATTGTATGGTGATTTGTATCTTTTGGACAATGTGACTCCAATATGTGGGCTACCAATAAATTCATCAGCTATTCATGAAGTATTTTAGAAAATCTTGAAGTGTGAGAGGAAATAAGTTATTTAGGCCACATTTGTGAGTCTGGACAGTATTTTGGATATGCTTTTATCTTAAATAGAATGACATGACCATGCTATTGAGTAAGACACTTAAAAGAGTTAAATGGCAAGATTTACCCAGTTATAGAGCCAATCAATCACATGGCCAAAGTAGTTCTCTCAACGAATTGTGTTGGTTTTACAGCCTTCCCTTGTCAGTCTGTTCTGCCTAGACACTTGCAATAATGTTTGTTAAAGTCCTATAGCAGTGGAGTAACTTGTACTAAACTGTAGTTTCAGGAAAAAGGACATAGCTATGGCTGCATGGAAGCTTGCAGAGTGCCAGGAAACCATACTTGTTCTTAGGAAACCATACTTGGACTCCATGGAATTTCCATTCGAGGCAGAAAAGGTATAATCAGGAAAAGGTACATCTTTCTAGAGTGAGATCTGTTTTGCTAATAAGAACTAGTTGAGACTAGAGATTCAAAGCATGCTGAGGAGAGCTTGACAAATTGTCAATTTTTCTATGGCAGAGAGCTGAAAGGGACTAGAGATATGAACTGGATTCTCCCTGGAGTCCTCATAGCCAAAGTGCTTCATGGGCATCAGAGCCTGAGAATATCAGCAAAGCAAATGGCAGAGGACGTGCTAGTGAGTGGACTAGAGAATATGGCCTTGTTGCTCCTGATCTATATAAAGTGAACATACCAGATTCACCAATTGTATATTATTTGGATGGACGTTTAACAATGCATACCTACTCTGATATGGAAGAAAGCTCGCCATCAGGGTCTCCAGTGTAATCTACACAACAAAGAAACAAGTTCACATGTTTATCATCAGGAAGTGAATTCCCAAAGTCTGTCAAAACATATGGAGGGGGTCAGCTACGTCTTCTTCATCATCATCTTCTTTAGCATCCAATTTCTTTTCAAAGTCACGAGAGTAGCTTATGTAAGAACTTTCATGTGCCAGAATAAGTCACTAAATTGATAAGCAAGGAATTGGAAAAATTATAGCCTGATTTTCCAGCAAAGAGCATAAATGTCACTTTAATTCATTCTAGCATGGCTTGTGATGTGGCTATTGAGCAGCAATAGCCTTGCAATTAGAATGCATGTTACCAGGAACTTCAAAATTGTTACATTCGGTTTTGTATATTTACAGCTTTAGAATATAGCCTTCGTTTATATTGAAAACTTGGGGCCATGAATATATTGCTAACTAAACTTGATTTGTAGTTGTAGTTAGTTTGGAAGTTTAATCGAGTACTTGTGAAGAAAGAGTGAAGATTCAACAGGTTAATAATTGCAGAGCCATGAACCTATGCTATTTTTAGATGTTTTTGAACATTTTGCTATCTTTAGTTCATTTCGTGTTGAACTGGTAACAAAGAAAATTATTCCCTTATTAGTAAAACCTATTTTCAATCTTATGTGTTGTCAATTACCTGATTTTCCATTTACCAATTGCAAGTAGAGAGGTATCTACGTACAAGTAATTCTAACATCACCCCTTAGTGTTTACCTGGGGAAATATTATTGCATTATCTCATTTGTATAAAAGTATCACATCATTAACTTATATTGATAGTTTGCATTGTATTGAGCACTCCCCTTTATTGACAAGTTTATTCAGATTTTGTACCATTTCATATCTTCAGACCTCTCTTTATGGGTCTTTCAGGTCTGCTAAGCCTTCCTTTATGTTGCTTTGTGATGGTTTATGCTGCCTATCATAATATCTTCCCCATATGGGCTCTAGCTGAATATCGTCATCATGTTCTGCAATCATAATGTATATGTTTGTCATATCTATCATATTTCTTAAAGGTAAGTTTTTGGCTATAAAATGAATTTTGAGGGAGGTTAGAATGATCTCTAAGCATCTGATATAAGATGGTTTACTAGTTTGTAATATTTAATGATTGCAATACAATCTTGTATGTGTAATAAGCTGGTAAGATAGTGTTTGCTAGGAAATCATTGCATGAATGAAGTACTTGGTGACGTCTCTCTGAAATAGTTATTAACTTTCTATGGCTTGGACTATCATTGAAATGGTTTTATCATTAATCATGCTTGTGGTGTTAACATTTATATCGCTTAGATAATGATGGAAGAATTTGTGTTACCCATAATGCTTATGGTTTTTGTTCACCATTAGTTTCACTTTCTCACAAATAGTTTGAGAATGAACAACAAAATTAGTGTTGCCCTTGATTCTTCTTGCTTTGCTCTCTCTTAATTTTCATTCCTTATTATGAGAAGAATGGGTGAAATATAAAAAGAAGCCATATATGATGCACTTTCTTAATCCTATCATGAAACTTTTGGTATCTTGTAAAACATAAGATCTGATAACTATCACATCATATTAAAATTGTTAACAATATGGACAGCATTAGAAAAATTGATTTTCAGGTTTCTAAAGATTGCAGAAAGGATTTGATTACTTTCAACAATACCTAAATTTTTTATTTTGAATGGAAAATCTAATTTGATAATAACAAAGTCAGAATTATATTTTTGAAGTTCTTCAATAAAATTGTTGCCATCTTGTTTAAACATTTACGATCTTCAAAACTACATGGCTTGGACATTTTTCGGAAAGGATCAGTTGTTTCATTGAATGTAATTGCGTGCACTCTTTGGTGTTTGTGATATGAGAGCTTATTTTATCACACAAACAGAGTGATGCTTATGAAGATGCCTCTTAGATCCTTATCGAAATTTTGAAAATTTAAGTTCTTTAAGCTCAGACATAGTTTACAACAATTTCAAAATACCAAAACTACCCTATATTTATCCACATTTTATAAAATAATGCAAAGGATTTAAACTAATTTCTATTCTTGAAAAAAAATGTAGAATTTTGTTTCTTGTACTGTTTCTTGTATTGTTTCTTGTCGCTAATTGCAAGTAATCCTCTTAGCTCTCTTACAAGAACAGCCAGAACACCAACTGCATATTTTCTACTTTTTATCTAAGAATTCCTTTGTAGAGGAAAAACTAGTGCAATATTTGGAGGAAGTGGAGTGGTCACATGGGAGATTTATCATAGTAGACCATCATGATGGATTTGATTTCTTGGAGAAATATTGACATTTCATTACTTATGAAACACTGAGCATGAGCAAGATTTGCTTTGATTTAAAAAGACTAGGTCCTTACTATCATGATAAATCCACAAGCACAAGATCTGAAATACAGAGAAGTCAAGCCAAAATATAGTTGTAATCGAGCAAAACTATTGGGATGAAATCCAAGGTGGAGACGGGAAGAGTGATTGGGTGATTGAGAAATAATAGTGTTATTAAGATTAAATTCTTTATAAACATAGTAAAGAAACCTTTCAGCACTGATCAACAACCAACGAAGAAATCACATAGCATATCAATATCTCTTCAGAATGAAAGACCTAAGGTGTTTGGAAGGATTAGACAACACCATAATGTATTAATGATAATCACAAAACCATGGACCAGTTACTTGTCTCCCATACAAAAAACCGTAATCATTGCATGTTGGGGAAAAATAAAACATTAACAGGTTCTTTTTTAGTGAAAGAACCATGCTATGATAGGCCCCAGAAAAATGATAACAACAACCCATTCACACAATGGGGATCTATATTGATGGTCATCAATGATTTCTATTGCAGTGGATGGTGATCCTATGTCATATTTGACATCTACATATCTGCTTAAAAATGCTCTGGACATTATATCAGTGAACATATTTTCATTATCTGCAGAGCGATTGATGGTAAAATGTTGAAATTGACAGCTCAAATTTGTTGATTCCTTATGAAGAGGTTTTAAATTGTCCTTCTGAACCCGATAAATGCCTTTCATCTTATTACATATCAACTCCGAGTTGTTAAAGAATTCAATATCATTGACATCATGTTGTTTTGCCTCTTTTAGCCCTTCAACAAGGGCAATGTAATATACCTCATTGTTTGTCGTAATTCTAGGCACTTCTCTCTTTCCATGAAATAAATGATTTGTTGCCATATTGTAAAGGACGAATTTAATAACTGCTCAACCTAAATTTGGAAATCAGGACACTTCAATGCATAAACGCCACTTTTGCACCATTTTTTACACTTATAAAACCTGAAAAATAAAATAACAATAAATTCATGTTAAACAAGTAGACAATTATCTATTTCCTAATACTCAACATGTTTTTCAATCATATATAATTCAAAAAGCAGATAATTTGTGTTCATTTACACTACAACACTTTCAATACTAGCAACTATTCTACAAAAAACACATCTAGCAATCACCACTTTATTGGAATTGCTTGCAAACTCTACAAATATTTATCCTTACTGACTGTCCATACACCAAAAAGCACATAACCCTAGACTAATAGAGCATTTTCTAAGCAAAGCATGATTCATGTATATGCCTTATGTGTGACAGAAATGTCATTTGTCATATAACATCACAAGTGTTTTCACTTTTGACAAGGTGTGTGTTTTCTGAACCTTCCTATGTTCATGTCTACCTGTTAGAGGCGGCTTCCATCACCTATTGAAGTTAGGGGAAGTTGATCTTCCTATGCTTGAAAAAATCAGTTGCATAATGCAGAAGAGAAAAGGCATTTGCAATCCAATTCTAGGTGTTGCAGTGATGGTTTTTGCGAGGGCATCATCCTCTAGCACAATTCAAACGGTTTAATTTATAACAAAGCTCATGTGGATTACATTTTGTGAATGCTCATAGAATAGTTGTCTAAAGTATAGCATGCCCTGTGTTGCTTGTTCATGTACCCTATACAGTTTCCATCCATAGATATCGGGGGAAAAGGAGTATCAACTGTAATATTTGTAGAAAAAAGGCTTCTGGAAAATTCACTTCCGCATATTCTCCAAAACTAGTCATTGTAGATGTTACTGAAGCACAAGTTCTCTGTCCAGCAACCCATCAATTTCTTGCAAATGTATATGTATGTAATTAATTCTAGACTCTGCATAACTCCAAAATCATGATCCATAAGCATAGATTATATATGAATCAGATCAAATAGCACATAAATAAAAAAAGAGCAAAAATCAAAGAATCGACAAAAAAGTGTAAAGAGAGAAGACAAATAGATAAAACAGAACATGAATCCCATTGTCCTTCTCCAAGAATTGGAGAGGCTGGAGATGGAGTTATTAGACACCACCTATCTCAATACACAAGCTAGGAGACTTGCAAAAGAATATAATCCCAAAACCTTTTATTGATAGTAAGATTAAGGGGAGGAAATCCAATGACCATGAACATAATTGGCACAAAAGAATGCCAGCTATTTGTGATGCAAAATTTCCTCTAAGATGAGACTCCTTTCGGCTTGCCTAGTTCATTTTGTATATGGGCGCTCCCTCTGAACTAAAGGAAGGCTTTATGGAACAGGATCAACAGATAGAAATTGAAGATATTGGGGTTATCCAGAATATGTCGATCATGTTTTTAGAGGTGCCTTTTGTTGAGGAAATAGGACATGGATAGAAGGCCATTCTATGGTATGTTGACATCATAACTATATTGGCAGGCTGTCCTTCTCAAAGATCCTCGGTGATACCACAAATCTATATGGAATGCGTGGCTGGTAATTAGGACAACCTTTGGAGATAGAGTTATTAGGCACCTATCTTAATGTGCAGGCCAGTAAACTTGTATAAAAAGATGACCCCTAAACCTTTTATTGAAAGTAAACTTAAATAGAAAATGGTATTCGAATGATGACAAACATGAATGGCACACAACCGGCACAAACGTTTCCCCTATCTAGTTGTAATGCAAGGTTTCCCTTTAAGATGTGGTTACTTTCATGGTTCATTCGATCTATGTCACTTCCAACTAAACCAACCTGCATCATAAAACAGGAACTGGAATTGTAGCTTGATCATGCTTTTGTGACACAAAAGCGCGCTAGCTATTTGTGATGAAAGGCTTCGTTTAGGATGAGATTCCTTGCCTGGTTCACTATCTATATGGCACTCCTAACTAAAGGAAAGCTCCATGAAACCAGACTAATAGATCAAAATTGTAGCTATGCCTATTTCGAGGTGCAAGTTTGCTAAGGAGGTCAGACTTGGATATAAGACCATTTTATGGGTATTTTTACATTATAACTTTATCGATAGGTTGTCCTTTTCAAGGATCCTTGGTACTGCTATAAATCTATTTGGAATGTATGGTAGGTAATCAGGTTAATTTTTAGTAGCGTAAGAGATGATCTGTGCCACAGTGGACGAAAGCCCCATGCTCAGTTCTAACATATTGCTTGATTGGTTGTAGGACCAATATTCTACTCACTCCAACTCCCCCACTTTGTGTGCAACTCTATGAGTGCTTAAATAACTTCTCACCTCCTCTGTACCAAAATGTTTGAAGATCTATCCAGACAAAGGGTACCTATAATTGGTGGATTTTCAATTTCCAATTATATAGCCATTCAATTTTCATATTATCTGATTTCTTTAAGAAATTTTGTGTAAAGCTAATGTACAATCTAGATCTGGTGCACTTGCCCTGGCATACGTCGATAGTGGGGAAACCTGGGGATGTTAATTCAATGTATTTATGGTTTTTGCATCCCTTTTAGTAATCTTCCTATTAGGCTTTTAAAGATAATGAAAAAAATTTCCCCAATTATGAGGATTGCACAAGAATATTAAAAATACACAACACCAAAATCCTGAAAATTGCTACTGAATAGCACCATGGCTTTTCTTTCTAGAGTTTTTTGACTGAAGTACAATACTTTACAAATGGGCCTGGAAGCAAACTATTATTATCAATTTGAACGGTTAAAATACTACACCTACACAAAGAAAAATACATGAAAATTGTTAACTCAACTAAAAGCACTACATTTATAACAATTGGATCAAGCTCCACTATGCTTACTCTTCTTTCTGGGCTCCAAGCTTTCCCTTCGAAGTCCCTCTCTTTGCATAGAAACAGATCAAACCTGTCTAGAGCTTGTAAACCCAGATAGTGCTCCCAAAAAGAGCCAGAATAATAGTAACCATCCATGAACTAGCCAACTAGTAAGGAATAACGTCATCTGCCTTACCAGCTAAGTAGAAGGAGGCCAACTTCCATGCCAACCAAGGCCCAACAATGCACCTCACCACGGTAAAATACATAGTGAAAAATGGAGAAACAGATCATGTTGGCCAAGACAGACTCCGTTTTAGCCATATGAGAAATAGTCCACACATTCTGTAATGGAGTCATCGATTCCCCTGTAACTATCAGAGAGATGGCTGAGAGCCCTCCATGGCCTGCATAGTACCTGCAAGTTACTAGGTAGAAGGAAGTTGCAATATGGTGAAATATAAAGAGGTGATCAGATGGGTTGGCAAGAAAATAGTGGAGCAAGTCCACAATGAAATATGCAGTGTTGAACTCCATGATTTTGTTCTCTAAATCTCTGTTGGGTGCATCAAGCTTCCGTGGGTTATTGCACATGTCGTGAGCAGAGAGAATGCAAACGATGGTTGCATGAACGAATGAGATGCCACAGCTCGCAGCCTTGAACCTGTTCTTGCCCTTCCGGTTTCGCTTGTTCTGGTGACCTGCAGGGTTTCACTTTTTCTGGTGACCTGGTGAGCTGCAGGGGAGTGCCGAGTCAAATGCAGCCCGCGGTTAATTCCCAAATTCGAATTGAGGTGTGAATGGTGGCAAGATAGTGATGTAACTATTGTCAAACATCATTAAATGCGGAGGGTGGCAGAGTTGGGCGGAGCTCGTGGAGGGTGGCAGAGCTGGGCGGAGCTCGCAGAGGGTGGCAGAGCTGGGCGGAGGAATTACCGATGGCCGGAGCCAGAGGTTTTTTTGGGCGGCGACGGAAACCGAGAAATTCCTCCACCTGGGTAGACTACTCCATAACTAATAGTTAATAACTAGATATGGGTAATTATTGAAAGCGTGGGTGCAATAAAGCTCAAAAGGCGTCTGCAGATAATGGTTTAATAACTGGAACATAGTACACTTAATTAAAACTCACCCCTTGAATTCAAATATGTGATTCGTGGATAAAAGATAAAATAATATAACTAAAGACATTACATTAAAAATATAATATTTTTAAATATTTTATATTGAATATTAGAAAATTAATAAAATATAAATAATGGAAATATTAGATATTTGTTAATAACTTAGGGGTGGGAAGGATATATTCCAGGGTTATGCTAAAATATAATTTTTTTAAATATTTTATATAGAAAAGTAGAAAATTAATAAAATATAAATAATGAAAATATTAGATATTAGTTAATAACTTATGTGTGGGAAGGATATATGGAAAGGTATAAGTAAAGAAGAAATAGTTTAAAAGTTTTATTTTTTTATTTCATAAAATTATATTAATGAAGTTTGCAGGGGGTAAAAATTGTGAGGATAAATTTATTTATAACACATGAGAGAAACAAATGTATTATAATTAATTTAGATTTTATTATTTATGTAAAATGAGATTTTTTTATTTATTTGCATAACATAAATTTGAATTTCACATTTTTGAAAAAAATCAAGTTATATGGATATAAATAGTTCTCTAAATATCATTTTGTTTGTCTAATATTAATTTCTCCTTAAATATCCATTGTTTAAGATTTTTTTATGAAAATAAGATTAATACATAAAAATTGTGGTGCATGGTTTAATACCATGAAAATAACAACTAGATTCATAATAATTATTTTAGTAAATAAATATTAGGGGAGATCAACAATAAACCTCAAAACAAAAAAATGTATTAACAAAATAAAATTTAAAAGAACAAATAATATTCGAAATGATAATAGAGTCTTTAGGAAATAAGATTAATATATATAAAAAAATGTGTTGTATGGTTTAATCCCATGAAAATAACAACTAAATTTATAATAATTATTTGAGTAAATAAATATTAGGGGAATTTTGAGATCAACAATAAACCTCAAAAAAAATGTATTAACAAAATGAAATTTAAAAGAACAAATAATATTCAAAATGATAATAAAGTCTTTCAAAAAATAATATTAGTATATACAAATTGTGTTGTATGATTTAATCCGTGAAAATAACAACTAAATTTATAATAATTATTTGAGTAAATAAATAGTAGGGGAATCTTGAGATCAACAATGGACCTTAAAACAAAAAAATGTATTAACAAAATGACTCAAATGGAGTTGGCACTTCTTGGATGCAAAATTCAATTCCCGATCTAGTGTGCCCACTTGATATTTAAGAAAACCTACACTTCATATTTGACTAAACATACATAAAAAAAAAGGTTTTCTTTCTTTTCATTTATAAATTCATTATTCCTACTTTATTGTTTTAACTATTATTTTTTTATTGTCCTTTAAAAAACCCATTTTAAACCTCAAATTTCTCTTAATAAAAAAATCGTGTTAGAGTATCAATAAATAATGATTTTTTAAGAAAAATATTGTGATAAACTAAATACGGATGATTACAATTGGATATACTTTCCATTTCATATTACTTAGCAATCAATAATATGATTCTATATGTATTCTCAAAATAGAATTAAGAACCACATTTTACAATAATACTAAAAAATACCAACATAATGATATCTAAAATCCTTTC
The DNA here is from genome assembly GCA_031772625.1 of Pinus tabuliformis. Taxonomy (NCBI): domain Eukaryota; kingdom Viridiplantae; phylum Streptophyta; class Pinopsida; order Pinales; family Pinaceae; genus Pinus; species Pinus tabuliformis. The sequence goes on along the minus strand of CM062807.1, from coordinate 637,088,191 downwards.
ATAAAGTGTCCTCCCATTTGCTACTAAATTTTTGGATAGAATGGGGTGAATTGAAGAAGTGGTAATGATTGCAATCCAATCCTTTTATGCTCCACCAAGATCCAAACAAAGAGTTTCCATCCATTTAACATGGCCCACATACTTATCGTATTTACACCAATTTGACATATTTTAAGGCATCCTTATTCTTAGCCAAATAATTAATTGAACTTTTAACCCATGTTTTTTTTTTTTTGATTTATCTATGAAACAATCAAATATTTTAAGCATCAACTTTATTGGGAAAAGAAAAAAAATACAAAATTTATATCCATTTTTTTATGAGAAGAAGAATATTTAGAAATACATTCAATGATATTGTTTAGATACACCTCCATTATCTCTTGATCATAAAATTTAACCAATGTGAGTAGTCATTGTCCTTTCTCAAATAGAATCCTTCAAAGGTTATTTATGTGTTTTATTTCCTATGTTCCCTTCTAAGGTTATTTATGTGTTTGATTTCCTATGTTCCAATTATCTAAGGATCTAGGCCTATTTGATTTTCTTTCAATTCACAATTATTCATCTTACAATACCATAAACCTAAGGGTAGCAAGCATTCTAAAGTTTCTAAAATATTGATCAGTTAATCTATTGTTCGTTCTTTTAAATATATATCAGTTATTCATATTTATTCTATGACTTTTCTCTAATAATCATCATTAGTTATTGGCCTCCATAGGCTCTTAGTTGTAAGATGTTTTCCAAATAAGAAAGAATTATTGAACCATGAAGCTCTACTAAACCACCAATGTCATCCATTTCCCAATATTTTCTCTTTAAAAAAGCTAAAACAAAAAAAATCCTCATCGTATTACTTATTGACTTTGGAACAAATGCATATAAACATAGCATACAAGAATGCACCCAAGAACAACTTTGAATTATCTTTTCTCTCATAACAAAAACTAAAAAATATCCTCATTGTATTAATTATTGTCTTTGAAACAAATGTTAGAAAAATATAGTATACAAGATTGTAGTTAATGTGCAACAACCATGCATAACACCCACGTACTGATTTTGAACACACTGAAAAGACTTCACAAAATATATACTCTTTTTTGAACACATTGAAAAGACTTTGTAAAATATATATATTTTTTTCTAAACACACTAAAAAGACTTCGCATAATATATATGCTTTTTTGAACACACTGAAAAGACTTTGCAAAATATATATGCTTTTCTGAACACACTAAAAAGACTTCGCATAACATATATACGCTTTTCTAAACACACTAAAAAGACTTTGTAGAATATATATGCTTTTCAGTGTGTTCATAATTTGTACATGGGTGTTATGCATGGTTGTTTCATACATACATTGATATGTTTTATGGAAGTCGCGTATGTCTTCTAGGGTTTTGCAATATGGCTTGTTGATGACATTTCATCTGTTCTGCTATGTTTTTTGTTGTCTGTCAATGATGTCTCTATCATGATAATCTGTGTTTGACCGTACTGGTTGAGTTGAGTTGGTTATGGAATGAAATGTTGATTAGTAAATATGTTGCTTTGTTGTGATATGTAATTAGATTAATGATCTATGATTGATGTAGTAATTGGTTTAGTGGTTATTTCAGTATTACAGTGATTCATATTCAGTTGTCAATATATTGATATTTGTACACAGGTCATCTTTAGAGGAATCGTGTACATACACAGATGTGCTTCATAGAAGTAGCATATACATTCTGACATGTGTTTGATTAGGGTTTACAGTGACAACATTTGGTTTCTATGATGAATAATACATGGTCTAGTATACTTATGAGTGGTTATGCATTGATATGATATGATATGAATTTCTTTGATCTAGTTGCATTGGTTGACAAAGATTCAGTGATTGATTTGATGATTCAGTTGGTTCAATGATTGGGTGATTTGATTCAGTGATTGATTTGATGATTCAGTCGGTTCAATGATTGGGTGATTTGATTCAGTGATTGTTTTTACAATTGTTACTTGGTTTGAGCTTAATGATAGAAGTGGATCTAATATGAAAATATGATGATAGGTGGCCTACATTTTTGATGTGTTGAGTCACGGGGATCTAGTATGAAACATTATGAAACGTGGTAACCAAAAGGTGTTGATGGTTGGAGCCTTCATTGAGGGAGTCAAAGCTTCCTTCGAGTAGTAGCTGGAGAATTTGTGCAGGGGGTAGGAGCTCCCTTCTGGTAGGAGTTGATAAACGAGATCAAGGGGTTGGATCTCCCTTCCAATGGGTGCTGGAGAATGAGAGAAGGTTGTAGCCTTCTACAGGTGGGTCCCTATATACTAGTATGAGTCTGCGCCAATACAAGATTGTAATATGTTTTCCTTTGTAATAAAAGAAGAAGACAAAGACAATGACAACGATGGTTTTGTCCCACATTAGGTTTCCACATAAAACCTCAGTGTTCTATCTATGTTGCTTATGTTTTGTGTTAGCTTCTCTTTCCTTCTCATAGTTTCTTCTTAATAAATGAATAATGACATAATGATGCACTAGTTAAAGATGAATATTTGATGGAACATACAAAAAGTTAGTTAATTGAATATACGCAGCTTTACTTCATAGAAGTCGCGTATATACGTGGTTTGCATAAATGACAGTAGCATACAAAATGAATAATATTAAATAAATAGTTTAAAGTGAGTTTAAAATACTAATTCACCAACCCCGCCCCCCCTTTCCCCCTCCCCTCTTAGTATTTTTTCCAACACTAAGAGATCTGAGGGAGGTCAAATTGCTTGGAGAAAGAGGTGCATTGCTTGTCCAAGGAAAGAAAATAAGAATTTGTATGACAAAGTGTGGTCGGTGTGCCTTTAATAGGTAGGTCTGCTGAAGAGTCTAGTGAATGTGATTGTTCTGCATGCATGTTAGTTTTTAATGTGTTGGTTGTGCATGCATTGTGATTATTTTATTTATCATGCATAGTAGGTTAGACATGCATTGTGGTGGTCATTATTGCAATTGTTTCATCATGACGTTGTTGGTGTCATTATGTATATTATGCCAATACCAATTGATGTTGCATACAGGATAGCCTCCCATGAAACACACTAAGGTATGATTTCCTTATGTCTATATTTGGTTTATCTAACATGGCACGTTTGCAGGTGATAAAAGATTAGATATGACGAGCAAAATGGTGGATTACAATTCACGTGACTCTCCTTACAGATCATCCAAGTAGAAAGGAGATGAGTATTCTCCTAATTTAGTAGATACACTGAGAAGTTTGAAGCAAAAGATCAGAAGTTGCAAGGCAGACAATAACAAGTTGATTGAGTCATAGGAAAGACTTGTCAAAGCTCAGGAAAATCAAGTAGAAGGTAATGCAGTAATCCTTCATATCCTATCAAATTTGTATTGACAAGAATAGTTAAGGATCATCCATGGGCAAGAGGAAAGGACTAATGAGGAATATGATATCAGGTCTCAATCATGATACATGTTGGACATGGATGATACATTGAGAGGTGGCAGATGGTTGGATACACCTGACAGGATGCATTAGAGGCCCTCCATCAATCCAAACGGTGACACCAACACTCCTTGCTACTCCGATAGTGGATGAGATGCCTCAAACCATTTACTATGTCTTTGAGTAAGAAGCCCCATGAGAAGTTCACCCATGTGCTTTTTGTCACCATACCTCTCACCCTACGTCAGTCTCTAGCAAGAAAGAGAAACAAATGAAAACAACTACCCCAAACTCAACCCCTTTCAATGTTAGAAGCCATATGTATATGCAAGAACTTTTGTATATGCATATAGATATGCAAGCAGATATAGAGAAATCCACTTTCATAAATGCGCTTTCATTCATGCATATGAAACTGTCAATATATTTAATCTTTTTTTTATATTTAAGCATAGTTTCATTTCTAAGTTAAGGTCCCACCTACAACAGTCATGTCGGCTCCCAATTTTTATATACACACATATATTAAAGTGCACGTATATGAAAGAAATATTTTGTATATGTGTGAATTTTGTAATTTCACACAAATATAACAACATGCATATCTAACAACCACACATGTATATGCAAAAGCGCATATAGGAAAATATTTATAAAATATTATTGTCATATTTGTTGTTCTCCTAATACTTCAAATTTTTATAGGTACTCTATAAATGGGATCTCATGCAAAATGATGCCATGCATGTCCGCCACTTGTCATTTGTGAATGATTTAGTTAAATGATGTGTCAAAAGCATTAACACCTTTTCATAAAATAATAAAAACAAATTCCTTTTCAAAAATTTGAACTTCCTATATGCACTTTCATATAACACTTCATTTCTAAGGGCTTTAATCGAATCCATATCACCAAGTGCGGACAAGAAATTTAATAGGTATTTCACCTATTCATTTATATTCATATCCAAGCTTAAAATTTTATACACTATATTTCTTTATACCCGAAGGCCCAAATAACCAAATAACCTGTTATGTGGGAAATCAAGACCATTTTTGGAACCTCAATTTTTTTTTTTTGCTTTTCATGAATTCAGATCATGACTTCAATCTCATGTCCATGTTGCCTACAACCCTAGACAATAGGATTCTTGCATGGCATGGTATGGTCCTACTTGAGAAAATTAAAATAAAAAGAAAATGTCTACCAAACAAATCCCAGTGCAAGTCTTGAGACTTCGAGAGTTCTCATCTGGAAATTTTGAGAACCAATCAAAAATTTCCACTTGGTTCTCTTGCCATGTCATGTCTTCCATGTCATTGCCACATCATCTCTTCCATGTCACTACCTGTTGTGGTAAAAACACATCCCCCCATTTTTGACTTGTTCAACTCAAATAATGGGGACCCTTTCTATAAAATTTTGGCTAAACACCTTTTTAGGATTTTTACTTAGTCGATTATCCTACGCTTTTGTTAATTTTTCATTTTCTTTGGATTTTTGTTTTGATTGATTTGTTAGAATCAATTTTTTATAAGCTTCTCATTGACGCTTGTTTCGCCTCATTTGGTCAACTGGTTTGAAAATGACACTCCTTTGAAACCCTGATCATTTATGAAGCCTAGGTTAAAAATGCATAAAATGTACCATATTGCATTTTGTAAATAAATTAGTTCAATAATGCATTCATTTTAAATATTAACCCGTAGTGAGCTTTTACTAACATTTTTTCATTTTTAGTTATGCAACCAAATCATGAAACATCCGGATTTTAGAAATCTACTCCAATTTCCAAATCAATTACTAATCCTAAAAAACCCATAATATCCAAGTGGTTGTAGTTTAGATAATTTCACAACTTAACTAAATTTCATAAAATAAAACCAAAATTAAAATTGATATTTAAATGTTAAATTTTAAATTAATTAATATATAATTAATTTAATTAAAATAAAATTTAATACATAAAAAATGAATATAATAAAAATTCTTCCCATCGCATCGGAGGTTTCATATGTGACAAGTTTAATGAACCCCCGACACCTCCCCCTCCCAATGCTGATCACCAATTAAGTAAAAGTTTTATTACATCACATCGGAGATTGTTTATCGCTTCGGGACTTTTTGAATGAGCACATCTCTTAAAGCTCCAATAGCCCTCCCGACGTCGATCTGTGGATTGCGAAAAGGGCATGAGGCATTAACTTGTTTTGGGTTTAATATAGTTTAATGAATTTACTCATACGTATGAGTAATATGGAATGGTAGTTATGAAATAGCTATGGAGTGAATAAAGGTAGTATAAGTTAGTTTGTTTTTATTTAAATTTTTTATTTATTGTTTTAAAATTTAATATTTAAATAATAAATTTTAAATTAATTAATTTAATTAATATATAAAATTTAATTAAATTAAACTTAAATTATTATTTTGATTAATGTTAATTAGTTTATAAATAGTTAATATTTTAGTTAGTTAGATATTAATTAATTAGTTTAGTTTATAATTAATAATTAAAATAGAATTAATCATTAGATAATTAAAATTCTAATTTAGGACTAGATATTTAATTTAAATTCTGATTTTTAGCCCAGCAACAGAATTTCTAGATTTATGCCAGATTTGATCCATCAACTTTGGAGGCTCATAGATTGAGTTATACTTGGCCAAATGAGGCCCAGGACGGCTCATTGGAAAGATAAAATTAAGGAGAACATTTCTGAGGAGGTTTCACTAATAGATTTGGTCATTTATTGGGTCAAAAATCAGGCAGAAAATCAAGCTCCGAATTTTTAAAACAAAATCAATTTTCTGAGTTTTATTTTCTTCATTTTCATTTGCCCAAGCCTCTTCTAATTGCATATTCGCTCATCAATAATATCCTTGGCCAATTAAACCATCCCAGGCATCAATAGAGAGCTTATATTTTATTTTCAATTATTTATTTAAATAGAATTTGATTGGATTTATTTTAAATGCCAACAATGATATTTTGATTTTATTGTTGCATCTTAATTCATTTTGATTTCTTTTTGTAGGAAAACAGTGGAAGAAATATGGAGAAAAGGATCTCAATCAATGAGAAGGCTCCAGCAATTAAAGATTGGAATTTTGAGCAAATAAAATTAGATTGGGCAGATTTCTCTTCAACACACTTTCCTCTCAAGAATTTCTTCACAAATATTATAAATAACAGATTGCAGAATGTAATGAGGGGCTGCTCTCTTCTGCAATTTTAGACTTCTAAAAGCACTACTGTAATATGAATTTAGAGTTGGAGGAGGGAGGAGAGAAAATCTCAGATCTGGGGATTATTGAGGATTTTTCCTTTGTATCTTGAATTACGCATGATAGGCAAAGTTTGCACTATTGTGGCTCTAGTTTTGAAAGCACAAGTTCAAGCAATGTAAAGGACTGTTGGAGACCAAGGTCAGAGAAATGGATGCAATAAATTGGTATTTCTAATACTATTGTTTTAAATATCAGTTTCATTTTTATGATAACAGGATTGTCTCATTTTATTCATGTTTGTGCACTTTTGTCAATATGGGTAATTTGTCTCAACATTGTTATTATGTATCTCTGTTCTTATGAATTAAATTCTGATTTCTCAGTAACTACTTGCTCAGAAATCTATCTAATAAAACTGATTTATTAAATAGTAATTTGTTATGAACTATTTCTACATATTATTGTTTAATTATTGGATTTATTGATTTGATAATCAATATCATTTTTGTGAACTACTTCCTGGAATGTTGTTGGTTTATTATTTCAATTAAAAGGTCTCAATAGAATTTGTTTTGATATCCATAATATCAGTTAATTGAACTACTTATTAACTTGATATTCATTATAAGCAAGACATGTTTAAATCCCAATATTTTAATTATCTTGCTCTCAGTTGGGTTAGATCTATATCTGCCTAATTAAGATAGGATTTAGATTAATTCCTTTTTCTTGCATTATAGTATAAGCTTGCATTTAGAGTAATTTCTATATTCTTTTTAAGTCCTCTTCTCGAAGAGGCAAAATTTTAGTTGTGGCTTGGCTGAACCCAAATCAGCTTAAGGGTCATTCTCTTCCCTGATCAACAAGAAGAAGTGATCTGATATCCTTGTCTATTGGTAGTTAAAGGTACATCATAAACCAAGAGCGATAGCGAGAAGGTAATTGCACCTAGTTAAACCAATTGGAGCCACCACACCAAACGGAAAAGGAGTTGCTTTAAGGTCCAGACTGGGTGGTTATCCCCCATTGTTGTTGCAACAATTTTCGAGGCATCAAAACTTTTGGCGCTAGAAGGAGGGCCTCTGATTTTTTGTCTATTGGAGTCTTTTCAATTTTAATATTTTATTTAATGTGATGGCTCCTCTTAAACTTCAAACTTGGAGTTGTATCCATGGACGTGCATCTTCCAATACTCCACCCGAAGTGGTAAGACTCTTGTCTCAGGTAAAGTTCAATGGTAAGAGAAATTCTTCTGCTTTTAATCATGTCTTTCAATTTATTCAAAATGTTTCAACATATGATTTTCAAGGAATTGATGAAGGCATTTTATGCAGAATTTTTACTCTTACATTTGCGGCAAGAGCCAGAAACTGGTGTAGAACTCTTCCGGTTGCCTCAATCCACAGCTGGGATCAATTTGTTACAATTTTCATTTGTAAATTTGACAGCTATGATTATGAACAGGTATGTGAAGAAATTGAATATCTACGAAGGTTTCAAAATGAGTCTATTAATGATTTTAATATTCGATTTCACTTGAATTGTTTAAGATTTAAAGTTGAAGATAAACCTACGGAAGAAGAATCACTAGATTGGTTTAAATATATTTGTTCTCTTCCTCCCATTTCCAATCCATATGAAATTAGTTCAAGTTTTGTTTCATCCTCTTCCAACATAAATGAGAATACCAATATGGATGCGCAAATAAATTGTGATGAAGTTGTTTCACAAAGCTTGGAAAATATTTCTATTCAAATGCAAGAAAACAACATCAGCAATTTTGGAGAAAGAGCTCCCTTGGAATCTGAAAATTACTCTGCGGTCAATTTATAAAATCAGATCGCAAATCAACAAGTACAAGCAGCAATCAAAGTAAATAATAACACGCAAACTGTTGTACAAATTTCTGAATTTTTCCATGATGAGAAACAAAGCAGCTTTCTTTAAGAAAGCATGAGCACACAAAGGAATGATCTGCAATCTGAAATTTACAATGAGCATAATGCACAAGAGTTCTCAAATAGAGACACTTTTAAATACATTGTTTCAGGTTCACATTTTTCCCTTTATCCTGATATTTTTAATGATGGTAATTTTTCCCCTCATGGTATTAATGATATTTCAGAAAATACAGAGGCTAATCTAAATGAATTACCATTAATTTTTTATCAAGATAGAGAAGCAATTAACAATCATTCTTTTGCCATTAATGAACATGAAATTCTTGTTCCTCCTTGTTTGGATATATTGGATCAGATTGAAGGGAATTCTAAGGGAGATTGGGACTATTTTTCAGTAAATAGATCAAATTATTCCATTGATATGAATGTTATATATCAGATCAATCTTGTAAAGTCATTTATGATAATTACTCTGGCATCGAGGATGTTTATTTCTATTCTTCTCAAGAGATTCCTCATGATAAAATTCAAATAACATCTGAGAATGAGGAACATTTCAATTTAGAAATTATTCCACCCAATCCTCATTTTAGAGTAGCAAATTATCTTCATGATTTCATTATTCGAGAAAACTTTCCAATTTATGATTCATATCATGACCAAGCTCTCATTCCTACTCATAATCATAATTCGTTTTCTAATTCACAAGTTGGAATTCAAAATTACTCAAATTCCATAATTCTGGACAATCCTTGTGAAAAAGAAATTATTTTAAAATGATCCCAATTGTGCTGTAACATTAGTTGTACAAATAGTGATTTAATTTTATTTTTATTTCCTCACTTATTTTCTATAAAATCAGATTTATTTCCAGATTTTATTTTTCAGATTTTTGATACATTACGCTGGCATATGAAGCACTTTACTATCAAACATTCAATTAATACATTGCCCTGTTGGAAAATTGAAGTTTTATATTATAATCAAGAGCATCAAAAGCTATTTCAATTTCAATTTCAATCAATGCTAATGTTTTATCAAAAGCTTCTATCTTCTCAAAGGCAATATCGACAAGAGAATGTAGTTTTAGAAGTTGGTCAGCAATTCAATTTAATTAATAATTTTCCATTTCATTTGAAATATTTTTATCCATTTTTCATTAATTTATTTGAGAAATATTTCTATCCGTTTTTCATTAATTCATTTGAGAAATATTTGGAAACTTTTTCTTCATGGGAGATTGTCAATAGCTTAACATTTGTACATAACACTAACAATTTTTTCCAGACCTTTGAATTTAAAAGCTCATATCCACAATCGGGCCTGTCATCTCCTCTTTTGAACAATTCTAAATCCTTAATAGAAACTCATCCAGATTTTTATGATCCAATTGGTATTCAATTGGAAAGGAAATTTCAAGAAAAAGAGATTTTAATTAAGTTGCTAACAATAACTGTACATTCTGATTTCAGATTTATTTTCCTTAGTTTAGTTAAATTTGCATTTTTATTACTAACATTTGAATTGTACATACGTGCATGAATTAAAATGAAAAAATGGTTACACTGGAAATATGACTATACCTAGTCATTTTCATGTATATGGTTAGAATAGGAGTAGAATTAATTTAGTTAGTTTGTTTTATGTAATTAATTTATTTTCAACAGTTTTGTAGATTAAAAATAAAACAAAGCAATCAGCCATTCTCATACATGTTCAGTGAAAACATTTTTCCCTATGAGAAAATTTTAATTCTTGCTTTCCTCTTCAAAAAATTTTACAGTGTCCGCACTGAGTCCTTCGTGAAGGACTCTGCATCCTTCATTAAGGAGCTTAAGGATATTAGTCTTAACCCTGAGGACATTCTCGTCAGCTTTGATGTGGTCTCCCTTTATACTTGCATCCCAATAAAGGAGGCCTTTGAAGTGATCTATCACCTAACAGATCCCGATACTGCTTATCTGGTTGAGATATGTCTCACTTCCACTTTCTTCTGTTTCAAAGGTGAGTTCTTCGAACAGCCCTGTGGTGTTGCTATGGGTTCCCCCCTTTCCCCTATTGTTGCGAATCTTTTTACTGAAGATATCGAAGCCAAAGCTTTAGCCTCGGCTCGTCTCCTTCCCAAGCTATGGAAAAGGTATGTGGATGACACTAATGTCATCTAGTCCCATGGCCAGGAGGAGCTGGATCGCTTCTTCAATCACCTCAACTGTCAGTCCTCTGCCATTAAGTTCACCATGGAAAAAGAGGTCAATGGTTGCCTCCCTTTCCTGGATATTATTATATCCAAGAATAAGGATGGCTCTCTTTCCCACTCTGTGTTCCGGAAGAAAACGCATAATGAGCAGTACCTTCATGCTGATTCTCATCATTTCTCTGCTTAGAAGATGGGTGTTCTCAACACCCTCGCTACTTGTGCGCTTAGGATTTCTGATAAGGAGAGCCTTGATAAGGAGAGATCCCACCTCCTTAATGTCTTTGTGGAGAATGGCTATAGTAGGCGCCTAGGCCAGAAGGCCTTCCTTAAAGCCTCTAGAAATACGTTAATTAAAAAGGAACTGAAGGAACCCCGGCTGGGTGTCCATCTTCCCTATGTCGAAGGAACCACGGACAAGATTGCTCGGATCCTTAAAAGGTATGATATTCCCTCGACCTTTAGGCCCCTCAACACCATTCGTAATTCCCTTCGATCGGTGAAAGATCCTGTTGACCCGAAGGACATGAAGGGTGCCTACTTGATCCCTTGCTCTTGTGGGACCCCATATATCGGAGAAACGGGGCCCTCCGTCCATCAAAGGATTAGCGAGCATGTAGCTAACCTAAGACATGGAAGAACCAAGTCTTCAGCATTAGCAGAGCACGTGGAAGAGACCAAACATCAGGTTTGCATAGAGGAGGCCAAGGTTGTTGCCAAGGTTACTCAGTTCCATCATCGTAAATTTAGGGAAGCTATTGAGATTGAAAGAAGGCCTAACAATCTCAATAGAGATGACGGCTGAAAGATCAGTAGCTGTTGGATCCCTGCCCTTTCGTCCTAGTCTTTCTTTTCCTCCCCCCTCCCCTTTTATCCTTTTCAAGCTTTCCTTATTCCCCCTGGAGCCTTCCTTCCTCCTAGGGTTTATCCTTCCTGCTCTAGGTTTTTTAATGGTCTTTATTCTGGTCCTTTTTTTTTTATTTATTTATTTTTTCATTTATTATTTATTTATTTAATTTAATTTAATTTATTATTATTACTATTATTTTATTTTATTATATATAAAAAAATAAAAGAATGTTTATTTATTTTTATTTTTATTGTATTTTAGTTTATTTTATAAATTTTATTTTTATTTTTATTTTTATTTTATTTATATTTTTATTATTTATTTTATTTTTATTTCATTTAATTGATTTTATTTTATTTATTTATTTAATTTAATTTATTTTTTATTTATTATTATTATTATTATTATTATTATTATTATTTTATTTTATTATTTAAAAATAATAATAATAATAATAATAATAATAATAAAATTTATTATTTATTTTTATTTTAGTTTAGTTTATTTTATATTTTTTTATAAATTTTATTTTATTTTATTTTTATTTATTTATTTTATTTATATTTATATTTTATTTATATTTTTATTATTTATTTTATTTTTATTTCATTTAATTGATTTTATTTTATTTTATTTTATTTATTTTTTTTATTTTTTTTTACTAACTTTAACCTTTATTTTTTGTAAGGTTCAGCGAGGCTTTAAATTAATAAAATACAAATAGAATACATGATGCAGAGTGGGAGTCGATGGGACCTCCCTGTGTCTGCCTTTGAAAAGCTAGCAGGTCTAGTCTCTGCTTTCATTCTCTCCTCTCTCTTTTTTTTTTTTGTGTGGATCTCTTACAGCTTAGATAGATGTCAGTGAAAGGATATTTGGAAGAATCCAAGTAACCTGGCTTTCGCTAAGCTTGTTGGTCTGCCCTGTTTATGGTATAGCATTTCTCTCTGAGTTCCCCCTCCTTCAGGTCTTGCCAGAGGATATGATAGTCTTCACCGTTGGACTGAACGCTCGCATTGGCTATGGTGTCGGCCAACTTGTTTGCAGTTCTTCTGACTGCTTGAAAGGTGATGCCTTGAATGTTGGTGAGATGGACTTGCAGATCCTTCAGAATTGCCGAGAGCCTCCAGCTGGGTGTGATCTTGTCCACCTGCTTGTCGTTTTGAAGTTTCCTCATCATCTTGATGATTATCTCCGAGTCTCCTTCCACTATCAGGGGTAGGAATTTGTATTGGTTAGCCGGGGTGATGCCTTTGATGAGAGCAATCAGTTCTGCAGCGTTATTGGTGTTATTTCCCAGATTGCCATGGTAGATGAGCTGGATGTTCCCCAGATGGTCCCTGATTGCTCCGCCGTACCCGGCTTTTCCCGGGTTTTTCTTTGACGCGCCATCGAAGTTTAGTTTGAACGTTGGAAATGGCGGTGTTCCCCATTTGTCCCGCTTCACCGCTTGCGTGGTCTGGTTCCTGCCTGTGTGATTAGTCCGGGCTTGGAGTTTGAGGAGTTGGATAATCCTATGGTCCTTTGGAGACAGGTTCCCCTCTTGCTGCTTTATGTCCATGGCGTGGATTGTTTCTGTTATTAACTGCCTTGATTTTTCCATTAACCTGTCCACTGTCATCGCAGAGTTTTTAAATATTCGAGCATTGCGCTCTTTCCATAGGATCCAGACCACAGCTGCCGGAATAAGGTTCCATGCTCTGTTGATCAGATTGTTGTTGGACATGGTTATTCGCCAATTGCTCAAGGTAAGACCGATCGAGTCTCTATTTCTGTCGGTTTGCCTGAAGATAAAAGCCATATCATCCCACAGCGCGCAGGCTATGGGGCATGTATTGAGAATGTGGTTGAGCGTTTCATTTTCATTCTCGCAAAGGGCGCATCTGGAGGGTCCGATGAAGCCCCGTCGCTGTAGATTGTTCCATGTGAGCGCTCTGTTGTGCATGACGAGCCAGGAGAACAGAGTTATTTTGGGCCAATTGCCTCTGTTCCATAGGGCGTGCCATCTGGGGTCCGGTTGCCAGTCTGGTGAAGCAGCGCTAATTTTATATGCTTCCTTTAGATTGAAAGTTCCTTTTGAATTGTTTCCCCATCGCAGGATGTCTTCCCTGGTTGAGGTGAGGATTCTGCGTTGTTCTAGCTGCTGAAGGAGCTGTTCGATGTTTCCATTGTTGTTTTGGGTTGGCCATTGATCTTTGGCTAGCCATTTTTGCCAGGTTGTGGGCACTGTTTGAAGTTGCCAGTAATCTGCTACCTTTATTAGCCCTACCCCTTGCATTTCATTTTGGAGTGTAGTCCAATCTGGGTGGTCCAGAGGATGGAGTTGCTGCCAGGCATCCTCCCAAAATAGGGCAGTGTTGCCTTGGTGCACTTCCCAGAAGCAATGCTGTTGAACTATGTGTCGATTTTCCCATACTTTGTTCCAGAGGGGAGAGCCTTGAGTGTTTCCTGTGAGTCTGATGAGATCTTTGTCCTATATTTGATTTGTGTACTTTGCTTTCCACAATGTTTCCCAGAGGGAATTAGGATTCTCTACCCATCTCCACCATATTTTTGCTGCAATAGCCTTGCTAAGGATTTCAAGATCTCTTAGGCCCGGACCTCCTGCTAGCTTTGGTTTGCAAATGTCTGTCCATTTGAGGAGGGCCCATTTGCGCTTCTTTGAATCTTCGTTCCAGAGGAAGGACCGCTGGATGTTTCGAATGGATTTGTAGACTGATTTGGGTGCTGCGAGGGCTGAGAGCATATAGGCCGGCATTGTTTGAAGCACTGATTTCACCAGTACCATTTTGATGGCCATGTTTAGGGCTCGATGAGTCCAACTGCTTAGTCTGGATTTCATTTTGTTGATGAGATCTTCCCAATTTGCAGCTTTGGGGGCGTATTCTAAGAGAGGTATGCCGAGGTATTTGGTTGGAAGTGAGTTCCTCTGAATCTTGAGAATATTGCTGAGATTTCTCTGCACAGGAAGAGAAGTGTTGAAGAAAAATAATTTGGATTTTGCTAGATTGATCTCCATATCTCAGGCTTCCGTGTGTTAGCCTCCTGCTGCAGCAGCTATTCATTTTTCATGATTGACATTTTCACATGCCAAATATGTCATACTTTGCAGGCTGCAGTGTTCCATATTTCCAGAACAGACCAATGAAGATGCCATGGAAGTATCCTGGTTCGAATGCCACTGCTGTATTCCATTTTTTATCACAGTTATCAGGCAGTTTTGCAGTCAAAAGAGGTACTCAAGCTGGTATTCACTAACCTCCCCTTCTTCTCATTTCCCCCAAGTCACTTACTAACATCCCCCGAGAGGTCAAGATCTGCTTGAGCCTCTCAGTTTCATCGTCTCCATGACATTCGCCTTGGTGAGGATTTGCTTCACTCAAGGACTGCTCACTCATCATCTGTGAGCCTTCTTTTTCCCAACAAAGCCTAAGGTCTTATACCTTAGCGCCCTCTTTTCATCTCCATATTAACTACTAACTTTATTATATAACTCCCTATCAGTTTTTCCCTTTCCCTATTAAAATCATGTATATAAAACTCCCCTATGCAAATATCCCCTCCCTGGCAATATAGCCATATTTCCTAAAAACAAGTCCGGGGAATCACAGTCCATCTGGGGCTGTCTTTAGCCCATCCGTGTCCAAACAGGGATTAATCTGACACCTGGCCAGGTTAATAACCTCATCCCTAGCCCAAAAACCCCCAAAAAACCCATGTTTTCACCTTTATCCCAATGTTTGTCATGTAAATATATACCCCCGGCGCAAAAATATCAGAAAACCCACTCTCTGCGCCTTTTCCCAAAGCCTTACCCGTAAAAATATGAAACCTGCACCTTTAAAAACCCCATAACCCGCTTTTCCTATAGTTTTTAACCCACCGCGCGCATATTATTAAATTTGGAATATTCCTACGAATATTCCCCGCCCTAACTACCCGCCGCATCGCCCCGACCGCCAACCATTGGATCGCCCGCCTAGCTGATCAATGGTGGGCGGGCCGCCCCATCCCTGAACCGCCCGAGCTTTAGCGTCCGGGAGATGGGCGATATTGCCGTCGTACTCCCGCCACACGTCAAGCGTTGGGCTATGGCGGAGCCCCTCCCTCCGAAACCACCATCCTCAAAAAGTGGTGCGCCACGAAACCGCTTACCGCCCATGACGTCACATCCCACGTCACCCTCTGCCCAGTCATCGCTTATGTCACCCCCTCTGCCCAGTCACCACGTCGAGTCACCTGCCTGCGTGGCCTCCTGCCACATCACTGCCACGTGTCCCTACCATGCCATCGTCTGTACATGATGACATCATGCTGACGTCATCTCGCCACGTCAACCTACTGACGTCACCCGCCATACAATGCTGACGTCATCAGCACTTTTTGGGCGCAAAGGCGCGAAAATCGCACTTCAGAACCCCAGAATCCGATTCTGAGGCAGTTTTTGATGAGCGATTTGCGCCTAGCGCAATCGCTCATCGCTAGATTTTTTGGTCCTGAATGTGGAATCTTCAAGGAATCTTTTTATTCTGCGGCCCCCAGCAAGCCCGAAAGGCGCCGAATGACTCATTTTTCTTCGCAAAGCTGGCCTGAAGGAGCAGAAAACAGTTTTAAAAGAAACAGAGGCCGAACAGCGGCCATTAAATTATGAATAAGACCCACAGCACGGCAGAACAGCATCAATTTATTGCCAAAGAGTATCAGAGGAGGGAGGAGAGCCGAAGAGTATCCGCCGAAGATTTTTCAGGGGCTCGATGCACTTGAACATTGATGAGCCCCCCAGAAAGTCAAATCAAGAGGAGTAAGCCCACCTTAGCTCTCAAATCACAGTCAGAAGCATTCAATACCGCCGAACAGCAATGGTGCAAAGACCAATGCACAGTTATGACAGATGAAAAGCACAGAGCCACCTGGACAGATATTAACTCATTTTGATACAGCTGCCCCCAGCGTAGCTCAAAGATATTTTCTAGCATTTACTTCTGGATAGGATTAGGTTAAAGTAATCAATTTTTTGTCAGACCTGTTAGGTCAGCTGTAATAGATGGTTCCAAATAAATCTTCCCTATATATACCACCCTCTGTATTGCTTTAAGGGTTGGTTTGTTGATAGTTTTTCAGTATAGACTCGCACTGTATACCTGACATGTTTTCTATAATCAAAGACTGCTGAAAAGCTTGGAGGAAAGACTGTCTGCTCTGTGTCTAATGGTTTGAAGAAGTGAATTTGGAATTCTTGTGTTGTAACATGACTCAATAAGTTTTCCTATCTCTGTTTTTTCATTAATATACCATCTAAATAGCAGAAAGAAAGAATAGTCTAGAATTGGTTTAACTGCCCTCTATGCTCATTTTCTGTTGTTTCTTTATGTTTTCCTCTGGATCAGTCATGAATATGAATTCCCTTCAGCTCATATTTCCCCTAATCCATTCATCTTTGACAGTTGTCTAGGAATTCTTAATTGCTCCTAGATAGAGCTCATTCACTTTCCCCCTTTTAAGCTTAATGAGAGATTCTTTGTTGCCTCTCATTCCTTATCCCTCATCCCATCCTTTTAAGCTTTAAGTGTTGTTTCATGAGCAGCTACCTTGCTCCTTATTTCTCTTGTGACCAAGAAAACGCACCAGCAGTCCCACTCCTTGACTCCACGCCCAATGGTTTGAAAACTTACCAGACTATGTCTTGCCTCTCTACTTGAAACGTCTTCCTTCCCACCAAAACAATATAAAACCCCTGTGCATCATACCTAGCCTAAGATCCTTTCAAACAAAGCTAAATCTAAAAGAGAGAGCCCTCTCTAACTGCAGGTAGGCTAGAACCTGCAGTCCAAAGTTGGTTTGTGGTTACCTCGGCCGTATCCTTTTCCAGAGCTTAAAGGACAACCTAAGTGATAACATAATGGCGACTCCACTGGGGAACTTCCTTAGATAATTTTACAAAGTTTCACGAAGAAAGTTGGAAAGCTCTGCTAGGATGAACCAAACCTTCACAGCCACTCTTCAAGTCTAGTTCTGATCTTTGATGGTGGACAGAGATCAGGCACTCAAAGGTAATATATCCACCTGGCGACTCCACATCATCCCCATAATAAAGACTCCACTGGAGAAATGGACCCAAATGAAATTTATGAGTAGATCAGGCTTTTGACCTGCATTTTGATCCAAGAGGTCATGTTCTTCCTCTTCCATAAAATTTTGCTGTACATATTGTTTAAATTTAACCTTTATGATTTTCCTTTAGAAAATGTTGAAGAAAGCCCTTCTTGCACATCAGAACGACAGCCTCTAAATGCAGCTGATGCTCACCTCATAGTCCAAGAGGACACTACTATAAAATCAAATAATCCTATCCCTGTTCATACCGAACCCAATCATTTAGCCCCTGTACACAATCCCGTGCCTCGTAAAGTTCCTGATAGATACAAGCCTCTCATTTTGCCTCCCCTGCTTAATCCTTTACCCAAAAATCATCCCATGAAGCTCCCAAAATTTGATGGAGAGAATGGAGTTACTGCCCAAAAGCATATCCAAGCTTTTGAAGATTATTTAAACGTTTTTGAGGTAGAAGATGAGGATGTTAGTGTTAGGCTATTTGCCCTTTATTTGCAAAGTGAAGTTAGGACTTGGTTTAAAGCATTGCCTGAGGCAAGCATCTCAAATCTCCAGCAGCTATTCAAACTCTTCCTTGATAGATGCATGATCAAAGTCAATTTCCTCATGCTTATAGAAGAATATCAACAGTTAAAAAGGATTCCAACTGAATTTGTTCAGCAATTTTCTGAGCGATTCAATCAGGTTTATCACTCTTTACCATTGAATATACGACCTCCCCCTGATTTGGCTCTACTACATTATCCAGCAGCATTCGATCCTGAAATAGAATTTCATCTGAGAGAAAGGAGCCCCTCTACTATGCAATAGATGCAGAACATGGCAGTAGATGTAGAGGTTAATCTAGAAGTCAGGGAGAGGAGGTTGAAAGCAGAAAAAGAGGGTAAATTGGATACCTGGGTAAAGAAAGCAGAGAAATTAAAGCAGACATTCACAATAGAAGTTGAAGGTTTAGAGCAGCACAAAGAATCTGTTTTGCAAAGGGAAAGTAATGGTATTCCTGAACAAACCTGCTACAAAACAGATGACATATTCATGCAGCCATACATGATGGAGCAATCTCCTGATATAATATATGAATATAATAGCTTCTCTTCTTTCAACTGTCTGCCCAAATATGATCAGTATGACGATGATTACGAACCTAACGATCAGATCAGCCTCGCAGAGGGATCAGAGCCTATTTTGGCAGAAAGCACAGTTCAGGCTCATTTGCTTGAACCCAATGATCAACAGGCCTAGTTTAGCTGTGAAGAAAGGGAGGAAAATGCAGAGGGTGTCGAGTTTAGCGAGGGAACTTTACCATTTTGTTTCAAGTCTTTTCAGTTTATTAGGGGAAATAATGATGCCATTTATAATCAAGCGTCACCATATTTTGATATTGACCGGCTAGAGGAAAGTCCAGACCCCGCACTTAATGCATTAACACTAGATTTGCAGCCCCAAAGTGCCGGTGAGCGTCAGATTGAGGAAGACTCAGAAGCAGCAGCATGTGACCAAAAAATCCAACTGGATTCCCTGCCTGTTGATTTTCAGCCATCTCGGATATTTGAAGAAGAAAAAGAACAGTCAGCACAAATCTATCAGGTGCCATCTGAGCAGGCTTTCAAAGAATTACAGGTTCCATTCCATGTTTTGCATAACCCATCTGATGATAAGTTGTGTGATGAGGTAAGTCACTGCTCTTCTCCGCTAGCAAGCTGCAAAACTCAAAATCAAGTTGTTGATGATTCCCCAAGTTCAAAGCATGATAGCTATCTCAAACTTTTGTACAGTTCTTCAAGTCAATCTGGCAATAATGTATATATGCTACAGGACCCTTTTTTAGAGTTTCTTGTTTCAGCAGAAAAGGTCAGCAGCTTCCTGATCTTCTCAAAGATTAATAAAGCCTTATCAGATTGCAAGATCTCCATTCCAGGTAACAACAAGCATAAGCAGCAGGGACCTTTCATATTTATAATGCTTAAGTGGTTGCATTGGCTGTTTCATTTCACCTAACGGCAAGGAAAGTACTGGTTAGGGTAGGTAGGTAGGATTAATAAGGAAACCGGCCAAGCAAATTTTGCAGAATACAACAGTAATTAAAAGCAAGGCAGTCTGACCTGCTGTTCTTGACTTTTCACAAAGGAAAAGCCATCCCCAAGTGGAGCCACTGTTAGCCTCCTGCTGCAGCAGGTATTCATTTTTCATGATTGACATTTTCACATGCCAAATATGTCATACTTTGCAGGCTGCAGTGTTCCATATTTCCAGAACAGACCAATGAAGATGCCATGGAAGTATCCTGGTCCAAATGCCACTGTTGTATTCCATTTTTTATCACAGTTATCAGGCAGTTTTGCAGTCAAAGGAGGTACTCAAGCTGGTATTCACTAACCTCCCCTTCTTCTCATTTCCCCCAAGTCACTTACTAACATCCCCCGAGAGGTCAAGATCTGCTTGAGCCTCTCAGTTTCATCGTCTCCATGACATTCGCCTTGGTGAGGATTTGCTTCACTCAAGGACTGCTCACTCATCATCTGTGAGCCTTCTTTTTCCCAACAAAGCCTAAGGTCTTATACCTTAGCGCCCTCTTTTCATCTCCATATTAACTACTAACTTTATTATATAACTCCCTATCAGTTTTTCCCTTTCCCTATTAAAATCATGTATATAAAACTCCCCTATGCAAATATCCCCTCCCTGGCAATATAGCCATATTTCCTAAAAACAAGTCTGGGGAATCACAGTCCATCTGGGGCTATCTTTAGCCCATCCGTGTCCAAACAGGGATTAATCTGACACCTGGCCAGGTTAATAACCTCATCCCTAGCCCAAAAACCCCCAAATAACCCATGTTTTCACCTTTATCCCAATGTTTGTCATGTAAATATATACCCTCGGCGCAAAAATATCAGAAAACCCACTCTCCGCGCCTTTTCCCAAAGCCTTACCCCTAAAAATATGAAACCCGCGCCTTTAAAAACCCCATAACCCGCTTTTCCTATAGTTTTTAACCCACCACGCGCATATTATTAAATTTGGAATATTCCTGCGAATATTCCCCACCCTAACTACCCGCCGCCTCGCCCCGACCGCCAACCGTTGGATCGCCTGCCTAGCTGATCAACGGTGGGCGGGCTACCCCATCCCCGAACCGCCCGAGCTTTAGCATCCGGGAGATGGGCGGTATTGTCGCCGTACTCCCGCCACGCGTCAAGCGTTGGGCTGTGGCGGAGCCCCTCCCTCCGAAACCACCATCCTCAAAAAGCGGTGCACCACGAAACCGCTTACCGCCCGTGACGTCACATCCCACATCACCCTCTGCCCAGTCACCGCTTACGTCACCCCCTCTGCCCAGTCACCACGTCGAGTCACCTGCCTGCGTGGCCTCCTGCCACATCACTGCCATGTGTCCCTGCCACGCCATCGTCCGTACATGGTGACATCATGCTGACGTCATCTCGCCACATCAACCTGCTGACATCATGCTGACGTCACCCGCCGTACAATGCTAATGTCATGCTGACATCATCAGCACTTTTTGGGCGCAAAGGCGCAAAAATCGCACTTCGGAGCCTCGGAATCCAATTCTGAGGCAGTTTTTGATGAGGCTAGATTTTTTGGGCCTGAATGGGGAATCTTTTTATTCTGCGGCCCCCAGCAAGCTCGAAAGGCGCCGAATGACTCATTTTTCTTCGCAAAGATGGCCGGAAGGAGCAGAAAACAGTTTTAAAAGAAACAGAGGCCGAACAGCGGCCATTAAATTATGAATAAGACCCACAGCACGACAGAACATCATCAATTTATTGCCAAAGAGTATCAGAGGAGGGAGGAGAGCCGAAGAGTATCCGCCGAAGATTTTTCAAGGGCTCGATGCACTTGAACGTTGATGAGCCCCCCAGAAAGTCAAATCAAGAGGAGTAAGCCCACCTTAGCTCTCAAATCACAATCAGAAGCATTCAATACCGCCGAACAGTAATGGTGCAAAGACCAATACACAGTTATGACAGAGGAAAAGCACAGAGCCACCTGGACAGATATTAACTCATTTTGATACAGCTGCCCCCAACGTAGCTCAAAGATATTTTCTGGCATTTACTTCTGGATAGGATTATGTTAAAGTAATCAATTTTCTGTCAGACCTGCTAGGTCAGCTATAATAGATGGTTCCAGATAAATCTTCCCTATATATACCACCCTTTGTATTGCTTTAAGGGTTGGTTGGTTGATAGTTTTTCAGTATAGACTCGCACTGTATACCTGACATGTTTTCTATAATCAAAGACTGCTGAAAAGCTTGGAGGAAAGACTGTCTGCTCTGTGTCTAATGGTTTGAAGAAGTGAATTTGGAATTCTTGTGCTGCAACATGACTCAATAAGTTTTCCTATCTCTGTTTTTTCATTAATATACCGTCTAAATAGCAGAAAGAAAGAATAGTCTAGAATTGGTTTAACTGCCCTCTATGCTCATTTTCTGTTGTTTCTTTATGTTTTCCTCTGGATCAGTCATGAATATGAATTCCCTTCGGCTCATATTTCCCCTAATCCATTCATCTTTGACAGTTGTCTAGGAATTCTTAATTGCTTCTAGATAGAGCTCATTCACTTTCCCCCTTTTAAGCTTAATGAGAGAGTCTTTGTTGCCTCTCATTCCTTATCCCTCATCCCATCCTTTTAAGCTTTAAGTGTTGTTTCATGAGCAGCTACCTTTCTCCTTATTTCTCTTGTGACCAAGAAAATGCACCAGCAGTCCCACTCCTTGACTCCATGCCCAATGGTTTGAAAACTTACCAGACTATGTCTTGCCTCTCTACTTGAAACGTCTTCCTTCCCAGCAGAACAATATAAAACCCCTGTGCATCATACCTAGCCTAAGATCCTTTTAAACAAAGCTAAATCTAAAAGAGAGAGCCCTCTCTGACTGCAGGTAGGCTAGAACCTGCATTCCAAAGTTGGTTTGTGGTTACCTCGGCTGTATCCTTTTCCAGAGCTTAAAGGACAACCTGAGTGATAACACCGTGAAAGTATTTAGCACCTTGTTGAAGGTTCGAGCTTCCCTCACTGTGGGGGCTCCCATCAGCATTGTATCGTCGACAAATTGCTGATGCGTCACTGTAGGTCCCTGCTGCGCCGCTTTGATGCCTTTGAGCTGATTTGTTTGGACCGCTTGGGATAGGGATCTTCCTAGGCCCTCTGCCATGATGACAAAGAGAAAAGGTGACAAAGGATCCCCTTGTCGTATGCCTCTGGATGGTCTGAATGGTTGTAAGGGGCCTCTGTTCAACATTATTGAGAAGAAGGTGCCTGAGACCATTTCCATTACCCATTTTATCCAAATCTGACTAAAGCCGAAAGCCTTGAGGATTTCTCTGATATATGTCCAACTGATTTTGTCAAAGGCCTTGGAGAGGTCAAGTTGAATGAGCATGGCCGAGATTTTTCGAGATTTTATAGAATGTAGCACCTCCTGGTTGAGAATGATGCTGTCAGTTATCTGTCTTCCTTCAACATATCCAGACTGCTCATGAGAAATGATTGAGGGAAGGATGGGTTTAAGTCTGGTGGCTATCAATTTTGTGAGGATTTTATAGATGACGTTACAAAGTGCTATAGGTCTGAATTTGTCAGGAGAATCAACATGATTAGATTTGGGGATGAGGGTGA
Source organism: Pinus tabuliformis (assembly GCA_031772625.1). NCBI lineage: Eukaryota > Viridiplantae > Streptophyta > Pinopsida > Pinales > Pinaceae > Pinus > Pinus tabuliformis. The sequence goes on along the minus strand of CM062807.1, from coordinate 637,064,799 downwards.
GGAAGGTAGCATTGATAGCTGGCAGCACTCTCTTGGTTCTGTGGAAGTTCTTTATCAGATTGATAAGGTCAGCTTTGATAATGTGCCAGCAGGCTTTGAAGAATTCTATTGTAAAGCCATCTGGTCCAGGGGCTTTGTCAGAGGCCATGGTGAATACGACATCTTCGATCTCCTGCTCAGTGAATTCTCTTAAGAGGAGGGAGTTTTTCTCCTCTGTTACTAGGGGGGAATAGCATTGGTGATTTTGTTGATAGCTTGGGTTCTATCTTGATTGGGCTCAGAGAGCAATGATTGAAAGTATAGATTTAGCTCTGATCCTATTTGCTCTCTGGTTGAGACTTTGGCACCATCATCCTTTTTGAGAGATAGAATGTGATTGATGGCTCTGTGCTGGATGGTTGATTTATGGAAGAAGCTTGTGTTTCGCTCCCCATGCTTTAGCCACTGCACCCGCGATTTTTGTTTCCATAGCAGCTCTTCTTGTCTTAACCTTTCTTCCCATTGCTTTTGGAGGTTTGATTCCTGAGCTAGTCTGTCCTCGTTAGGCCCATCCTTGATCATTGATTGTTGGAGGTAAGCCATTTTTTCCTCTAGCTCTTTTTTGGCTTGAAAAATGTTACCAAAAGTGTTCTTGTTCCAGCATTTGAGCTTTGTTTTAATGCTCTTGAGCTTTTGCTGAAATATGTACATGATGTTGTCGCTCTTAACAGAGGCTTGGGTCCACCAACTTTGTATATTTTGCATGAAGGTTGGGTGGTTTTTCCATAATTTTTCGAACCTAAAAGGGCGGTTTTGGGGCTTTATCATATTGGTGAAGTGCAGCTGGATTGGCCAGTGATCTGAACCACCAATGGGCAGAATGTTGGCTTCCATGTCTAGATTCTGGAGCATGATGGATTCCGATATGAGGAACCTATCGAGCCTTGATGCGACCTGTCGATTTCCCCCCTGCTTATTATTCCATGTGTGTAGACCATTGACTGTGGGAACATCAATGAGTTTAGATGCTGCTATGAAAGTGGTGAAAGCTTCCGCATCTCTATCTAATCTTCTTAGACCCCCTTTCTTCTCCGCTAGGTTGGTGATCATGTTGAAATCTCCACCTAGGATCCAGTGGTTGGCCCCATGGTGATTTTTGATTTCGTTCAAGTGTTCCAGCATCTTGAGCTTCTCTTGAATTCGCTGAGGTCCATACACATTGGTGACGCATATCGTTTGTTGGGACTCTGGGATGTTGAAGATCACTGATAGCGAATGCTTTGTGGATAGTGCATTCTGCAGAAAGAACTTACTTTTGTTCCAGAATATTAGGAGCCCTCCTGCTTGCCCAATGGCTTCTGTGCTTGTGCATTGGAAGCCTTTTGCAAATAGCTTCTTGAGCGTTTCTATGTCGTTGGCTGAGCATTTGGATTCTTGTAGTAAGACCAGGTCTGGAGATTGTGTGAAAAGACGGTTTTTAAGGATTCGTCTTTTGGAGGGGCCATTCAGCCCTCTGATGTTCCATGTTGTTATCTTCATTGAGAAACCTTTGGTGTAGCTAGGACCAGAGCCCTCATCTTTCCTTCATTTATTAGGCGCCTGCCGAGTTCTTGTAATTGTTGCTTTGTCGATTTTCTTCCCCGTTTTCTTCCTGGACCTTTCGGCTTGTATTGGTCTAGGTCTAGGTTTGCTTGGATGCCTGTTTGGCTGCTTTCTCCCCATTGCTTTTTAGCTGCATTCTGATTCAGATATTCTAACTGCAAGTATGCCATCTCAATTTTCTCTAGGTGTTCCTGGGGGATGGCGTTTACCCCCTCTTTGGACCATTGCTCATTGACCTCCTCGAGATCCAGGTAACCCAGAATTTCTTCCAGAGGATTGGTGGGAGTGGTTGAGGGCCTCGGATTTGGCTGAGTTTCTGTACCAGGAGGGGTATGTAGAGGAGCAAGGCTTGTATCGCTATGGTCTGAGTTGGGTTGCAGGACTTGAAGCTGCTCCTCGGAATGGGAATGGTCCGGGCTAGGGGTGGAGGTGGATGAAGGGTTGGATGGTTGCGGCTGCCCGGGTGGATCTTGAGCTGGGGGGCTTGGGATTTCAGCGGGTTTTCGAAAGGATCATGGTTGATTAGAACTTCAAAGCTGTTTTGATGAGTGGGGAATGGATTGGTGGGGTTTTTCATAGGATTTTTCCCTTTCTGCTTTCTGCTCTTCCTGGCGACAGGGATAAAATCAGGGGATGGGTTGTCTGCTTTATCCGATTGGGGTTGAGAAGGGGGTTGATTTAGAGGGCATCCATGACTAAGATGTCCATGCTGTCGGCATTTCCTGCATCTAAAAGGGATATTCTCATAGTCGATGGACTGCTTCCACTGAATACCTTTGTGGATCAGAGCAATATAACCTGGGAGAGGTCCTGAGACATCCATATAAACACATATTCTAGCATAGGCAGTGTATTTACCTTGAGATGTGAGATCTGAAGTTTTGATGAAGACACCCAGCTTGTTCCCGATGGCTTCCAGGATTCGCTCATTCCAATAGTCCACCGGCAAGGAGTATAGCCGGAGCCAGACTGGAACTTTTGTGAAGTCTTCTTGCTCTGGAACAAAGTTTGGCTTCCAGTACGTTATGTAGAGTCCTGCCGAGTTGTAGAAGTACAGGCCTCCTTCGAAGGTTCGATCTCTGTCTTCCCTGTGGGTGAAGATGACCGTGAAGAAATTCCTTGCTCCTAACTGTAGTTCATAGTTCCCTTTGGGCTTCCATTTCTGGTTTATCCACCAGCATAGAGCTTTTTCATTGAGTCTCACTCCCATGAAGCAACAGATCAGGGCATGTTTGCTCATGTGATCTCTGTATTCTTCAATCCATGGGTCTTCGAATATTAATGATGGGGTTTCCTCCGCTATCGGTTTGTAGGGGGATGATATTGTTGCTCCACTTTGGGTTGGGAGGCTTTTCTCAGCCGCAGGTCCATTGGCTGTTGAGGCATAGGTTGCCGCCGGTTCTTTGCCTCTATCCCTGGATCGGGAGGCGGATGATGTAAAGGCAGGCTCAGGAGGTAGGCTGCCAAAAACGAAAGGGCCGAAGTCTGGGGGGGTCGATCCCCCCCCCGAAGGTTTCCATCGAGCGCTGCTTCTAGGGTTTGGTTGCAGAGCGTTGCAGACCGGCGATCCCCTCCAGATTCTTTACTAACTTTAACCTTCTCCAGCTACGTTCTTTATTAAATTTATTTATTTTATTAATTAATTAATTAATTATTTTTATTTAACTTATTACTAATATCTCATTCTAATATTTACCTTATTAGAAGTAAGGTCTTCCATATAACTAAATCCCATATAAATTAAAATAACTTTTAATTTTTAATTATCAAAAGATTCTTTTTCAATTTTTAATACCATTGAAATTAATTTATATATATATAGATATTTAAGGTATGGTCACCTAATATAACTAATTTCCTTTAATTATCAAATTGACTTTTTGACCCTGGTCCCTAAGTCAAAAATTAGTCATTGGTCAAGGATAGCCGTTGGAGGCTCTGCTCAGACTATATAACATGCAATTGCTGGTTCTGTTTCTTCAACTTGTGCTGACGATGAGCCACACTGGTTGGTTCGAAATGCGTCGACAAAGGTCTTTCTATATGTGATTTACGCCGAAGCTCTTCTTATAACTATGATGGATCATAGAAGCCTCAATTCAACAATACCTCTACTCTGCCTATTTTGAATAATGTCTTGATTAAATTTAATTAAAATTGCACTTGGCATCAATTGCCTCAAACCCACTTTTCTTCATTGCGGGATTTGCTTCTAAGATTTTCTTTTGAAATTTATATGGTAAGGATTTGAGGATATAAAAGCTTCATGATCTCATTATCCCATGAAATGTATGACTGTCTATGATAAGCTTAATTCTAATTCAATCATTATTAGTCATTCTAACCTTTCACGGTAATCATATGAAGTTCATATTATCTTCCTTGAAATTTGCTAAGGATGTCCATTCTGCTGTGTGCACACATTCAAATCTCTTTTGATATTTTTCCACAATTAGTGGCTTTATCCCATTCCGATCTTTAGTTTATTATTTGATGCTACAATACGCATCATATTCATTTACTAAAGGCATTATTGAACAGTCACTATAATAATACAGATTCTTCTCAAGTTATTCGGAATAAGCAGAGGTAATAAATTGTTGTTTCACTTCAAAAGGGAAACATAGTTTCATATTTATTTATGGTAAATTTTATATTTCCTGAACATGAATAAGCAAATTTTATTTAGGCTGATTACTCACTCATATTTAAAATAAATGATGAGATGATTTTGAACAAAGTCAAAATTTTGATAAATCGAAGGAAGAATTTGAAGATTCATAAGGTAAAATCTGCAGACAATTTCCTTCCAAGTGCACATTTACAAGTTCGTTCTCATCTATTATTAGTTTCTCTTTTCCTTAGTTTATTTTTTATTTTTATTCTGTTTTATTTACAGGTTTTCATTTGTTGAAGTAAGCAGCAAACCCATTTCAATTTGCAACAAGTTCAAGGAAATTTTGTTTGTGATTCATTAAGATTCGAGCATTTTTTAACTTTGCTTTCATTCATCATTTCAATTTGGTTTTCATATTGTTGATAATACGGTGAATACATATTCACAATACTACCATCCCGCTCATCTTCGTCAATAATTTCATTTCGATATCACAACCATTTGTATCATAAGGTTTCATCGGAAGTAGCTCTTAGCATTTTTGATAAAAAAATTGGTCATAAAAGATCTCCGATGTATTTCCTCACTCATATGCCATATCGCATTTCGCATATCGGAGGTTTGCAGTTGAAGCATACTTCTATTATCGTGAATCACCAATTTCTGATAATTGAATTTACCGATATTGCGACGACCACATAATTCCGAACCTGATATGAAATTCAAATCAAATTCATAAAAAAAAATATTGTGTCCGCTCAATCACAATAATGGTAGGAGCATAATTTCAAAAGGGCCGAGGTCTTGGATTCGATATGTTATTAAATTCCCATCATAAATTTATCGGGTCCACTCTTCATCGCATATCGGCATATCAAGAAGTGTTACATCATGCGCTTAAAATTTCCGATCGCCGATTAGCCATGGCAGTCATCACATATCGGCATCGCAAGAATCATATTGTGTTTCATTCAGTACTTAAAGTTTGTCGATCGACGATTACCTATGTCATCCATCGCATCGCCAATATCGTAATCGCTTCCTTGCATTTTTATTTATGGCCATATCATTATTCTGAATGTGCGATGTGTGATGTGCAAAATACAAATCGCAAGATATGGTGTGTGATGTGCAATTTGTGACATAACTGTCCCCAATCCCTAATATAATATTTGTTTAATAATGTGATTGCTTCATTTCATTGCACATGTTCTCATCGCATATTTTTAATCGACAATTTTCCATTGCAATCTTCGAGGCGATAGCTTCCAATGCATGCTTCTAAGTGATTAACATTTAATCAATATATGGCATAGCAACAAAGGTGAAGTCTTGCAAATTAAACTTGAAACATGGTGAAGAAACATGTGATGTGAATCATCCGATACAGCAATATGTTATTTTAAAAGTGAGCTTCGATGGTAAGAAAGCAGTTAATGACCAATTTGCAGTATATTTAAATCATTTCGATTTCTCATATATTTCAGTTTTAAATATATAATTCCATAATTAAAAATGGAATTCAAGACCTCTCTATCTTCATATTTAAATTTTATTATCTTCGATTTGGCCTTGATTTTGGACAATTTATAAAATCATGGAGTTTATATGAAACTTATAATATTTTGAAAAACATTCGTCACTGCAAATTCTCATTCTCATTTCTGATGCATTTGTTTTAATTTCAATTCCCTTGAACACTAAGCATTCCATTTTTACATTGTACCGCTTGCTTTAGTGTAAATAAAATAAATAATGATTTTGGGTTATAGGATTTTGGTTAGTTTGACTTCTTCATGTTTTTAATGTTAATTAAAATAAGAAGTCAGCTAGTTTGGAGAAACTGATACATTTCAGGTGAAGTCAAAAGCAATTATCCAATGGTAAGATTCATGTACCCACTTTCATTAATTTCCATTTCCTTACTTTAGTTTCAGTTTTGTTTTCCTGATATATAAATCTGTTGTGTAGCTCTTCATAAAAAGCTTGCAACCCTCTGCGGATCATATTTTCAAAGTCATATACCAACAATTTTGTACAATATTTTCAAAGTCATATACCAACAATATTGAAAATGATTGAATTTATTTTAAATGCCAACAATGATATTTTGATTTTATTGTTGCATCTTAATTCATTTTGATTTCTTTTTGCAGGAAAATAGTGGAAGAAATATGGAGAAAAGGATCTCAATCAATGAAAAGGCTCCAGTAATTAAATATTGGAATTTTGAACAAATAAAATTAGATTGGGCAGATTTCTCTTTAACACACTTTCCTCTCAAGAATTCCTTCACAAATATTATAAATAGCAGATTGCAGAATGTAATGAGGGGCTGCTCTCCTCTGCAATTTTAGACTTCTAAAAGCACTACTGTAATAGGAATTTAGAGTTGTAGGAGGGAGGAGAGAAAATCTTAGATCTGGGGATTATTGAAGATTTTTCTTTTTGTAGCTTGAATTACGCATGATAGGCAAAGTTTGCACTATTGTGGCTTTAGTTTTGAAAACACAAGTTCAAGCAATGTAAAGGACTGTTGGAGACCGAGGTTAGAGAAATGGATGCAATAAATTAGTATTTCTAATACTATTGTTTTAAATATCAATTTCATTTTTATGATAACAGGATTGTCTCATTTTATTCATGTTTGTGCACTTTTGTCAATATGGGTAATTTGTCTCAATGATGTTATTATGTATCTCTGTTCTTATGGATTAAATTCTGATTTCTGAGTAACTACTTGCTCAGAAATCTATCTAATAAAACTGATTTATTAAATAGTAATGTGTTATGAACTATTTCTGCATATTATTGTTTAATTATTAGATTTATTGATTTGATAATCAATATCCTTTTTGTGAACTACTTCCTGGAATGTTGTTGGTTTATTATTTCAGTTAAAAGGTTTCAATAGAATTTGTTTTGATATCCATAATATCAGTTAATTGAACTACTTCGTTAACTTGATATTCATTATAAGCAAGACATGTTTAAATCCCAATATTTTTATTATCTTGCTCTTAGTTGGGTTAAATCTATATCTGCCTAATTAAGATAGGATTTGGATTAGTTCTTTTTGCTTTCATTATAGAATAAGCTTGCATTTAGAGTAATTTCTATATTCTTTTAAATCCTCTTCTCGAAGAGGCAAAATTTTAGTTGTGGCTTGATTGAACCCAAATCAGCTTAAGGGTCATTCTTTTGCCTGATCAACAAGAAGAAGTGATCTGATATCCCTGTCTATTGGTAGTTAAAGATACACCGTAACCAATAGCGATAGGGAGAAGGTAACTAGACCTAGTTAAACCAGTTGAAGCCACCACACCAAATGGAAAATGAGCTACTTTAAGGTCCGGACCGGATGGTTATCCCCCATTGTTGTTGCAGCGATTTTCGAGGCATCAACACTTTTGGCGCTAGAAGGAGGGCCTGAGATTTTTTGTCTATTGGAGTCTTTTCAGTTTTAATATTTTATTTATTGTGATGGCTCCTCTTAAACTTCCAATTTGGAGTTGTATCCATGGACGTGCATCTTCCAATACTCCACCTGAAGTGGTAAGACTCTTGTCTCAGGTAAAGTTCAATGGTAAGAGAAATTCTTCTGCTTTTAATCATGTCTTTCAATTTATTCAAAATGTTTCAAAATATGATTTTCAAGGAATTGATGAAGGCAGTTTATGCAGAATTTTTACTCTCACATTTGCGACAAGAGCCAGAAATTGATGTTGAACTCTTTCGGTTGCCTCAATCCACAACTGGGATCAATTTGCTACAATTTTCATTTGTAAATTTGACGGCTATGATTATGAACAGGTATGTGAAGAAATTGAATATCTACGAAGGTTTGAAAATGAGTCTGTTAATGATTTTAATATTCGATTTCACTTGAATTGTTTAAGATTTAAAGTTGAAGACAAACCTACGGAAGAAGAATCACTAAATTGGTTTAAATATATTTGTTCTCTTCCTTTTATTTCCAATCCATATGAAATTAGTTCAAGTTTTGTTTCATCCTCTTCCAACATAAATGAGAATACCAATATGGATGCACAAATAAATTGTGATGAAGTGGTTTCACAAAGCTTGGAAAATATTTCTATTTAAATGCAAGAAGACAACATCAGAAATTTTGGAGAAAGAGCTGCCTTAGAATCTAAAAATTACTCTACGATCAATTTAGAAAATCAGATCGCAAATCAACAAGTACAAGCAGCAATCAAAGTAAATAATAACACGCAAACTGCTGTACAAATTTCTGAATTTTTCCATGATGAGCAACAAAGCAGCCTTCTTCAAGAAAGCATGAGCATGCAAAGGAATGATCTACAATCTGAACTTTACAATGAACATAATGCACAAGACTTCTCAAATAGAGACACTTTTAAATACATTGTTTTAGGTTCACATTTTTCCCTTTATCCTGATATTTTTAATGATGGTAATTTTTCCCCTCATGGTATTAATGATATTTCAGAAAATACAGAGGCTGATCTAAATGAATTACCATTAAGTTTTTATCAAGATAGAGAAGCAATTAACAATCATTCTTTTTCCATTAATGAACATGAAATTCTTGTTCCTCCTTGTTTGGATATATTGGATGAGATTGAAGAGAATTCTAAATAATCTTGTAAAGTCATTTATAATAATTACTCTGACATCGAGGATGTTGATTTCTATTCTTCTCAAGAGATTCCTCATGATAAAATTCAAATAACATCTGAGAATGAGGAACATTTCAATTTAGAAATTATTCTACCCAATCCTCATTTTAGAGCAGCAAATTATCTTCATGATTTCATTATTCGAGAAAACTTTCCAATTTATGATTCACATCATGATCAAGCTCTCATTCCTACTCAATAATCATAATTCATTTTCTAATTCACAAGTTGGAATTCAAAATTACTCAAATTCCATAATTCTGGCCAATCCTTGTGAAAATAAATTATTTCAAAACGATCCCAATTGTGTTGTAACATTAGTTGTACAAATAGTGATTTCATTTTATTTTTATTTCCTTGCTTATTTTGTATAAAATTAGATTTATTTCCAGATTTTATTTTTCAAATTTTTGATACATTATGTTGGCATATGGAGCACTTTAGTATCAAAAATTCAATTAATACATTATCCTGTTGGAAAATTGAAGTTTTATATTATAATCAAGAGCATCAAAGCTATTTCAATTTCAATTTCAATCAATGCTAATGTTTTATCAAAAGCTTCTATCTTCTTAAAAACAATATCAACAAGAGAATGTAGTTTTAGAAGTTTGCCAGCAATTCAATTTAATTAATAATTTTCCATTTCATTTGAAAGATTTCTATCCATTTTCATTAATTCATTTGAGAAATATTTGGAAACTTTTTCTTCATAGAAGATTGTCAATAGCTTAACATTTGTACATAACACTAACAATTTTTTCCAGGCCTTTGAATTTAAAAGCTCATATTCACAATCGGGCCTGTCATCTCCTCTTTTGAACAATTTTCAATCCTTAATAGAAACTCATCTAGATTTTTATGATCCAATTGATATTCAATTGGAAAGGAAATTTCAAGAAAAAGAGATTTTAATTAAGTTGCTAACAATAACTGTACATTCCGATTTTAGATTTATTTTCCTTAGTTTAGTTAAATTTGTATTTTTATTACTAACATTTGAATTGTACATATGTGCAGGAATTAAAATGAGAAAACGGTTACACTGGAAATATGACTATACCTAGTAATTTTCATGTATATGGTTAGAATAGGAGTAGAATTAATTTAGTTTGTTTGTTTTATGTAGTTAATTTATTTTCAACAGTTTTGTAGATTAAAAATAAAACAAAGAAATCAGCCATTCTCATACATGTTCAGTGAAAACATTTTTCCCTATCAGAAAATTTTAATTCTTGCTTTTCTTTTCAAAATTTTTTACAGCAATACCTCTACTCTGCCTATTTTGAATAATGTCTTGATTAAATCAATTAAGATTGCACTTGGCATCAATCGCCTCAAAGCCACTTTTCTTCATTGCAACATTTCCTTCTAAAATTTTCTTTTGAAATTTATATGGTAAGGATTTCAGGATATAAAAGCTTCATGATCTCATTATCCCATGAAATGTATGACTGTCTATGATAAGATTAATTCTAATTCGATCATTATTAGTCAGTCTAACCTTTAACGGTAATCATATGAAGTTCATATTATCTTCCTTGAAATTTGCTAAGGATGTCCATTCTGCTGTGTGCACACATTCAAATCTGTTTTGATATTTGTCCACAATTAGTGGCTTTATCCCATTCTGATCTTTAGTTTATTATTTGATGCTACAATACGCATCATATTCATTTACTAAAGGCATTATTGAACAGTCACTATAACAATATAGATTCTTCTCAAGTTATTTGGAATAAGCAGAGGTAATAAATTACTGTTTCACTTCAAAAGGGAAGCATAGTTTCATATTTATTTCTGGTAAATTTTATATTTCCTGAACATGAATAAGCAGATTTTATTTAGGCTGATTACTCACTCAGATTTAGAATAAATGATGAGATGATTTTGAACAAAGTCAAAATTTTGATAAATCGAAGGAAGAATTTGAAGATTCATAAGGTAAAATCTGCAGACAATTTTCTTCTAGGTACGCATTTACAAGTTCGTTCTCATCTATTATTAGTTTCTCTTTTCCTTAGTTTATTTATGATTTTTGTTCTGTTTTATTTACAGGTTTTCATTTGTTGAAGTAAGCAACAAACCCATTTCAATTTGCAACAAGTTCAAGGAACTTTTGTTTGTGATTCATTAAGGTTCGAGCATTTTTTAACTTTTCTTTCATTCATCATTTCAATTTGGTTTTCATATTGTTGATACTACGGTGAATACATATTCGCAATACTACCATCCCGCTCATCTTCGTCAATAATTTCATTCCGATATCACATCATCCATATCACTACCATTTGTATCATAAGGTTTCATCGGAAGTAGCTCTTAGCATTTTTGATAACAAATTGTTCATAAAAGATCTCTGATGTATTACCTCACTCATATGCCATATCGCATTTCGCATATCAGAGGTTTGCAGTTGAAGCATACTTCTATTATTGTGAATCGCCAATCTCCGATAATCGAATTTACCAATATTGCGACGACCACATAATTTCGGACCTCATATGAAATTCAAATCAAATTCATAAAAAAAAATATTGCGTTCGCTCAATCGCAATAATGGTAGGAGCATAATTTTAAAAGGGCCGAGGTCTTGGATCCGATATGTTATTAAATTCCCATCATAAATGGAGTATCAAGAAGTGTTACATCATGTGCTTAAAATTGCCAATCACTGATTAGCCATGGCATTCATCGCATATCGGCATCGCAAGAATCATATTGTGTTTCATTCAGTACTTAAAGTTTGTCGAACGACGATTACCTATGTCATCCATCGCATCGCCAATATCGTAATCGCTTCCTTGCATTTTTATTTATGGCCATATCATTATTTTGAATGTGCAATGTGCGATGTGCAAAATACAAATCGCAAGATACGGTGTGCGATGTGCAATTTGTGACATAACTGTCCCCGATCCCTAATATAATATTTCTTTAGTAATGCGATTGCTTCATTTCATAGCACATGTTCTCATCGCATGTTTTTAATCGGCAATTTGCCATTGCAATCTCCAAGGCGATAGCTTCCAATGCATGCTTCTAAGTGATTAACATTTAATCAATATATGGCATAGCAACAAAGGTGAAGTCTTGCAAATTAAACTTGAAACATGGTGAAGAAAAATGTGATGCGAATCATCCGATACGGCAATATGTTATTTTAAAAGCGAGCTTCGACGGTAAGAAAACAGTTAATGACCAATTTACAGTATATTTAAATCATTTCGATTTCTCATATATTTCAGTTTTAAATATATAATTTCATAATTAAAAATGGAATTCAAGACCTCTCTATCTTCATATTTAAATTTTATTATCTTGGATTTGGTCTTGATTCTGGACAATTTATAAAATCATGGAGTTTATATGAAACTTATAATATTTTGAAAAACATTCATTACTGCAAATTCTCATTCTCATTTTTGATGCATTTGTTTTAATTTGAATTCCTTTGAACACTAAGCATTCCATTTTTACATTTTACTGCTTGCTTTAGTGTAAATAAAATAAATAATGATTTTGGGTTATAGGATTTTGGTTAGTTTGACTTCTTCATGTTTTTAATGTTAATTAAAATAAGAAGTCAGCTAGTTTGGAGAAACTGATACATTTCAGGTAAGGTCAACAACAATTATCCAATGGTAAGATCCATGTACCCACTTTCATTAATTTCCATTTCGTTACTTTAGTTTCAGTTTTGTTTTTCTGATATATAAATCTGTTTTGCAGCTCTTCATAAAAATCTTCCAACCCTCTGTCGGATCATATTTTCAAAGTCATATACTTTTCTCCTGGATTTATTTCAATAAGTAGCGATAATCCTGATTGAAACAGCTACACCAGGAAGTTTAAAAACCTTTAGCTTGTTTCTTGAAGCATTCCGTTTATTAGAAAATGATTAAGATGATGCTTTGAAACAAGAAGATTGATATCAGACAGAAAATTTTCATTGTGGCTGAATTTTATCGTCGCTGCTATCAAAAAAACCTAAAACACTTACAACCCTGCAAGGTATGATTTTTTTAAATCTCGACATAAGAATGAATGATTACACGATTATTTTCTTTTTCTTCATATTGTTGAGACATTGGTATAAACATATTCTTGTTTGAGTTTATCTTTTGAAACTTGGATTTTCCTTTCCACTTTTAAAAATTTCTTCATTTTTATTTTTGTTTGTTGATTTCTTTTTTCACTTTGGCTTAAGAATCTTTTTCTTTAGTTTTCAATTTTTATTTTGGTGACTTTGCCATGATTTATATGGAAGGCCTATTTGTTACCTAACAATGATCAGCATACATGGAGAAAAATAGTTAATAGTCACTGATTAGCTTTTTCTTAAATCTCTCAGTAAAGTTTGACTTTATTATTATAAAAGTAGACATACTTAAGGAAGAGATCACCAATCAAAAGAAGTTAGCAAAGTATCATAAAATGAGGAAATTTTCTTTTTCATCAAAATTGTAATCATTTTGAGATTTCAATATTTTATTAAGATCTTTCAAAATTCCATTATCAGTCAAGAAAAGTTATTTTCAACCAAGTCAAGACACTTTACAGCAAGGCACCTTTAACTCTGAAATTGCCATTCTTAACTCTTAAGGAGTCAATGATTCTCCCTATCCCAAAAAGTCTTATTTTTCTACAGTGTGATCCAGAAATATATTTAAACTTAAAAGATAAGAGGTCTCATCATGAGCCTGCTTACCATGATCATAGGGGAAAAATAGGCTGACATTACTAACACTGCTAAACAAACCAGGGTAATGGCTTATAATTGCAAACAATTATAAGACAAAGGGTCTCATCACGAGCCAGCTTGTTTAGTCCAATTATAACCAATGAATGGCATTGTCAACTATCTGGCCACAAAACCATGACAATGGATTTTAAGATTTATAACAAAAATTAAAAAATTAAAAAATAAAAAATAATACATATATAAATGGGTTTATCTCTAGGTCAATAATTCTTAAAGAGATTGGATTCTGAATCATTGATGATTAAAAGGTAACCCTGTCAAGACTATAGATGGTTGCTGGCAGCAGTGGCTCTACCTGTAACAAATGAGTATATTTTAAATGCTAAGCTGTAAATTGACCTCTGCTTTATCTCTACAACTAATTAAGGACTGATATAGAGTTTTGAAATATTTTAATTTATGAGGAATTTTAAGAAAAATTACAGCTAGATGATTTTTTCTTTTATTCAGACTAATGAACCTAGTCAAGCATTTCAAACATAATTTTCTCTTTTTTAATTATTTTTGCTTTAATTTTAGGAAAATCTCATTCATATCAAACATAGATAACTGGTTCTTCTCCCGGGTGTCACCATTGTTGTGGTAAAAACACAACCCCCCATTTTTACTTGTTCAACTCAAATAATGGATACCCTTTCTATAAAATTTTGGCTAAACACCTTTTTAGGATTTTTATTTAGTCGATTATCCTACGCTTTTGTTAATTTTTCATTGTCTTTGGATTTTTTTTTTGATTGATTTGTTAGAATCGATTTTTTATAAGCTTCTCATTGACGCTTGTTTCGCCTCATTTGGTCAACTGGTTTGAAAATGACACTCCTTTGAAACCCTGATCATTTATGAAGCATGGGTTAAAAATGCATAAAATGTATAATATTGCATTTTGTAAATAAATTAGTTCAATAATGCATTCATTTTAAATATTAACCCGTAGTGGGTTTTTACTAACATTTTTTCATTTTTAGTTATGCAGTCAAATCATGAAACATCCAGATTTTAGAAATTTACTCCAATTTCAAAATCAATTACTAATCTTAAAAAAATCCATAATATCCAAGTGGTTGTAGTTTAGATAATTTCACAATTTAACTAAATTTCATAAAATAAAACCAAAATTAAAATTGATATTTAAATGTTAAATTTTAAATTAATTAATATATAATTAATTTAGTTAGTTAGATATTAATTAATTAGTTTAGTTTATAATTAATAATTAAAATAGAATTAATTATTAGATAATTAGAATTCTAATTTAGGACTATATTTTTAATTTAAATTCTGATTTTTAGCCCAGCAACAGAATTTCCAGATTTATGCCAGATTTGATCCATCAACTTTGGAGGCTCATAGATTGAGTTATACTTGGCCAAATGAGGACCAGGATGGCTCATTGGAAAGATAAAATCAAGAGAACATTTCTGAGGAGGTTTTACTAACATATTTGGTCATTTATTAGGTCAAAAATCAGGTAGAAGATCAAGCTCTGAATTTCTAAAACAAAATCAATTTTCTGAGTTTTATTTTCTTCATTTTCATTTGCCCAAGCCTCTTCTAATTGCAGATTCACTCATCAATAATATCCTTGGCCAATTAAACCATCCCAGGCATCAATAGAGAGCTTATATTATATTTTCAATTATTTATTTAAATAGAATTTGATTGGACTTATTTTAAATGCCAGCAATGATATTTTGATTTTATTGTTGCATCTTAATTCATTTTGATTTCTTTTTGCAGGAAAACAGTGGAAGAAATATGGATAAAAGGACCTCAATCAATGAGAAGGCTCCAGTAATTAAAGATTGGAATTTTGAGCAAATAAAATTAGATTGGGCAGATTTCTCTTCACCACACTTTCCTCTCAAGAATTCCTTCACAAATATTATAACTAGCAAATTGCAAAATGTAATGAGGGGCCACTCTGCTCTACAATTTTAGACTTCTAAAAGCACTACTGTAATAGGAATTTAGAGTTGTAGGAGGGAGGAGAGAAAATCTCAGATCTGGGGATTATTGAGGATTTTTCCTTTGTATCTTGAATTATGCATGATAGGAAAAGTTTGCACTATTGTGGCTCTAGTTTTGAAAGCACAAGTTCAAGCAATGCAAAGGACTATTGGAGACTGAGGTCATAGAAATGGATGCAATAAATTTGTATTTCTAATACTATTGTTTTAAATATCAGTTTCATTTTTATGATAACAGAATTGTCTCATTTTATTCATGTTTGTGCACTTTTGTCAATATGGGTAATTTGTCTCAATGTTGTTATTATGTATCTCTGTTCTTATGGATTAAATTTTGATTTCTGAGTAACTACTTGCTCAGAAATCTATCTAATAAAACTGATTTATTAAATAGTAATGTGTTATGAACTATTTCTGCATATTATTGTTTAATTATTGGATTTATTGATTTGATAATCAATATCATTTTTGTGAACTACTTCCTGGAATGTTGTTGGTTTATTATTTCAGTTAAAAGGTCTCAATAGAATTTGTTTTGATATCCATAATATCAGTTAATTGAACTACTTCATTAACTTGATATTCATTATAAGAAAGACATGTTTAAATCCCAATATTTTAATTATCTTGCTCTTAGTTGGATTAGATCTATATCTGCCTAATTAAGGTAGGATTTAGATTAGTTTATTTTGCTTGCATTATAGAATAAGCTTGCATTTAGAGTAATTTCTATATTCTTTTAAGTCCTCTTCTCGAAGAGGCAAAATTTTTTTGTGGCTTGGCTGAACCCAAATCAACTTAAGGGTCATTCTCTTGCCTGATCAGCAAGAAGAAGTGATCTGATATCCCTATCTATTGGTAGTTAAAGATACATCATAAACCAATAGCGATGGGGAGAAGGTAACTGGACCTAGTTAAACCAGTCGGAGCCACCACACCAAACGGAAAAGGAGCTGCTTTAAGGTCCGGACCGAGTGGTTATCCCCCATTGTTGTTGCAGCGATTTTTGAGGCATCAACACTACCATGTCATCACTTCGATGTCACTGCCACCTAATCTTCCAAGTCAACACATTTCCATGTGTTATTCTCTGCTACCTCCATGTGTCATCTACCGCCTATCCAATTAACCACCTAAAAGTGAAAAAAATGAGTGTCACGTGTCATCACCTTTGGTTGCCACGTTGATGTCCTCTGCTGCCTAGACCCACCTACCATTCCATAAATATCACCATTCTGTTGGGGTCCACATGTTGGCGAAGATAGATCCGACTGTTTTCTTAAGCATTTATCGGTTGCACTTGTGGAGGCCCAGATGCCTAGATATAAACAAATTATCCAAATGTATCATATATCTAGTTATTAATCCAATGTGATGCGCAGTAAAGAGCTTTATTACTAGATGCCTCAATGCGTCCCGAGATGGTTTGGATTCAATTATAAGATGACAAGTGGTGGGCATGCATGGCCTCATTTTTCATGAGATATCATTTATAGAGTACCTATTAAATTTGAAGTATTAGGAGAACAACAAATATGACAATAAGCTATTATAAATATTTTCCTATATGCACTTCCAAATCTACATGTGTGGCTTTTAGATATGCATGTTGTTATATTTGTGTGCAATTACAAAAGTCACACGCATACAAAAGTTTGCTTTCATATGTGCGCAATTTAATATATGTGTGTATATAAAAATTGGGAGCCAACATGAGAATTGTAGGTGGGACCTTAACTTACAAAAAAAACTATGCTTACATATAATGAATGTGTTCATAGTTGAGCATTTGTATCATGTATGAATCTTGGAAGGCTATATAAATTCGTCTATGTTTTTCATTCATCGTCATGAAGAGTTACTTGATCAACAATGAAGGCTTTGGTCTCGACCAACCTTTGTTGTTCTATTCTCATTTTGGCTTGAAATATTTTCCTTTCAAGGGCCATGGCTTTAAGACTTTTCTCTTCATTTATGTCCTTTCAAAGGGCCTCTACTTTTGAAGAGAATTGCTTTCTTTGTTTTTCCCTTTTCCTTATTTTGGGGTAGTGGATAGGAAGCAAGTCATAATATTCTCTCTGTTGCATTTTGTTCCATAACTCTTCATATGTGAGCATGTCTTGGAACATGAGTTCTTAGGGAGAGACTAATGTTCATATGGATGTAAGAGTTTCATATACTTGTAATGCTCTTTAACTATATGATGGGGGTTGTGTCTTTTAAAAATTATTGTGAGGAGCTCAAGCTCCTTTTTTTCCCGCCCAAGGAAACTTTGCCAGATCATAGTTGTATATTTGGATAGCGAAACCTAACCATGACCTTGTATTGATGTTTGCTAAAAATAATGTTATCCCAAATTCTGTAGTTTGATCGACATATTTTAACATATAAGTATTTGAAACTTATTTTATGCATTACCATGGTTTATCTTTTATGGTTTTTATTTCATGTTATTATGCCATGTTATGTGTATGTATATTTTATGATTATGGTAATGGTGTCAGTGTCGGTTGCATCACCCCAGTCGGGTGAATTGGTGATGTTTCAAGTCCCAATATATAAGTATAAAATTCTTGATACAACATCATTGGTGATTGCTTTAACCCATACAAGGAATTTTTTAGCATGCATATCAACTCTTTCTTTTCTTTCACAACAAATCCTTCTAGTTGCTTCATGTACTTTTCTTCTTCTAGATCCCCAAAAAAGGAATGTTATGTTCACATCCATTTGTTATACTTCAAGATCAAAAGCAGTACAATAGATATAAGAAATATAATAGAAGTAAACTTAGGAACAAGAGAAAAAATATCAACAAATTTAATTCCTTGTAACTAGGAATAACTCTTTGCTACTAACTAAGCTTTGCATTTCTCCTTTTTTGATAGCATGTTTGTACCATGTGCATACTTAATTCCTTGTAAGTTAGGAGAATGTTGAAACTCGCCAGGTTGTCCTAATGATAACAACTCCTTCTCAAAATGTGTTATATAAGGGAAAAATTTTACAAGACTCCAATGGTGTAAAGATATGAGTTTTTCACCATTGGGAAAGGTTCAATTCCAATGAGGCTTCCATAGACCCATGTGACACCTTAACTGATTGAACTTGTGGTTACACCCAAAGAGGGGATGAAAGATTGAAATGAGCAAACTCACAGTACTTGCTTACATCTTGAGGTAGGAAGTTGTGCATGCATTCTCCCTTTTCACTAATGATCATACCACTTTTGAGCTTGGTGTGATTTGTAACCTATTTGATCAATTCTATCATTGGAAATGCTAGTGCCCTTCCCATTACCAAATGTAAAATTGATTTCTTGATAAAATTGAAAACAAAATAATTTACCTTTCATTGGTATTGTTAACTATATGGTGTGAAGTATGTGTGTTATTAGTTCTTGGACATAGTATACACGTATTTCTAGGATAGAATCATCATCAACAATCATATTCTTTCTTTTCTATCCCCAAATCAAAGGATCCTCATATCCAAATTTCTCTTCAACAATGAAATAACATCTGATCATCTTCCTAATTTATATTCTTCCTCATGTATCATCATAGGGATAGATGTTATGGATGCTTCCTTAGCCTTCATATTTGGATTATTTGGATATTTCCACACTACAACTCCTTTTTGTAGCATTTCTTTGTTTGACTCTACATGCCAAAAAAAAAAAATCCAATTTTTTATATAGAAAAAGAAAAAGGATGGGAAATGTTTGGAAATTACCATGAATAACTCTAAACTAAGGATGATTTCACCTAATGTAAAATATGAAGGTTGCATCTCAAATCACTTAATCATAAAACAATAATCAAATATAATTAAGTGATATCACCATGTATTGAAACAATAGTTTCTTCATTGTTTCACTTTTGTTTGAAATTTTTTTATGGAATGAAACATTAAAAGATTCTAGATGAATTTAAATCCAACTAGGTTTGAGTTTTGTTTAAATTATTTTTATGGAATGAAGCATTACAAGATTCTAAGTGAATTTAAATCCAATTGGGTGCCCAATCTATGTTATTTATGACAAAATTTCTGAATTGTCTAGTCCTAATGTAGTAGTGTATGCTCGAATCGACATTGATGGCTGGTATGATGTTCCAAGCACATGAAACTGCCATTTGGTGATTTCAAAAGGATTTTGGATGCATTCGTCAATGATTAACCATTAGTGGATGACATCATGGATTGCTAATTAGTGTTATGTATCTCGAGTTTTTATGTTTTCCTTATGGTTACATTGATGTTGTACTAGGTAAATTCCATCAATTATTGATTTTAGACCATCACAAATAACATTTTATAGTTAAATATCTGTTGATTGTGTCAACGATGACATGGAATTACATGGTTTGATGTCATTGGACCTAATTTATGACAAGATGGACTCACTCGAATCGAACTTCATCTTTTAAATGGATGGTTGAGAAATATTATTAGTGCCCTATTGAGTGATTTGGTTAACATCGAAAATCAACATTAGGATTTCACTAATGTCCATTAAGTCATTGAATGTTGACGACCTTTTGGTGATGGATAAACTCTATGGTATCAATGAAATCCTCTAGGTAACACAATTTTCTAGACACTTATGGGATTTGTTGGCCATCGATGAATTATTTTGAGTTACATCATGTCCAAGCAAAGATATTTCATTGTCACTGATAAGCTTATTGATGATTAATGAAATGCATTGTGTCACACATTTTGTTACCCATCAAATCTCGTTCAACACTGATAGGGCTATTGGAGGTCAATGAAATATTTTTGGTGACACATTTTGCTAGTCATCAAATTTCTCTAATCATTGAGAGGGGTTTCAAAAATAGGTGAAATATGTTAGGTTGCACATTATGTTTCCCATTGAATTTTTACTAATGCTAATAGGCTTGTCAAAGGTTGGTGAAAAAATTCGGGTGGCACATTGTGCTACTCATCAAATTTCAATGGTCATCGGTAGGTTTGTTGGTGATAAGACAAATATGTTGGTCACATGTTATGTTATGCATCAAGTTTTTCTAATATCTAATTGGGTTATTTTAAGCCATTATTAAAGTTGCTTGTGTTTTTCCAAAATTTCTTGGATATTTTTCAAATGAATCTCAACAATAGAAAACATTATTCATCAAAAATTTCAACAAGATGATTACTTAGAAAACATAAATGGGACAATAAGTTGAAGTTGAGAAAACAAAGTGGTATCCTAAAATTTCTTTGTAGTGAATTTTAAGAGGATGTGTTGAGAAGTCAACATGGAGCAACACTCTGATACCTACACTGATAGGCTTATTAGTGATCGATGAAATGCATTGTGTCACACATTATGCTACCCAACAAATTCTGTTAAGCATTGATAGGCCAGTTGGAGGTTAATGAAATATTTTGGGTTACATATTTTACTACTCATCAAATTTATCCAATTATTGATAAGGGTGTCAAAAATCAATGAAATATGTTAAGTTGCACATTATGTTTCCCATTGAATTTTTCCTAATTTTGATAGGCTTATCAGTGGCTAGTGAATTATTTTGGGTAGCACATTATTCTACTCATCAAACTTCATCGATCATCGGTAGGTTTGTTGGTGATAAGATAAATATGTTGGTCACTTGTTATGTTATGCATCAAATTTTGCTAATAACCAATGAACTTGGGTGATTTTAAGAAATTATTAAAGGGATATTTCTAGAGTCGATGAAGAGGGGATATAGGGATGACTGAGCAAAGAAACTCACAAGCAGTGTATCTTCTGAAAAGGGCCAGATCAAGGGGTGGCCTGCATGACAGAGGATACTAGGAGCCACTAAAACATGATTTTCAAAGAAAAAACTCTTTGACCATGAAAAATTCTGGAAAGGAGTTGCACCTTCATACAAAGAAGAGAAGGAGGTATATCTAGTGTTACCATAAGGGGAGTCATGGAAGGGAACTGTGAACTGACCACCTTCAAGGTTTGAGGTTCCTGAGGGAAGAACCAGTCCAACAACATCCTCAATTAGGTCTTCTGAGTTTGTTCTTGTCACAAAATGACCATCCAAAATGCTACCTTGGAGAGGAAAGTGTGCCATCAATGAATCCATTGTTTCCTAGCCACTAGGGGAGTTGTTGCTCACCTCGAGGACTGGTTGTCAGTGAGGTGAAAATGGTTTTACCCTCTAGTGGGTCCTCCAAGTAATCGACTAGTGTTTCTTCCATAGTAAAAATATTTACCATAAAATGCATGTAACACTGACTCCTGTATTGTGTGGCCATTATGAGGGAGCTTAAACTTTGTCTGTTAATCATACAATGTGTTTAGCTCTGGTGAATTCTTCATTGATTGGGAGGGTTAGACTTAACCCATTCTTCCCTCAAAACGAAAACCAAAACGTGGATGTATGTCAAGTAGGGGCTTACATTGAAACATGGAAGCAAGTGGCAGTACTGAGACCTATCAGATCAAGTTAGTGGGTGCCATCAGAGGTCATTGTTGGAGTAGAAGCCACCTACTAGGCCTCCACTCCTATTGTTCTTCATTTATATAATAAAATCTTTACTGAATAAAGGCATAACTTAATTATTTGTTAAATGAAGTTAGTGTTCTTCGTCAAAATCCTATGAGATAGCTCACTAGCTAAAAATATTAACATGGTAAATATTAAAAAATTGCAAAACTTATCAATTTTATTAGTGAAAAGAGCTCCTAAAATCTAACTATAAGTTGAAACACTTAATTTTTAGTTTTTCAAGAATTCATTTTCTACATTTAACCTCCATGCCTCAAATGATATTTTATTTTAAAAGTTATTACAATTTTTTCTCTTATGTGTTGGCTTCATCAGTTTGATATGAATTATATTAGTAGACTTGTTTATTTTGGAATAGGGATTCCATAATTTCATTTTAATTATCAATAATTGCTAGGTAAATGATAATTATTTAACCTCCATGAAACATTCTAGAATATTCTTATTGATATTCACAAATCAAAAGTTGAAATTGATCTTCAAAGTAGTTATTCCATTTTTGTCATTTTAATTGAATTGATTAATTAAATAAAAATTTCATTTGAACAAGTGTCATGAAATGAGTTATGGTTTTTGGAATATGATTGATGAACCATGATATTGGTCCATAGTATTCTAACAAAATCTATTTATAAATTAAAAATATTCATGATAAAGTGACGTTTAATCCTTGAAAATTTTTGTTACATGTTATTTAAATGCATACATATTTAAGTTATATGTTAATTCATTTTATGGTTAATAATAATAATAATAATAATTTAATTATTTAATTATTTTTACGATTTTTGCACCAAGAACAACTGTATAATTCCCTTAGTGCTCAACAAGCTGACACCCGTTCCTTTTAAAATAAAAATAAATTATTCTCTAAATGAAAAAAATATAGAAAAAACAAAAATGAAAATACATATTTGATTGATTTTAGTTAAAAGTATTATAAAACATCAATGTTGGGTTGATATTACAATGTAGTGTGAATTCCAACAAAGATTTATTGGAACTGCATGTTTAAATTGGGTACCCTAAAAGAAGTTTGAGCCTCATGAGATTTGATCCTTCTAGCCTACTTACTAGATGTTTAGTTAAAATGAATCTATACCATGAGATGTATTATAAAATCTTTAAATACTTATTATGGATTGATGTTTATTAATACTTATCAATCATTTAATTTATAAAACTATAATAGTATATGTTTTTAACAAAATTTGATAGTTTATCCAAATACACCGTAAAAACTACAATTTCATTTGGGGTAAATGTCATTTACGATCTTTCAGATTTAAATGGAATCGTCAAATACAATAATAGAGTCCCATTCGACCCCAAATTTCAAAACTAAAATATATACATTTCATTTATATATTCTTTTCCTGATATATAAATATATTTCCACATTCTTATTTTCATTATTAAAATATGAGAATTTAATCTAAAAAATAATAAATCTAAAAAAATATGAAAGAATTTAATTAATGATATTTATTTTTTACTTTTAATTATAAATATATTTCTTTTGCTTTCTTTTTTCACATTTTTATTTAATTTATTAAAATATTAAAATTTAATCTAAAATTACTACGTAAAATAATAAATTCCAACAATAGAAAAGAATCCTATCAATAATATTTATAAGATAATAATTCATTTTGCAAAAAAAACCAAGGAATATGAATATGAAGTGAAGTTAATGCCAAAAATCTCAAATTGCTTATTAACTCTAAGATACAAAAAGTCCAAAAGTTGCGAGTTATCCTAAATATAGATATCTTAAATATAGATTATGTTGCTAGTGGGTGTACTTTGATGGTGTTTGTTAAGAATATGCAATTTTTAAGCAAAATTCGTTTAATCCATATGAGAGATCTTCATGGTAGAGGAACTATCTTTGGTCATTACTGGAAGTAGTGAAAGAAAAAAGAAAAGATATTAGGTAAATCTAGATTTTTGGTGACTCTCAACTAATAACCAAATGGACTATCTTTCAAATCAGTATTGAGAGCATTTGACTTAGACTTCTTTTACAAATCTTTCAAAATCTATGCAGTGTTTTGATTGACTGTCCTTTAAATCCATTGTCAAAGAACTCAACATACAACAGTTAAACTATCAAATCTAAATTATATACATTTCATTTTTATTTCTTTCACTCTTAAATATAAATATCTTCCTTTCCTAGTATATAAATATATTTCCATATTCTAATTTACATTATAAAAAGATGAAATTTTAATCTAAAGTCACTAAGAAGAATAATAAATCTGAAAAATAGGAAAGAACTTGATTAATGATATTTTTTTTTACTCTTGCTCTAAATAAATATTTTTCTTTTCTTATCTACATTTTTAAACTATTAAAATTTAATCTAAAATTAGCACGTAAAATAATAAATTTGAAAAATAGAAAAGAATCCCATCAATAATATTTATAACTATAAGATAATAATTCGTTTTGAAAAATTCCAAGGAATATGAAGTAAACCACATTAGTTGGTTCGAAATGTCACCAAATAACATTGATGTGATTAATCCAAAAAACATGCTTATTACAATATGAAGTAACATTGATGTGATTAATCCGAAAGACATGCTTATAACAATATGAAGTGAAGTTAAAGGCCAAAAATATGAAATTGCTTATTAACTCTATGATATAGAAAGTCTAGATTGTGAGTTATCATGAATATAGATTATGTTGTTCGATGGGTGTACTTAGATGGTGTTTGTTAATGAGATATCATTCTTAAAGCAAAATTCGTTTAATCTAGATTAGAGATCTTCATGGCAAAAAAATTAACAACTATGAATTTTTTATTTATTAAGTCTAGATTTTTGGTGACTCTCAACTATTAACCAAATAAACTATCTTTCAAATTAGTATTGAGAGAATTTGACTTAGACTATTTATACAAATCATTCAGAATCTATGCATTGTTTTGATTTATTGTCCTTTAAATCCATTGTCAAAGAACTCAACCCACAATAATTAAACTATCCAAGGAAGTTTTGGAGTTCTCTTGAAACATTCATTTATTGAGAAATTTGTGATGGTTCCATAGCGATGGAGTCCGTTTTAATGCATGAGGATGAGCGCATTGAGAACATATTCACTTTGTCTGCCAAACACACTAATGCATGCCTCCCTTGCCTGGTCTGATGCAAGTCGTGCATTAATTCCTTCATTTTCATCCACCATCCAATGCCGGAAATTCTTTAACTTCCTTGCTGCCATGGCCATATTTAGTACGTTGTCAGGCACGGTGCTATGAATAGCCTCCATAAGTTTCTCACTGGAAGGAAAGAAGCCTCTCAACATTGTGGATAGGAGGTATGCAAACAAAAATGATGCACGAATCCAGAGCTTCTCTTCTTCCGTTTTCAAAACATGGGAACTCTGGATGATCTCTTCTTTTGGGAAAGGCTTCGCAAATTTTCCCTGTTCCGAAAGATCTATATGGTTCAAAAGTTGATGAGTCCCTTCAGCAATCAATTCATTTTCTGTCATACATTTGTTCAACCCTTACCGTAACTATAGGGTCCAGAGATTTCCTTAAAGAGTACTCCGGAATGCATCTCTTACACTTGCCCTTAAAACCCCAATTCTTTCACTTGGCTTGGTGCTGCAAGAAGGGAAGGAGGTATCAAAGTAAGGAACAGTGATCTCTTCTCCTCTCCCGATGGGCTTGGAAGCATGTATAAACAAGGCATTTTCGACTACCAGCCAACTCAAGTTTCGCAAGCAGGAATCATTAATGAGGGATGGCAACAGCCGAAGTCTGGTATATTTCAATTCTCACAGACCAAGTCCGGCTTCCTTTATTTTTGATTTTGAAACAAAAGTCTCTACGCCTTCATCCAATGAGTTCAGTCTTACAATTTCCCGAATACAGTTAACATCCACTTGCAAAATTTCATTTTTTACTTCTTGGCCAGCAAGGATTTGATCGTTGTCTTAAATACATCTATGGCAGGAACCTAAAGGTTGCTGGGCATAGAAGAATAGAATAAAGTATAAATTTGACGAAGCAATCTCTGTGATTTCCTGGCAGCAAGAACTACCGCAGCCACAAGATCTTCCTGAGATGCGTTGTTCATTTTACGCCTGTTGTGCACTTGAAACATGGCCATAGAAACGCTCTTATAAGCAACTGCGATGGTGTTGCTTACCAACAAGAGCTGCCCGGTCCTTATTTCTTGGGTGGCGTAGAGTCTTCGGCAGCGGCTGTCTTCGATCGGCTTGATCTCCACAGAATCCATGAAATCGGTCACTCTCGGAGGAGAAGGGTGGCGTAGAGTCTTCCGCAGTGGCTGTCTTCGATAGGCTTGATCTCCACAGAATCCACGAAATCGGTCACTCTCGGAGGAGAAGATGTGCGTCCGAGCAGGTAGTGCGAGATGTCATACTCGCCTTTCAGCCTTTGGGCCTACATACAATTGGCTTGGTAAAGGGCGTCTTTGTATTTCGTTCGTCTAGATTACTTTTCTCCACAAAATTATCTCAAACATAAATAACATCATGAGAATGAGAGAAAATGAAAAAAAGTTAATCTACCATCCAGAGCATGCAGACTATTTCAGCAAGACATAGAAAATTCTGCTGGGGGAGTCCCTGATGAAACTTCTAGGTATGAACTGGCTCAGCGCCTCGGCCAGGCTGCTATATAAGCGGATACCAGAGGAGGGATAACAAAATAATTTCAAAAAATTGGGCGCCATTGCCAATTTGAAATAGTAAAGTGGGAGGTTTGAAATGGTAAACAATGGCATTGAGATTAAAACCGCATTAACCAACTGATGTGCCGTTGAAGTTGAAACCGTAAAAGTCACCGGAAGGACGATGGCCATGTATGGGTATGCATACACCAAGCATAAGGTACTGACCACCAATAAATCCTATGCATTAATGGCCCAATAGCATAGGATTTATTGGTTGCCATAGATAACAGCTCTCTTTTCAGGCAACGCCTAACCAGCCATCCATAGGGTATTTAATGCCCGGGGATATGCACGCAGCTTAGCCTGATAACACGCGAAAGCCCATATATTATTTAATGCCGAAACTCTTTGCTACCGTGTTATCGCGTTAAGCTGCGTGCATATCCCCGGGCATTAAATACCCTATGGATGGCTGGTTAGGCGTTGCCCTCTTTTCAGGGAGCTCCTTTTTCTCTGCTACGGTCGTTTGCAGGTCTGACAACAAACAACGAATAGGAGCCGCCGCCACTGTCCTGCCAGGACGACTCAATTAAAGCACTGTATGAATGAAACATACCATGTGTTGCACACTCATCTATGTCAAATTTGAAATTTGAGCGCGCCCAACAAAGCATTATTTCAAATTTGAAAATTGAGAGCACTCAACAAAGCAGCATTACATGAATGCCCATGTCGGGGAGGTTGGCTTCTTGGTGTGTTTCTTCTGCTGCCATTGGACTATTACACCTTCAGTCTTTTCTAAATGTATATTGAATTTCTGCAATACTATAGCTATTTTGTTGTTACTCTTGCATTGATCGATTGTTGGTTTTGATGTAGGGTTGAACACTCAAGAAATGATACAGGAGGAAAGTTTTGCAATAATAGCGTCCAGCGGTAAGATGGTACTGGTGCATCAGACTCAAGCTTTTCAACGTAGCGAATGGCGCTATGGAGCCGACTTGTTGTGTGCTCGATTATTTTTTGCATATTTGCTTTCGTCGAGGGACGTTTTTCCATTTATCTTGTTTGTTGCAAGTGGTGAGATCAGATTTTTGTGAGTGGTATTAATGGTGATCGGAGCTCTTACTTATTTCAACCGTCGATTAGGCAGTGACTTGCAATTGAGAACGTGGAAAGCTTTGCTGGTTGTGTTAATAAGGTGCCGCAACGTTGGAGATTTGATGATTCTCTCTTTAAAATATTTTATTTTCAACATCTTCAATATTTTTAATGCAGCTCATAGCTCAGTGATTCTGCTTCATAAATGAATCATGCCTGGATGTAAAAAAATTATTGTTTCTTATTTGTAGTCCCTTCTTAGCATTTACGAATTGGAACACATTATTTTCTATTGAGTGGTTTGTTTTAGATGAAATTATATAGTTTAAATAGTTTTAATTACCATATACATTTATGTTTTATTTTTCTTCATATGAAATGGTTGTTAATATAATATCAAATGAGAGATCTGCTCAAGTTCGAGATGTTTTTATGTTATTGATGATTTACCATTTTTCTTTTGGTAATTTTAACTTAAAATAAGGTGGGATAAGATATATAGATTTAATGAATGAATATAAAATTTTTTGAGAAAAGTGAGACAATGTTTTAGTATTTTTATATAGAGTGTCATTGAAAATGTGCATTCAATTTTACTAATTAATGGTTGTGACAATTAAAAGTTTATTTTTAACAAATTTCTTTTAATTTTTTTTTACTATGACTTTTTAATAGATTTTACTATTTTATTTGTTTTGTTATGAATTTTTAATAGATTTTACCATATTAGAATATTTGCGATAAATTGATAATTTACTTTTTCCCAGAGTTTGATAACTTTAACTTTAAAAAGGTGTGATGAGATATATACAGTTAATGAATTAATAAAAAAGTAATTGAGAAAAGTGAAACAATGTTTTAGTATTTTTACTTTAGTAATTTAGGTTTGGAGTGCCAGTGAATATGTGCATTCATCTTTACTGACTAATAGTTGTGACAATTAAAAGTTTATTTTTATTTTTTATTTTTTTATTATGAATTTTTAATAGATTCTATCATTTTATTTTATTTTTATGAATTTTTAATAGATTCTACCATATTAGAATATTTGTGATGAATTGATGTTTTATCATTTTTCCAGAGTTTGGTAACTTTAACTTAAAAGGTGTGATGGGATATATAGAGTTAATGAATGAATACAATAGTAGTTGAGAAAAGTGAAACAATGTTTTAGTATTTTTACTTTAGTAATTTCTGTTTGGAGTGCGAGTGAAAATGTGCATTCATCCCTACTAACTAATCGTTGTGACAATTAAAAGTTTATTTTTTATTTTTTTCCTTCTAATTTTTATTTTTTATTATTATGATTTTTTAATAAATTCTACATATTAGAATATTTGTTTATTCATCACTACATAGTTATATATGAAATTGGACATAAATCTTAGGTTTTACTAATATATAGAGATATATGATACTTTATAAAAAATAATGATATGACAATTAAAGTCCACATTACATTTAAATGTTATGTCACATTCCTTGATCATTTTTCAACATTTACAATAAACTAATTTATATCTTTTACATGGCTTGAACTAAAATATAAATTGGATTTCTTCTTTCCAAAGAGAAATCTCTCATGGCATCCCACACTACAAAGGATTAGCACATGTTGGCAATAGAACCTTTATAGTTGGGGCTCTAAGTTTTTTAGTTGCAAATGAAAGTATTATTGATTTTTTTACAAACATCTAAAATTAATTATATTTTCCTCATATTTTCATAGCAATTATTTAACATGTTTCCATTGTAATAAATCATTAAAACTTAGTCTTCTATCAATAGAAATTTATGAAAATTGAATGGAAATACCTCCTTCAATACTCAAAATTATAAAAAGTATCTTAGACGTCCATATACATCTCAAAGTTTACCCCCTGAGACACCTCACATTATCAAAAATAATAAAAAATATAAAAATTAAGTAAATTATAACTTTATTTTAAATTATTTTAATATTCTTAATAATTGCTCGACTAGGAACTCTACAACCCAATATGAGGAGATGTGTGTTAAATTTCCATAAAGAAATATATATTATCTTTAATCAAATAGTGTTACAAATAAATATATGAAGTGTTGTTTCAAGATAGGGAAACTATCTTGGACACACAATCACTTGGTTGAGAGAATATCTCAACCACACACCAATCTAGGAAACAACTCCTAACTAATAGAAACAGACTCCTTTACATAGCAAGAATCACAACTGAGACAAGTAGGAATTACATTTTCCAACAAACCCCCTTAATGACTACTTGTCTCGATATCAATCTGCAAAGTCTAGTCGTGGTCAAACATAACAAGAGAATATATCGACATCCATATAAAGGAACAACCATCCACCAGAATGCATGGGCGCCCAACCGCTGCAACCGCCAGTTTAGTAGGATGTCCTTCGCATACATGGTTCTATCAGCCATTATAACTGCACACATGTACTTGTACCTATAAAAAGCCCTCCAGCATCATCATCATGGGTTTTATGGGATTACCCATAACCATGCTCTGGGTTTTATCAGATAACCCTCATCCATGCCACCAAGGCTCTGCACTACCACCAAGGCTAAACTCAACCACGAAGGCTCAACACAGCCACCAAGGCTCAACTCAGCCATGAAGGCTCAACACAACCACGAAGGCTCAAATCAGCCATGAAGGCTCTAACACAACCACAAAGGCTCAACTCAGCCACCAAGGGCCTCAAATCTGCCACTAAGGCACTCTAGCCACTATGGGCCACAAATTTGCCACTAAGGCACTCCAACCATTAAGGCTCATGAGAGACTCGACTCAACCAGAACCAAGGTTTTCTCGACTCACCCACAACCATGCTAAGGGTTTTGTTGGCTGACCCTAAACCATGCCTACAGGAATCCCTATCCACTTCATTCTTACACGTGGTTTCTGGCTTACGACAAACCGACACAACAAAATGGTTTCTGACTGACCACAAACCTTCAATTACAAAGTGGTTTTAAGATTACGACAAACTTTATGGGAATAAACATGCCTCATCAGGCTTTGCTGAAAAATGTGCAACAATAAACGTTAAATTTAGAATGTGTAAAAATAGCATGTCTAAAAATAGCAGTTTGGCCAATGAGGTCATTGGCCACATTGGGTGAGAGGTGAAACTACTAAAAATAGAAAGTTCTAAAAATAGCATTTCTAGGTCCCTTCCTATTTATAGCAGTCCCTAGTCTATCTATAGGAAGTAAAATTAATTTTGGTCTTGACAGTAGTTGGTAATATTAATTAATTAATTCAATTGAGTTAATTAGTTAAGGAAATTCGAATTTGAAGTCTTTGTGAGCATGCACATGAGTTGTTCCACTGATTGAGGAATTTATCCTTAATTTCCTCCACTAATTGATGGAATAAGTATGAGTTCTATAATGAAAGAATCAGTTGACTTCGTTCTAACTAGTCAAGTTCAGTTAGATTATTTTAACAAGTTGTTAAAATAATAAAATATAGTTTGTTAATGCTTGCATGCATGTGACAACTATTATTTTAGATAACTGAGAATTCACCCGTGGATAACTGTTGCGTGTCAGTTCTGTCAGAGACCCAGTTGAGATCAGATGTGGGACAATGTACTATCAGATGCTTGACTATTTCTAATAAGTAGTTTTTGCATGGTTGAGAAACTAGTGTCGTCAAGGATTTCGTAGTTGGATCATTGGTTAATTTGGTATATTTGGAATTAATAGCATATGCTTTTGCTATTATTTACTAAGAAAACTACGCAAGGACCATAGGTAAAGCCTATATAAACAGGGCTTGGCTGGTTCATGAGACATATCTTCATATCTTCATAGTTCATTGAGAATTGAATAGCTTGAGAGCTGATTCTTTTTGTATTGTGAAGAGGATTTCCACTTGATTGATAATACATGGTTGGGGTTTTATGCTGGTGCTTTCCCCTGGATATATCTTGTGTTATGTGTGATTAATTCTCTTGATAAATTATGCATGTTTCTACTTGATGTTGCTCATGAATTCGATTATGCTTCTGCTTAATGTTTTGTAGAAGTAGAACAAGTATTATGCTTTAGGACATTGCATATATCAGTTTGTTCTACAGGTGAAATTTCTACATGGTATCAGAGCATAGGTGATCAAGCAAGAGCAATATACTTGTAGGAGAAATTCGAAGTTTATTATTCAGGATATAGATCTCAAGTTCTTATCACATCTATTTCATCGATGGCGTTCTATGGTTTGAGGCTTGAGTATGCCCTTGATTGCAGCTCAAACTATATAGCTTGGAAGGATCGCATGGAGGTAATTTTGGACGATAATGGTCTTAAGGATTTCATTGATCAAGAAATCCCTAAGCCTACTGACAAGACTCAGCAGATGGAATGGAGGAAGTGTGTGGCTAGATCTAGGAGAATTCTCTTGGAGGGAGTCCGAGATCACATTGTCTCGAGCGTCCATGGGAAGGAGACTCCGCATGCAATGTGGAAAACATTGAAATATTTATATCAAAATAGCAGTGATCAGAGGAATCTCGCACTGAAGGACAAACTTCAAAAGATCAAATATGAAAGGGATGATGCGATCTCTATGTATCTGACCAAGCTCATCACATGCAAGGATGAGCTTGCAAGTGTAGGGGTTGTGACATCGGATGAGGATATGGTGAGTCTAGCACTCCTTGGCCTTCCTAAGAGCTGGCATAGCTACCAGGACTCGGTGAATGGAAGGGAGAAATTGCTAGAATGGGAACAACTATGGTCGGATTTGATGCAGGAGGAGATCAGACGGAGCACCAGAGACAGTTCTTCATCCATGGATGATGAGGATAACTATGCCTTAGCGAGTAAGGCGAAGAAGGGGAAGGAGAAGGTTTCTCTTTCCGAATCCAGTTCTCCCAATTATGGGAAGAAGGTTGACAAATCGAAAGTGTGATTCTTTCGTTGTCATGAGGTGGGCCATTATGCTGCAAATTGTCCATAGAGGAAATCCAAGAAGGGATCCGATGAAGGATCTGAAGGTGAGGCACTTGCTTCATAGTTTGAGTTAGATTTCACACTCTTCGCATGCATGGTTTCATCCATGGTGGGAAGTGGTTGGTTTCTTGATAGTGGAGCTTCTTTCCACATAACCGGCGACAAGAGTTTGTTCAGTACTTTGGAGGAGAAAGAGCTCCAGATACTCATAGCGATGGGTAATGATGAGAAGTATAGTGTCTCAGGTGTAAGCACGGTTATTTTTAGAGGGAGCATGGAGCTTGCCTTACCTTGACTAATGTCAAGTATGTACTAGGACTGAAGAGAAACTTGGTGTCGATCGTGATGCTGGAAGACAGAGGCTATGATGTAGTCTTCAGTAAGGGAAAGGTTTCCTTAGACACATCATCACTATATATGTGAAGCAAATTGGTTCACGTGTCAAGAACCTGTATGCACTTGAGGTACAAGATGCATGCAAAGCCTTGAGGAACAAGGCAAAGGTTAGATACTTTGTGGTTGAGAGGGAGAGTAAATTACCTCTCAACATGTAGCGCCAGAAGAAGTCTCAGACAATTGTGGAGGAGCCACAGTTGGTGCAACAACTTTAGGAGGTTGTGGAGCAGCCACAGTAGGAGAAGCTGAGAGGAGATCGAGTAGAGTCATCTACTCATGCAGAGACCTCTAGTAGGGGGAAACTTCAAGCCAGGTGGGCTGAGGGATCACATGCAACCATACCTCTAGATAGGAGGTGGGATGATATAGAGTGATCGTCCCAAGGAGGAGGGGCAGGATCCTTGAGGTACCCAACCTCTTGGATGAGACCTTGCTACGAGAGCCCCGATGTGGAGTAGCAGAAACTGATTGACTGGGTAGAGACATATGTGGATGGAGCGACAATACAGGGAATCCCAGGACAGTGCATAGGTAGCAGGCTGCAGCAATGCGAGAGGCACAAGTGTTTTTCATAGTTCTAGGTGGCACAGAGAGGTGTGCGATAGTGCGAGATGCATGGAGATGTTTCTGTAGTGCAAATGTCAGAGAGGGAGCACTTGTCAGCAGCAGGTAGAGCTTCAGCATCAGAGTATGTTCCTAGCCCAACAAAGTGGTCAGTTGGGAGTGTTTTTGTTCCAAGTGTTGTTAAAGCAAGTGGAACGGGTAGATGTGTTGCATGCAGAACATTCCAGAGTTACAGGATTAGGTTCGAGAGAAAGCCTTTCTTGTTGAGAGGGAGTGTTGAAAAATTTGCAACAAGAAATGTTAAATTTAGAATGTGCTAAAATAGACCTGTTAAAAATAGCATGTCTAAAAATAACAGTTTGGCCAGTGAGGTCATTGGCCACATTGGGTGAGAGGTGAAACTACTAAAAATAAAAACTTCTAAAAATAGCATTTTTGGGTCCCTTCCTATTTATAGCAATCCCTAGTCTATCTATAGGAAGTAAAATTAATTTTGGTCTTAACAACAATTGGAAATATTAATTAATTAATTCAGTTGAGTTAATAAGTTAAGGAAATTCAAATTTGAAGTCTTTGTGAGCATGCACATGAGTTGTCCCACTGATTAAGGAATTTATCCTTAATTTCCTCCACTGATTGAGGGAATAAGTATGAGTTCTATAATGAGAGAATCAATTGACTTAGTTCTAACTAGTCAAGTCCAGTTAGATCATTTTAACAAGTTGTTAAAACAATAAAATATAGTCTGTTAATGCTTGCATGCATGTGACAGCTATTATTTTAGATAACTGAGGATTCACTCATGGATAACTGTTGCATGTCAGTTCTGTCAGAGACCCAGTTGAGATCAGATGTGGGACAGTGTAGTTTGACTATTTCTAGTAAGTAGTTTTTGCATGGTTGAGGAACTAGTGTCCTCAAGGATTGCGTAGTTGGACCATTGGTTAATTTGGTATGTTTGGAATTAATAGCATATGCTTTTTCTATTATTTCCTAAGCAAACTACGTAAGGACCATAGGTAAACCCTATATAAACAGGGCTTGGTTGGTTCATGAGACATATCTTCATATCTTCATAGTTCATTGAGAACTGAATAACTTGAGAGCTGATTCTTTTTGTATTGTGAAGAGGAATTCCACTTGATTGATAATACATGGTTGGGGTTTTATGTTGGTGCTTTCCCCTGGATATATCTTGTGTTATGTGTGATTAGTTCTCTTGATTAGTTATGCATGTTTCTACTTGATGTTGCTCATGAATTCGATTATGCTTTCGCTTAATTTTTTGTAGAAGTAGAACAAGTATTAAGCTTTAGGACATTGTATATATATCAGTTTGTTCTACAGGTGAAATTTCTACAGGCTTACATTTCGCACTCCAACTCTTGGAGTTACTAGGTACATACTTTGCAAAGACCACTACAAAACATCCTAGACTTGCTTACAATTAATATGTGTGACTCATAATAATATTGAGTCTGGTTTATTTCAACATACACTCCTTTACCTTGTTTGTGCATCTATTGCGACATCAACCAACTTCTTCTAGAATTATACTTAAAGCCTTCATCTTGAATTTTTCTAACTTCAATTAGCAATTGCTAGGGTGATCAATTCTAACCAATTGCATTTACACGCTGAGTTGATCAGGCTCAACATGTTTCACTTACAAAACTCAAAATTTAAGAACACTAGTATGCAACATTATGGAAAAGTTGGTTTCTCGATCTTCACCCATGTAGAATGAGTTTTCCTCTTTAATCCTTCAACTCTCATAAGTTACTTCTGAAACTATGGGTTGTCCTATAGTGGGAGCACTAGATGTTACATTATTTAACTTGAAAACTACAGGTTACCTATAACCGTAGTGGCCCATACTTATGGAACTGAATCACGACCAACAACGGTCTTTAATAAACAATTATGAAAAACAATGAGAGAATGAGCAAACCCTCTCGAAAAAAAAATGTTACCACAGGGTGCTGCTTACTACCTATAGAATCACAACACTGCCTTGTTGATCCTTGCAATAAATAGAACTCAACTCACTATAAAGTTGGAATTGTCATGGTTTCTTCTCCTCGATTGTGGGGGTTTGCATCAGCAGCCACACCAGCTCCATGATGAGATCAAAAAAATTAGAGAAAGGACTATCCAACACCATCCCAGCAATTGATGGATCCTCTGCTCCATACAGAAGGCTTGTCACGAAATAATTTTAGCTGGTATATACGGTCATCATGTACTGAATTATGTGGCCCAATGATTGTCCTTATCCAAGAGCGCATATTGATATCATCTCTGACAATCCCATCCCTAAAGCCTTTCTCTCCTCTTTCTAGCTCTTCCAGTAATCGAAAATTTCTTGGAACAATAACAGTTGAGTGGTTGGCCATCAGAGCCAATCCGATCTAAAAAGTTGGTAGTGGTGAAGACCCTCCATTCTTCGCTCCTTATCCCACTCCATGGAAAAACGCTCTACGGAAAAATGTTGCTTCGGCTGATGGCTCGATCTACTCATTGGTTTGAGGTTGGCCCCTGAACCACTACTCTTATGCACTATCGCTAAACCTCTGCTCTTCTCCCGCTGGAGCTCCACCATTTCCATGTCCATGTCCAGAGACTTCTACCTGGACAATCTCTGCCACTGCTAAAAAAAACCATAGTCTGCATAGAAATTAATAAATTACTTCTAACACTTCAATTTTCTTCACCACGCCATGCCATTAAAATCCCTAACAGGTTTCGTCTTCACTCCTCCAATGAGCACACAAATTCAACCCATCAAAGTGGATCAGGAGCCCTTCGACACTGTGGATGCATAGTGAGACGCCATGGCTGGAAACACAAAAGGTCCTATGCACAAAGGTGGTCAAAGGACGTCCTAGTAGCCTGCTCCCTCGGATCCAGAATCTCACCAGTCACCAAACCCTTTTGAGAAGAAACCACGTCATGAAAATCAACAGTGCACATAGGATTGACCTCATGGATTGCGTACTACTGTATCATCATACACCACTGAGCTCGACAAGCCATATCTAATGGCTCATTTTCTGCAACTCTTTTATCGCACAAGCGGAATGATCAAAAGAACAATCTCGCCACTAACACGCTCACTTCCATCAATCTCGGAGGATGGCTCCCTTCACAACTTACACCATAGCTCTTTCTACATCTGGCAAGTCGGTCCATAATTCTCCAGCTAAAGCAGATCTTAGGGGTGAATCGCCACAACCACCATTGCCCTGGCCAACGGAAAGAGGGTGATGGACAAATAAACATTCACAAAGCTTTTATTTCCCTCGGGCGAGGACGGGCCAAGGACCAGGCCCTCACAGGCTCTGATACCATGTTAAATTTCCATAAGGAAATCTATATTATCTTTAATCAAATAATGTTACAAATAAATATATGAAGTGTTGTTTCAAGATAGGGAAATTATCTTGGACACACAATCACTTAGTTGAGAGAATATCTCAACCACACACCAATCTAGGAAACAACTCCTAACTAATACGAACAGACTAGTTTACATAGCAACATTCACAACTGAGATAAGTAGGAACTACATTTTATGAATTATTAATAGATTCTAACATTTTAAAATTTTTGTTATGAATTTTTAATAGATTCTACCATATTATAATATTTGTAATGAATTGGTGTTTTATCATTTTTGCTGAGTTTGGTAACTTTAAAAGATTATTTTTATTTATTTATTTATTTTAATTTTTATTTTTTTATTATGAATTTTTGTTAGATTCTACCATTTTACATTTTTTGTTATGAATTTTTAATAAATTTTACCATATTAGAATATTTATGTTATTCATCAATACATAGTTATATTTGAAATTTGACATAAATTTTAGGTATATATATATATATATATATATATATATATATATATATATAGATATAGATAATGCTTTATAAACAATAATAATATGACACTTAAAGTCCACATTACTTGTAAATGCTATGTCACATTCCTTGATCATTTTTCAACATTTACAATAAACTAATTTATATCTTTTACATGGGTTGAACTACAATATAAATTGGGTTTCTTCTTTCCAAAGAGAAATCCCTCATGGCATCCCACACTACAAAGGATGAACACATGTTGGCAATAGAATTTTATAACTCTTAAGATTTTTAGTTGTAATTAAAGTATCATTAATTTTTTTCAAACATCTAAAATTAATTATATTTTCCTCGTAATTTCATAGCAATTACTTGAGATGTCTTCATGGTAATAAATCATTAAAACTTAGTCTCCTACCAATAGAAATTTATGAAAATTGAATGGAAATACCTCCTTGAATACTCAAAATTATAAAAAGTATCTTAAATGTCCATAGACATCTCAAAGTGTACCCCATGAGACACCTCACATTATCAAAAATAATAAAAATTATAAAAATTAATTAAATTATAATTTTATTTTAAATTATTTTAATATTATTAATAATTGCTCAATGAGGCACTCTACAACCCAGTATGGGGAGATGTGTAGGGTTAGATGTTAGATGTGTGGGAGTTAAATATGTGATTTTTTTTTTAAATGTAAGGTTCATAAATATATTTGGTCAAATTATATAAACAAAAAGGTTTGAGTAAATAAATAAATATGATTTTCAAAATTAATAATTAATAATTAAAATAAATAGAGATAAAACAATAAATTTCAAAACTCATAGTTTTTCCCATGGTATTCTTCTCTAATTATTAAATTAGATAAAAAAAATTAAAATTAAAAAAAAAAAAATGAAAAAACAAAATAAATTAATAATTAATAATCAATAATTAAAATAAAAATGAGATAAAGTAGTAAATTTATGAGGTGGAGGTTTGTCTCCAGGTTTTCACAACTCATGGTTTTGCTTGTGATATTCTTCTCTAGTGTAGCCTATTCAAAGTTCCTCTTAGGTAATGCGAGATATTAATTTTAATAAAAGTTTTTATCTAGAGCAAAGTTTTTATAGATAGTTAAGACAGAGGTATATATTTTTATTGGTTTTTAGATAGTTAAGACATAGGTATATATTTTTATTGGTTTTTATAGAGCTTATTAGGTTTTATGGTTTACAAACGAGCTTCGACTAAAGGGTTAGAACTAGTGAGATCAAATAACATGTTTTCACCACTTACAAATTAGATCCCTCTTGGCTACAAAGTTGAGTTGGATTAGATCCCTCTTGGTTACAAAGTTAAGTTGGATATAGGCTAATATTATTGATTTATTTGCCATACCTCTCGTTTATTTAATATGTTTTATTTATTTACCATAATGCTGGTTTATTTATATTTTTATTAATTTACCATACCTCTTTTATAAATATGGTATTTCTCCCATAGGATTCACTTAAATAAAACCTCTTTTTGAGCCTTCTTAAATAGAAAGAGGGTTATGGACTAAATATAAAAATAGGTTTTATTTATTTACCATACCTCTAGTTTATTTATATTTATATTTATTTACCATACCTTTTGATTAATCTCTCCTATCTTTACAGAACTAGTGGTCAACATCAACACCTACAAGAACTTTGTTGTGGAATATTATCAAAACTAATAGAAGGATATGAAAGAGTGTATAGTAAGAACCTTGACAAACACGACCACTAAAACTTTCAACATTATTTGTAGGAAGAGAAAAATATGTTTATTTTTCCTAAACATGTATGTTAGAAATATTACAATTTAATGAGTATGTTTTTCTGTTATCATATATGGTTTCATACTTTAACAAAGCATTCACCAAGACTTCACAATGTTTTATTATTCAGTGAAAGATTTGCCAAGATCTTACAATATTTTATAATTCAGAGAAAGATTCGTCATGACTTTACGAGATAATATAATCTTTGAGAGATTCGCCAAAAAATTATATATACATATTATATTATTGATAAAATCGCCTCCCATTTTTCCTATGTATCATGGGGATTTACCCATTTATTATACATATAAATTTAGGGTGGTTATTAAAATTTTCCTTGGTGCCATTTTCATTTTCATTCCGCTTTCACAACACAAAATCAATATCTTTTATGTAATGCATTAAATACATGAAATTATTTTCATGTAAAATGAACATTAAACTTGGGATAAAAATTATTTAAAGTTCACGGGCCTTCTTTCTTGATATATGGCTTAAACCATATTGCAAGGAGAATTATAATGATTGAATGAAAATAAGAGAAGTTCCCATTTTAAGGAAATGACAGTGCAATTAAATACAATTAACATTATTTAGTCCTTAAAGAGTCACTCCATCTTCCTATTTTTTTCCATTTATAGGTTCAACATTTGAAACATGCACTAACCTTCCATAAACTATAACAAATATCTATCCATGGAAAATAAATTCACATAGCAAGCATTACTGTAGTACACTAGAATTCCATTGGGAGGTGTTGATTTTTCAAGTGTAATGTAGACTAGCCTAATATTTTTGAAATACTGATAATTAATTTTGATATTGATCTCATTTTATTTATTCCAATATATCATTCAACAAACATCCTTCATAAATTCAACTATAAAGAATAGTAGAAT
This sequence comes from Pinus tabuliformis, assembly GCA_031772625.1. NCBI lineage: Eukaryota > Viridiplantae > Streptophyta > Pinopsida > Pinales > Pinaceae > Pinus > Pinus tabuliformis. The sequence goes on along the minus strand of CM062807.1, from coordinate 637,024,437 downwards.
AGAAGAGATCAAAATGCGCAAAGAAGAGATAAGATTTACCCTAGGAAAAACCTAGTAACCTTTTCAATAAATAAATTATTCTATTCAACAAGAGACACACTTAGACCTATGGTCAAACCTAGTGTTCCCCTCAAATTCAAGCCTCCTAATCTGATCCAACAATTCTCTCTTAGTGATCTGACCCAAATGTTGACCTTCTATGTTGTATTCGAAAACTCAGCTTTTTGCAACTATTTCAAAAACTTGGCTTTTTGACACTACTTTAGAAATTCAACTTTGTGTGATAGGAACTACCTAGAAAATATGTGAATTGGAAGAGAGAGAATCTATCTACATGTGCAAGCTTGAGAAAGAGGGAAAGGGATCTAATTCATCCTTTTTTTTAATCCTTCTTATCCTTCTTGATATTCGCTAGGAAGCCCAGAACTTGTCTTGTTGAAAGAGTGTGAATTTGTGGTGAAAGACTGATGTCAAGCTACTTTTATATAGTGATCTTCCTTAGCTAAAGGATGGTAGGGTTTAAAAGTTTCAATTGGAAAATGGGTGGAAAATGTTCAAGTGGGGTTTCCATCTTGTGAACATTCATTTAAAACGACCCAAAGGTGGACTACTAGTGACATCAAGTGCCATAAATGTTTCACATTGAAGAAATAAATAGACATAAAAGGTTTCTGTATAGAGATATATATAGATAGAGAGAGGACATAATGTGAAATGCGTAGGTAAGTGACATGGCATTTACAAGTGATAAGATACTAACATATACCAAATAAGAAAAAAGTTCTATTAAATAATGAAAATAAAATTATATTGAAAATATAACATCCTATGGAGAAATCCCCCACAATAATGTGACTTTTTCTAAATATAATTACCTTAATAACTAAATTTGATCTATTTTAAAGAATTATTCATGTGAAATATTTATGAATCTAATCTAATGTCTTGTAGATTGTGTGTGTTGTTGAATGTTATTGAAATTTCAATTTGTTAATGATATAGTGTCACTTGTTTCAAATTTTCATTATCTCATTAAAAAAACCTATAAATAATTATATAAAACATGTGTAGAAACATTCTATTTAATTTTAACATTTTATAATTTTACCTAGTTGTGTTGAGAGGTGCATATAAGGGCGATGTATAAGTATGTCTATCTATCCAATTAATAATAAGAAAAATAGAAAAAATTATTGTTGATCCTAAACATAATCAACATAACCATATAGAGTAAAAAACTACAATACAAATATCTCATGTGTTTCATAACTCTTTTATCATATACATTGAATTTGAATGGACCATAAATTAACCTTCAACAAAATTTTTTACCACATTAAAAATCCAAGTTAGGTGAAATTTTAAACATCTTTACTCTTAACTAAAGCTAATACCATTTCTTAAATCAAAGTAAAAAGGATAACTCAACATAAAGAATTGAAAACCTTGCTCCAAATTCTTTTAATATTTCTTTTTATTAAATATTTGTAAAATAAATCATTAAAAAGAAAACCATATAAAAATCTCTGAAGACATAAATATTTCCATGTCAAAGTTGTAATATTTGAAAATATTAATTTGATGAAGTTTTATTATAAATTTTGTTATCATGCCATGTAAAAAACAACATTAAATCAAATATTAATATTAATATGATTAAATTTAATAGCTTTGGATTCATACAATATTAAATTTGTTATATTATATGTATTAATATATCATGATATATATTAACTCTCTAGATTTGTATGGGAGGGAAGAACGAAGACATAGAGTGATAGAGGCGGAGAGATAGAGGGAGTGACAAGGGAGAGATGGAGAGAAGGGGGGAGAGAAGGAGGGAGAAGGAGAGAGGGAGGGAGATAGTAACCGAGTTGGAGAGAGAGAGAGAGAGAGAGAAAGAGAGAGGAAGGACATGAGAGATAGGAGAGAGGAAGGGGGAGAGATAGGGAGGTAAGAAGAACGACACAAAGAGAGAAAGGTGGAGAGAGAGAGACATGGAGTGATAAGGAAGATGGAGAGAGAGGTAAAGAGGAGAGTAGGAGGGACGAGAGATAGAAGGGGGGGAGAGGGAGAGAAGGGGAAGAGAGATAGAGATGGAGAGGAAGAGGGAGTGAGAGATAGATATGTATGGAGAAAGAGTGTGTATGTTTTGGGGGTGATATAAAGAGAAAAAAAAAATACAAGGGACATAGAGATACAGATGGAAGGTGAAGAGAGGCAAGAGGAGAGAGATAGAGTGAGAGATAAATAGATAGATATGGAGAGAGAGAGAGAGTGTGTGTGTGTGTGTGTTTGGGTGGGGTGCGATAGAGAGACAAAGAAGGAGATATGGATGGAGATATAGATATAGATGGAGCGGAGATGGGGAGAGAGAGAAGGAGAGAGGGAGGGAGATAGTAACATAGTTGGAGGGAAAAGAGAGAGAAAGTGATTGGGCAAGAGAAAGGGAGGTAGGAGATAAAGGGAGAGAGAGGAAGGAAAAGAGATAGGATTTGAGAGAGAGGAGAGAGCGAGGGAAAAATAGATGGAGTTGGAAGGGGAGAGATGGAGGGAATAAGGAAGACATAGAGACAAAAAAGTGGAGAGAGAGAGAGAGAGCGACAAGGGAGAGATGGAGATAGAGTGTGTATGCTTAGGGGTGAGGTAGAGAGACAAATGAGAGATATAGATATAGATGGAGCAGGGACAAGAGGGAAGAATATTTCTTGCGCTAGATGCACTGATTTCAGTGTAGATGGTGATTTATAATCCTATTTGATTACATGCAATAGATGCATTCATTTCAATGTAGATGTTGATTTATAATTATATTTAATTAATTTCACTTGATGCATTGATTTTAGTGTAGATGTTGATTTCTAATATTATTTGATTTCTTGGACAAGATGCATTGATGACAATGTAAACGTTTTCTAATTCTATTTGGTTTCTTGCACTGAATGTATTGATTTCAATGTAGATGTTGATTTCTAATTATGTTTGATTTCTTGCACTAGATGCATCGATTTCAGTGTAGATGTTCATTTCTAATCATATTGGATTATTTTCACTAGATGTATTAATTACAATGTAGATGTGGATTTCTAATGATATTTGATTACTTGCACTAGATGCATTGATTTCAGTGTAGGTGTTGATTTTTAATCCTATTTGATTTCTTGCACAAGATGGATTGATTTCAATGTTGATGTTTTCTAATTCTACATTGAATAGAATTAGAAATCAACATTGAATAGAATTAGAAAACGTCTACATTTAATAGAATTAGAAAACGTCTACAATGAAATCAATCTATTTAGTGAAAATAATAAAACATGATTAAAAATCAACATATACATTTAAATCAATGCATCTAGCGAATGAAATCAAATATCATTAGAAATCCACATCTACATTGAAATTAATACATTTAGTGAAAATAATCAAATATGATTAGAAATCAACATCTACACTAAAATCAATGCATCTAGTGCAATTAATAAAATATAAATATAATTAGAAATTAACATCTACATTGAAATCAATGAATCTATTGCAAGTATTCAAATAGGATTATAAATCACCATCTACACTCAAATCAATGTATCTATTGCAAGAAATATTCTTCCCTCTCACCCCCACTCCACCTATATCTATATCTCCCTCCATCTCTCCTTTGTCTCTCTACCTCACCCCCAAACATACACACTCTCTCTCCATCTCTGCCTGATCGCCCCCTCTCTCTTTGGAGTATTTGAAACAAGTGACAATGTATCGTTAACAAATTGAAATTTACATAACATTCAACAAACACACAATCTAAAATACGAAGAATTATTTAAAATAGATCAAATTTGGTTGTTAAGGTAATAATATTTACAAAAAGTCACATTATTGTTGGGGTTTTCTCCATATGATGTTATATGTTTCACATAATTTTTTTTTCATTATTTAATAAAACTTTTTCTTATTTGGTGTCTGTTAGTATGTTATCACTTGTAAATGCCAGGTCACTTACCTGTGCATTTCACATTATGTCCTCTCTCTCTCTCTCTCTCTCTCTCTCTCTCTCTATCTATCTATCTATCTATCTATCTATATATATATATATATATATATCTTTGAACCCTTTATGTCTATTTATTTCTTCAATGTGAAACTTATATGGCACTTGATGTCACTAGTAGTCCACCTTTGTGTCCTTTGACATGAATGTTCACAAGATGGAAATCCCACTTCAGCATGTGACACCCATTTTCCAATTGAAATTTTTTAACCCTACCATCCTCTAGCTAAGGAAGATCACTATATAAAACTAGTTTAACCTCATTATTTCACCACAAATTCACACTCTTTAAACAAGACAAGTTCTGGGCATCCCAACGAAGATCATGAAGGACGAGAAGGATTAAAAAAAGGATGAATTAGATATATTTCTATGTTTTTCAAGCTTGCACATGTAGATATATTCTCTCTCTTCCAATTCACATATTTTCTAGGCAGTTTCTATCGCACAAAGTTGAGTTTTTGATGTAGTCACATAAAGCCGAGTTTTTGAAGTAGTTGCAGAAAGTCGAGTTTTTAAGACAACATAGGAGGCCAAATTTTGGATCAGGTCACTAAGAGAGAATTGTTGGATCAGATTGGGAGGCTTGAATTTGAAGGGAAGACTAGGTTTGACCATAGGTATAAGTGTGTCTCTTGTTGAATAGAATACTTTCTTTAGTGAAAAGGTTGGTAGGTTTTTCCTAGGGTAAATCTTATCTCTTCGTTGCACATTTTGATCTCTACTGTTCTACTATTCTTTATGGTTGAATTTATGAAGTATATTTGTTGAATGATATATTGGAATAAAATAAAAGAAGATCAATATCAAAATTAATTATTAGTATTTCAGAAATATTAGGCTAGTTTACATTACACTTGAAAAATGAACACCTCCACGTTTCAAATTTTGAACCTATAAATGGTATTAAAAAATAAGAAGATGGAGTGACTCTTTAAGGACTAAATAATCTTAATTGTATTTAATTGCACTACCATTTCCTTAAAATGGGAAGTTCTCTCATGTTCATTCAATCATTATAATTCTCATTGTAATATGGTTTAAGCCATATATGAAGAAATAAGGCTTGGGAACTTCAAATAATTTTGATCCGAATTTTAAGTTTAATGTTCATTTTATAAAGAAAAATAAAAATAAAAAAATCCATGTCCTTAATGCACTACATAAAGATATTGATTTTGTGTTGTGAAAGCGGAATGAAAATGAAAATGGCACTTCAATGTGCATTAGCACAATCAAAAGGAAAAATTGAAGCAAAAGCAACCTTGACTAGTATAAGTGTTTTCTATACAAATATTACTTCACCGGATTAATGGTTAGCCCATGTTTCCTTGTGACAATAAGATTTCCAAAAATATCAATATATCAATCTTTCAGAAGAACAATATTTCACATTTTAATATAAAAATATATCATTAAGTATGAAAAAAATCTCTTATTCCAAAAAATAATATAAAAATCTTTTACCCATTGAAGAAAAATATCTTACCCTATACAAAAGTATAAAACCAGAAAAATTCTTCTTTCAAAAAATTAAGAAAGAAAATCTTTAAAACAAATAAATTCCACTCTAAGGCATTATGCCTATCTTGATTTATTTAGGGAGGGAAAAGATTTACGAGGGTGATTCATACTTCTTGATTCATTGAGGATAAATTAGTACAATATGGAGAATCTCTAGTGGGTTGACGCTCTGAAAGTGACTTGATAGTAAAATTCCCATAAATTACCTTATTGTACGCATGCTTGCAAAAAGCCGATCAATTAGCCTCTTGCGGGGGCATGTTTAAGAAAATCCAATTAATCAGCATCTTCCGCGACATGCTTATCAAAAGTGTTGTGAATGTACTCTTATTTGAAAACTTTGAAGTGTATCATTCACAGTTTAAAAACAAAAATAAAATTTGTTACAGATTTGAAATATTTTAGATTCATTTCAATAAGTCTCCAACGTAATGTTCTTAATTTTTTTATTATTTATTTTCATAATTTTATTATTACTTATGGCGTTTATTTTGATCATAAATATATTTTTTTATTATTATTATTTTTATATAGGTATTAATTTTATTGATGCTTAAGATAAAGTAGATAAACTTAATGTAATAACTACATTCCAATTAACAATCTTAGTATTTTACTAAATTTCACTCATGTCTTAAATTCATTTAGTATTAAAAGCAAGGGCATATTGTTAAATGTCGTAACATTGAACCCAAGGTTATTGTGACAGACACCAATATGTATCCAGTTGGTTAGGCTTGGGCATTAACATTAAAAATTTATTTTATGGTTAATAAAGAATATCATTTAAATAGAAAGTTAAAGCATGGACATTATTCACTAATTTACAGTAAAATACATAATTATGTTAGGGCACATTCCATGGATATAAGAGGAGATGTACATGTGAAAGAACCTATTACTTGCAAGAGGCTTATTTTTTGGTTTGAGAGACAATTATATTAGAAATATAAAATTATATGTTAACAAAACTATGTTTACTTATAATTATAACATTTTAATATTCTTAAAAATCTGTAACTATATAGATTCTAAATTTATATATTTTATTGAAAAATTCTTAAAGATGAATAACCAAAAAAAGCCTTGATATGTTTTTCTTTATCCGCCTGTAAAATTAATCTATCGAAAACAGTTAAAAAAAATATAACTAAAAACACATTTACATATTTATAAATATAAAAAATAATAATAATATATACACACTAATTGTTTATATATAATACTTTTACATTTAAATTTCAAAATACTTTATGTCAAATAAAATAAATTTAGGAAAATTAAAAAAATATTCCAAAAACAATACTTACTCCTTTTGAACATATCTTTTATTCACTGGATATATCATTTAATTATAAATTTGGAACATGGTATTTGGAAAATTATAAAAATAAAAGTAATTCACAAACTCAAATATTATGTTTTTAAATGTATGTTTCCCTAACTTCCTTAGGGATATAAAACAATAAGAAAGCACAACTTTAAATTTGACATAGTAACTTTATTTTAAGTAAATGAATTTTTTTTATCAAAAGTTTATTTTCATATTAATAATGTTTATTTATATAATTAAAGGGTTATAAGAGGAAAATATATTATTTAGAAACTGTAAACGTAACTATGATATATATAGGCATGCGAAAAAAAGGACTATAGCCCAACGGAAGTAAAATATTAGTTTATTTGTACTTTTGAGTTTTTTTAATTTTAGTTTTATTAATTATATATACTTATATTAACAAGACGCCTATAACTCATTGAAATAAAATATCAGTTTATTTGTATTTTGAGTTTTTTTTTTTTTTAAGTTTTTTTAATTATATATATTTATTTTAATATTAAATTTAATGGATAATAAAGGCAGATTTTTATAGTGTTTTTTTTTTGTTATTTTGAAACTTAGTTTTAAGATTTTAATTTTTTATTGAGTAAATAGTATTTATTTAGTTTGATATAATATTTTAAAATATTTTTAGTTGTATTTATAAATCAAAGATTGAAATTTATCTTCAAAGTAGTTATTCTCTTTCTTGATTTTTAATTAAATTGATTAATTGAAAAGATGTGATATGAGCATGTGCCATATAGACATCAATTACAATTTTTTGGGCGCTTGTTGTTAGTAAACCATGGCAGATAGTATTGTAGAAAAGCTTATTTATTGAATATCCATGGTAAAGGGGAGTAGATCTCCATAGTTAATAATATTAGATGTTTGTTAAAAATATATATGTTAATCTCATATAATAATACTTTATAGAATTAATAATATTCCAAGTTAATTTTATAGCCCAGAAAGATCTAATTTTTCGTGGTGAAAACCTCTTATTTGAGTGCAAAATTTGAGGAAAGGTTTTCACCTCGAGAGATAATACATCCAGAGTTAAGATGGATCTAGGATGGTTTGAAACTTATAAGTTCACTAGTTCGCTCTCTTTGTAAACCATAAAACCTAATAAGCTCTATAAAAACCAATAAAAAAATATACATTTGTCTTAACTATCCTGGTTTAATATCCTACAAAACTAACCTTTGAAGTAAATGTAACGAAGTGAAAAAGTTCCCAAGATTTAACTTTGCTCTAGATAAAAAAATTTATTGCAATTAATGTGCTAAGAGCACCTTTGAATAGCCTACATTAGAAAAGAATATCAGAGGGAATGAAAACCTGGAGCTCATAAACCTCCATCCATAAATTTACTATTTTATCTCAAATTTATTTTAATTATTAATTTTTTTGTTTCTTAATTTTTTTTAATTTAATAATTAGAGAACAATAGCATGGTAAAAACCATGAGTTTTGAAATTTATTTTTTTATCTCAATTTATTTTAATTATTAATTATTAATTTTTAAATTTATATTTATTTATTTACTTAAATTTTTTTTATGTAATTTGACCAAATATATTTATCAGCCTTACATTTAAAGATATTTACATATTTAACTCCACACATCTAAAATCTAACACCTACATATCTAACATCTAACCATACACATCTCCCCATACTCGGTAGAGTGCCTCATGGAGTAATTATTAATAATAGTAAGATAAGTTAAAATAATGTTATAATTTAAAAAATTATAAATAATGTGAGGAGTGACGTGGGGTACACTTTGAGATGTCTATGAACATTTAAGATATTTTTATAATTTTGAGTATTCAAAGAGGTATTTCTATTCAATTTTCATACATAGGAGACTAATTTTCAATGATTTATTACCTTGGAAATATGTCAAGTAATTGCTATGAAATTATGAGAAAAATATAACTAATTTTAAATGTTTGCAAAAAATTTAATGATACCTTAATTTACAACTAAAAAGCTTAGAACCCAAACTATAGAAATTCTATTGCGAACATGTGCTAATCCTTTGTAGTGTGGGATGCCATGAGGGTCTTCTCTTTGGAAAGCAAAGGTACAATTTATATTGTAGTTCAAGCCATGTAAAAGATATAAATTAGTTAATTGTAAATGTTGAAAAATGATCCAGGAATGTGACATAGCATTTACAAGTAATGTGAATTTTACGTGTCATATTATTATTTTTTATAAAATATTAGTAAGATACTCTATATATATATATATATATATATATATATATATATATATATAACCTAAAATTTAAGTCAAATTTCAAATATAACTATGTAGTGATGAATAACACAAATATTATAATATAGTAGAATTTATTAAAAATTATTAACAAAAAAATAAAATGATAGAATCTATTAAAAATTAAAAATTAAGACTTAAAAATAATTTTTTAATTATCACAACTATTAGTTAGTAGAATTGAATGCACATTTTCACTCCCACTCTAAACAGAACTTAGTAAAATAAAAATACTAAAATATTGGTTCGCTTTTCTCAAATATTTTTCTATTCATTCATTAACTCTATATATCCCATCACACCTTATTTTAAGCTAAAATTACCAAATTAAAAAGAAAATTATAAATCATCGATAACATAAAACCATTGCCAACTTGAGCAAATCTCCAATTTGATATTATATTAACCACCACTCCCTATGAAGAAAAATAAAACATAATTGTATATAATAATTAAAACTATTTAAACGATATAATTTCATCTAAAACAAAACACTCAATAGAAAACAAGTGTTGCATGCAGCCGGTAGTCCCTGCCTATATAATCTAAAAATTAGCAAGTTGTCGATGCCAACGCTGTTGCAAGTGTGTGACAATTGTTGCGGTTGGCAAGCACTAATTGGAACAAATTGTCCAAAACGAAATTACTGGCCGATGCCAATTCCCCATTTCATTTCTTCTGTTACCAGACAGGGGCATATGTACAAAGACCTATCAAAATCCATGGCCAAGTTATTTGAAATCTCTGCACAACGAATGTCTAAAGCAGTTGTTTGAACAACATTGTTGATGTATGCTTGCGAATCAGATGAAGAACATGGTAACATATTGGACTATGAGCATTAACCATTAAACTTACCTCACTTGGAGCGATTCTCACAGTCAATCATGTGTTTTTTGCAGCGATTCTCACGCATACAGATCATCTAGATCAAAAATCCATAACCAGAAATTTTGTTATTTTAATTATATTGCAAAAATAGCTCCGACTAAGTTTGACACTAAACACTAAGCATGCTAACCAGTCACCAAAAAGTAGCCCTATGTTTGTGACCACAACTTGACCTCGGATATAAGAAAGTAAATTCAGATATAAATAATTCGAACATCATCCTATAAGCCAGACCAGAGAAAGAATGACATCTCAAATCAGTATCAGCTAGCAGTTGAACCGTCGTAACATAACCAAACCAAAAAAGGAAAACCACTTTTTAAAAAATTCTTATAGACAAATTGTTTTGACATGTCTTCCTTGGGATTAGGTATTTAATAGCAAGAGGCGCCCGGCTGCATAGGTTTATAGCCTTATCATGCATTATGGTTGCAAGTAGATTGGATATTTGAAACTTTTCAAAATATAATTTTTATTTTATAATTTTATTGAAAAAAAAAAACTGAGAATGAGCTCTTACCTTGTTGGGGCGTTCAGTCCTAGGGGAATGTATCTCAGGAAATGTTGGAAACCAGGAGTGTGTAAAATTGAGAGATATAACGGGGATTGGATCTATGGAGTAGGCATGGCTGGCAGCAGAGGTCAATGATGGGAAAGGTGTGGGCAGGTGAAGTGAGGCCCATTCTAATATATATCCGTTGCTACACTGAACTTACCTAGATATCTCCATCAGTCTCGTGAATATTGCTATTAGTTCGCCTCGGTTGCATGAAGAAATGGAAAGGGATCCGGAAGCCAAACCGTTAGGCTAGAAACCACCCTCGAGGATGGGATACCTTTACCAGCGCACGACCAACACACCATCCGCCACAAGCTGTGTTGCAGCCATCGCCACAAGTGTGATGTTAATATTTTTGTTTATTATTTACATTGTAATATACTGAGCACAAAGGCACATTTTTGTCAGCAATTTGTTAATTTTGTTATTTACTGTTTAGTTAACTTGAAAATTAAAGAAAAAGAAGGTTCATCATATTCCTCTGCGCTTTATGTATAAGTCTAGGGAGCTTTAATGCTTTTGTTAATTAATTGTTTTATGAATTGGTTTAAATGGAAAGATGTTAATATATTTTAGTTATAATTATTTTATTAATGATTTTGTTAATTAATTGTTTTGTAAAATAGTTTAAATTGAAAAATGTTAATATTTTCTTCTTATAATTACTTTATCAGTCGATGAATTGAAAATGATAATTTCCTTATATATCTCAAACAAATATTTAAATCCTATTTAAATTATTTTTACTAAATTTCTTTTATTAAAATAAAATTGATTTTAATTTATCATATTTCACTTCCTCATAAATTTATTTATGATATCATAGATCCCATATCTAAATCAAATATCTAAAGCCTATTTAAATTATTTTGTATCCAAATTTCTTTCATTAAAATAAATATTGATTTTGTTTCCCTATATTTCACTTCCTCAAAGATTTGTTTATCATATCATGGATCCCCAAAACTCTCTGTAGATTTCATAGCTCCTGAGTAAAATATAATGGTGGTGAGATTGGACAGAAATATAATGGTATACATGACTGCGCTTCTCATGGCAGCGTATTCTCTTTCATTCCTTTTTCTTTCCAAAGAGGTCGTTTTATTAGATGCTGGAAGTATGGATAATGGCAGAATTGCCACTCAAAAGCCAGCGAGTAATAGCCTTTCTTAATTATGTGGAGGATGGTAGCATATTATTAGGGCTAAATGGGTAATGTTGAAAGTATAACTTAAGCCTGGCCAATTTGACTTTAGTTTTGGAGGGTTATTTGTATGTATTTTTTACAAATGAATTGAATATGAATTTTTCGGATATTTTTTTACTATTTTACCAGTAGACTCACAAAAATTTTACCATTTTTCCCAATAATTTGCAAAATGTTGATTGTTCGGTTTTTTTCAAAAATCAACTCTTCAGTTTGGATGGTAGCACACAACTCCTCAATTTGGATAAAATCGTGGAATCAATGAGTGAACCTTGTATTGTAAATCGGTAAATGATGAAGATATGCAAAGGCAGAACAACAACCTTCCTCTTCATTCACATGTTCACTTGGTACAAAAGGGTCTTCGGATTTTAGAAGGAGATTTTGGTTTTCTAGTATACCGACATTCAACTGCAGGACTGTGGAGTATATCAATATCTTGACGGATGCTGAGGGATTTGAGACATACAGGTAACATATCCTTATGTAACTGTACTTTTTTCACATTAGCCACTGTATGGGAAATAAGAATGCAATAATTTATATAAGGACGGGAGGAATAGTATAGTGTGGTTTTAAAAAGCAGGTGTGGTTGAGCATTGTGTAACTTAAAATTTTTGTTTCTAATGAAGTTCAACTCTAATTTTAATATTTTTCTTTTTGGTTTTAAGAAAAATATTAATTTTTTTGTTCAGAAAAACTTCTATTAATTAGAGTTGATATAACAAATTCCGAACAATATTGCTATGCAAACAAACTCCTATTAATTTTGAGTTAATAGCATCGAAAATTCCTTAATACCTTCGGAACTTTGGAGAGTAAATTCAAGTGTGGTTGAGCGTTGTGTAATTCACCGATGATCAATAACATTGAACTAATAATAATAAAATTCCTCACTACGTCTCTGTGCGCGGATATAATTTTCCAATTGCTAGTCTTTTCAAAGCCTCCCTACTGAGGATTTGGCGGCCAGCTGTTTGCTGCCGAGACTCTGGAACCCCACTCAAGCAACTCTTTGCGTGTATCATCCTTGTGTACAATAACTTCAATGAAGCATAAGCAATCCTTTTTGGGTCCTAGGGCAGTTTTAATAGCCTCTACAGCCTCTTCTTCCGTCTTAACCTGCACAGAAAGAAGGGGTGCTGTTAAATAACAAAACAAATACCTGGTACAGAGTACTTAGGCATCCTGCATTTTCTAGGGCTGAGAAAAAAAGATGAAAAGCTGACAATAACAACAAAACTGCCATGATAAGAATCAAAAAGAGAGGAGTAGATTAAGATCACCAATCTGATACAGAGTTTTGACCAACTAAAGGTAAGTCCCAAAGTCTACAATAATGTAAAAAAATACCTTGGCAGTCCAGCATTTCCCTTCACCGTTATGAATGGCATCTACTAAACCGGTGTAGTTCCAATTCTTTATGACATTGTATGTGCCATCATGTATTTCAACTTCTATAGTATATCCTCCATTATTAATCAGAAAAAAAATAAGATTCTGCCCATTTCGAATCATAGTAGACACATCCTGGACTGTCACCTGTTGGAATAAGAACAATACATTTAGGGATAAAAACTTACTGATTTTTGGACTGTCACCTATTGAAATAAGAAGAATACATTTAGGGATAAAAACTTACTGATTTTTGGACAAAACAGATAACCGGAAGGAATTTAATATTTCAAACACAGATTCATTGTTATTCATTAAATAAAATATTACAGAATTTTATATAAAAATCCTTGCATCTGCACCTGAAAGCTTCCATCACCAATGCATGATATTAAACACTTCTGTGGCGTTGCTTGAGCATATCCCAGTGTTGCTCCTACAGACCAGCCTATCGATCCATACTGCATTTGGAACTCATACCTGCCAAACATACATTTAGCTCAACGAGCAAACAACTGCAAATATATAGACAAATATACTTGTGAATAGAAAACCATGAGAATGACAAATAGAGCAGCATAATAGTAGGTCCCTCTCATCAGAGAACAAACATTTCTCTTTCATCACTCATTGCTGCCACTCCTGCCATTGCAGACTTCGGCTCTGAAGCCTATCCAACAACAGTCTCACCGGAAACCTTCCTCCGCAGATGGTAAAGACTAATTTCATATTGTGTTTGGTGGCAAGAAATTGAGAGGCGGTGGTAGCCAGCTACCTGAGAGGTGGCAGACGGTGGCAGACGGTGGTAGCCAGCTGCCTGAGAGGTGAGAGGTGGCAGCTATATAATAAACTTTGCATGCGCCTAAGTTTCATGTTTGTCACCACAATTTTCCAGACTTTGGATAAAATATAACTTGTCACCACATTTTTACATTGGTATAAGCGAAGCCTGCAATAAGAGGTCCTTTCTTGCCCAGCCAAAAACCTTCGTTAAAATTTTGATACACGAAAATTGTCATTCTAAAACATTGGTTAAACGATGATAACGCAAAAAAAAATGGTCAACGAATGAATTAATGTGCGGTCAACGATCTATCGATCGCTATAGTCCCAGGCAGGGACTAATAATGTGTTCGAATTCGCAAATGCTAAGCATGGACTACAAATAAAAGACAATAAATTCTATACATCCATGATTCATTTCTGAAGCAAAATCACTGAACTATGAGCTCGATTAAAAATATTGAAGATGTTGAAAATAAAATATTTTAATGAGAGAGTCATCAAATCTCCAACGTGGGGGTACCTTTTTAACACAACCAGCAAAGGCTTCCACATTCTCAATTGCAATTCACTGCCTAGTTGAAGGTTGAAACAAGTAAGAGATCGAATCACCATTAATACCAGTCACAAAAATCTGATCTCGGCACGGGGCAACAAACGTGATAAATGGAAAAACTTCCCTCGATGAAAGCAATAGGCGTCCAAAGATTTTTCTGAGCATCATACTTTTTCACTCGTTCCACATCGATCGCCTACAAATTCCCACTTCCAGAGAAAAAATTCTCCCAACGTCCTATAGGTATATTTGAAATCCACATTGTCTTCCAACGTGTTCCAAATACCCGTCTTCGCATCAAAAACTTTCGCACTTCTGTATGTTGCAGGATGCAAACATCTCTGTTGGTTCCACTTATTGCCATAAGTTTTATCTGCATGAAAACTCTATATTGTTAGCAGTTTTGAGTCATGGAAGGAAATATTGTCCACGTGTCTTCTTCCACATTGTAAACTTCTATAGTAGCTACAATGTTGCCATGCTCATCGTTGCCGCCAGGGACGTAGATAAGTCCTTTCGACGAAACCGAATATGCAAAAAATAATCGAGCACACAACACGTCGGCTCCATCACGCCATTGACTACGTTGAAAAGCTTGAGTCTGATGCACCAGTATCATCTTTCCGCTGGACGCTGTTATTGCAAAATTTCCTCCTGTATCATTTCTTACATGTTCAACCCTACATAAAAACCAACAATCAATCAATGCAAGAGCAACAACATAATAGCTATAGTATTGCAGAAATTCAATATACATTTAGAAAAGAATGAAAGTGTAATCGTCCAATAGCAGACAGAAGAAACACACCAAGAAGCCAACCTCACTGACATGGGTATTCATGTAATGCTTTGTCAAGCACTCTCAAATTTCAAATTTGAAATAATGCTTTGTTGGGCGCGCTCAAATTTTAAATTTGAAATAGAGTGTGCCCCACACGGTATGTTTCATTCAAGGCTTTAATTGGGCAAGAGCTAACCAGCCTGCTATCGGGCATTTAATGCACCCGATAGCATCCTCACCATACATACATGCTATATGTAACGTGACAGTCCTTCGGTCGGGAAAGGCTTCAAGTCTCCACCCGAAAATACCAACGAAATGTGCCTGAATGCACGCAATGACAGTACTACAGTACATCTAATTTATTATTGCATACTCCCATTGAATGTTACAGGATTTCAAATTTGGTATTGCGCCCAGGATTTCAAATTCAGTGTTGCGCCTAAGTTTTGAAATGAAATCCTCTTCCATTCGACCTTCAAGATACGATTCGAAAAAACTTGCTCGTCGTTACATTCCTAATGTTCGCGGAGAGAAACCTTGATCGAAGCTAGTATCAAGGACGCTGATGGACAGGTGGTGGCCTGCTCAATGCACGATGTGTTACATGATCGAGCACTGCAAATTTCCGAGAAGGAAGAAAATTGCTGCTTTAGAGCAGGCAAAGTTTTGGAGGAATTCCCTTTGAAAGATTGCATAGGCAAGGGCAGGATTTCTCTGATGGACAATAAATTTAAGTCAATCCCTGATGAATTCAAAGGTCAGGATATCCAGGTGATGCTGCTATCTGAGAGCAAATCTCTGGAAGATATTTCGTCCAGTGTGACGAGGACTCTTTGTAAATGTGTTAGAAAACCTGCACAGATGAATCTAGCTAGTAAAGGTTGAACACACAGCTTTGCAAAGCAAAAACACTAAAAGAAAATCGAAAGAAGAGAAGAATGATTCATGCGAAAATATGTTACAATGCTCATGATATAGCATCACTGGGTGAAGATCCCAAGGTAATGCACTATAGTGGTGATCAATGAGAAGACTCAACACCTACAACAAGTTGTGGAGATAACTAGTGAATTGCGGAGTTAAAGAAGGAGCAAACCAAGGAGTAAATCATGCAAAAGGAATCTTGCATGCAATCCCATGCTCTAACTAAGCGTCCGCATGTAAGTGTGTATTAGTTCCAACATGCAAAAGGAATCTTGCATGCAGTCACATGCTCTAACTAAGAGTCTGCATGTAGGTGTGTAGTAGTTCCAACACCCCCCCTGAACACCACTATGGGGAAAAATAGAAAATGGGCCCTGGCAACTAAGGTCAAAGGTCACCCAAAATACAGTGCAACTTGTACTAAAATTGAGGAAAGAGGGAAAACCTCGTGGGAAAAACCCCCCCTCAAAATACAATGTAATCAAAAGAAAAGAGGAAGAAAAATACAGTTGCTAAGCAATCGTGTCCTTCACTCCAAGACGATTGCGCAAAGAGCAAAACTTCTGCTCAGTGAATGTCTTGGTGAAGATGTCTGCAGTCTGTTCTGCTGAAGGACAAAACTGCAAATCAATGACCCGATCATGTACTAAGTCTCTGATGTAGTGCATATGGATCTCTATGTGCTTCGTCCGCTGCCGTTGTACTGGATCCCTGCAAAATTTGAGAGTGCTCTGGTTGTCACACCAGATGACAATGGGCTGGTGGAACTGGACGCCCAACTCAGTGAGGAAGTGTTGTAGCCACAGAGCCTGAATGGTGATGTTGAATACTCCTCGGTACTCAGCCTCAGCTGAAGAGAGAGCAATAGCAGCCTGCTTCTTGCTCGACCAACAGATAGGGCCAGATCCTACACTGAGTGAATATCCGGAGGTGGACTTGCGATCAATGTTGTCTCCTGCCCAATCAGAATCTGTGAAGCCAAGGAGATTCAATGTAGTGCCTGCTCCATAGTGAATCCCGAAGGTGATGGTGCCCTGCACATATCGGAGGATGCGCTTGGCAACATTCCAGTGTAGCTCATGCGGCTCCTGCATGTATCTGGAAACTGCCCCTACTGCATATGAGAGATCTGGTCTGGAGTGGGTGAGGTACAATAAGCTCCCCACTAGCTGTCGGTAGAGAGTGTTGTCAACTAATGGAGTGTCACCTCCATCCTCAAGGCGGACCCGAGACAGAAAAGGAGTCGGTGTTGGCTTACAGTCAGTCATGCGAAATCTCTCGAGGAGATCCCATGCATACTTAGCCTGAGAGAGTTTGATGCCTGTGGCATTCTGGCTAATCTCAAGACCAAGAAAGAAGTGTAATGGACCCATGTCCGTCATCAAGAACCTATCATGCAAGGCCCTCTTGACTGTAGCAATGGCTGAAGCCGAGCTGCCAGTGATTAGGAGATCATCTACATACAAAACTAAGATAAGAAGAGAATCATGTGTCCTAAGCATGTAAACATTCGGATCAGACTTACATCTTTCAAAGTTTTGTGATAAGAGAAAAGAATCCATCTTCGCGTACCAAGCTCTCGGGGCCTACTTAAGGCCCTAGAGAGGTTTCTTTAGTCTGCAGACCAAAGATGAATCCTGAATGAAACCATGTGGCTGCTCCATGTAGATCTCCTCAGATAGGTCTCCGTGAAGAAAGGCATTCTTTACATCCATCTGATGTACTTCCCACCGCTGGGCAGCCACAATGGCAAGTGTAAGGCGTATGGAATCCATCTTTGCTACTGGAGCAAAGGTCTCGTCATAATCAATGCCATGCACTTGTTGGAAGCCTTTGGCTACTAGCCTTGCTTTCCGTCTGGTGATTTTCCCATCTGCAGCACTCTTGGTCCTGTAGACCCATTTGCATCGGACAAGTTTCCTTCCTGAAGGAAGGGGGACCAGATCCCAAGTCTGGTTCTCGAGGAGGGAGTTATACTCCTCCTCCATGGCGGACTCCCAAGATGGATGCCCAGCAGCCTCAGCATAAGACTGTGGATCATAAGACTGAACCAAATGACAATGCCAGGAGGGCGATGGTTCAGTGGCAGTGAGGACAAGTGGAGGCTCAATAAACTCTGAGCTAGTCCTCTGCAGATCAGAATTATCCCCCACAAGACCATTTCTAGCAGCTGGTTGGTCTTGTGCATATATCTCATGTAAGCTCCTTGTTCTCTGATTTATGACAGGGGAATATGATTCACTGCTGGAAGCCCGATCTGGGCTTGGATGTGGATCATCATTTGCATGCACTAGATTTGTATCTGAAGACTTTGTCTTTGCATCTGCATGCTCTTCCTCGGCATCCGCATGATCTGTACCTGCATCTGAAAACACTGAGTCATCATCTCGGACATGAGGTAGATAAAAAGTGTCTGCATGCGGCGCTTGATTTGCATGCGAGAGACTTTCCTCAAATTTGACACTTCGCTCAATGATGAGCTTGTCCGTAGAGGGAATCAGGAGTCAATATCCCTTCACACCATCAGGGTATCCAACAAAGATGCACTCAATGCTCTGTGGATCAAGAGCTTTCCTCTTTTCAGAGGGGATCTGGGCCCATGCTCGAGAGCCGAAAACACGGAGGTGAGTGAGCTCTGGTTTAGTGCCGCTCCAAGCCTCAAAGGGGGTCTGATCCTTGACAGACCTATGAGGAGATCCGTTTTGGATGTAGTTAGCACAATTAAGTGCTTCGGCCCAGAGCTTATGAGGCAGTGACTTGGCATGCAACATGCAGGAAGCCATCTCTTTGAGAGATCAGTTCTTTCTCTCAACAACTCCATTCTGCTGCGGAGTGTATGGAACTGTGTACTGCAACTGTATGCCGGACTGAAGGCAAAGGTTCCGAAGTGCTGTGTTAACATATTCCCCCCCATTTTTTGTACGGAGGACTTTGATCTTTCTCTCTGACTGTGTCTCAACTAGTGCTTTGAAATCTTCAAAGTGCTCAAAAACTTCAGATTTGTTCCTGAGAAGATACACCCAAGTATACCGTGAGAGATCATCAATAAATGTAAGCACATACCTTGCTTTGTTGATGGAAGGATGAGGAAAAGGCCCCATGAGATCACTATGGATCAGATTTAGAGGAGAGGATGCTCTGTGAGTCTTGCCGATGTCAAACGTTTCTCTAGGATGTTTACCAAGAACACACCCTTCACAAACTCCTTTGGAGAAACTGATATTTGGCAAGCCTTCCACCATCTCATTCTTGCTTAGCTGCTGCATATACCTGTAATTTAAGTGACCAAACCTCTCGTGCCAAAGCCTACTACTATCATCAGCATGTGTAAGCAATAAGGAGGATTCAGATTCAATAAATTCAGAAAATGTATACAGTCTGGCTCCATTGTTTACCTCACCAGTTGTAATTTTGGCATTGCTATGTAGATCATATATGTTCATTGCATTTGGAGTGAATTCCACTCTCTTTCCGGTGCCAGAATGAGTGATCTGATAAACTGAAAGCAATTTTACCGAAAGTTTTGGAACATGAAGCACATCTTCAAAGCTTCCGTGTAAAAGTTCCACTCTACCTTTTCCGGTGACCTCAATAGGTGAGTCATCTCCCATGAGGATGGGAGGTCCTTTGCATGCATCCAAAGAGGAATAGACTTCCTTTGCAGTAGCCATATGATGTGATGTACCAGAATCTATAATCCATGCATCAGGAGAAGAATTAATTGCAACTAAAGCATGAAAATTGTTACCTTTCCCGTGTGGCGGATCCTCAGTTTTCTTCTTGGCGCCCTGAGGGATGTGGTCCCCAAGGTTGTGCTTCTGAAGGATTTCTGCCATTTGGTCAATTTGTTTCTTCATGCAAGAGGATTCTGGATGGAATCCTCTTTGACAGTAGGTGCATCTGTTTCCTTTCTTCCCTTTCTCATTTCTCGAGCCGGAGGAGTCATTGAAGGGCTTGGTGAACCCTTCCTTCTTTGGATGGGAATGTGCTTTTCCTTTGTCTTTTTGCTGCTGATTTTTCTTATTTGAAACAGATCTGTGATTTTTATTGTTGCTGCCATCATGCACAGCAAGTGCATGTGCTTTTGGAGGTTTGATTTTCCCCATGCCAATGAGTTTATCTTGCTCAAAAATAAGGGACTCCATAAATTCTTTGAGAGAAGGCATAGTGTAGGTTTTACCTATTGCGAGCCTTACTGAATGAAATGTAGACACAAAGACGGAGTATTCCGGTCCGAGCTTTGACATAATAGAGAGAACTTGGCGACTCTCCTCCTTGGATTTGTCAATTCCACAACTCTTGAGTTGCAACAATAGATCATTATATTTGGTAAAGAAGTCTTGACTTCTGTCATAGTTCCGTGGATCCAATGATAGCAGCTCCACTTCAAGCAGAGGTCCTTTCATCTCATCCTGTTTCCCGTAGAGATCTTCAACCTTTTTCCAAATCTCATTGGGAGTATTGCAGGGAGATAGATGAAACTGCAACTCTGGAGAGATGCACATGCATATGGATCCGTGGGCCTCATCCATACGGTTGAGGTACTTGGATTTCTCTATGGCTGAAGTGGGTTCCACTTCTGTAGCCATGGTAATCCTGTACAACCCTTTATGATGAAGGTATTGAGCCATTTGGTCCTTCCATTCATGATAGTTGTACGGTGTTAGGATCGATGCTTTGGGAAACTCCATTTTTTTCTGTCAATCTTCAATCTCCAAGCTGTAATACTTGCAAAATAAAGTACTGGTGCGCCTTTTATCTAGCAACCTGTGGGCTCTGATACCATGTAAATGTGTTAGAAAACCTGCACAGATGAATCTAGCTAGTAAAGGTTGAACACACAGCTTTGCAAAGCAAAAACACTAAAAGAAAATCGAAAGAAGAGAAGAATGATTCATGCGAAAATATGTTACAATGCTCATGATATAGCATCACTGGGTGAAGATCCCAAGGTAATGCACTATAATGGTGATCAATGAGAAGACTCAACACCTACAACAAGTTCCGGAGATAACTAGTCAGTTGCGGAGTTAAAGAAGGAGCAAATCAAGGAGTAAATCATGCAAAAGGAATCTTGCATGCAATCCCATGCCCTAACTAAGAGTCCGCATGTAAACGTGTAGTAGTTCCAACATGCAAAAGGAATTTTGCATGCAGTCACATGCTCTAACTAAGAGTCTGCATGTAGGTGTGTAGTAGTTCCAACACCCCCCCTGAACACCACTATGGGGAAAAATAGAAAATGGGCCCTGGCAACTAAGGCCAAAGGTCACCCAAAATACAGTGCAACTTGTACTAAAATTGAGGAAAGAGGGAAAACCTCATGGGAAAAACCCCCCCTCAAAATACAATGTAATCAAAAGAAAAGAGGAAGAAAAATACAGTTGCTAAGCAATCGTGTCCTTCGCTCCAAGACGATTGTGCAAAGAGCAAAACTTCTGCTCAGTGAATGTCTTGGTGAAGATATCTGCAGTCTATTCTGCTGAAGGACAAAACTGCAAATAAATGATCCGATCATGTACTAAGTCTCTGATGTAGTGCATATGGATCTCTATGTGCTTCGTCTGCTGCCGCTGTACTGGATCCCTGCAAAATTTGAGAGTGCTCTGGTTGTCACACCAGATGACAATGGGCTGGTGGAACTGGACGCCCAACTCAGTGAGGAAGTGTTGTAGCCACAGAGCCTGAATGGTGATGTTGACTACTCCTCGGTACTCAGCCTCAGCTGAAGAGAGAGCAATAGCAGCCTGCTTCTTGCTCGACCAACAGATAGGGCCAGACCCTACACTGAGTGAATATCCGGAGGTGGACTTGCGATCAATGCTGTCTCCTGCCCAATCAGAATCTGTGAAGCCAAGGAGATTCAATGCAGTGCCTGCTGCATAGTGAATCCCGAAGGTGATGGTGCCCTGCACATATCAGAGGATGCGCTTGGCAACATTCCAGTGTAGCTCATGCGGCTCCTGCATGTATCTGGAAACTGCCCCTACTGCATATGAGAGATCTGGTCTGGAGTGGGTGAGGTACAATAAGCTCCCCACTAGCTGTCGGTAGAGAGTGCTGTCAACTAATGGAGTGTCACCTCCATCCTCAAGGCGGACCCGAGACAGAAAAGGAGTCGGTGCTGGCTTACAGTCAGTCATGCGAAATCTCTCGAGGAGATCCCATGCATACTTAGCCTGAGAGAGTTTGATGCCTGTGGCATTCTGGCTAATCTCAAGACCAAGAAAGAAGTGTAATGGACCCATGTCCGTCATCAAGAACCTATCATGCAAGGCCCTCTTGACTGTAGCAATGGCTGAAGCCGAGCTGCCAGTGATTAGGAGATCATCTACATACAAAACTAAGATAAGAAGAGAATCATGTGTCCTACGCATGTAAACATTCGGATCAGACTTACATCTTTCAAAGTTTTGTGATAAGAGAAAAGAATCCATCTTCGCGTACCAAGCTCTCGGGGCCTACTTAAGGCCGTAGAGAGATTTCTTTAGTCTGCAGACCAAAGATGAATCCTGAATGAAACCATGTGGCTGCTCCATGTAGATCTCCTCAGATAGGTCTCCGTGAAGAAAGGCATTCTTTACATCCATCTGATGTACTTCCCACCGCTGGGCAGCCGCAATGGCAAGTGTAAGGCGTATGGAATCCATCTTTGCTACTGGAGCAAAGGTCTCGTCATAATCAATGCCATCCACTTGTTGGAAGCCTTTGGCTACTAGCCTTGCTTTCCATCTGGTGATTTTCCCATCTGCAGCACTCTTGGTCCTGTAGACCCATTTGCATCGGACAAGTTTCCTTCCTGAAGGAAGGGGGACCAGATCCCAAGTCTGGTTCTCGAGGAGGGAGTTATACTCCTCCTCCATGGCGGACTCCCAAGATGGATGCCCAGCAGCCTCAGCATAAGACTGTGGATCAGAAGACTGAACCAAATGACAATGCCAGGAGGGCGATGGTTCAGTGGCAGTGAGGACAAGTGGAGGCTCAATAAACTCTGAGCTAGTCCTCTGCAGATCAAAATTATCCCCCACAAGACCATTTCTAGCAGCTCGTTGGTCTTGTGCATATATCTCACGTAAGCTCCTTGTTCTCTGATTTATGACAGGGGAATATGATTCACTGCTGGAAGCCCGATCTGGGCTTGGATGTGGATCATCATTTGCATGCACTAGATTTGTATCTGAAGACTCTGTCTTTGCATCTGCATGCTCTTCCTTGGCATCTGCATGATCTGTATCTGCATCTGAAAACACTGAGTCATCATCTCGGACATGAGGTAGATAAAAAGTGTCTGCATGCGGCGCTTGATGTGCATGCGAGAGACTTTCCTCAAATTTGACACTTCGCTCAATGATGAGCTTGTCCGTAGAGGGAATCAGGAGTCGATATCCCTTCACACCATCAGGGTATCCAACAAAGATGCACTCAATGCTTTGTGGATCAAGAGCTTTCCTCTTTTCAGAGGGGATCCGGGCCCATGCTCGAGAGCCGAAAACACGGAGGTGAGTGAGCTCTGGTTTAGTGCCGCTCCAAGCCTCAAAGGGGGTCTGATCCTTGACAGACCTATGAGGAGATCTGTTCTGGATGTAGTTAGCACATAAGTGCTTCGGCCCAGAGCTTATGAGGCAGTGACTTGGCATGCAACATGCAGGAAGCCATCTCTTTGAGAGATCAGTTCTTTCTCTCAGCAACTCCGTTCTGCTGCGGAGTGTATGGAACTGTGTACTGCAACTGTATGCCGGACTGAAGGCAAAGGTTCCGAAGTGCTGTGTTAACATATTCCCCCCCATTTTTTGTACGGAGGACTTTGATCTTTCTCTCTGACTGTGTCTCAACTAGTGCTTTGAAATCTTCAAAGTGCTCAAAAACTTCAGATTTGTTCCTGAGAAGATACACCCAAGTATACCGTGAGAGATCATCAATAAATGTAAGCACATACCTTGCTTTGTTGATGGAAGGATGAGGAAAAGGCCCCATGAGATCACTATGGATCAGATTTAGAGGAGAGGATGCTCTGTGAGTCTTGCTGATGTCAAACTTTTCTCTAGGATGTTTACCAAGAACACACCCTTCACAAACTCCTTTGGAGAAACTGATATTTGGCAAGCCTTCCACCATCTCATTCTTTCTTAGCTGCTGCATATACCTGTAATTTAAGTGACCAAACCTCTCATGCCAAAGCCTACTACTATCATCAGCATGTGTAAGAAATAAGGAGGATTCAGATTCAATAAATTCAGAAAATGTATACAGTCTGGCTCCATTGTTTACCTCACCGGTTGCAATTTTGGCATTGCTATGTAGATCATATATGTTCACTGCATTTGGAGTGAATTCCACTCTCTTTCCGATGCCAGAATGAGTGATCTGATAAACTGAAAGCAGGTTTACCGAAAGTTTTGGAACATGAAGCACATCTTCAAAGCTTCCGTGTAAAAGTTCCACTCTACCTTTTCCGGTGACCTCAATAGGTGAGTCATCTCCCATGAGGATGGGAGGTCCTTTGCATGCATCCAAAGAGGAATAGACTTCCTTTGCAGTAGCCATATGATGTGATGCACCAGAATCTATAATCCATGCATCAGGAGAAGAATTAATTGCAACTAAAGCATGAAAATTGTTACCTTTCCCGTGTGGCGGATCCTCAGTTTTCTTCTTGGCGCCCTGAGGGATGTGGTCCCCAAGGTTGTGCTTCTGAAGGATTTCTGCCATTTGGTCAATTTGTTTCTTCATGCAAGAGGATTCTGGATGGAATCCTCTTTGACAGTAGGTGCATCTGTTTCCTTTCTTCCCTTTCTCATTTCTCGAGCCGGAGGAGTCATTGAAGGGCTTGGTGTACCCTTCCTTCTTTGGATGGGAATGTGCTTTTCCTTTGTCTTTTTGCTGCTGATTTTTCTGATTTGAATCAGATCTGTGATTTTTATTGTTGCTGCCATCATGCACAGCAAGTGCATGTGCTTTTGGAGGTTTGATTTTCCCCATGCCAATGAGTTTATCTTGCTCAAAAATAAGGGACTCCATAAATTCTTTGAGAGAAGGCATAGTGTAGGTTTTACCTGTTGCGAGCCTTACTGAATGAAATGTAGACACAAAGACGGAGTATTCCGGTCCGAGCTTTGACATAATAGAGAGAACTTGGCGACTCTCCTCCTTGGATTTGTCAATTCCACAACTCTTGAGTTGCAGCAATAGATCATTATATTTGGTGAAGAAGTCTTGACTTCTGTCATAGTTCCGTGGATCCAATGATAGCAGCTCCACTTCAAGCAGATGTCCTTTCATCTCATCCTGTTTCCCGTAGAGATCTTCAACCTTTTTCCAATTCTCATTGGGAGTATTGCAGGGAGATAGATGAAACTGCAACTCTGGAGAGAGGCACATGCATATGGATCCGTGGGCCTCATCCATACGGTTGAGGTACTTGGATTTCTCTATGGCTGAAGTGGGTTCCACTTCTGTAGCCATGGTAATCCTGTACAACCCTTTATGACGAAGGTATCGAGCCATTTGGTCCTTCCATTCATGATAGTTGTACGGTGTTAGGATCGATGCTTTGGGAAACTCCATTTTTTCTGTCAATCTTCAATCTCCAAGCTGTAATACTTGCAAAATAAAGTACTGGTGCGCCTTTTATCTAGCAACCTGTGGGCTCTGATACCATGTAAATGTGTTAGAAAACCTGCACAGATGAATCTAGCTAGTAAAGGTTGAACACACAGCTTTGCAAAGCAAAAACACTAAAAGAAAATCGAAAGAAGAGAAGAATGATTCATGTGAAAATATGTTACAATGCTCATGATATAGCATCACTGGGTGAAGATCCCAAGGTAATGCACTATAGTGGTGATCAATGAGAAGACTCAACACCTACAACAAGTTCCGGAGATAACTAGTCAGTTGCGGAGTTAAAGAAGGAGCAAATCAAGGAGTAAATCATGCAAAAGGAATCTTGCATGCAATCCCATACTCTAACTAAGAGAATGGAATCTTGCATGCAATCCCATGCTTTAACTAAGAGTCCGCATGTAAGTGTGTAGTAGTTCCAACATGCAAAAGGAATTTTGCATGCAGTCACATGCTCTAACTAAGAGTTTGCATGTAGGTGTGTAGTAGTTCCAACACTCTTACATTTATTAGAGTGCTCCATCAAAACATTTCTTGATAGCTTTGGAGCGTTGAAGCATCTGGCTTTCTTCCGTCTAGCACGAGCGCCAATAGCGAAGCTGGCCGATTCAACAACAAGATTGAAGAAACTCCAGATACTGGATTTGTCCCACTGTGGCCAGCTGAGTGAGTTGCCTTACGGGTTACATAAAATGACAAGTTTGATATATCTGGATCTGAGTTTCTGTCAAGGGGTAAAATACATTCCTTGTGGGATCTCAAATCTCACATCGTTGCAGCGCTTTTCCATTTTGAGATACTGCAACGATGTGAGATTTGAGAGCCCCCATGGCAAGCGTTAGAAGGCTTCCTAATGAATGGGAATCGATTTGGGTCGTCTAAATGAAGCAGAGAGTATCACCGAGGGTGGTATGCCCTCTATCAGGTTAAGTTACGAGGCATTGCCTGATCCTCTCAAAGCTTGTTTTCTTTACTGTTGTTCCTTTCCTCCAAATAGTGAAATAAGATCCGAATACGTAGCACATCTCTGGATTGCCGAACGACTTGTTTCTACTTCTAGCCATGAATCACGAGAGCCTATCTATGAGGTAGCACGCTCTTATATAGACCAACTTATTGGTCGATGTGTGATAGGGACTTCACAGGTTGGTCGGGATGGGCGGGTAAAATATTGTAAATTGCATGATTTATTGCATGATTTAGCTCTCGTCGAATTCCACAAGGAAACTAAAAGTTTCTTAAAGCCCGGACACGAATTGAATGAACTACCCCTTGATGAGTGTCAGGGTATCCGTATAATTTCCTTAATTAAAAATAATATATCAACAATCAATGAGGCCGTCCCTTCATGTACAGGACTCCGCAGTCTATTCCTATGCAATAACATCAAACTGGAATCAATTCCTGAAAGTTTTTGTGATAAACTGAAATATTTGACTGTGTTAGATCTAAGTCACACTTCCATCCAGTCATTGCCCACGTCTATTGGCAACTTAAAACATTTGAAGTTCCTAAATTTATCCAAAACGAACATCAAAAAGCTGCCCAACAGCTTGAGTGGTCTGAAGAGTCTCCAATTTCTTGACGTTAGCTGGTGTCATCGGCTGTCTAGCATGCATTTGGGGGTTGAAGGCCACAGATATATAGTGTATCTCAATGTGAAGGGCTGCACAAATTTGAAGTCATTGCCCGCCGGAATATCTAAGCTCGTCCACTTAAGGACGTTGAAAGGCGCTCCACTATTCAAAGGGGATCAATTAAAAGCAGTTGATGCGGCCTTGCAATGGACGGATCTTAGACGATTGACCCGTCTGCAACACCTGTCACTTACATTAGATGCTCAATCATCATCACAGGGTGAACTCAAGGGGACACTTGTGGGCATGACAAAGATGGGGACTCTTGTGGGCATGACAAAGATGGGGACTCTCTCCATCAAAAATATGAGTTCCTCCCACCTTCTCCACCTTCCAGAGGACATGGAATCAATGCAACGCCTTGAAATCATTCGTCTTCGCAAATGCGCAGTGCCAAAATGGGTGTTTCAACTTGAGAACCTCGTGTTTCTACTGTTAGAAGACGACAACTCTAGCACAGAGTATGAAGGCTTACAAATTATTCCAAATCTGAAGGAGCTACGCTTGTCACGTAACAATAAGTGCAGTCACTTTCCAAGGGGCTTTGGAGAACGTATGGCGTTTTCCAAACTCGAAACTCTCATCATAGAAGACTTTAGCTCTTTGGAAAGTTTCCCCTCGCTTGAGAATGGGGCAATGCCCATGTTGAAGCATTTGCGATTGAAGAACTGCAACCTGCTGAAGCAAATGCCCGAAGCAGTACAGCATATGACTAGTCTTGAAGAAATAGAGGTGGAGTGCTGCCCAGAATGGGAGGACGGCTTCTGGTCTGAAGGCGTCCAGCGTGATCTTATTTGGAAAAAATTTCATGAGCGCAGGATCAAATTGACAATAGATAATTTTGTAATATCCATTGAGAAGAATATGGAGAATGACAACAACCTCAAATTAGCAAGAGACGAGTTTACAGCATCGATAAGGAGGACAGGATCAAGGCGGGCGTGGTTCCCTTTGGCATAGACTTGATTCAACGCAGAAGACAACGGAACATAGTCCGGGATCGGGGTTGCCACCACTTGCTAGATCGTGTCAGTCCAACACTAGAACAAAGATCTAATACCTCTTACCCTGTTCTTTGCCTCTATTTTTAATTTTTAAGAGCCAGGTTTAGGATCTCTTTGTCCTTCCTTCCCTTGCCCACTTACTCATCTCTGTGGCTCTCTTTCCCCATTATTGTGGGGGCTTTTCCTATATCTTATTGTTTGGTTAATTGTAGACATTAATTTGAATTCCGTGGACGTGATGTTGAATGATTTTCTAAACATTAATCCTCGTAGAACAGAAATCTTCAGAGTCTTCAGCATTTGCGGTTGTTTTCTTTGAGGTGGTGCTCAAAGCTACTTGTTGTCAGCGCTTTAACCCGTAGGTGGTAACACTTTTGACAAAGAGGTTGTTATGTTTGTAACTACTCTGATGTATTTTATGTCTGTCATGGGTATTGTAACAGCTTTTTGATCTCTTACAGAATGGTATAATTATTACATATCGTGACAGCTTTGAGTATAGTTATTACATATTGTAACAACCTTTTGATTTCTCAAGCAAAAGTATAATTATTGTGATAGTTTTACTTCCATGATGCTGAATAATAATTCCTGTTTAAATGTTTTATTTATTTCTTAAGTGTGTTTCAATTTATACAATCCAAGATATTTGAAGTTACATTTTATTTATATTTTTTTCATGTCTTAGTATTTATACAATTCATGGTATTTGAAGCTTTCGTGTACTTGGTCTTGATTTATTTTATTTATTTATAAGTAAAATTGTTAATTTATTATTTATTTTATAATTTAATTATTTTTATAATTAGGTTTTTTTTACAGTTGAGAGTTGTTATGACTAAGTTGTATGAGAATGTTATTTGCAAGCTTACAACCATTAAAGGTTAATCAATAAAATAAAACTCAATATCAAATTTAAGCAATGGTGTCCCTTATCCCTTATTTGCATATCGCTAATCCCCTACCCTTTTGACATATACATTGATAAGCTAGAAGAGTTTAGAAAATGTGAATTGTTTTGGCCCCACAATCACTAGAATGGTCATAACACTCTTTTCCTTTATGGAGACAATATTGATTTTTGGAAAAGATAAATGTTGATCTTAGCAAGCGAGTATCCTCCAAGATATCTACTCTGAGACAAATGTTGATTGTCAATACTAACAAAAGTAAATCCATGATAATTAAATCCAAAAATATCACCTATGATGCTTTCATTTATGACAACAGTTCATTGGAGGAATTTTCTTCATACAAGTATTTGGGAATCAACATAAATCATGAGCTTGATTGGAATCATAGTATTGAGAAAGGCATAGATAACCATTTGAAAGCTTAGTACTATGGGCTTGAAAACATTTGTAAGTCAACAAACCTTTGGATTTGGGATAAAAGGAAGCCCATCTTTGAGATTTTCGTCACTCTTGTTATTAATAAAAGAATGAAAATTTACATAAGCTTCTCTCATGAACAGTGCTCTACAAATTACCCTCCATGCTCTTTAACTAGAGATTATGGACCAATTAGGTGTTAAGCCATGGATCAAGTGTCAGTAATACCAAGGAGAAAATGAACCGTCGAATGACTTCATGTCTAGAACATATCGTGACCATCAGATTGTAAGTTACAAAAGTACATAGTAAAGAAACACACTTTACCTAACTCTAAACTAAATCAAGTTATACTTAACTATTTCCTATGTGTCCGAATATCCTAACAATTGTTATATTTATTTATATATTGACAATTATGTTTTTATGGCAATATGAAGCAAGGAATTGCATGGCAAAGAGACTTCCATGAAATCTTGAAGAAGGCTTGGGTTGTGCTTTCCTTGGGAACCATGGGATTGATTCATGGTGTTTTTTTCTAGTCTTGTGCTTTTTGTCTTTTGTGGTTTGTTGAGGTTGATTTCTAGTTTTGGTTGCGTCTTATGCATGGCCATGCAACTTTGTTCGTGGTGTCGTAATGTTATTGGTCTTTCTTGGTTTGCCTCTTATTATTTCCTTTTATGTTTAAATTCTTGGGAATTGGTTGGGAAAGAGGAAGTTAAGAGAGCTTGGGAGAAGCTGAATCAAACCCATCAGGCAATATGAGACTCAGATGAAGCTGAGTGCATGATTAAAGGGGAAGTTGAAGGAAGAATATGACACTTGATTGGATCGGTTGGGTCCATTGATGTAAATAGATGATGGAAGGACAATCATGAGAAAAGTAATCAAAAAAGGTAAAGTAAATGGACTTGAGGTGTCAGCTTCCTTGGCTATGTTAGAAAATGGCATTCTCAATGTTGTGCACGGTGT
The DNA here is from genome assembly GCA_031772625.1 of Pinus tabuliformis. Classification (NCBI taxonomy): domain Eukaryota; kingdom Viridiplantae; phylum Streptophyta; class Pinopsida; order Pinales; family Pinaceae; genus Pinus; species Pinus tabuliformis. Next base: position 636,993,585 of record CM062807.1, on the reverse strand, counting down.
GCACAGATAAAGGGAATTCTCTTAACATTGACCTTATGCTATCTGGTAATTATGTTATGATCATGATTATGTTGATTTTATATATGTATGTATGTGTCTATGGACGTCGTTGTCTGACATAATCATGAATGTTTTATGCTAACGTTTATGTATATGTATCTATGTATTTGTGTCACTGTTCGATAGGGTTGTCGAAGATCATTCTTGTGGAGGAGTGATTGCTTATTTGGGTGAATGGATTGAAGATATTCTTGGTTCATGGGGAATCAAGTGGGAGAGTAGTCATGACAAATACATGAGGTTAGTATCATGTGGATATGAATTGATATTATATGTTTGTATTATGCCTATGTTTATATTATGATAGGTAACTCTGAGGGATACATCAGCTGAATGAAATTAATGAGATCCCTGATATGCTAGGATAAAATGGATGGAAGAGAAAAACTGAAAGCAAGGTTTTTTGGTAGAGATAGTGTGGTTTTAGATGTGTGGTACTACTTTTTTGCATATGTTGTATATGTTGTACATGTTTCATCTATGATGTTGTGCACATGTGGTGTTGTGTATATATAGTGTGTGTATATGTCGTTTATGCAATGTTATGTACATGGTGGTACAAATAGTGTTGTGTCAATATTGCATATCCAGTGCTGGGTATAGATGGTGCTATGTACATGTTGGATATGTGGTGTTGTGTACATATTATATTATACATATGCTAGATATGCGTTGTTGTGTGCATATGGTGTTGTAGGCATGTTGGATATGCAGTGATATGTATAGATGGTGCTATGTGAATGTTGGATATGAAGTTTTATGTACATAGGGTGTTATGTACATGTTGTATATGCAGTGCTATGTACATATGGTGTTGTGTGCATGTGGTTCTATGTACATATGGTGTTGTGTTCATTATTGTGCAGGTAGTGCTGTGTACATGTCATGCATATGGTGTTATGTACATGTGGTGTCGTGTACATGTTGTGTACATGGTTCTACGCACATCTAGAGTTGCGTACACATTTTACAGGTTGCATGATGTACATGTGGTATTTTGTAGACGTTGTGCAAGTAGTGTCGTGTACATGTGATGTTGTGTACACATTGTGCAAGTGGTGTTGTGTATAGGTGGTACTATGTACATGTTGTACATGTGGTACTGGTATATATGTGGTATTATGTGCATGTCGTACATGTTTTGTTGTGTACATGTGGTACTACGTATGTGCATTGTGTAATTGTGGCATCGTGACATGTGTATTAATTGTGTTATACTTTGTGTATGTATATGTGTTGTGTTGTGTTGTACACGGGGTGTAGGTGTATGTATTATGTTGTCTCATACACTAGGTGTAGGTGTATGTGTGGTATGTCAGGTGTAAGTGCATGTATTGCATGGTGTTGTATTCAATAAGTCTCCAATCTAATGTTCTTAATTTCTTTATTATTTATTTTCATAATTTTATGATTACTTATGGTGTTTATTTTTATGTAGGTATTAATTTTATTGGTGCTTAAGATAAAGTAGATAAACTTAATGTAATAACTACATTCCAATTAAGAATCTTAGTATTTTACTAAATTTCACTCATGTCTTAAATTCATTTAGTATTAAAGGCAAGGGCATATTGTTAAATGTCGTAACATTGAACCCAAGGTTATTGTGACAGACACCAATATGTATCCAGTTGGTTAGGCTTGAGCATTAACATTAAAAAATTATTTTATGGTTAATAAAGAATATTATTTAACTAGAAAGTTAAAGCATGGACATTATTCACTAGTTTATAGTAGAATACATAATTATGTTAGGGCACATTCCATGGATATAAGAGGAGATGTACATGTGAAAGAACCTATTACTTGCAAGAGACTTATTTTTTGGTTTGAGAAGACAATTATATTAGAAATATAAAATTATATGTTAACAAAACTATGTTTACTTATAATTATAACATCTTAATATTCTTAAAGATCTGTAACTATGTAGATTCTAAATTTATATATTTTATTGAACAATTCTTAAAGATGAATAACCAAAAAAAGCCTTGATATATTTTTCTTTATCCCCCTGTAAAATTAATCTATCGAAAACAGTTTAAAAAAAGATATAACTAAAAACACATTTACATATTTATAAATATAAAAAATAACAATAATATATACACACTAATTGTTTATATATAATACTTTTACATTTAAATTTCAAAATACTATATATCAAATAAAATAAATTTAGGAAAAATTAAAAAAATATTCCAAAAACAATACTTACTCCTTTTGAACATATCTTTTATTCACTGGATATATCATTTAATTATAAATTTGGAGCATGGTATTTGGAAAATTATAAAAATAAAAGTAATTCACACACTTAAATATTATGTTTTTAAACGTATGTTTCCTAACTTCCTTGCTGATATAAAACAATAAGAAAGCGCAACTTTAAATTTGACATGGTAACTTTATTTTAAGCAAATAATTTTTTTTTATCAAAAATTTATTTCCATATTAATAATGTTTATTTATACAATTAAATGGTTATAAGAGGAAAATATATTATTTAGAAACTGTAAACCTAATTATGATATATATAGGCATGCGAAGAAAAAGGACTATAGCCCAACGGAAGTAAAATATTAGTTTATTTGTACTTTGAGTTTTTTTAATTTTAGTTTTATTACTTATATATACTTATATTAACAAGACGCCTATAACTCATTGAAATAAAATATCAGTGTATTTGTATTTTGAGTTTTTTTTTTTTAATTTTAGTTTTATTAATTATATATATATTTATTTTAACATTAAATTTAATTGATAATAAAGGCAGATTTTTATAATGGTATATGTTGTGTTTTTTTTATTTTGAAACTTAGTTTTAAGATTTTAATTTTATTATTAATTATTATTGAGTAAATAGTATTTATTTAGTTTGATATAATATTTTAAAATATTCTTGTATTTATAAATTAAAGATTGACATTTATCTTCAAAGTAGTTATTCTTTTTCTTGATTTTTAATTAAATTGATTAATTGAAAAGATGTGATATGAGCATGTGCCATATGGACATGAATTACAATTTTTTGGGCGTTTGTTGTTAGTAAATCATGGCGGATAGTATTGTAGCAAAGCTTATTTATTGAATATCCATGGTAAAGGGGAGTAGATCTCCACAGTTAATAATATTGGATGTTTGTTAAAAATATATATTATAATCTCATATAATAATACTTTATAGAATTAAAAATATTAGCCTAGATCCAAGTTAACTTTATAGCCCAGAGAGATCTAATTTTTCGTGGTGAAAACCTATTATTTGAGTGTAAAATTTGAGGAAAGGTTTTCACCTCGAGAGATCTAATCCCTCACGGCACTTAATACATCCAGAGTTAAGTTAACTCTTAATACATCCAGAGTTAAGTTAACTTTATAGCCCAGAGAGATCTAATTTTTCGTGGTGAAAACCTATTATTTGAGTGTAAAATTTGAGGAAAGGTTTTCACCTCGAGAGATCTAATCCCTCCCGGCACTTAATACATCGAGAGTTAAGATGGATCTAGGATGGTTTGAAACTTATAAGCTCACTAGTTTTCTCTCTTTGTAAACCATAAAACCTAATAAGCTCTATAAAAACCAATAAAAAAATATACATTTGTCTTAACTATCCTGGTTTAATATCCTACAAAACTAACCTTTGAAGTAAATGTAACAAAGTGAAAAAGTTCCCATTGCTCTAGATAAAAACTTTTATTGCAATTAATGTGCTAAGAGCACCTTTGAATAGCCTACATTAGAGAAGATCTAGATAAAAACTTTTATTGCAATTAATGTGCTAAGAGCAGCTTTGAATAGCCTACATATATCAGAGGGAATGAAAACCTGGAGCTCATAAACCTCCATCCATAAATTTACTATTTTATCTCAAATTTATTTTAATTATTAATTTTTTGTTCCTTAATTTTTATTAGAGCTCATAAACCTCCATCCATAAATTTACTATTTTATCTCAAATTTATTTTAATTATTAATTTTTTGTTCCTTAATTTTTTTAATTTAATAATTAGAGAACAATAACATGGTAAAAACCATGAGTTTTGAAATTATTGTTTTATCTCAATTTATTTTAATTATTAATTTAATTTTTAAATTTATATTTATTTATTTACTTAAATTTTTTTTATGTAACTTGACCAAATATATTTATCAACCTTACATTTAAAAAATATTCACATATTTAACTCCACACATATAACATCTAACACCTACATATCTAACATCTAACCATACACATCTCCCCATACTCGGCTATAGAGTGCCTCATGGAGTAATTATTAATAATAGTAAGATAATTTAAAATAAAGTTATAATTTAAAAAATTATAAATAATGTGAGGAGTGACGTGGGGGTACACTTTGAGATGTCTATGGACATTTAAGATATTTTTATAATTTTGAGTATTCAAAGAGGTATTTCTATTCAATTTTCATACATAGGAGACTAAGTTTCAATGATTTATTACCTTGGAAACATGTCAAGTAATTGCTATGAAATTATGAGAAAAACATAATTAATTTTAGATGTTTGCAAAAAATTTAATGATACCTTAATTTACAACTAAAAAGCTTAGAACCCAAACTATAGAAATTCTATTGTGAACATGTGCTAATCCTTTGTAGTGTGGGATGCCATGAGGGTTTTCTCTTTGGAAAGAAAAGGTACAATTTATATTGCAGGTCAAGCCATGTAAAAGATATAAATTAGTTTATTGTAAATGTTGAAAAATGATCCAGGAATGTGACATAGCATTTACAAGTAATGCGGATTTTATGTGTCATATTATTATTTTTTATAAAATATTAGTAAGATACTCTGATATATATATATATATATATATATATATATATATATATATATATATATATAACCTAAAATTTAAGTCAAATTTCAAATATAACTATGTAGTGATGAATAACACAAATATTCTAATATAGTAGAATTTATTAAAAATTCATTAAAAAAAATAAAATGATAGAATCTATTAAAAATTAAATAATTAAGACTTAAAAATAATTTTTTAGTTAGTTATCACAACTATTAGTTAGTAGAATTGAATGCACATTTTCACTCCCACTCTAAACAGAACTTAGTAAAATAAAAATACTAAAATATTGGTTCACTTTTCTCAACTATTTTTCTATTCATTCATTAACTCTATATATTGAGCAAATCTCCAATTTGATATTATATTAACCACCACTCCCTATGAAGAAAAATAAAACATAAATGTATATGATAATTAAAACTATTTAAACGATATAATTTCATCTAAAACAAAACACTCAATAGAAAATAATGTGTTCGAATTCGCAAATGCTAAGCATGGACTACAAATAAAAAACAATAAATTCTATACATCCATGATTCATTTCTGAAGCAGAATCACTGAACTATGAGCTGGATTAAAAATATTGAAGATGTTGAAAATAAAATATTTTAATGAGAGAGTCATCAAATCTCCAACGTGGGGGTACCTTTTTAACACAACCAGCAAAGGCTTCCACATTCTCAATTGCAATTCACTGCCTAGTTGAAGGTTGAAACAAGTAAGAGATCGAATCACCATTAATACCAGTCACAAAAATCTGATCTCGGCACGGGGCAACAAACGTGATAAATGGAAAAACTTCCCTCGACGAAAGCAATAGGCGTCCAAAGATTTTTCTGAGCATCATACTTTTTCACTCGTTCCACATCGATCGCCTACAAATTCCCACTTCCAGAGAAAAAATTCTCCCAACGTCCTATAGGTATATTTGAAATCCACATTGTCTTCCAACGTGTTCCAAATACCCGTCTTCGCATCAAAAACTGTCGCACTTCTGTATGTTGCAGGATGCAAACATCTCTGTTGGTTCCACTTATTGCCATAAGTTTTATCTGCATGAAAACTCTATATTGTTAGCAGTTTTGAGTCATGGAAGGAAATACTGTCCACGTGTCTTCTTCCACGTTGTAAACTTCTATAGTAGCTACAATGTTGCCATGCTCATCGCTGCCGCCAGGGACGTAGATAAGTCCTTTCGACGAAACCGGATATGCAAAAATAATCGAGCACACAACACGTCGGCTCCATCGCTCCATTGACTACGTTGAAACGCTTGAGTCTGATGCACCTGTATCATATTTCCGCTGGACGTTGTTATTGCAAAATTTCCTCCTGTATCATTTCTTACGTGTTCAACCCTACATAAAAACCAACAATCGATCAATGCAAGAGCAACAACATAATAGCTATAGTATTGCAGAAATTCAATATACATTTAGAAAAGAATGAAAGTGTAATCGTCCAATAGCAGCCAGAAGAAACACACCAAGAAGCCAACCTCACTGACATGGGTATTCATGTAATGCTTTGTCAAGCACTCTCAAATTTCAAATTTGAAATAATGCTTTGTTGGGCACGCTCAAATTTTAAATTTGAAATAGAGTGTGCCGCACATGGTATGTTTCATTCAGGGCTTTAATTGGGCCAGAGCTAACCAGCTTGCTATCGGGCATTTAATGCACCCGATAGCAGCCTCACCATACATACATGTTATATGTAACGTGACAGTCTTTCGGTCGAGAAAGGCCTTGAGTCTCCACCATGAAATATCGACGAAATGTGCCTAGCTGGACGCAATGACAGTACTATAGTACGTCTAATTTATTATTGCATACTCCCATTGAATGTTGTAGGATTTCAAATTTGGTATTGCGCCCAGGATTTCAAATTCGGTGTTGCACCTAAGTTTTGAAATGAAAGCCTCTTCCATTCGACCTTCGAGATACGATTCGAAAAAACTTGCTCGTCGTTACATTCCTAATGTTTGCGGAGAGAAACCTTGGTCGAAGCTAGTATCAAGTACGCTGATGGATAGGTGGTGGCCTACTCAATGCACGATGTGTTACATGATTGAGCACTGCAAATCGCCGAGAAGGAAGAAAATTGCTACTTTAGAGCGGACAAAGTTTTGGAGGAATTCCCTTTGAAAGATTGCATAGGCAAGGGCAGGATTTCTCTAATGGAGAATAAATTTAAGTCAATCCCTGATGAACTCAAAGGTCAGGATATCCGGGTGATGCTGCTATCTGAGAGAAAATCTCTGGAAGATATGTTGAAATATTAATTTCAACCTGTCGTGCAGCAGCATTAAAAGGGCAACCATAAAACCATTCCCGAAAACCGTCGTGAGCTTATCGGACCACTTTTGGTTTGCAGGGGTTTTCGTACAAACTCATCCAATGCAATAAAAACTTGATGCGCGTCCATTGTACCTTCTCCAAAACAGCCTTTCCATCTGGACATAACGTTCAGCAGATAAAGGCCTTCCGATATTCACCTCGGCCGTTGGATTTTTTGAGGGCAGATCAACGGTTGACGGACATCTCAGACCTGCAGGAAATAAATTTTGACGTGCCGTAAAAGTTTTTGTTTGACCGCCGTAAAAGTATTTAATGCAAAGTTATTGTGATAGGTAAAAGGTTGGTCGAAACTTTAAATTTTAATGTTTTTAATTCTTACGGAGGTATGGGCATAGTAAATATGTATTTACGTGTTATATTTTTTTTATGTATTTGCATATGCATTGTATATGCTATGTTTTTGTGGTGTTGACTATTTTGGAAAATGCAAAGGTAAAAACTCATAACAGTGCAAAGAAAACGAAACCGTAGCAGCTTGCAAATGGTGTATAGGTTTTTCACACAACAGTGTGAATGGGAATGCAGAGTAGGGTGGTAATTTTTTTTTGTGGAGCTTATGCATTGAAATGCATAGCAGTTTTATGTAATGTGAAGAATGGATTTGTAAGTTTTTATTTTACAGTAGTATATGTAAAAGTTTGTTTTTACAGCAGTAAATGTAAAAGAGATTTTTATACACAGTAGTGTAAAATCTCAGGAGGAGGCAGAGTAACTTTTGTTGTTGAATTTTTTTTGGTGAATCCCTCTGAGTGAAAGAGGATGAATCTTGTATCAGGAATTTTGTTTTAATGAATACAAAGATTTTGTGGGTGTATGTAATGATCTATTCTCAGAAATCTATTTTTGCTTCCCTGTGCTAAGATCCTGGAGAGAAACAGAACATTGTCTCTGTGTTCAGTTTATTTTGTTTTTGGGATTTTACCAGAAAAATCCCACAGTGGTATCAGAGCTGGTTCAGGCTCTTTAAAGGTGTTAAAGAAGCTGAAGGAAGGAGTTTTTTTTTGCTGCAACAACTTCTCCAGCAGAGTGAAGTCTCAAGCAAAAGGATCCAGGTATTTCTCAGATTAGTTTTCTGTGTTACTATTGAAGACAGACACTCAGTGTTTTTAAATACAGTAAAGCATTCGAGGCATAGTTTAGAGAGCTAGAATGGCTGGCACCAGCACCAACACTAGTATGGGTATTTTTAATACTCAGCTCCCACAGTTTAATGGGATAAACTATGACTATTGGGCAATAACCATGAGAGCCCTATTTGTCTCTCAAGATTTATGGGAACTTGTTGAAGATGTCTTTGAAGAACCAGCAGATGAAAATGAGTTTAATAAGTTAAGTCAGGAAGGGAGAGATATATTAAAGAGCAATAGGAAGAAGGATTCAAAAGCCCTTGTATTTTTGTATCAAGCAGTGGACCAGAGTGTGTTTCCAAGGATAGCAGCAGCTAAGACATCCAAAGAAGCATGGAAAACTCTCAAGACAACCTATCAAGGCATGGAGAAAGTGAAGACAACAAAACTACAGTTGCTGAGGAAAGATTTTGAGAATCTGTGCATGAAGGAGTCAGACAATATTGACTCATTCTTCACACATGTAATTGGTCTGGTCACACAGATAAGGACTCATGGAGAGACTCTTGAAGAAAGGAGGATTGTGGAGAAAATATTGAGAGTCCTACCCTCAAGGTTCCATGTGATTGTCACCACCATAGAAGAGACAAAGGATCTCTCAAACTTTTCAATTGATGAACTACATGCATCACTGATAACACATGAGCAGAGGTTGAGTAGAAATGAAAACTCATCTCTAGAGCAAGCCTTCAAGACCCAGATGTCCTTTGGAAGAGGAAGAGGTCAAGGCAGAGGAAGCAAGAGAGGAAGAGGCAGAAGCCAAAATAGAGGTGGAAGGAACAGTCCAGCAAATGCTCAAGGAAGAGGCAGCAATCCAAATTAGAACCAAGGCCAAGGCAGTAGCCAACAAAGTGGACAACATCATGCTCAAGGACAAAGGTATGAAAAATCCAATGTCCATTGTTATTATTGTAAAAAATATGGGCATTATGCCAGTGAATGTAGGAAGAAACAACATGATATGAACAATAGATCGAATGCAAATATCACTAGAGAAAATATCAGCCATGATAATGTATTGTTAGCTTGTAACATGGCTGAAACAAACAGTGAAGACATATGGTTTCTAGATTCCGGTTGTAGTAACCATATGACAGGAAACATAGCCCTGTTTTATGCTTTATATCAGAGTGTGAAGTCACAAGTCACACTTGGAACTGATAGAAAAATTTCTGTTATGGGTAAAGGAGAAGTTAAAATATTTACAAAGAAAGATGAAAAGAAAACCATAGCAGATGTCTACTATGTTCCTGGAATGAGATGTAACCTCTTGAGTACTGGACAGCTTGTTCAAAAGGGGTACAATGTTTTCTTTGAGAATGATGTGTGCACCATCATGGATAGAGCACCCAGCAAACGATGCATTGCTGAAGTAAAGATGACGAGGAACAGGATGTTCCCTTTCAAAATAAGCGCAAATTTGAAAAACAAAGAAGCAATTGCAGCAGTTACCCAAGAGGCTTTCCAAAGTGTGCCAAAGGATGAAAATTGGTTGTGGCATTTGAGATTTGGATATCTCAACTTTGGAGGTCTTAACTTGTTGAGTAGAAAAGGAATGGTAAGAGAATTACCATTGATAGAGAAACCGGACAGCCTTTGTGAAGGTTGTATCTTGGGGAAACAACACAAAGAAAGTTTTCCATCAGGGAAAAACATAAGGGCAAAGGCACCGTTAGAGATTGTCCACTCAGACTTATGTGGACCGATGCAAACTCCATCACTACCAGGCAACCAATATTTTCTAACATTCATTGATGATTTCACCAGAAAGACTTGGGCTTATTTTCTAAAGAACAAAAGCGAAGTGTTTGAAAAATTTCGAAATTTCAAAGCATTTGTGGAAAATCAAAGTGGGTTGCACATCAAAGTTCTGAGAACTGACAGAGGAGGTGAGTATATCTCCAGAGAATTCCTACGATTTTGTAGAGAAAATGGAATACACAAGCAATTTACAGCAAGGTACATCCCGCAATAAAATGGAGTTGTTGAAAGGAAGAATAGGACCATCATGGATATGGCGAGGAGCATGTTGAAGGCAAAGCATTTGCCAAACGATTATTGGGCTGAAGCTGTACACTGTGAAGTATATATTTTGAATAGGTGTCAAACAAAAGTAGTGATGAACAAAGTGCCGAAAGAAGCATGGAGTGGGAGAAAGCAAGGAGTCACCCACATGAAGGTTTTTTTTGATGTGTGGCCTATGCACACATTCCAAATCAGCTAAGGAAGAAGTTGGACAGCAAAGGGGATAAATGTATTTTCATTGGATACAGTGAGGAATCCAAGGCATACAGGTTGTATATCCCATCCACCAAGAAGTTTTTTGTGAGCAGAGATGTTCAGTTCATTGAAGAGGAAGCTTGGGATGGAAACATAGAGAAAACAATGAATGTTAAAAATTGTTTGTCTCATGATGAAGATGATGAGGAGTTGGCTGAAATACATCCCCAAACAGCAGCGCCAACACAAGGACAGCAAGAGATACCCTTGAGGATAAATGAAAGTTCTTCTCCAAGCACACCATAAAGAGGAAATTCAAGTGCATCTTCAAGCACTTGCACACCAAATGAACGAAGTAAGAAGCTTAGAAATCTAAGTGACTTTTATGATGAAGGTATGAATTCCTTTTTTGCTTTGTATTATCATGTTGATGACCCTATTCATTTCGAAGATGCAATTAAAGATAAGAAATGGATAGAAGCTATGGATGAGGAGATGAATGCCATAGAGAGAAATAAGATATGGGATTTGGTTGAGCTACCAAAAGGTAAAGAAGTCATTGGAGTTAAATGGGTCTATAAGACCAAGAGTAATGCTGAAGGAAAAATAGAAAGGCACAACGCAAGGCTGGTTGTCAAGGGATACAAGCAGCAGTATGGGAGAGACTATGAGGAAACTTTCGCACCGGTTGCAAGAATGGAAACCGTGAGAGCAGTGTTGTCCATAGCAGCTCAAAACAAATGGAAAGTTTACCAAATGGACGTGAAGTCAGAATTCCTAAATGGAGTGTTAATGGAATAGGTTTACATTGAATAACCTCTAGGCTATGAAAAGAAAGGCCAAGAGTACAAAGTGTGCAGATTGAAGAAAACTCTTTATGGGCTGAAGCAAGCGCCAAGAGCATGGTACAGTAGGATAGATTCCTATCTATTGAAAAATGGATTTGACAAATGTGAGGGAGAACCCACTGTCTACATCAAAGAAAAGGATGGTAAATTACTAATTGTTGTGTTGTATGTTGATGATGTTATTTTCACAGGCAATGATGTTTATCTCATTGAGAATTTCAAATCAGTCATGAAGGAAGAATTTGAAATGACTAACATGGGCTTGCTGAGATACTTCTTAGGAATAGAAGTAGATCAAAATGAAAATGGAATTTTCATCTCACAAGCTAAATATGTAAATGAAGTGTTGGGCAGATTTAATATGCAAGAGTGCAAGGCAGCAATCACTCCCACAGTAATGGGATTAAAACTCAGCAAAGAGGACAGTAGCAAGGATTTTGATCCTAGCTTGTACAAGAGCATAGTTGGCAGCCTTATGTATTTAACTGCAACTAGACCGGATATAATGTTTGCTGTTAGTTTAATTTCCAGATTCATGGAGAGGCCAAGAGAAGCACATTGGCAGGCAGCAAAAAGAATTCTGAGGTATGTTAAAGGTACAAAAATGTTTGGCATTTTATATACTGTCTCAGAACATTCAGATTTAATTGGATACACTGATAGTGATTGGGCTGGAAGTGTAGATGATCGGAAAAGCACTTCCGGTTATGTTTTTCACATGGGTTCAGGAGCCATTTCATGGGCTTCTAAGAAACAACCTATTGTGGCATTGTCTACAGCAGAGGCTGAATATGTGGCAGCTACAGCAGCAGCATGTCAAGCAGTTTGGATGAGAAGGATGTTAAGGAGCTTGGGCCAAGAGCAGACAAAAGCAATGGTGATATTTTGTGACAATAGCTCAGCTATTGCATTATCAAAGAATTCAGTGTTTCATAAGAGAACGAAACACATCGACACAAGGTTTCATTACATCAGGGAATTGGTAAGCAATGGAGAAATTGTTTTACAACATTGCAGGACACAGGAACAGATTGCAGACAGGTTGCAGACATTTTGACAAAGCCATTGGATCAAAAAAGCTTTGAATTTTTGAGGAAGTGTTTGGGTATGACTGAATGCCTAGCAGTTGAAATTAAAGGGGAGTGTTGAAATATTAATTTCAACCTGCCGTGCAGCAGCATTAAAACTACGACCATAAAACCATTCTCGAAAACTGCCAGCTTATCGGACCACTTTTGGTTTGCAGGTGGTTTTTGTACAAACTCATCCGATGCAATGAAAACTTGACGCGCATCCATTGTACCTTCTCCAAAACAGCCTTTCCATCGGGACATAACGTTCAACAGATAAAGGCTTTTGGATATTCACCTGAACCGTTGGATTTTTTGAGGGCAGATCAACGGTTGACGGACATCTCAGACCTGCAGGAAATAAATTTTGACGTGCTGTAAAAGTTTTTTTTTGACTGTCGTAAAAGTATTTAATGCAAAGTTATTGTGATATGTAAAAGGTTGGTCGAAACTTTAAATTTTAATGTTTTTAATTCTTACGGAGGTATGGGTATAGTAAATATGTATTTACGTATTATATTTTTTTATGTATTTGCATATGCATTGTATATGCTATGTTTTTGTGGTGTTGACTATTTTGGAAAATGCAAAGGTGAAAACGGAACAACAGTGCAAAGAAAACGAAACCGGAGCAGCTTGCAAATGGAGTATAGGTTTTTCACACAGCAGTGTGAATGGGAATGCAGAATAGCGTGGTAATTTTTGTGGAGCTCATGCATTGAAATGCATAGCAGTTTTATGTAATGTGAAGAATGGATTTGTAAGTTTTTATTTTACAGCAGTATATGTAAAAGTTTGTTTTTACAGCAGTAAATGTAAAAAGAGATTTCTATACACAACAGTGTAAAATCTCAGGAGAAGACAGAGTAACTTTTGTTGTTGAATTTTTTTTGGTGAATCGCTCTGAGTGAAAGAGGATGAATCTTGTATCAAAAATTTTGTTTTAATGAATGCAAAGATTTTGTGGGTGTATGTAATGCTCTGTTCTCACAAATCTATTTTTGCTTCCCTGTGCTAAGAGCCTCGAGAGAAACAGAGCATTGCCTCTGTGTTCAGTTTATTTTGTTTTTGGGATTTTACCAGAAAAATCCCCAACAAAATATTCCGTCCAGTGTGACGAGGACACTTATTTTGTTTTTGGGATTTTACCAGAAAAATCCACAACAAGATATTCCGTCCAGTGTGACGAGGACACTTACATTTATTAGAATGCTGGATTTGCAAGGAACGTCCATCAAAACATTTCTTGATAGCTTTGGAGCATTGAAGCATCTGGTTTTCTTCCGTCTAGCATGAGCGCCGATAGCGAAGCTCGCCGATTCAACAAGATTGAAGAAACTCCAGATACTGGATTTGTCCCACTGTGGTCAGCTGAGTGAGTTGCCTTACGGATTACATAAAATGACAAGTTTGATATATCTGGATCTGAGTTTCTGTCAAGGGGTAAAATACATTCCTTATGGGATCTCAAATCTCACATCGTTGCAGCACTTTTCCATTTTCAGATACTGCAACGATGTGAGATTTGAGATCCCCATGGCAAGCGTTAGAAGGCTTCCTAATGAATGGGAATCGATCTTGGGTCGTCTAATGAAGTAGAGAGTATCACCGAGGGTGTTATGCCCTCTATCAGGTTAAGTTACGAAGCATTGCCTGATCCTCTCAAAGCTTGTTTTCTTTACTGTTGTTCCTTTCCTCCAAATAGTGAAATAAGATCCGAATATGTAGCACATCTCTGGATTGCCGAACGACTTGTTTCTACTTCTAGCCATGAATCACGAGAGGCTATCTATGAGGTAGCACGCTCTTATATAGACCAACTTATTGGTCGATGTGTGATAGAGACTTCCCAGGTTGGTCGGGATGGGCGGGTAAAATATTGTAAATTGCTTGATTTATTGCATGAATTAGCTCTCGTCAAATCCCACAAGGAAATTAAAAGTTTCTTAAAGCCCGGACACGAATTGAATGAACTACCCCTTGATGAGTGTCAGGGTATCCGTATAATTTCCTTAATTAAGAATAATATATCAACAATCAATGAGGCCGTCCCTTCATGTACAGGACTCCGCAGTCTATTCCTATGCAATAACATCAAACTGGAATCAATTCCTGAAAGTTTTTGTGATAAACTGAAATATTTGACTGTGTTAGATCTAAGTCACACTTCCATCCAGTCATTGCCCACGTCTATTGGCAACTTAAAACATTTGAAGTTCCTAAATTTATCCAAAACGAACATCAAAAAGCTGCCCAACAGCTTGAGTGGTCTGAAGAGTCTCCAATTTCTTGATGTTAGCTAGTGTCATCAGCTGTCTAGCATGCATTTGGGGGTTGAAGGCCACAAATATATAGTGTATCTCAATGTGAAGGGCTGCACAAATTTGAAGTCATTGCCCGTCGGAATATCTAAGCTCGTCCACTTAAGGACGTTGAAAGGCGCTCCACTTTTCAAAGGGGATCAATTAAAAGCACTTGATGCGGCCTTGCAATGGACGGATCTTAAACGATTGACCCGTCTGCAACACCTGTCACTTACATTAGATGCTCAATCATCATCACAGGGTGAACTCAAGGGGACACTTGTGGGCATGACAAAGATGGGGACACTCCGTCAAAAATATGAGTTCCTCCCACCTTCTCCACCTTCCAGAGGACATGGAATCAATGCAACGCCTTGAAATCATTCGTCTTCGCAAATGCGCAGTGCCAAAATGGGTGTTTCAACTTGAGAACCTCGTGTTTCTACTGTTAGAAGACGACAACTCTAGCACAGAGTATGAAGGCTTACAAATTATTCCAAATCTGAAGGAGCTACGCTTGTCACGTAACAATAAGTGCAATCACTTTCCAAGGGGCTTTGCAGAACGTATGGCGTTTTCCAAACTCGAAACTCTCATCATAGAAGACTTTAGCTCTTTGGAAAGGTTCCCCTCGCTTGAGAATGGGGCAATGACCATGTTGAAGCATTTGCGATTGAAGAACTGCAACCTGCTGAAACAAATGCCCGAAGCAGTACAACATATGACTAGTCTTGAAGAAATAGAGGTGGAGTGCTGCCCAGAATGGGAGGACGGCTTCTGGTCTGAAGGCGTCCAGCATGATCTTATTTGGAAAAAATTTCATGAGCGCAGGATCAAATTGACAATAGATAATTTTGTAATATCGATTGAGAAGAATATGGAGAATGACAACAACCTCAAATTAGCAAGAGACGAGTTTACAGCATCGATAAGGAGGACAGGATCAAGGCGGGCGTGGTTCCCTTTGGCATAGACTTGATTCAACGCAGAAGACAACGGAACATAGTCGGGGATCGGGGTTGCCACCACTTGCTAGATCGTGCCAGTCCAACACTAGAACAAAGATATAATACCTTTTACCCTGTTCTTTGCCTCTATTTTTAATTTTTAAGAACCAGGTTTAGGATCTCTTTGTCCTTCCTTCTCTTGCCCACTTACTCATCTCTGTGGCTCTCTTTCCCCATTATTGTGGGGGCTTTTCCTATATCTTATTGTTTGGTTAATTGTAGACATTAATTTGAATTTCGTGGACGTGATGTTGAATGATTTTGTAAACTTTAATCCTTGTAGAACAGAAATCTTCAGAGTCTTCAGGATTTGCGGTTGTTTTCTTTGAGGTGGTGCTCAAAGCTACTTGTTGTCAGCGCTTTAACTTGTAGGTGGTAACACATTTGACAAAGAGGTTGTTATGTTTGTAACTACTCTGATGTATTTTATGTCTGTCATGGGTATTGTAACAACTTTTTGATCTCTTACAGAATGGTATAATTATTACATATCGTGACAGCTTTGAGTATAGTTATTACATATTGTAACAACCTTTTGATTTCTCAAGCGAAAGTATAATTATTGTGATAGTTTTACTTAAATGATGCTGAATAATAATTCCTGTTTAAATGTTTTATTTATTTTGAAAGTGTATTTCAATTTATACAATCCAAGATATTTGAAGTTACATTTTATTTATATTTTTTTTCATGTCTTAGTATTTATACAATTCATGGTATTTGAAGCTTTCGTGTACTTGGTCTTGATTTATTTTATTTATTTATAATGTAAAATTGTTAATTTATTATTTATTTTATAATTTAATTATTTTTATAATTAGGTTTTTTTTTAGAGTTGAGAGTTGTTATGGCAAAGTTGTATGAGAATGTTATTTTCAAGCTTACAACCATTAAAGGTTAATCAATAAAATAAAACTCAATATCAAATTTAAGCAATGGTGTCCCTTATCCCTTATTTGCATATCACTAATCCCCTACCCTTTTGACATATACATTGATAAGCTAGAAGAGTTTAGAAAATGTGGATTGTTTTGGCCCCACAATCACTTGAATGGTCATAACACTATTTTCCTTTATGGAGACAATATTGATTTTTGGAAAAGAGAAATGTTGATCTTAGCAAGCGAGTATCCTCCAAGATATCTACTCTAAGACAAATGTTGATTGTGAATACTAACAAAAGTAAATCCATGATAATTAAATCCAAAAATATCACCTATGATTCTTTCATTTACGACAACAGTTCATTGGAGGAATTTTCTTCATACAAGTATTTGGGAATCAACATAAATCATGAGCTTGATTGGAATCATAGTATTGAGAAAGGCATAGATAACCATTTGAAAGCTTAGTACTATGGGCTTGAAAACATTTGCAAGTCAGCAAACCTTTGGATTTGGGATAAAATGAAGCCCATCTTTGAGATTTTCGTCACTCTTGTTATTAATAAAAGAATGAAAATTTACATAAGATTCTCTCATGAACAGTGGCTCTACAAATTACCCTCCATGCTCTTTAACTAGAAATCATGGACCAATCAGGTGTTAAGCCACGGATCAAGTGTCGGTAATACCAACGAGAAAATGAACCATCGAATGACTTCATGTCTAGAACATATCGTGACCATCGGATTGTACGTTACAAAAGTACATAGTAAAGAAACACACTTTACCTAACTCTAAACTAAACCAAGTTATACTTAACTATTTCCTATGTGTCGGAATATCCTAACAATTGTTATATTTATTTATATATTGACAATTATGTTTTTATGGCAATATGAAGCAAGGAATTGCATGGCAAAGAGACTTCCATGAAATCTTGAAGAAGGCTTGGGTTGTGCTTTCCTTGGGAACCATGGGATCGATTCATGGTGTTTTTTTCTAGTCCTGTGCTTTTCGTCTTTTGTGGTTTGTTGAGCTTGATTTCTAGTTTTGGTTGCGTCTTGTGCATGGCCATGCAACTTTGTTCGTGGTGTCGTATTGTTATTGGTCTTTCTTGGTTTGCCTTTTATTATTTCCTTTTATGTTTAAATTCTTGGGAATTGGTTGGGAAAGAGGAAGTTAAGAGAGCTTGGGAGAAGCTGAATCAAACCCATCAGGCAATATGAGACTCAGATGAAGCTCAGTGCATGATTAAAGGGGAAGTTGAAGGAAGAATATGACACTTGATTGGATCGGTTGGGTCCATTGATGTAAATAGATGATGGAAGGACAATCATGAGAAAAGTAATCAAAAAAGGTAAAGTAAATGGACTTGAGGTGTCAGCTTCCTTGGATATGTTAGAAAACGGAATTCTCAATGTTGTGCATGTGTGCACAGATAAAGGGAATTCTCTTAACCTTGACCTTATGCTATCTGGTAATTATGTCATGATCATGATTATGTTGATTTTATATATGTATGTATGTGTCTATGGACGTCGTTGTGTGACAGAATCATGAATGTTTTATGCTAACGTTTATGTATATGTATCTATGTATTTATGTCACTGTTCGATAGGGTTGTTGAGGATCATTCTTGTGGAGGAGTGATTGCTTATTTGGGTGAATGGATTGAAGATATTCTTGGTTCATGAGGAATCAAGTGGGAGAGTAGTCATGACAAATACATGAGGTTAGTATCATGTGGATATGAATTGATATTATATGTTTGTATTATGCCTATGTTTATATTATGATAGGTAACTCTGAGGGATACATTAGCTGAATGAAATTAATGAGATCCATGATATGCTAGGATAAAATGGATGGAAGAGAGACACTGAAAGCAAGGTTGTTTGGTAGAGATAGTGTGGTTTTAGATGTGTGGTACTACTTTTGTGCATATGTTGTACATGTTTCATCTGTGATGTTGTGCACATGTGGTGTTGTGTATATATAGTGTGTGTACATGTCGTTTATGCAATTTTATGTACATGGTGGTACAAATAGTGTTGTGTCAATATTGCATATCCAGTGCTGGGTATAGATGGTGCTATGTACATGTTGGATATGTGGTGTTGTGTACATATTATATTATACATATGTTGGATATGCGTTGTTGTGTGCATATGGTGTTGTACGCATGTTGGATATGCAGTGATATGTATAGATGGTGCTATGTGCATGTTGGATATGAAGTTTTATGTACATAGGGTGTTATGTACATTTTGTATATGTAGTGCTATGTACATATGGTGTTGTGTGCATGTTTTGCATGTGGTTCTATGTACATATGGTGTTGTGTTCATTATTGTGCAGGTGGTGCTGTGTACATGTCATGCATATAGTGTTATGTACATGTGGTGTCATGTACATGTTGTGTACATGGTTCTATGCACATCTAGAGTTGCGTACACATTTTACAAGTTGTATGATGTACATGTGGTATTTTGTAGACGTTGTGCATGTAGTGTCGTGTACATGTGATGTTGTGTACACATTGTGCAAGTGGTGTTGTGTATAGGTGGTACTATGTACATGTTGTACATGTGGTACTGGTATATATGTGGTATTATGTGCATGTCGTACATGTTTTGTTGTGTACATGTGGTACTACATATGTGCATTGTATAATCGTGGCATCGTGACATGTGTATTAATTGTGTTATACTCTGTGTATGTATATGTGTTGTGTCGTGTTGTACACGGGGTGTAGGTGTATGTATTATGTTGTCCCATACACTAGGTGTAGGTGTATGTGTGGTATGTCAAGTGTAAGTGCATGTATTGCATGGTGTTGTATGTCGTGTGTGGTTGTCTGTGTGTGATGCACACTATGTGTATGTGAACATGGTTGAGGAGAAGACACTCAGTGTTTGTCGGGTGTGGCAACCTATCTGATGTGTGTATGGAATAAGGACAAAGATAGAAGTTAAGGCTTGATTAAATGATAACTATCAATATTTTATTTCTGTTTTATTATGCATGTGACTTAGGATTCTAGTCTATGATGATTACTTGTGATCTATTATTCTGGTTTATGATGATTACATGTGATTTATGATTTTGATCTATGATGGTTGTGTTTTGAGCTAACCTCATGTGATATGTTTATTCATGATGATTTGATCAAGCAGTTAGTTTGATTTGTTGTGACAGGAAGTAAACAGGATTACAAGTGTACCTTATTGACAAGCTACCAATGAGGTATGATGTGAATTTATTTCAATTTATTTTAAATATGATGGAATTGATGTGCTTGGTACAGGAATCCCAGAAATGCCTGGTTGGATGGTTGAAATAAACTGCAATAATTAGGAGCGTCGGTGAAAGTAATTGTAACATGCATTAGTATGTTGGTAAAGCACTTCAAGAGCAGGGCCATTGTGGGAAACTGGTACCCAATAGTGTCTGGTGATTTCCATGAGCATGCTATGACTGGTATGATAGTTGTAAGGTAGGGATGTGCCTTGGTTTTTGGACCTTCCGGTGCAAGGAAACCTTGTTGAGGGATGGACTACGCAGTATGGGGGTGCCAGTGGAACTTGGAAGGTGTGTGACTGCATGAAAGGGGGTGACTGGATTGCCTAAGGGACTATTTAGCAAAGAAGGGAAGGTCGGGGATGGATTTGTTTTGGTCATTAGCATTTCTAGATGAAATTAGATGCACATTGGGAGTGTGCCCTGGAACAATGAGCTGGTAATTTTTCAATGGGAGGACACGTGGCGTAGGATTATAGCGTTGGAAATTGGAAGCAACATTGACTTTGGAAGTGGATTCTGAACTTCTTGGGAAGGAAGTGAATCCTGGTACTACTTTTGAGGGTGTAGGTGTGAGCCTCTGGATTCCCTTTTTGATTGATACAGGCATAATATTCTTTTATTTGTTGGTTGAGAAAATGTGCATATGTGTATATTTGTATATTATTGTAATAATGTATCGATATGGATTTATAAATCTCCATAGGCAACATGATTATTTATTGGTTGAAGAAAATGTGTATGTGTATATGTTGTTATTGTAAATACCATAATGAGCTATGTTACAAAGCTCCAGTAAATGGTATGTTTGTCATGTCTTAGTAGGGGTCATTGTAAATATTCAATCAGGCTATGTTATAAAGCTCCATGGGAAGTATGTTTTGTTTTCAGAAATATTGTTGGTTATAGGTGTCATTGAACATCGAGGATGGTGTTCCTCCAAGGGGGAAGGTTCTGTAGCAACCCTAGTTAAAAGTTCATGTAAAAAATATAAAAGACCATTATCATGGGACACATATTCCAAGTTGAACAATGGGAAAAAATATCCTAATGAGTGTTCATTCGGTTTATTATTGATAAGGAAATTGATAAAGGAAATGGCAAAGGATTTGGAAAGGCATGAGGCATTTATTTGGCATTTTGGCACATTTATTTATGAAAATAAAGGAAATTAGAAGAAAATGGAGGTGAAAGGTCACAGGTTGTATGTGAGGAGGAAAATGAAGGAAAATAATGGAAATTGAAGGAAATAGAGACCTCATGGATAAAAAGCCTTCTGAGGATCAGTTAACAGGCCTTGGTGAGTGTAATCTTGGCCAATTCAGTTTTGGAGCTCTCTCATTATTCTCTCTCTCTCTCTCTCTCTAACTCTTAAACACTTAGAGTTTTCTTGGAGGACTTTGGCATTGGATCAAGAAAGGAAAAGAAGGAACGAGGAAGGAAGGGGCAAGCAAAGAAGAGTAGGATCAAGCAACTACAATAAATTTCTTTGTAGGTATTAATTTTCATGTGTGATTTCCTTGCTAGATTTGGCATGGATGGCATTGCATGCGGTTCTTTTCTATCATGGCATGGGTTTTTCCATGTGTGATAATTTTTTTAGCCTATCCTTGCCATTTCTAGATAACCTTGATGAGATGGGTTCTCATACTTTAGTTGAGCTGGATTGCCGGTTGGATTCAACTCTGAGTGAGGTGGATCTTTGAAATGACAAAAAAATGGCCTAATGGTCCCTGAATTAGAATGTGGATCACGGTAAACCCACTGGCCTAGTAACCCCTGAGTTAGATTATAGTTTTTGGTAAATCCATGATTGTGTACCTCAGTGGGCCTACGAATCCTTGCTGGTGAATGGTGGGATATACAGTAAATCCAAGAGGTGGATTGATCTTCATTCGGCCTAGTAGTCCGAGGATAATATGCATGGTAAAACCTGGAGAGTGGGTCTTGGTGTAGGGACTAGTGATCCTTGGATCAGACTGTGGATTACGATAAAGCCTAGGAGACTAGGAGGCACTAAAATTCCTTATCTTCGAGGCAGATAACTCAGTAACATCCATGCATTTTTTTCTTTCTGGTTGGTTATGAGTCCCACATTCATTCTTGGAATATGACACGAGGGTGATTGGCTGAAGAGAGATTTGGCTCAACCAATCTATGGTCGAGTGGAACATTGTATTCCCATCCCTGGTTGGTTTCTACATTAATTAATAAGAGCTTCCTTCCTTGATATCTTATGTGTAAATGTGCTGGTTTATATGTGGATTATATGGCTGGTGTATTCATGGTATTTTTGTTATTATGTTGTTGGTTATGAGCATGTATTCTGACAGCGATGATGTATGGCTCTCCTCATGTTTATATTTTTAAACAAATAAACAATGTATCTATGACCTAATAGATGATAATGCAGCAAATGATATAAGGGAACAATGCTTCTTAGCGATTCTCAGGTAAGTATGAGATCCCTATGCTTAAATTTGTTGTTTACACATGTAGATTGCATTGATGCCAAGTGTTTGACAAAATGTTAGTCTCGGTTGGGGATGGTCAGGCCTAGTCCTAGAGCTGGCTTTTGGTTTATTAGTCTTGTCATCATGTGTTTAACGGATTATGGAAGTTACAACAAGTTTTGGACAGTGGTCGAAATTCTCGTCTTGAAAATTGCTTTAAATCGCACAGACTCTCGCACAGGTTTGCTGGAAATAGTTCCTAGACATAGGCACGTAGGCTTGTGGGAGCGTCCAGAGCTCTTTGGATGCTGGCATGCCCATAGCATGGAAGCGTCCAGTGGTTTAATAGCTTAAAAAATTAGTGGGACCGAGGGGAAAGATACCTATGTGGTTGGATGGCTCTTGGGAGTGTTGTTGCTGATGTGGAAGGTATGCTTGATGTGTTTCTATCGATTCAACTTCCTTAATGTCACCTAGGAGGTTGAATCATATCATAATAGTCTCTCGTCACATGTCTACCCCAATTGGTCAGTTTCTTGGGTTGATGTGGGAGGAGGGTGTTATAGAGCCTTTTAGCATGGCTCTAGTAATGAGGTCATAACTGAAAGAAATGTAATAGTGAAGTCATAGCAACAATAAAGTTAGTTGAACGTTTATCACTGTATAAATTGGTGCACACCATGAATTTTGTCATAATATCTCTTGTATTAGTCCTTGCACTCTATTATTTCTTTCAACTACATTGAGTTAATGTTTAACTTTATACTATATATATATATATATATATATATATATATATATATATATATATATATATATATATATATATAAAGATTATAAAAAAAAAACAATTTGTAATTTTTTTATTGGTTTTATATTATGAAGTTCTTATTTCCACCTTCACGACAGGTGCATTGGAGCATAATGAAATAATGTTTCTTTGAGCCAAATTCTATGCCACAACCCAGGTTTGTGCAACTTGCATCACTATCATGTTTCTGATTCGTTATTTCTGCGAAATTTTGTGCAATCATTATATCGATTCATATATTTTGCACCATGATTGCTTGTACCACATCATGTGGTGCGCTAACTAAAGGAAGTTCAGCCTAAGTGTCCTAGGAAGTATTAGAAACATATGTTTAGGCATCTATTCAAGGATTTTTTTGTATAAGGGAAACATATCTACATGTTTGCAGTAAGATGGTGTTGTTTTTAAGGGAAACAAATCTACATATTTGCTCTAAGAAAAACGATAACGATGTTGAATTTGGGATAAAAATATCAATTTCATAAACATAAACCACATAATAGAGACTGGGAAGGCTAAAAACATAATGGATTTCTTAATGTCCAATAGCGTCCTTGATAAAAAGATCAAGAATTCCATGATGTCCTGTTTTTCCAATGTAATACTTCAATATTGTACTCGACAAAGTTTACATATGTTACCGAGGTCGATGCCAACGTAAGTATTTTAATACTTGTGTTAATATTTTAAATTCTATTGTTTCATAAATATATTGACATTTTTTACATTATTCGTTTATATTTGCAAAGCCATTTCCGGTGAGAGCTTGTTTGACTCAAATGAGTTTGGGTTAAACAATTTGCAATTGTTACGGTCTTTTAACCAATTTTAAATTCTTTTCCAAATAGATTTCGTATATATGAAATTATCTTTTAACAAATTTTAATCAATATTTAAATTCTTTTCAAAATAGATTTCGTATATATAAATTTATCTTTGTCTTCGTTGTTTATTAGTGTTGCATATTAAACCTAGATTTTTCAAAAATGATTATTAAATCCAACCGGAGATATATTTTGAAACAACTATGGAAAAACTAGGGTTTTATGAATCAAAGATACTTTAAATTGTGGAAAAAAAAATTGGACAACAGTTTGTGAGATCTGGAAGTTTCTCCGCAGAAAAACATGAAACAGCTACAACAAATAATAACTGACTGTAGTATTCACTATTTCATGTGATAATGAAAGTTGCAGTATTCATTGAAATTATATCTAAAATAAGTTGTCAAGAGAAAGGAAAGAAATTTATCTTCAAGTGGATAAGACGTTGGTATGAATTTTGGAAATTAGAGGCGTCCTATTCTCTGCCTCCCTCTAGTTTCCATGGATTCAATAAATGATGTGAGGTTTGGACTTGGCCTTTGGAGCATCTCTTCCTGAGTTGAAGTAGGTAGATCATAGAGAAAATGGTGTAGCTATCCTCTCATGCGACACCATTTTCTCCTTTTGTTACACAAGATCTTGCACCGTTCTCTGCCTCCCGTGGCTGCAAAACGCGTGTTGTTCTCAGCTTCATGCTAGTTGTCGTGGATTCAATAGATGATGCAAGATCTTGCACCGTTCTCTGCCTCCCGTGGCTGCAAAACGCGTGTTGTTCTCATCTTCATGCTAGTTGTCGTGGATTCAATAGATGATGTAAGTGAGCAGTGCACGTATGCTAAATAAATTTCAATTTTCCTATAGTATCAGATTTGTCCGTCAATTTTTGTTTCACTTTTTCGTTTTTACTCTCCTTTTATATACTTTGGTTGCATCCAATAATATTGGTTTAAAATGTATAAATAAATATCATTTTAAAAAGTTTTCGTAATACTTTAATTTTATAGATTATAAAATTTACAATTTAAAAAAAATTATGTCAAATTTTCTATAAATGTGACCAGAAAAAATATTAAAAAATACATTAAATATATATATAATTCAATTATACATCTCGCACAATTTACAATTCCCAAAATAAGAGAAAATCACAATTTTGTCATTTGGCCTCTTACAATGTCCATCATTTCAATCTCTAATTTTTGAAGAATAAACTATTCATATAAAACGGTGGAATTAAAAGTGATGTGAATCATTTCAATCTCTAGTTTTTGAAGAATAAACTATTCATATAAAACGGTGGAATTAAAAGTGATGTCCATCATTTCAATCTCTAATTTTTGAAGAATAAACTGTTCATATAAGACGGTGGAATTAAAAGTGATAGCCATGCCTTGGCCCTATCTATCTAATTAGATAATATTCAATGTCGTAGTAGATAGTATATAGTTTATTGGAATTAACTTGCTTTTAAATTTGAGAGAAAACTATATATCATTTATTGCAGTCGTATTTGGTTTCATTTTAAATTTGAAAGTCTATATATTATTGGTTATAGCATAATTTAGTTTGTTGGATTTTCAGTGATCCACACTCTCAGATCCACCCAGACCCACTCAAAAGGTAATGATAAGGGTTTGAAAGTTTACTGACACTTGTAGGCTTTGGTATAACTAAAAATCTAACCCAAGCCCACTCAAAAGGTAATGATGAGGGTTTGAAAGTTTACTAACTCCTGTAGGTTTTGGTATAGCTAAAAATCTAACCCAGACCCACTCAAAAGGTAATGATAAAGGTTCGAAAGTTTACTAACTCTTGTCGGTTTGGTAAAACTAAAAATCTAACATGGTATCAGAGCACGCGATTCTTCCTTGTTTAATTTTTTTCACTCCCCTATTTTTTTTATCATTTGAATGGAGTTTGTGTCTTGAGATCAACAAATATCTATAACAATTGATGGTTTTGATTTCTCAGTGATTGTGTGTGCTCAGATCAGGTAAGAGTTTGATTAGACCTATGATGTCTTAATTTTGGGTATAAATATGAGTTTTTTTGCATGGATTAGTGTATTAGTTATCTGGACTAGAATGGATGGACTAGCATGGATGAGATATCCCTTCCGCCCACTTAGTATCTTCAAGAGAAGAATGTTGAATATCCGACAACGCTATGTAGATTTGGAATAGGTTTTTTGTTTCACACCTTGAGGAGGTCTGTTGATGGAGCTACGGTGAAGTTGTGGCCACTCATTATTTTAAGGACGATTATCTCACAGAGATGAAGGATCGTTGTTTTGGCACTTCTCTCCAACCCCATCACTATGCAATTGTCTATTCACCGTTTGGAATGTAGAACAATCCAATTCGTGAGCACCGTTGAATGAACCATGTTGGCCTGTATGGTCTTCAGTTCGAATTCCAGCAAGGGTAAATGTAAATGGATTGGCCCAATGATTGACATGACTAAGATATTGGTGCTCCCATTTATCAAATCGCGGGCATAAGCAATATCCAGATACCCACCCTTGATGTAGTCAAATATCCAGGAATCTCCTTGCTCGTTTTCTTGGAGATTTGTAAAGGATCGATGAGACACTGAAGTTTGGATATAGGTTTGTCGACTCTGGGTGATCAAGGAGGTAAATGGTACAGGTTCATTCACATTATCTGCACACTATCGGTTCTTGCTGAGGTTTCTTATGGGTATATGCTAACATTCTTGGGTTACTCGACATCCTTCTCTTTCCTCGAGTGTTTTCTGAGTCTCCCTGGTTTTGGCCTATACTTGGGGTGTCTTATTTTTTTCGAGGTTGTATTTACTATGTTGGGGGTTATTGGGTTTATCTGCACTATTACTTTTCCTGGGATGTTTGGGTGATAGTGGTTTATTTCTTGGGCGTTTATAGTGTGTCCCCTTTTCCCACAAATGTTTTTTTTTTTTCTTCAGTCGGAAATCTTACACATCCGCATGATATTTTGTATTGCGATATATATCCTCTTTTGCATTCTAAAGACCCACATCCTTCCCCATTCTAAGCATCTAAACGCCTAGCTGGACTAAGATTCTTAACCTTGTTTGTCTAAAATTTTCCTTGGGGGAGGGATCGTTCCTGCATCCAAATAGCTTTCTCACTCTTTGGCATCAGTGGGTAAACTCTTTTATCATTTCCCGTCCTTGCAAGAATTTTGGGTTCGGATTTGCAATCAGCGTTGGACTTGCATGGGTTGGTGTTGGTGTTCTTGTTGCTATTGTGAAGACATTTAGTTTATATTTCTCCAATATCCACATTGGCTCTATGTGTCTACTGGTGCCCTTTGTAGTGCACTACTCTGGTTCCAGCTTTGGGCTGGTTTAGATTTTCTGGTGTAGGGGAGTCGTAAATTTCGGCGGTTTTCAAATTTCTCGGGGTGGTGATCGGATATTACACTATGAGTGGACTAAGATATACTTCTCATTACTCCTTATGACTTTCGTTTTTCTATCCATGTGGATTGGGATCCTTGTACACGCTCCCGTATCGGGATTTCCAATTTTATTATTCCTTTCTATCGGTACTATCCCATTTTGGATTTAGAATCGTTGGTGGTACCTTCCTTTTGGCAAATGTGGGTATTATTATCTATGTGTTCACTTACTTCGTGGTTTGTGTTTTGTCCTGATCCCTAGATATTTGGCAGTGATGCCCTGGGGTATCTCCATAAAAAATGAGCTACCTCTCTGACATTATTTTATGACTGTCGCTCCATACATTCCCTTTCTATCTATTTTATTTTGAACATTCTTCCGTACTGGAGGTATGGATGTGCTGGACTTTGACACATTTGCACAGGAGGCATTGATATGCGCCACCATGGTCACTGAGTCAAATTTTAGTTTACTTTCTGGGGTGGATTGGTGCGGTGGCACAAGAGTCCCAGACACTTGGCATGCACAACAATACTCGGTGCTATTTCTAGATGATTTGCAAGTGGCTCCGGATCTGCATGGGGTAGATCACGCAGAAATCGGAGGACAATCCTAATGTCAACTGTGGTCGATCAAGATCACCACCCCGGCAGCTGCTCTGGCTTTTGGTCATGATGTGTTGATTGATCGTGTTACCATCTTTCAGAAGATGGCTCTCATGGGTAAGTGGCATTTTGCTAATTTAAGTGAAGTTGAAATGAGAATTTGGGTTGATACTAAATGGAAGTCCCTGCAGGGATACATGCCTACAGTGGTGAGACTATTAAGTGGCTGGTACAGTTTCCACTTTCTCAGCCATGATGACCTAATGAAAATTAAGGCCATTCCGTGGATAAAAGGCAGGAGATTTTTGGAGCTACATTCTTGGTATATTGGCTTCAATCATATGAAGGAAACCCCTCAGAACAAATTAATCTGGGTTAAACTGCCTGGGCTGCCTATTGAATTCTGGACTAAATAGGTTCTCATGGATATTGGGAACGCTATTGGAAAGTTTATATATGTTGACCCACGGTGTTTGGGGGCTCAAGATAAAAGAGTTACTTGGATTCTGATCATGAAGGAGTATAGAGGGTGGTTTCTAGACCATATCGAATTGCATTGTGGGGACACTCATCTGAACCAACGACTAGATTTCTGCGGGGTGCCTTTCCAGTGTCTAAATTTTCATCACACTGGCCACCTTTTGGATCAATGTCCTCATCGTCTTGGTGGCAAGCGTAAGGCTCATGGGAGGAATTGTTTTGGTGCGTCGGAGCAGGCTCATGCTAGAGATGTTTCTCACAAAAAAAATATGGGGCGTCTCATCTTAGAAAAGATACATGGTGATTACCATGTACTTCAACTGTCCCTTATTCTATGCATCCCTCTGTTCATCAGTGTATGAAATATGGTTCTTCTCCTATTATTTTTCCCTCATCCCCATTGCCTTCTAATGGGTCTAGTGTTCCATTAGATAATGATCCCCCTCTGCATAATACTAACTCCCCTCTCGCTGACCCACTTTCCTGGAATGTTATACCTCTCCATTCTACATCATATGAAACGCCCACATCCTTGCATATTATTTATGCTCTTGTGTCGTCACCCCCTCATTTCACTCATCCTTCCCCGGGGTCTAGGACCAGCCCTACGTCGCCTATCTCGCCTCTTGTTTCCCCTACCAACTCTGTTGGTAGCGATCTTGATTTTCTCTTAAAAAGGAATACTATACACAAGCCACCTGGATCTTCATTCCCTCACATCATTCCCTCCTTGGCGGGCAATATCACCGTTCATAAAAAACAAAACCGTGACAACAAACACTTCTGAGGGTGTGCTCGGTTTGTCCCTTTAAATTCATCTAAAGACTGTGCACTCGTTGAGGTTCCTATCGCTCCTACTCCCTCTTCTCAGGCCCTTGGAGCACATATACCCACACCTTGTTTATCATGACTTTCATTCTTTTTCTTAATATCGGAGTCTGGGGGCTGCTCTGAAATATTTGGCCCTTAAGCAGCTTTTTCTTCTTTTCGACCATATATCATCCTCTTATAGGAAACCATGCACTTGTTACCACAAGTGATAAATTATTTCAAGAGGATGCTTCGTGATTGGCATATGGCTTCCACAAGTGTTGTTGGTCTCTCCGGGGGACTGGTGGCTCTATGGGATCCTCGATGGATCAATGTTAGGGCATTTTCATGTTTTGTCGGCATCCTTCTCGATGGACATATCAGAGGACTTAAGGGGCACATCCATATTTTAAATGTGTATGCCCCATACAAGGATCGGGTTGTATTCTGGGACAAATTGATTACGTCGGGGATTCTGGAGCTGGTATCTCTTATCATTGCAGGGGATCTAAATTGCATGATTGGTTTGGAAGAGGTGTGGGGGCATTCTAAAAAGTTGACACTATGGTGTAGATGATCAAAAACGCTATTATGGACTATAATTATGTTGATATATACCCATCTAAGGTTGTTCCAACATGGGACAACGGAAGAGCAAGGGTGGCATATGTTGCAAAGAGGTTGGATCGCTACCTCTTGCATGAGCAGGTTGTGGAGAGACTCAGGAATGTCCAATCTGAGGTGGTAAATAATTATATCTCTGACCATAAGCCCATTATCTTACACTGGAGGAGGGGGGGGGGGGAGTTTAGATAGGGTTTACAATTCAAATTCAATTGGGTGTGGTTGGATGAACCGAATTTTAAAGTTCTTGTGCGCGATGTCTGGACTCGAGGTGGAGTATGGGACATCCCCCATGGCGCATATCCTGGATATGCTTGGGGCTCTTCAAGGCTTGGTAGAAGAAAAAGCAATATCAAATGAATAAGGAACTTCATGATATGTTGCAGGAACTAGATGCTCTTTGCCCTCATATGAGATCACACTGCCTCCCAAATGCTATCTGAAATCGTATACATGAACTGGAACTAAAAAAGAAGAATATCTCGTTATTAAAGAGTCTACCTGGCGCCTTAAGAGCAGTGCCATTTGGATTCGAGAAGGGGGCCGAAACACAAAAAAATTCACAGATATGCAAATCACAAGAGAAAAATCAATTCCATTTGGGAGATTATTGATGCTGATGGGAATCGGGTTTAGTCGCAGCGGGATATTTGTAATGCCACTATTTTACACATTCAAAAGGCCTACTTTCAAAGGGAAGTGGTCTATGCTGAGGACCAATTATGGGGTGTAGAACTATATCCCACCATTTTTGATGCAAAATCAAACTTGGAACTATTTAAAGCGGTCTCAGAGGAGGAACTCCTGGGGGTGTTAAAATATTTTAAGGGGGACAAGAGTCTAGGTCTGGATGGGTGGTTGGTGGAACTTTTTACTCAATTTTTTGACCTCTTTAAACATGATCTTCTTGGCATGGCGGAGGATTCGAGGACCAAGTGATACATACACCCGCATATAAATTCTACATATATTGCCCTCATTCCGAAACGGATCCCCTCTGGCACTTTCTCTGATTTTCGGCCCATTTCACTCTGTAACCTTATATATAAGGTTATCTCTAAAACAATAGAAAATAGGATGAAGGGTACTCTGTCGAAATTCATATCCCCTGAACAGTTCGACTTTCTTCAAAATAGACAAATTCATGATGTCATGGCAATTGCACAAGAATGCATGAATTCAATATATACTAAAAAATTAAATGTTGCTGTTATGAAGGTTGATTTACAGAAGGCATATGACTTCTTTGAATAGGGGTACCTCAGGCTGGTTCTTCATAAAATTGGGTTACAGTCCAGATGTGGAAAGTGGATTATGGTCTGCGTTACAAATGTAAATTATGTTGTTATAATAAATGGTTATCCTTTAGATTTCTTCAAGGCCGGGAGGGGCCTCAGACAAGGATGCTCACTTTCGCCACTTTTATTTATTCTGGCTATGGACGGGTTGAGTTTGCATATCAGAAAAGCGGTGGCGGAGGGTCAGTTTCATGCTCTGCACATGGGACGTGACATTAAAATCTCTCATAGTTTCTTTGTTGATGATGTTATTATCATGGGGATGCTCAATCGCTTTGCATGGTTGACACTATTTCATATTTTTACAAAATTTGCAAATGCTACAGGTCTATATATGAATATTCAAAAGTCTATTGTCTACCAGGGCGTATGTGATATGGGGATTATTGCATATATTCATAGGCTTTTTAGGGTGGCTGCAGAATTGATGATGGGGGGAATGAAATATCTTGGATTCCATATTAATCCATGTAGCTATTAGGTAATGTATTGGATGTGGCTTGTGGATCGTTTCTATAAAAGGATTTCTGGATGGGAGTTCAAATGCCTATCTTTGGGGGGTCGTATCATACTTACACAAGCGTTGATCATGCAGTTGGGTGTATACTAGGCTCATCTATTTCACCTCCCCTTCACTATTATCAAGCGTCTTAATCGGATTATGGCAAAATTCATCTAGTCCAGTAGCACAAAAAAAATAAATTTCATTTGGCCAAGTTGTCCCAAATCTCTCTTCCAAAGTGTATGGGTGGCTGGGGGATATTGAACCTGAGATGCTTCGGTTGGGCATTACTACTGAAATCACTTTGGAGGGGGATATTTGGAAATGGTACTTGGGGCAAGATCATTAGACATAAGTACCAAAAGGATCACGATTTTCTTATCTGGTTGCGCAAAGGGTGTATTGGGATCTCATCGGGCTCGACCATCTGGCTCAGCTTCACAAAAATTGGTAAACTCTTCATTCAGAATCTCGCTTGGATACTAGGTTCGGGGCATAGGATTATTATTGGATCTGATCAGATCCTAGGTACTGGGGTGGATTGTCACATATCTGATGATTTTATCCGTTGTATAAATAATTGTGGGATATTTTTTTGGCACCAAGTAATTTATACATGGTGGGGTCCTTGCCCTACTTGGAAATGTGTAGAGGAGCTAGGCCTGTACGGGCAGATAGCGCTGGAATGGGATCAGATCTATACTGGGATGAAACTTTTAGGAATGTTTTGGGAGGGGGAAAGGGGCCAGATTACCTGGATGAGCAAGATGAAGGAGGGGAATTTCATGGTTGCTAATATATATACCACTCCCTGTCGCCGGAAGGTTCATCACACAGGGATATGTGATTTCTATAATTTCCAGAAAACAAAAATCCCCATCAAAATCATTCTTTTTTCTGGTTGGTATGGAAGAACAAAAACCTTGGATGGGAAAATATCCAAAAGAGATATTGGCATGGGTCAGGGATTTGTGTGCTATGCAGGAACGTGGAGGAGAACAATGGTCACATGTTTCTAAAATGCCCCAACATTGTACATGTATGGAATAAACTGGTTGTTACTATTGGCTTTCCTTGTAACCGTTTTGACAGCATTACTGCATGTCTGCATTGGGGGAGTCGACGAAAATATTCATGGAGGATTATCCCCCCTATACTCTTCTAGGAGATTTGGAGATGACACAACAAAAACATTTTTGAAAAATCCAGGATAGCTTTTTGATCGCACCATTAGTTGGTACTCTATTGGAATATCACTCTGCACTGGGACTAAGAAAAAAATTAACAAGCTGTCGGGCCCTCGGATGGAGTATTCGACTAGTTTTTTTGACGGGGCAGCACAAAGAAACAAATGTGGATGCAGATTCTCAATTGCTATAAGACAAGATCAGGAATTTTGGGTATACTAAGGTGCGGGCAGTAGCACGAACACAAGGGCTGAAGCGATGGCTCTTTTGGGCCTTCTATGGTTCAATCATTTTCTAAACATCCATACTATTCACATACTTTGGGACTCAAAGATTATCATTGACCATATAAAGGGATGCGCAAAAATTAACTAAAAAATGTTGCTCGAATGGCTCAGAAAAATAGGCAATCTTTGGGCATCATTCGGAGATTCTTCGATTATGCAAATTGGAAGGGATTTCAACCAAATTGTAGATCGGCTATCGAAGAAGGGGCTACAGGAACAACTGGATGGTATGTAGATAGAAATCAAGCTAGCAGATACCATATTAGACGTCGGGGTGCTTCCTTTTCCTAGGTAACTACAATTTCTTTTTTGTGTATACTCATTGTTTTTCTTTGATGTTTTCTCTGATTTTTTTTTTCTTGTGTGACTAGGTGATATACCTATATGGAGGCCTGTGGATAATATTGTATATCTTGTAATGATGCACTGGATGTTGTCATTTTTTTTTTCGTACAAATGGGATACATGATCCACTGTTTATATGTGGTTATTACATTGGATATATTGTCATATACAGGTATATCGATGTATATATATTAAGTCTCTATGCTGGGAAGGATGCGAGATGCATGATTAGAATGATATAGCAAGGCTATGTTATCGATATGGGCAATGGCACTATATGTGATTGGTCATATCTGGGAATATATTTCGCTTTTTTCTTACTTACAAAAACCACGGTTTCTTTTACAAGTTCCATAGAGAGAAGCTCCAAAGGCATTTTGCTTCAACTGCTTTGATATATACATTGACCTGTATGTGTTTTTGAATAGCGTGGAGAAGCGGCTCGAGAGCCAGTGAAAACTGAAGCAGTTCCATGACAACTAACTCAATGAAACATTCAGTCCTGTCAACAATATCTTTCATACATCATTCAATTTTCGAGTGACGGAATATTCATGGTGTGCATTTTTCATACTGTGAATAGTGGAGGCTAACCTCAACGGCCTCTGTGAGGAATTTCAGCGGATCTAGGAAGCCGACAAAGCACCTACAAACATTTCAAAAGCAATCATACTTCTGTTTTGTTGCAGATCGTGTAGTTTCCCTCAAATCTACAACTATAATGTTTCAGACTTGCCTAAGAGAATACCACGCCGGAATGGGCCACTTGGACCCCACGACTGCTTTCTTATTTTTTTCTTCAGCGCAAAGCATTTGCTGGAAATATCTAAAAGCACCATGTTGTCAGACATTCTAATTTTTTGGGAGCCTTTTTCGTTAAAAGTAACTTTCGGCAAAATTCTTTGAGCACGCATATTTTATTTCTAAGAATTTTTAAAAGTATTAAGAGAAATTGTATATGATGTTATTTGAAGAATGGACATATATCCATTTGTTAATGTATTTGGTCTCTTTATGGTTGGTATTTGTGAAATGCCTAGTTATGCAAAGCTACGTTGATTGGCCTTAATTGTGTTGCGGTTGAAGGTATAAAGAAAATGTTGGTGTAATCATCAACTTTGTTTTGTAGTGGTTATCATCAACTTTGTTTTTTAGTGGTTTCTGTGGCTAGTGAAAATAATTTTTCCAATTTAGTCTTTTCAAGATGGTAAGAGATTGCTAGATTTTCGTGAGAAGAAGAAGGCCTCAGATGAATTTCGTAAAGAGGTCTTTCATTGTACTTTGTGGTAGCTCTATTACAAGTAGAGAATGAAAATTTTAAGAATAGGTTGCAAACTTTAATCGCTGAAAAAATCAACAAGGTTGAACATTTGGATTCAACCATGGAAAAATATTTATAAATGTCTATAGATGAATTTCAAAAGAAGATTGACCTCCTTGATGAATTGCAGGAGGAAGTTGAGTCTTTTTCTGACTCAAGAACAAAAAAGTTGAAGAAGAAACTAGATGATCCGAATTGGATCATTATATTATTATTCATCCCTCTCGAAGAATTTGGAGTGAAAAAAGTGGAGGAATCAGCTCACGGGACCTTTTTTATCAGTGAGACCTAGTTTGGTGAAACTAGGTTTAAAACCTTCTAGGAGCGTTTTGAAACATTAAAATAAGTTTTTTGGGTGTAAAAATTTGTCGCATTAGAGCCACACATTTTCATGTTATTCTACACATAGATACCTTTCCAACGACGCAAGAAGCACATCAAACAGAGACTGTACGCAAAAGTTATGTCACTCAGAAGTTTACCTTCTTGTTTTCACACCTATAGTTTGAGAGGATGCCGCGTCAACCCCCATTATTCATGGAAAAGGGGCTAGCGACATGTTTGTGATGTAAAATACTCTAAAAGAGTTTATTTTGTAACTTTAGTTAATAGTTGATGTAGTCAAACCTAACCACTAGTAGGCTATCGAGTTGTGTTATAACCGGGGCACTAGGAGGAAGAGGCATTCCATTCTTTTGAGAGAATTTTATTCCATATCTGAGAAAATATAGTAAGGAGAGATAGGAGGTAAAGCACACAAAGAGGATGTGTGCATTGTAGGAGCCCACGGGCCACACGTATTACTTCTTTGTACCTGCAGCCATATTTCCAGTGTTTTTTCCCAAAAGAGTTTCCAAGATAGTATATCTTGTGTCTTGTATGTGTGTGTGTGCTTATTTTGTTGTTCTCTATTTTTCCGCATAATTTTCATTCGCATGCATGCACTACTTATAGTTAAATCCACAAATCTTAAAGTTTAATAAACTGTATTAGTGTAGCATTTTTAAAGTTTTAATATAATATTATTAGATATGTTGTGATGAACTGTCCAGTGGAATATCCACGGCAGTTTATGGATCATTTGGTATCAAATTACGTTTCTTTGGGTATTTGTGGATATTTGTAGTGGATCTAAGTCAGCGGGGTCAAAAATTGTAAAACCCTAATCATGGTTGATGAATCTATAAACGAACCTCGTGATCCTACAGAGGTGAGGTTTTCGCGGCTCGAACAATAATTCCGAGATATAAACCACAATGTAAACCTCCTCAAGGTGGCCCTAAGCAATAAGATAGGGATATTTCAACAAGATGGGGGTTCGGATGCAAAGGAAAAATCATAAGGGGGATCAGGAGATCGGGAAGGCACGCAAAACCAGCCGAAGAAAGAACTCGGAAGAGATCAACCCAGTACAAGTGTCGTGAATCAATACTTGCTCAAAATGGAAGCAAAAGTCGATATTAAGACAAACCACAATGAGATTGATGCTCTGAAGCTGAACTACTAATTGCAACAACTGGAAGTTTATTTCATTCTCCATTAGATTGAAGAAGGATAAAATATCTCATTCACATGGTTTAAATTAGAGGGCCATGCACTTACTTGGTGGGAGAGCCACACGAAAACCCTGAGGTTGCAGGGAAAACCTCCAATGACTAGGTGGGAGGATTTCAAAACCCTCATTAAGTCACATTTTTATCACATTGGGTATGTGGAGGACCAGTGGATCAGGTGGCATTATTTCAGGCCAAAGCGTGCAGGAGTACACCATAGAATCCATAAAGATGGCTATAATGCTAGGTATCTCTCCAAAAAACCCAGATGTACTCCTCAAGTATTTGGGAGGTCTACACCACCATCTACATGCGCAAGTGATGTTGTTCAAGCCCAAATCAATAAAACATTGTTAAGAAATTTGATTAGACAAAATTTAAACCAAATTTAAACTCATTTAGACTCCTTTGTAGTTTTAACATCACAACTATGTGAAAGAACCATGGTTTTTTACTTATCTATAGTTATTTAGTAGATATAGTGTTGCATCCAATTTTTTAAAAAAAAAAAGTTAATCAAAGAATAAGTTTCAATTTAAAAACTTCATAAAATACAATTAAAAAACTATCATCTCTTTTAAAAAGGCCATTAATCCTTTGGTAAACATAGGCGGCGATTGATTTACATATTCTTTATATAAAAAAATTATTATCAACTCACAAAAGTGAAAGTCAACCTACTATGAGCGAAATTGACGAGCATTTCAACATGGCTTCATTAATGAGGTTATAGCTATATGAAAGTTAGTTGAATGTTTATTACTGTACAAATGGTTGCATGCCTTAGAATTTCCTAATAATACCTCTCTTATTTATAAAACGGATTTCATAATGCTATTGTTATTAAAAGATACATTGTAAGTATCAACTAATCAAAGAATAAGATTCAATTTAAACCTTTTTTATAAAAACTATCATCTCTTCTAACATGACCATTAATCATTCTTATAATTTAGGAGGTGATTTGATTAACTTATTTTTATATAAAAACGATTAATGATATTGATGAGCCTTTCAACATGTCTCTAGTAATGAGGATATAGCTGTAAGAAAGTTGTACACATTGGTGATGTCTTGAATTTCATAATAATATTTTTCTTTTCTCATTTATAAGAGTACTTTCATAATGTTGTTGTTATTATAAGGATATATGTATGGAAAGAATCAATTAATAAAAAATCGGATTCAATTTAAAGTCTTTAGCATGTCTTGAATTTTGCAATGATACTTTTTTATTGATATGAGAGCTTTCCTAATGTTATCCATATCATAACGATATACGTTGAAAGAATCAACTAATCAAAGAATAAGATTCAATTTAAAAGTTTTATAAAATATAATAAAAACTAGAAGAGGAGGACCATTAATCATTCTTATAAGTTAGAGTAATAAGAAAAATGTAATTCTTTTACAATGTTTATAGAGATTAGAATATATTTTCTAATTTTTACATTCTTCGAATTTGGATAATATCTTTAACTAATGATTTTTATCATTCAATTTTTTTTATAAGATTTCTAGCTGGATGGAAATGGAAGTTTGGAAATAGATTCAAAGTATCTAGAATTTTAAAATATTTTATGTTAATCAAAATATCTTTTTGAAATATTTATTAAATTAAAATAAAATATTTTTATTTAATTATTACATATTTATTTTATTATATTTATTAAAGATATTATTGTAAAATAAAACTATACATAAATTTTATTTAAATAAAAAATTTAATAATATTTACTTATAATTGTGGATATGGATAATTTTTAATATATATGTGTATATATTTATGATAAGCTTAAGTGTAAAAGACTAATAAATCAATATTTGATTGTTTTATTATATTTTTCCATAATGGAAATAATACTCTATAACCTAAACTTATAAAAATGTTCAAAATTTATATATAAACTTTAATTTTATGTTGTATATATATTATATATATATATAGAGATAGTTTGTTTTATATTTTGTAAACAAATATTTATAGATATTAAAGTTTCATTATTCGATTAAATATGTTTATATAATTATTAACACAAATAAATAAATTTTTAAGTTTAAAAATATTAATACATTTTGAAATTAAAATTTATTACTATTGAAAAATATAATTTAATATATTATTA
Organism: Pinus tabuliformis; assembly: GCA_031772625.1. Lineage (NCBI taxonomy): Eukaryota > Viridiplantae > Streptophyta > Pinopsida > Pinales > Pinaceae > Pinus > Pinus tabuliformis. The sequence continues at coordinate 636,954,945 of CM062807.1, read as the reverse complement.
ATAATAAAGTTTAATAAGGTAGCATATATTAATTCTAACATAAAGTAGAAGCCCGGTTATCTCCACTTTGCTTAAATTAATATTTAAAATGTACATCATTTTCTAAATATATTATATATTATATAATATTCTCCTTATTAATACATTATATATTATATAATATTCCCATTATTAGTTTAACATTTCTTTCAAATTTTTATGAATTTCACACCTTTATATTTACATTGTCAATGTTCTCAACCTAGAAACATATATAACATAGAATAATATTAAAAATAGAATAATATAATTTAATATGGTAATTAATTATAATTATTTTAACAAATCATATTTTGAATTATATAAAAATATATTTATATAATATTTTAATATAATTTTTATTTTTATTGAATGATGTGTAAGCTTGTCTTTTTTATCAAAGTTAAAATCTTATTTATTTCTGTTAATATAAAGTTTTAAAAAATAAAATAAATAACTGTACAAAACATTTAAACAATATATATTCATAAAAAAAATTTACAAATAGAAAAAATAAATCCCTTTTATTAAATTTATATTTAAAATAAATCTATACTGATTTTAAATATCACCTACATATTTATTTCTCCAAACTAATTGACAATAATGGTTTGTAATCGTTTACCCTCCTATCCAAAGGGTTGATTTAAATTTCAAGAAATTCGCATTCAAAACCCATTACTGAAAATCATAATACCGTTTTGTTTCAAAATCATAATAATTGAGGAACGAAGTTGAAGTTGAAAGTGTTTCATCTTTCACCATTTCACTGGGCGGAAAACCTCTTGGATCCAACTGCATGCAAATGACTGTATTTCGCTGTTAATATAGGATTATGAGATGATCGATAATATAACATCACTGATTAAGGTTACATTTTACCTTTGCAATCACGATAATCAGAGAACAGAGTTTAGGCGCTTCATTCTCCCGTTTTAGTTTAAACAACTTGAAGAAAATGCAAGTTTCCCTAATCGCATTTAAATAAATACAGTTTGCTTTTGTAATATTTCCAAGACATTCAAGAAAAATAACAGAAGCAAACAACGTTATCTGTTTTCTTTGCGATCACAATAGTGAGTGAACAATAGTAAACTGCTTTGTTTTCCCGTTTTTAATATAAATGAGGAAAAGGTAGTTTGCAATACCTGTTGGAAATATTAATTCCAATTACTTGGTTTGTTGGAGATCAGATGCTCAGCTAAATTAAACAAAAAATACATAGCAGATCAATCATGCACATAAAGACACAAGAATTTAACGTGGTTCACCCAACCAATTTGGGCTACGTCCACACAACATAGGCATCGGCAATCTTATTAATCAAACAGGAGATTACATAATGAAATCCTCACAAAACTCTCACCCTCATAGCAAACAATCCGAATGGTTGCCTGTTATATAGCAAAGAGAATCTAACCACCTCATTAACTCACTCACATCAAATATAGGAGGCATTAATCATCTCCCAACAACCTGGAGCTAATCTAGGAACTGAATTTCTATTGTTGTCACCTACAGAGATTTTTGCCTATTTTACTCCAAACCGAAAATCTCAACAATCTCCACCTTGACAACAATTGGCCTGATGCCCTGTTATTATTATTTTATCTTTTCTGCAAGCCAAGAGAAGCCAAACACCAGCGTAGCTTCTCTAACAAAACTGGTTTCGTGAACATGTCTGCACAATTCTCCTTTGTATGCACCTTTTCAAGAGAGACTCCCCTTTCAGTGATAACCTGTCTTACAAAATGGTACTTGATCGGTATATGCTTTGATTTACTATGATAGGCCGGATTCTTAGCCAAATGTATTGCACTTTGACTGTCACAAAATAACTTGATGCTGTCCTGCAACCTACCAAATTCACCAAACAAACCTTTCAACCAAATCGCTTCTTTGCAAGCATGAGAAGCAGCAATGTATTCTGCTTCAGTAGTGGACAAAGCAACAATGTTCTGTAGCTTTGACATCCAACTTATAGCTCCACCTACAAGAGTAAAGACATACCCTGAAGTTGACCTTCTCTTATCCAAATCACCTGCAAAATCGGAATCAACATATCCGCAAACAAATTCACTACTCTTATTGTAAGTGATAAAATAACTACTTGTGCCTCTCAGATACCGAAGCACCCATTTCACTGCTGACCAGTGTTCTTTACCCGGATTTGCCATGTACCTGCTGACAACCCCAACTGCATGTGAAATATCTGGTCGAGTACAAACCATCGCATACATTAAACACCCTACTACATTGGCATATGGAATTCTAGACATATAATCTTTTTCTTCATCTGTATTAGGACATAAACTCGAAGAAAGCTTAAAATGGGAAGCTAAAGTGACTGAAACACGCTTCACATTATTCATACCAAACCTCAAAAGTATTTTCTCAATATACTTTTGTTGTGATAGCCATAGCTACCATTGCTCCTGTCTCTGAAAATCTCCATGTCCAAAATCTGTCTTGCAGCTCCTAGATCTTTCATATCAAATGTCCTTGCCATCTGAGCCTTCAACCTGTTGATTTCTTCTATGCTTTTGCTTGCTAAAAGCATATCGTCAACATACAATACCAAGATAATGAATATGCCATTATTCAACTGTTTAAAATAAACACAATGATCATATTCACTTCTAACATATTTCTGACTCAACATGAAAGAATCAAACTTCTTATACCACTGCCGAGGCCACTGCTTCAGGCCATATAATGACTTCTTGAGCCTGCAGATAAATTTCTCATTGCGATGGTGAACAAACTCTTCCGGTTGTTCCATATATATATTTCCTCATCTAAGTCACCATGTAGAAATGCAGTCTTAACATCTAACTGCTGCAACTCTAAATCAAGCAAAGCCACTAATGCTAACACAATTCTAATTGAAACAATTTTAACCACTGGTGAAAAAATCTCATGAAAGTCAATACCGGCTTTCTGAGAAAACCCTTTTGCAACCAGCCGTGCTTTGTACCTGTCTTCCATATCATTCACACCCCGTTTCAGCTTGAAAACCCATTTACACCCCACAGTTTTCCTGCCTTTCGGAAGCTCAACCAGATCCCATGTACCATTCTTACTTAAGGCCATCATTTCGTCCTTCATGGCTGCTTTCCACTTGTCACTATTTGAACCTTCTACAGCTTCCTGATAACACAAAGGTTCATCATCATTAGCGATCAAAGCAACTGAAGTAACATGATCATCATACCTTCTCGGAGGGCGTTTGATCCTTGTAGACCTCCTTAAGAATGTTTCTGGTGCTTCCACAATTGGTTGTCTATCATCTGTAGGAACTTCTTTATGATCGCCATCTGAGACCTGTTCATGACCTCCATCTGAACCCTGTTCATAATCTGATTCTGAAACCTGTTCATGACTAGAATCTGAACTATGGTCGTTATGACTATCATTAGAAACACTGTCAAACTGAATGTGCTGGAAATCAAATACATCATCCTGTTTCAATCTACTATCTACATCTAACTGTACAAGAGAGGATTCATTAAACTTTACATCTCTGTTGATGATGATTTTGCGGGTAGTAGGATCCCACAATCTATATCCCTTTGTTCCATCACCATACCCAACAAAGATATACCTTTTAGACTTTGGATCTAATTTAGTTCGCTGATGTTTAGGCACTAGAGCATATGCTTCACAACCAAACACTCTGAGTTTAGAATAGTCACAAGGGTGTCCTTTCCATACCTCTTGCGGAACCTTGCAGCCTATCGCCGTTGATGGAGATCGGTTTATCACATAACAAGCTGTTGCCACTGCTTCCGTCCACAACTCCTTTTGCAACCCGGCGTTACTCAGCATACACCTTGCTCTCTCTAGAAGAGTCCTGTTCATGCGTTCAGCAACTCCATTCTGCTGAGGAGTATAAACCGTGGTCTTATGTCTCTCGATCCCTGCATCCTTGCAATAGCTGTCAAACTCCTTGGAGGAAAACTCACCACCATTGTCAGTTCTTAAACATTTTATAGTTCTACCAGTGCTGTTTTCTACCAATGCTCTAAACTGCTTGAAAACTGTAAAAACATCAGACTTCCTTTTCAACATGTAGACCCACACTTTTCTAGAAAAGTCATCAATAAACGATACAAAATATGATGAGCCACCATATGACGCTGTAGGGGCTGGACCCCAAACATCTGAATGGATATAATCAAGTATGCCTTTACTAGTATGTTTGCCTGTTTTAAACTTTTGCTTACTTTGTTTACCAAACAGACAATGTTTACAGAAATCTAACTTTCCAGATCTTAGATTAGGAAGTAACTTGCGGTCAGCCAAAATTTTCAACCCTCGTTCGCTCATATGGCCCAACCTTTGATGCCATAGGCGAATGGAACTACTGTCCTGTTCAGACACCGACACATGATCTGACCCAGTTCTACCTTCTAATTGAAAAAGATTTCCTACCTTCTTAGCCTTCATCACTAGTAAAATACCTTTATAGATTTTCATAACTCCACCTTGAATTACAGTTTTATATCCATTCGTATCCAGTGCTCCTAATGAAATTAGATTTTTTCTTAGATCTGGTACATGTCTCACATCAGTTAACAATTTGGTTGTGCCATCTAACATTTGTAGTTGTATACTTCCTATTCCAACAATACTGCAAGTGACATCATTACCCATGTACACGACTCCATCATCAACTGATCTATATGTCTTAAACCAATCTTTATGAATACACATGTGGTTAGATGCCCCGGAATCTAACAACCAATGTTGATCATGTTTTGAAACATTAACAGACAATACATCATCACTCATACCTGAACCAGATACTGAACCTGTATCTGTGGTGTTGGCTTCCTTCTTTTTTGTCGAAGAGCCTTCTTTAGCAGCCTGCTTTCGCTTCCAGCAATCCTTTTTTAGATGTCCAGCCTTTCCACAATGTCAGCACTTCACCTTTGTCTTCTTTCCTTTGGACTTTGAACGAGAGTCGCTATGCTTTCCCCCGGAGTGTCTCTCTCTTGAGCGACCTCTGGCCATCATAACCTCTGACGTAGAGGTGTCTGCATTCGACCTCTTCCTCGTCTCCTCAGACAACAAGGCTCCAACAACATCGTCAAACTCAAGAATGTCTGTTGTACTAAAGCTTATGGAAGTAACAAAGTGATCCCAGGATTCGGGCAATGAACACAATAGAGTTATTGCCTTATCCTCAGAATCAAATTTCACATCTAGACTGTCTAATTGTACCAGCAAGGTATTAAAAAAATTCAGGTGATCAGTAATCGAGGTACCTTCTTTCATCCGCAAACCGTAAAGCTGCCGTTTCAGGAGAATCCGATTTGTCAAGGATTTCGTCATATACAGCTTCTCCAGCTTCGTCCACAAACCAGCTGCAGTCTTCTCTGACACGATGTTAAATAAAACATCATCAGCCAAACACAACTGAATTCCGCTCAAGGCTCTTCCATCCAATTAATTCCACTCATCATATGTCACGGGGGAAGGCAGTTTGGACCTGCCCAACAATGCCTTTGCCACGCCCTGCTGTACCAGCAGATCATGCATTTTTACCTTCCAGATCTCGAAATTATTTTTGCCATTAAACTTCTCGATTTCGAACTGGGCACTTTGAGTTTTCGCCATTTGTATCAACAAAAAACACAATAATCTCCAATATCCAACTTTAAATACCAGCAATAGAAAAAACTGCCTATGCCTTTCTGCCTTTGCCTTTTAAAAAAAACTGCCCTTTGTACTTCACAGAAAAATTTCTGCCATATGCACTTATATGCCTTTGCTTTTAGCTAAGATTTAAAAAACAAATTATGAGCAACCATTGCTGTAAAATAAATTTATCCTACTGTTGTCTTTTAATGCAACATATGCGTATGCTTGGGCTGTGCTTAAGGCGGCGGGATTTGGTCCTCAAGTTAAATGAAGCGGCTGTTTCGAGGGTGACTAACTTGAATCTAACTTCAAATTAGCGCAAAGAATGTTCGAAAATATTATTAATTCGACAGTCACCGCCGAATGTGGAGCAACCGTGATCGTTGTACAAGTTTTAAAAAACTAACCAAAATCTTAACTCTTTCTATTCAAAAGTTGTAGGGATCCATATGACAAAGTAAATCAAAATTTACCATCTACTTGGCGTTGAAGGTTTTGGCCTCGTGATTCCGTATTCTTCCACGCAGCAACTTTAATATGTTGGCGCTTCAGCCATTACACGCACCCGCTTCAGTCAATGGTCACCACGCACGCACCAGATATACATACCACTGAGATATATAGTATAACAGAGGTTCACCTCCACGCAGGTCCAGCGCTGTCACAACGCCTCCAGTAGACTCGGTTATTAAAACAGCACTGGGTTGGACCCGTCGACCCCCACGCCGTTGTTCTTACTGTACTCCAGCGGTGCGCTGCCTCTGTGCCACCTATCCGTGCCACATATGCCACCTCACCGCTCCAGCAATGTTCAACGCAGCAAACAAAAAACAAAACTGCAATATATCCACGCTGTGTGTAATATATCCACGCAGTTTTATAACTACATCTCCATGTCCAGCACGCAAGTCCAACCTTCGCTCCAAATGATTTCACGCCGAAGACTGTACACACACCAACGCACAGCGCTTTCAAATACGCACGATTTCAACGCACCAGGCAGCGCCAATAACCAAACCGCGCAGTTGGACACCAGTCCACCACGCACAGCAATCCACACGCAGGTAATCTCAGCACGTCCAGCACGCAGACTCCAGGACGCCACGCACAGCAACCAACAACACCTCCAACATGCTCTGATACCACTTGTTGGAGATCAGATGCTCAGCTAAATTAAACAAAAAATACACAGCAGATCAATCATGCACATAAAGACACAAGAATTTAACGTGGTTCACCCAACCAATCTGGGCTACGTCCACACAACATAGGCATCGGCAATCTTATTAATCAAACAGGAGATTACATAATGAAATCCTCACAAAACTCTCACCCTCATAGCAAACAATCCGAATGGTTGCCTGTTATATAGCAAAGAGAATCTAACCACCTCATTAACTCACTCACATCAAATATAGGAGGCATTAATCATCTCCCAACAACCTGGAGCTAATCTAGGAACTGAATTTCTATTGTTGTCACCTACAGAGATTTTTGCCTATTTTACTCCAAACAGAAAATCTCAACATGGTTAAAGTTATATTGGTTAGATATATTTTTTTTACAGGTTGAAGATAGAAGGACTGAAACCGAAATAGAAGTACAGCGCAGACCATTTTGCTACACATCACAGAATTTAAGGGATTTAATGAAGTTTGGTAAATATGGGTAAGCCTCCGACAATTCCCCACACTCAACAAAACCTTGGGCCATTAATGTCTACACTAACAACCACTGTTCATTAATTATTTTGTTCTGTCATGTATTAATGTCAAATTGTATGTTGAGATAAATATGAATGTAAAAGTTATTTTGTGAGGGAGAGTGTCTGTGAAGTGGGGAGGAGAAAATTGTGGAGCAAATTTTGGTGGGCGCTTGTTGCTAGGAAGGAGAAAATTGTGGAACAAATTTTGATGGGCACTTGAAAACCACAGTTACTGTGTTTTATTCATGTCTTACTTCAAAACCCCTGGTGAAGCTTAAATAACTTTAATCCTTTGTTTTTTTTGGGGTGAATGAACGAAATCTTGTATGAATGTATTTTCATGAATTAAAATTCAATCTTAAATTTTATTGTGTTGCTGCAAACTTATTCTGTTTTACCTGAGTGAATTCTATATTTTATTAGCTCTGTATAACTAATAGAAATCATTGTATAGCTGCGCAAAAATCCTTGACATAGCTGAACTCTTCGCCAAACTCCTTTACTCTGCTTCTCCCCTCTGCCTCTCCGCGTAAATCATTTTTCTAACAATGCCCACATGCAAATGAATTTTGGCTCTCCTTTTTTACTTCAAAAAAGTGGAAGAAATCGCTGTTTGCTCTCCCTGAAGATGCTGTTTGTCCACCTAAATCCCAAAGAGTCGATTTTACTCGTCTATAAAATTCTAAGATAATCAGTAAAGGAAAACGTGATAGCAGGGTTTTATCTTGCTCCGACACTACATAAAAATACCTATCTCAAGTAGGTTTATCCTTTTTCCTGCGTATTTATAAAATGTACGGATCAAAGTCACAGAATATCATCTCTTTCTTTTCACTGGGGAGAGCCGACTTTAATGAATTCCCAGCAAATTCCAGATGGAAAATGTAAAAAAACACTTGATTTAAGTGGGATTATAAATAGTGATATTTATTTCTTAATTTAGTCTATAAATATATTAATGCGGTTTTATTGTATATATTTATTATTAGATTTAAATAAATACATTATTAACTGTAAACATATATAATTATTTAATTGTTTACTTGTGTACTTGTAAACATATATCTTACATATATCATTATCTGACTATAGGCATATACAGCTCCACCTCGCTTATGACTCGTTAAATATTGGTTGCCATCACAAACGAAGTCTAAGGAGTGGGCACTTTGTTTGCCATCCCCTGAAATGATTTTGAAATGCTTTTGTTTTATTGTGAAAAGATAATATAATAAAATATAAAAATAAAGAAAAATATGTAGGCTATAAAATAGAAATTTTATAAGAAAAAACATATAAAACATCTTCTTAAAAACTTGCTATATATTAACAAAATTTGCCATCGCCAATAAATGAAGTCCTTAACTGATACCCAAACCTTTTTTCAGCGAGTGCAAGGCACTTTATCCAATATTGTCGGTGCAGTCGAGCGTTATCCATACATGTTAACACACATAGATGTTGTGATTTCACGCGCTTTTGTTAGTCGAGGGATCAAAACGTAACGCTAGCTCAGCCCCAGCAAGTATTATTAGTGCACGAAATTCCACATTCAATCGCATCTCAATGTTTAAAATCAACCTTTTACGAAGACATGCACGCCAGATTGCAAATGGTATGGTGGGCGACTGATTTCATTTATTATATACCTGCCATCATTTGTCTAGCTATGCTTATACACATGGCCACCTTAATTTCAGGGAGATGTGATCAACATTAAAAAGATTTTTCAATATTTATTTATTTATTTATTTTTTTCACTATCAAATTTTTATTAACTTTTTTTTTAAATTATAATTTAAAACAAAATTATTTATGAATAATATTTTTAAAAAATAATTTAAAACAAAATTATTAATGAGCCATATTTCTATAAAATAAAATTATTATTAATTAAATTTTATGTTTAAATTATTTTTGGGTTTTTAAATTAAAATATGATTATATGGGTTTTTTTAAATTATAATATTTTGTACTATAAAATTTAAATATAAATTTAATATTTGAGAAAATTACTAAAATTAAGTATATTAAATAACTTAAAATTAATATTTTTTTCCTTTTTTTCAATAAAATATTTAAACAAATCATCTAAAATTTGTAAGATCAAAAGAAAAGAAAATCACACTATTACTTACATTTCAAATAAAAGTAAAAACTTATTAATTATTATTATTTTCAAAATTAAATAAATTTAATTATTAAAATAATAAAACATATTATAATTATAAATTCCTTGGTTGATTTAATTTTCAAACTTTGTTATATATTAAAAATATTATTTGTTTTTAATAAATCTCTTAAAAAAAATCATATTTTTTTTTGATAAGTTCTATATATATATATATACACACACTTTAATCCAACTATATTTAAATTAGGTCACAGTACTCGTGACTATGTAGCTGGTTCATTTTAACTCCTAATTACTTTTAGAGCTACAACAATATATATATATATATATATTAATCCAACTATATTTAAATTAGGCTGTGCTACTTGTGACTATGTAGCTTGTTCCTTTTAACTACTTTTAGAGCTACAACAATCAAGAATTATGGCATTATAAGGTTTAATGTTCTCACTCCAATATGATTTACCTACAATTTTACCTACAATATGTCTGGCTATAACGAGAAACTTCTTCCTGTGATACTTTTAAAGTGATATAGTTGATGAGTATTTAAATGGGCACATTTTCAATCTTTACCTGTAATACTTTTTATGTTAATTTTTCACTTTCCATTTCTTTTAGCCATTTTTACACCTATTTTTATCTGATTTTTATACCCCATGTTGTGAAAATGCCATCTTTCATACTAACTTTATTAAACACTAGTAAACGTCAGCAACTCCTTCGTGTTCTTGCAACCCCACAACCAGTGTTATCAGTTGACACCTAGATGAAGCAAGTGTTGTGACTCTTGTCTGTGCTATTGTTGCAACTCTTGTGCGTGGCTACAACTCTATTGTGGTCACTTACAAAAGAGAATATTGCAACTCACTTGCGACCAATAAAATTGTTCCTTTGGAATTTGTGTTGCTACAACTCCATTGTTGCAACATCAACATACTACATGGTCTTGTTGGTCAATGCTTCGGTTGCAGACTTAGCATGAATCTCTCACAGTGGAAGGTGACATAGGAAAGTGGGTGACCAAATAACAAGGACAACCTGGTTGTCTGTGACACCCAATTGATCTAACACAACCTTTTCTCTATCCATACCCAATTGATCTAACACAACCTTTTCTCTATCCATACCAATTTTTGAATAGATTGTTCAAATAGGATGAGTCGCCTACTTCTCTTAATCTAGTTGTTTGACCTTTCACTAGATGACAAGCATCTTAATACCTACCTTCGAAGCCTAGGGGAAGAGAAAAAAAAGGAAGAATTTATTGTTACCTACTTTATAATTTATCCACTTGAAGTAATAGAAAAACTCCTTTCTTCCAATCACTCAATGTCAATTTCTTGATCGCATGGACGTAACGACCCCTCCTTAGTTTGGTGTTACTAGGTAGCATTAGAATGTAGTTAGTATTTACAATTTTGTTAATTTACAATCAGTTTCTATTGCCGCAATTCCATTAATTTTCTTTTGTTGCAACTTCATTAGTTTCCTTTTCTTGTAATTTTGATCTTTTCCTTGTTTGTAGTCATGTTACACACTTGTTGAGCCAACTCCATGTTAGGTAATTAAAACTTTAATTCCAACGTTAACAATTAACTATCATATCTGTTTGTTTATGGAAATTTTGGTTGTTGTTGCAACTCGCCTATAGTTTATTTTTACTATGTTTTCAGTAACAAATTACAATTGAGAGTTATGTGATGTTTTGCATATTGTTTATGGGTTGTTATCTTGTCATTTGTTGAAACATAGGTGTGTGTTATTGCATCTTTGTTACAACAAACCAAAAGTATCATTATACTTGAACACATCACTTCTAGCACTTGGTGTGTTTATTTTATGCAAGTGTGTTTATTTTCATGAATTGTGATTTACCTTCCCCACAATTTACTTTCATGCAATAGTGCTTTAATTTATGCAAAGTGTGGTGTGTTTACTCATATCAGTGACTATATATTGTGCATGACAGTTCACAAGTTCAAAGTGAACCTCAAATTGAAAATGTAAATGTACACCTAATTAATTTCTCACTAAGATAATTAGAAGTAATTGAAAATATTGTCAATTTTTGTGTCGTTTCCAGGGAATTGTAAATAGTACAGTCATTTTTGTGTAACTAACACTTAGAAGCTGAAGCTATTTCCTAATACATTGAAGGATGTAGAATTACATTGGTTCATGGGCCTCGGCCAAAATAACACTGATTCATGGTAACGAATGAAGCAAAATTTATTGGAAAAATACTAAGATTGTTGAAAGGCTAAGAAAAGAAGGGAGGAAGTCTTTAGGAAGACCCAAGGAGGAGATGAGGGACTTGAGGATTATGTCAAGAGATTTAATTACAACCTGCGCAAAGTAAGGCAAGAAACTTAATCCCTGAGACATATTGAGTTTTTTTGTTTAGAGGAATTCAAGATGAGTGCATGGATCTCCTCAGTATAATAGGTAGAGGAGATTTCTCTTAGCTAAAATATGGTGAAATTGTAGAGCTATGCCACAGATATACTTGGGGAGCATCTAAAGCAAATAAAAGAACATAGGAAATGATAGTAGCTAGAAATACTTAGGTTGCTACAAATGGAGTCACTAGACTTAAGCTAAGGAAATTATTGGAAAACTTCGAAACTAAACTACTTAGTTACTTATCTTTTCAATTAGATTTATTGAAGGCTAAAGAATGAAGAAGGAAGTAGAAGCAACTCTGGATATCTTCTATCTGAAATGCAGAAAAAGACATCCATTCAAGGGGGTGGTGTGTCAATCAGGCAGAGTTCCATACTATATATGGGAATGACCATAACATTGATAGATGCATGTCTCTTCCCAGTCTAAAAGGTTTTGTATGAGGAAGAAGAAGATAACGAGAAAGTGTACGTCATTGCTCCAAAGAAACCATTGCAACCCAAGCCTCAAGGTATGGTCGAAGACCGATATTAATTTTATAATAATTTTTATTCGACTAACCCTGTTACATTGTGCACTTCACAACCATGGAGTCTACCTACATAATCATGTGCTCCTCCTCCCCCAAACTAGATTTGGAAATGAGGGTGCACGGGGGATTTGCACAATGAACCCCTGAGATATCACGTGCGTTCGTGGCATATTAAAAAATACCCTTAATTTGACTACATATTGGAAAATACCTCTAAAAATCACATTATTTAACCCCCTACCAATACAAACCTAATACACCTTCCCAATTTAAAAAACCCTATTTTCACTAGATATTGTAGGTATCCATTTTTGCATTAACATTTTTTATACCCCTTTATATTTTTTCATTAACTTTGGGCTCCATTTTTTATACCTACCAATATGAAAACCCTCTACCCTATATACATCCCCCAATATATTATGTCATTTTTTCTTCAATAAATATCCCCCAATATGAACCCTCGTGCTATGGTATTGCTCCCCTAATGAAGCCCCTCTGTGAGGGTGGAGGAATCCGACCTATGGCGTATGATAGCAAGATGTCATACAATAACCCACTCAACTCCCTTCTCCTCCACAATTGAAAGTACACGCACATAGCCCTCTTATACCGCAATTGTATGCACAACCAATCCCTAAATAATAATGGGAAGGAAACTCTTCCTGTACAAGTTGCAACCACATATCCTACCTACTTTATCTCCCCTATAGTTTGCAACAATATTCATCTATGAGGCGGGATGACCCTAACCAAAAATGAAACTTGAGTTTGTATTGAATATCTAAAGAAAGAGGTTTGGAAGGAATAATTAAGACATGAATAAACTCTTGAACCCCAGATGTTACCTTACCCTAAAATATTAAACCAAGGGAAGCCTATTACTCAAGTCAAATTCGATCTCTGGGGAAAATCATAAAGATGTGTATAAATACTACTACTTCAAGCCATCAAAGATGTAATCATTTATTCTAAAGTGATTATTGAGATGTTTTTGAGGAAACCTCAAAGAAAGAATGAATACCCCTAGATAATCCATGTTATGGGGAAATTGTTAGAACTAATGATGGGAGGGGTCCTTTGTATTATAAGCCTTGAAGCCGATTAGTTGATGTGCATATTAACAACACTATTATTCCTAACATGTTGATCGATTTCGATGTTTCCTTTAAATTCATGACACGTGAAACTATGGAATCCTTAGGACTTTCTAGCCTTAGGCAGACCCCCACTATGTTAAAACTCACTAACAAATCCACCATTAAACCAAAAGGGATATTGGAGGGTGTATTAGTTTTAGTTGATTCATGGGAATACCCTGCAGATTTCATGATTATGTAACCCAAAACCTCTTTGGGTGGGCATCCTCTTATATTGGGAATACCTTGTTTGGCCATTGTTGATGCTTACATTAGTTGTAGGTCACGCAACATGATCATGTCACATGGGTCCTCTACAAAAATGTGACCCTTTATTCTACTACTAAGTCCAACATAGATTTAGAAATATCCAATTGGGCTGAAGATGATAATAGCGATAAAGAGGGAGAAGTTTGTTAAGTCCTCTCTATAGACCAATACTTGACTATTTATGAGAAAACAAAGGATGATGAAATCAATGGTTTCATATCTTCCTTTTCTTTCCTCAAAGCATGCACACACTTTCAATCATATTTTTCTTAATAAGATATAAGCTTCTCTTACCTCAACAAGAATTTCACCTATAAAGAATAAAGCTTCAATCAAATAATATCATGCTTCAACTATGTAAACCATAGAAATTGGAAATAGTTGAACCTTCAACATCAACTAATAATTAAATGAACATGAAATGAATGATTGATTAAGGTGCTACAAAAGCACAATGCACCTTTGCTTGGGATTACTCAAACATGAAGGGGATCCATCCTGACTTGTGTACACATCATATATATATTAAAGAAGGATATAGGCCTCTTCACCAACCCCGATTCCAAATGAATCCATCATTGAGAGACATTGTACAGGAAGAATTTCATAAATTGAACGCAACCAGTTTCTTCTACCCAATTTTTCATAGTCAATGGGTCTCTCCTCTTATCATTGTGCCCCAAAAAAAAATTGGAAATTGGAAATTTGTGTATATTATCAAGAATTTAATAAAAAAACCAACAAAGACCATTTCCTACTTTCCTGCATTGACTAGGTACTATACACCTTAGCTCGAAAGACACATTTTTCTTTCCTTGATGGGTTTAGCGATTATATGGAGGATCCAAATCGTGCCCGAAGACCAAGAAAATACCAAATTTACAGACATTGTACAGGAAGAATTTCATAAATTGAACGCAACCAGTTTCTTCTACCCAATTTTTCATAGTCAACTTATCATTGTGCCCCAAAAAAAAATTAGAAATTGGAAATTTGTGTATATTATCAAGAATTTAATAAAAAAACCAACAAAGACCATTTCCTACTTTCCTGCATTGACTAGGTACTATACACCTTAGCTCGAAAGACACATTTTTCTTTCCTTGATGGGTTTAGCGATTATATGGAGGATCCAAATCGTGCCCGAAGACCAAGAAAATACCAAATTTACATGTTCATTGGTAAGATTTACATATCAACTCTTAGCATTTAGATTATGTAATGGCACTACGACCTTCCAGCGAGCTATAATTGATATATTCTTTGATTCAATACATGATTGTCCAAAGATATATATGGACCATTTCACAGCTTATGATGGTGATTTTGATGAGGTGCTAGCTAATTTAGAGAAGACATTATTAAGTTGCAAGGAATACAATGTAACTCTTAGTAATTAAAAATGTTAAATGAGGTGAAGTAATGGAATTGTTTGTAATATTCCTTTTTCTTGATGTAGTTAAAATGGATGGAATCCACCCATGGTATTTATGGTGGTATTTTCCCATTGTATCTGCCCATGGTATTTTCCTTCGTTGTTAAAGGGAAAACAATAAAATAAGGTTTCTAGAGAGTCCATCAAGCCTATAAACAAGAACAAGACTTAGGCATTGGCATCATCTTGAGTTTATCAATCTTATTGTGTTTTCTTGAGAGGTGGCGAGTTCTAGTTTGATCCCGGGACGAAAACCCTGTGGAGGATTTGTTTGGTGGATCCATTCAGGGTCCATAAGTGTGCTTTAGAGTAGAAGACATTATTAAGTTGCAAGGAATACAATGTAACTCTTAGTAATTAAAAATGTTAAATGAGGTGAAGTAATGGCATTGCTTGTAATATTCCGTTTCCTCGATGTAGTCAAAATGGATGGAATCCACCCATGGTATTTATGGTGGTATTTTCCCATTGTATATGCCCATGATTTTTTCCTTCGTTGTTCAAGGGAAAACAATAAAATAAGGTTTCTAGAGAGTCTATCAAGCCTATAAACAAGAACAAGAGTTAGGCATTGGCATCATCTTGAGTTTATCAATCTTATTGTGTTTTCTTGAGAGGTGGCGAGTTCTAGTTTGATCCCGGGACTAAAACCCTGTGGAGGATTTGTTTGGTGGATCCATTCAGGGTCCATAAGTGTGCTTTAGAGTTCAGTTGGTTGAGTCAGTTGATGTGAAGTCTTGCATGCCATTGGCAATGGTTTTTATTAAATAAAGTGGTTGTTGTTTTTGGTTTAACATGTGTTCATGCGTTTTTGTAAAAATGATTTCTCTGATGTTTTCACTATAAATGCATACATTATTCAGAATTTTCTTGTTGGGAATCTTACACATCTTACCGTGGTATCAGAGCCCCAGTCTTGACAAGTTGTGGGATGCCAAGGAAGAGAAAAATGACAAAAAAAAAAAAAAAAAAGAAAGAAAGAAAGAAAGAAAGAAAAGGAAGAAAAAAGAGGGATTTGGAATCTCCTTCTTGGCATTCATCTAAAAGGGCGGGCAAATTTTCAAGGAGGAAGGATTTTAGGTGAGATCCTTCAAGCTAGCTTCGGTGGGGTTGAGCCTAAAATTAGTCGGTAAACCCAGTTTCGGTGGTTCTTAAAATCGCCCTAGTTGATCAGTATATTCTTATTTCCGGTCAAGGGTTTCATTTATTCCTTATTTTCTGAGTTGAGGGTATTTGTTTTGAGAGGTTCTTTGCAGGTTGACCGGAGCATGACTATTTTGATTATATTGGTTAAAGGTCGTGTACATTGAATTGTAGCCCCTAGGCTCATGCAGTACAAAGAGATTGTCATCGTTTTATCGCAGTCAAGGGATCCACACACGTCGAAGGAGGATGATAGATATATCTGTGGTTTTCTCAATCCCAACTGTGGTATAGTGAAGAGCCAACAGAGACAATATCAAAGGGAGTGGATCTCAGTCTTCTTGAAGTACCGAGAGGCACCGATATATCAGTAGAGGGAGCACTCCTTTAAAGTCAGTGGGGCCATTATAATATGTCGAGTTGAGGGAATCGTTGATCAAAGGCACGATAGGGAGACTGCAGTGTTGAGGATTCATGCCGTGAAGTAAAGTCGACGAATCGAGAACATTGCAAAATCGTGTGGTCGTTGGCAGCAATACATTGGGTCTCTCGACTTATTGGCAGCACGAAGGAGCCATACAACAAGATCTGGAATTTTGCTGACGCCACATCTCCATCACAGGTATGTTTCATCGGATAGCAGGAGGTGGAAGGAGCATGATATCTGCACGGTCGAGGGACGTCTGAAATAAGGGCCGAGAGGTTATCCAATAAATCTGTCATGCCAGAGCTTGAGCGCATCACGACGAAGTCATTTTGGCATGGCTGACTCTTTGTCCCTTGGTCAATTGTTGCTATTAGATATATCCGTGTTCATTGGCCCAGGGTTGCCATGATTTAAGTTAAGTTATCATATTGATCTCTATAGTTAATGGGGTAGGCGTGGTACTGGAAACTGCCTACATAATTTTGTTCATAAGCTACGCACCTATAGCAAGTAGGATCAGAATTGTTATCCTGGTATGGGTCATGGATATAGGGTTCCTCGCTGTCATGATTTTGGCGACATTACCTTCACGTGATGAGTCATCATTATTAAATGTATATTCATGCTATTTTCTTTTTGTATGGTAATTTGGCTTATACGCTTGAGTAGTTTAGTTTATTAAGTCCTTATCCTAGCTTCCAATAAAATGAAATGAAATATAAAGTTGGGCGTTGAAGTGTTTTGGAATATCATCTTTTTATCTTGTTATACTTTATGTCACAAGAATCTTAGGGGTAATGACACTTCTCTTTGTAGTTGTTAAGGAGACTTATAAGTTGGGTCATCTTTAAGTCGATTGCAGATTTCTCGAATATTCAGGAATTCGACGAACATGGCCATGTTCGTCAGATTCCCGAATATTCGAGGAATCTGCAATCGATTTAATCTCACCGTATCTGTTGTGGGTGGTAAGGTCGACCGGATATATATTCTTGCACGATGTTGGGTAACCATAGCCCTCCATACACCAGGATTTCATGGTCAATAGGTCATCCTTTGTGTGCACCATCGGAAAGCCAACATTAATTGTAGGACAACTACACAACCACCTGGAGGAAGATAATTATGAGATTATAGTTTGGTGGTGTCGATCGAGAAACCATAACTTCCACAGAGGACAGTGCAAGGTAAAAGGTCATTTATACGACAGACGGGTCATACTATTATATGAAAAACCATTCATATAGGACAATAGTGCAACTACTTTAATGTGGGAGTATTCTTTCACATGAGCAAAGACTGATTATTTTATTGCAGTAGCGCTTAGAGAGAGAGAGATAAGTCCAAGGTTACAATAGTTGAGCCAATTAAATTGTTTTTACCGCAGCACCAACAGAACCCAACGACTGGAGGGAGCTAAATTCAATGGTATAGTTTATGGCATATGTTGGGCCTATTCACATTATTGTAAACCCTATGTCGTTTAAATAAATGGCGTTGGTAGCATTCCTTCTAGAGCTGTGTGCATATCTACCACTTATGAATAAGGTATGTTGGGTGTGGGGGCCATAAAAATTTTGCAACAAAAGGATGGTTTTGCCTAAAGTAAAAGGGTGAAGTTCCCGATCTAAACCCAAAGAAGTTGACCCTATGAAAAGTGTGCAACATGCCACTTCATGAGGAGACAGGTTGGACCTTGATGATTGTATCACCAATTTGAGGGCGTGGAGAAGGAGCTTCCCTAGCAAAAAAAAATAAAGAAGAAGGAGAAGAAGAAGAAGAAGGAGAAAAGGATAAAATCATTTAGCTCCAACTATTATTTTCCACTGTGGTTATAGTATCTTTGGTCCAAATTTGTTGAAGAAAAATATTTGGAAAGGCATGATTGAAAAATGTTGATGTAATCTCCCTATATTTTCCTACTTTGATTGAAAAATGATTGAAAAATGTTGATGTAATCTCACTATTTGGAAAGGCATGATTGAAAAATGTTGATGTAATCTCACTATATGTGAAAAGATGGGGCAACTTGAAGACATCCTAGAAAACAATTAGAAACTTCTTTATGAACTAGTGAAAATATATGATCCTTTATGCACCAATACCTCCTTAGACCATGGTTGAAGTAGCACACCATTTTTTAAAAGAGTCCATGTCATTTTGTAGCAAAAGAAACCATGGGAAGTGAATGAAGGACAATGAAGAGAAGCTGATCTCTTCGCACTTGGATCTGAATTGCTACAAACAAAGTTGGTAATAGACCTTCATAAGTTGGAGGAATTAGACACATGTTTGTTCGAGGTGGGACAACTAGAATGGAAGAAACTTAGTTGGGTTGTCAACCCATCCATGCTTGCGCTGATACAACCCAAACTCTAGGAGAATCCTTGTGAATAGTTCATGCTCATAATTGCCTATTGTTTCAACAGGATCATAGCTTTAACATGGCCTCTACCTCCTTACAATAATGATATCATGAGAGAGATCTTATATATTATAGTAGAAGCCCTTCAAGGGTTGAACAACATCATGCCTCTTTCTTTCTAGAAGCAACGTAGAATCTTAGAACTCATGGTAGAGTTTAGCTTTAGGACATTCATGATGAATTGAATGTGACGACTTAATATTTCAGGTGTTCCATAACATTTATACCAACATTACATCAGTTCATCCAAATCACATGAAAACAAGCATGCAAAAGGTTGTGTCCTTGTTCTTAGAAGAAGATGACGACATATGCAAGATACTAAGATAAAAAATGTTGACCATTTGGAGAAAGGAACTAATTGTATGACCATTCGCCTATGATCAAGTCGAGAAGTTGGTCATGAAAAACATAAAATTGCTTAGAAGGGTGTTGACTAAGAAGGAGTTTGAAATGATTGATGGAGGAAGGAAGAACGAAGGTAGTAAAACCTACAACAAGAATGAAATAAGAAGGAGAGATCTAAGTTTTATCTACAAGGGACCTTGGGCACTTAACCATTCATGTCCAAGTGATAGGAAGGAGGCGAAAAGGACAAAACAAGAGGAGATTCCTTCATATCATGGGGAGTCTTCTATAATTGGATATATTGCTTTTTCATGATGGTAAGCAACGGTGTAATATTATTGAAAGAGATTTGTAAGATGACAAGCATTCATAAGTGCATGAGGAAATTCTACCTTGTAACACCCTCATCCCACATCTACCTAAGTAACCAGGGTAAAAATTTGACAAAGAGTTACTATGATATGATTCAACTCCCTATGTGTTATTTAAGGAAGTGGAACTGACGGAACACATCAAAACAAACCTTCCAAACCTATTGTAGGACCCTTATGAGCCATCCAAACCTTCCAGATGACTAGCCCCTGAGACAAAATAACTTTACTGCATTAATCCCCAGTCGCTCCCATGAAATGGGCATGAGTGTGACTGGGACCCTCCAGTCGCTTCCATAGCAAGGGTATGTTTGTGACTGGGGACTTTCCCAAGCAGTTATGTGTCTGCGACTCTGAATTATATGCCACTTTTTCAGGTTTAGGGTTCATGTCACTACCCAGAACTCCATGACACTTCTAGAAATTAAATATAATAGCAAAATAATGATACAAATGTAATTACTTGACCAAGGACTTTACGGGACCCCTACTAGCCATGACAAACATTTTGTTAAACATGTCACCAATATGCGTTCTACAGGTTTAAACAACATATTTGACCATAGGGTCTCATACTTATTTGAGAATCACTAAGAAACATTGATTCCTCATCACAAAAATTGCATTACCCTCTATTAAGTCACATATTCATTGTACATTAAGTGATTAACCAAAACATGATGAGAGTTATACATTTTCACTGTCATAAAACTCACTCATAACCAACATATAACCAACAGAAATATCAAGGTTATAAAAACCATATAAGCTACATATAAACAAATATATTTACCCATAAAATACCAATGCGAAATAGAGTTCTTATTGATGATTTCATAAGCCAACCATGTATGGGACTTCCACGAACCACCTGACCATAGATTGGGTTGAACCAAATGTTTCTTTCATCCAGTCACCCCTGTGCCATATTCCAAGAATGAATGTGGGATTTCATAAAATAAATCAATCATAAAATCTAGGGCTTCTAGAGGCCAAACCACCTCAACCCTCAACCAATGATTCCACCTCATAGTTAGACATCACTAAACATCACCAGATTGGTCTCTACCCAAGTTTTCCGGGGGCCTAGAGCATTTGTTCCAACCAGGGCTTCCAAGACTGGTAACTCAACCCAAAGTTGTTGTCGGGCTTCCATAGCATTTGTCCAACTAGGGCTTCCAAGACTAGTAACTCAACTCATCAAGGGCTTCCAAAGCATTTTTCAAACCAAGGTTTCTAGGACTAGTAACTCAACCCAAGTTGTTACAAGACTTCCAAAGTGTTTGTCCAACCAAGGCTTCTAGGAACTGATAACTCAAGCCATAGCCAAAGGCACAAGAAAACCAACCAGAAAACAAAAGTAAAACCCATAACACCATGGCTATCCAGGAAATGGAAAGGATAGGAGAATTCACTGTCAATCTGAGCAACCCTCAATTCCAATGACAGATCATAACCAAGAAACCACATGCATATGCCATGCATGTCAAAACTAGTGAGGAAAACATACATGCATCTCGGTACCTGCAAGAAAAACTCGTTGTAGTTGTTGATCCTGATGTCCTCTTTCAATTTCCTGACCTTCCTTTTCCTCCTTGCTCCAAAACTCCAAGTATTTCACACTCCTCCAAGAGTGCTCCAAGAAAACCCTAAGTGTCCAAGAGTATGAGAGAGAGAGAGAGAGAGAGAGAGAGAGAGAGAGAGAGAATGAGAGCTCCAAAACGGAACTGATCAAAAGCCATGAACTGGTCCTAAGAATCCTTTTTATTAATGAGGCCTCTATTTTCTTCATTTTCCTCCTCACATGCAACGTGTGACCTTTCACCTCCCTTTTCTTCTAATTTCCTTTATTTTCATAAATAAAATGCCAATAAATGTCACGTCTCTTTCTAAAGCCTTAGCCATTGTCTTTGCTAATTTCCATAGCCATTAATTAATCACAAGTGATCCCCATCACTATGTTTCTGCCTAACATTCAACTTGGAATACATGTATCATGACCAAGGTCTTATTTTACCTTTATTAAATTTTATATGAATTTTTAACCAGGGCTGTTAGAGAAACCTCCCCCTTGGGGGAACACCGTCCTCGGTGTTCAATGAAACCTACAACCAACAAGATTGTTGTAAGCAAAAGATACTTCCCATGGAGCTTTATAACTTAGCTTGATGCAATATTTATAATGATCAAACTGCTGAGAAGCAAACCAACATGGCAACATAACAACATGACACACATACCGCTTATTGGAGATTTATAACACAACTTGTGGCAATATTTACATCCATATACATATGTACATATACCAAAACATGTGATCAACTAATGAATAGAGAAGGATACCTAGTTCGAATTTTATCCCCCATATCCCATGTAGCTTCATTAGGCCCAAAGTGCTTCCACTGCACTTGAACCTACTCGATTGCTCAACTCTGGAGTATGAGCATCTTTCTCTTCAAAATTCACTGAGGCTCTAGCTGGAATTCTCCTTCTAGCTCCACCTACAATACAGACTAGTTAGTCACATGATCAACATCTTTAACATACTTCTTAACCAATGACACATGGAAAACATCATGGACTTTCACTGTTGAAGGCAGTGCAAGTCGATAGGCTACTGACCCAAGCCTCTCAATAATCCTGAAAGCTTTACAAAATCGGGGTGCCATCTTGGTGCACAATTCAATTCGCAAGGAGCTCTTCTTCGCCTTGATGCGCAAATATAACTTCTCCCTAACCTGAAACTCCTTAAACAACCTATTCTGATCTGCATAGCTCTTCTTCCTATCCTGTGTTGCTTTCATATTCTTCTTGATTACCTGCATTTCTAGTTCCATTTTTCCAACATGTCCAGTCCAATCAAAACCCTACTAACTAGATCACTACAACTAATGGGAGTATTTCACCTCCGCCCATACGATGCCTCAAACAGACTCATCCTCAAAGATTCTTAATACCCATTGTTGTAAGAAAACTATACCAGTGGAACATAATCTTCCCACTTCCATTGTTGATGGATCACATACATCCTCAACATGTCCTCCAATATCTTGTTGACCCTCTATGTCCGTCCATCTATTTGCGCATGATAAGTTTTACTAAAGGCTAACTTTGTACCTAAACCTGCAAACAATTATTTCCAGAACCTAGAAGTGAAATCCGCATCCCTGTTTGTCACGATCTTCTATGGAACACCATGCAATCTCACAACGTCTCTGTTGAATACCTGTGCTACATCATTCCCTGAGTATGTAGACTTCACCGGAATGAAGTGCGCTACCTTTGTCAACCTGTCCACCAAATGTTGGTATTATGGTAGATATGTTGTCCTTGATGGTAACTCACATATATGATAACCAGATGTATCCACACGTCAGTTTAGAAATGATAAACTGATGTATGATGGCAACTCACATTGTAACAGGTCAATTCATAGGTAATAGAGTAATGGCATAGAAGAACAGGATGATGGGACTAAGGATTACAAATCAGAATCAAGAAATTGAGGAAAGAAAATGTTTTAAGTTATATACATTGTTTAACCTAGTCCAAGTCGCGTATACATGTGGGTACACGTAATAAAAGGCACATATACATGTGCACACAATTTCACAAAATGAAAAGTGCATATGGGATGGAAAATTAAGGTTAAAGAATACTAAGGGTCCATACCATGGTATTAACCCACAATATTGAGAAAAATAATGGTTACATGATCCCAACTAAGAATACCATAGGCTCTAAGTGTTGTTTTGGTGCATGGTATTGACAAAGTCTCTAAGTATATAAGGAGGAGAAGATCAAAGGGTTAAGTGTGCAAGTGAAAGGGTTTTCCATGAATACTTCTATATGAAGTATATTTTGTGTTGTAAGGGCTATGGTTATGATATAGATCTGAAACATCTTGTGCACCCTTGGATATAAGTTGGATCAGGATCATGAGACCTGAAATGACTTATCATTGGATGATCTGATAATGGATAGGCTAGCTCTGAGTGCTAACACATGTTTTATCATGTAAATGCTATGATCTAGTTATCTCTGAAGTCTTGAAAAGATGCGAAGTTATAAGTCATTATTTGTAGATCTATACACATGTTCACCTCGGTGAAGGCACGAATTTGACACTTACAAGTAGAGTATGCAGAGGAAAGGTTTGTTGTTAAGAAATGACTGATCTATCTGATCAATGCTACTATTTGATTGTTTTTATTTAATGATGTATTCATTAGATATG
Organism: Pinus tabuliformis; assembly: GCA_031772625.1. Classification (NCBI taxonomy): domain Eukaryota; kingdom Viridiplantae; phylum Streptophyta; class Pinopsida; order Pinales; family Pinaceae; genus Pinus; species Pinus tabuliformis. The sequence continues at coordinate 636,930,709 of CM062807.1, read as the reverse complement.
AAGTTAAACTGGTTGTATAAGGAGATTGAGTCTGGCTAACTAATTGATTGAGTAAGAAGGGTGATCTTTGCTTCTATCTATTTAGAACTTTGTAATATGACAATATATCTTTAGAATGTCTTTGGTTAGTATAGTTTTTGGTTCAAAAGTTTTATGATTCAGTATCTTTATAGGTATCTGCAGGTTAGGTTACATAAAGTAGCGTATACACATAGGTTTTGCTCATTGAAGTAGCGTTTACATTCTGACATATGATTTTTTAGTTTGCAGTTGGTTCTGGTTGTTGATGCAGTGTTTTAGGTTCAATTATGTGCACTGGTTATAGTGATCTGACTGTTCAAGTTGAATAGTTGAATTTTGATTAAGTATTGATTGATTGGGTTTTAATTTAGTTGTATCAGTAATTGGTGATTGATTAATTCAGTTGCGGTTGATTCATAAATTGATGATTGGGTTTCAGTGATTGATTGATTCAGTTGTATCAGATATAAATGACAGTGTTGCAGTGATGAGTTATAGTTTGATTTTTGAGCTTAAGTGTTGATAATGGGTATAGTATGAAAATTTGACGAAATGTGGTCCGTGGAGAATGCTGAGGGTTGGAGCCTTCAGTGAGGAAGTGATTAGATCGAGGGGTTGGAGCTCCCTTCTAGTAGTAGCTGGAGAACGAGTGAAGGTTGTAGCCTTCTGCAGGTTAGTGTTTGCGTACTGGTACAAGTTTACGCCAGTACAAGAACCAGGGGGTTGTAACTCCCTTCCAGTAGAAGCTGGAGAATGAGTGAAGGTTGTAGCCTTCTACAGGAGGGCGTCTGTGTACTGGTATGAGTTTTTGCCAGTACAAGTTTGTAAACAACTTTTTATTTATATTAAAAAGTAGACAGAGATGACAGCAACAAGTGGTTTTCTCTTGCATTGTGTTTCCACCTTAATTCTTGGTGTTCTTATGTGTTGATTATGCGTGATGGTTTATTTTTTTATCACAACACATGGTTACTATTTATCTAATGTTTAATAAATTTCTGATGCACTAGCTAAAGACCAACATATGATGAATTAATTGAATCATAAGTTTCCTGGATATACACTAATTGTCTTAAAAACAATCGCGTACACTTGCAGGTTCCTTTTAGTAAAGTCGTGTATACAAATCTGAATATGAAATGTAAAAGTTTATTGATTTGAAAATATTGATTCACCCCCCTTCTCAGTATTTTTCCCAACAATTGGTATCAAAGCGGGTCCTTTGGCAGAAGATTGATCACTTGAAGGAGATTCGTTGTAACACTGGGAAAAAAGCAAAAGAGGAAAGCACCTCAAAAGAAGAAGACATCTTAAAGGAATAGTGACAGTGGGAGAGACAATTGGCTACTAGGTGGAAGCAATTATTGAGATTCAGAATCACCTTAGATTGAAGATGAACAAGCAAAAGAACTATCAGGTACTAATTTTTGGTACTAATTGAATATAATGAATGTGGCATTGAAACAACTGAATTTTATCTTATGGGTGAAAATGAAAGAAATCTAATAGAGGTAGAAGATAAAAGGCTCATAGATAAAATTACAAATCAACAAAATCTATTTGATAAAAGGGGTTGTACCTACAAAGAAGAGGTTACCAGGTTAAAAACTTAGTTGGAGGAAGGAAAAAAAATAAGGAAGCAGTACAAAGAAAAGGAAGATCAATGTCAAAGGCTGCAGGATGAAGTGACATCATTAAGAAATCAAGTGAATGAAAATGACACAACAACCAAGGAACTTATAGAAAGAACCAGTTATTATAAAGGTCTTGAAGCTGAGGTCGTCTCTCTAAAAGAAGATCTTGAAAATTCAAATAAGCAGAATGAAGAACTACTTCAAGCATTTGAAGAACAAGAAAATGAGATTCTCAAATTAAGACAACAAGTGGAAGAAGGAAGAAAAGTTGAATAAATCATGAAGAAGAAGTATCTGGAAAAGGAAGAGCAATATCAGGTTGAGGTAAATATCCTAAAAGGTAAATTAGAAGAAAAGGATAAAATTTTACGATTTCAAGATAGTACTAATATTTTGGATAATATTCTTAGTAATCAAAGGTCTCTTGCCATCAAATTTGGTCTTGGTTTTCATGAAACTGTTAAAGGTGAATCTAGCTCACAAACTGAGGCAAGGAATTCTAATGCAAAATCTGAAATGCTCAACAAGGAAATAAGAAGTCAACCCCATCAACAACCAAGGAAAGAAAGTCTTCAAAGAAAATCATTTACTCCTAACTATAGAAGTTCTAATCGATTATTTCCTCTGATCAATAATGTTGAATGTTCTATATGTCATAATTTTGGACATGTTGCAGCCAGATGCAGAAGTAGAATGTTTCAAACTAATAACCATCTCATAGAAAGATCATCAACTTCTAGGTACTTTAAGGGATATTATTTTTCTTGAAATATGTTTGGTCACAAATCCATTGATTGCTATAGAAGGAATATGAAACATATAAGATGTTATGCTTGTAACAAGTTTGGGCATATAGTGAAAGAATGCAGGGACAAGTCTATGGATCGCCGTAGACAATATGGTAAGTAATCAAATGATAACATCTATATCAGAAAATCTGAAAAAGATGAATCCGCCAAGAATCAAGAAAAGGAAGATCATACAAGGTGTGGTCTTGCTCTCTGATCATTCGAAGACGAAGATGATAGTGGACATTCTCATCACATGATTGGAGACAAGGATAAAATGGAATGTTTGATGAAGAGCCATCATGGTAATGTTATTCTTGGAATTGATGTTCTAGGATCCGATATAGTCAGAACAAACTCAGGGGGAGCTGAAAGTGTGAAGTTTCAGTACTCCACCTTCCATATGTGGATCTTATGAAGTCTAGTTGCATATATACATGAGTTAGAAACTGCAAAGTCACGTATATGTTGGTTTGATGAAGAAGCTGTGGGACAGAATCAGAAAAAAGGTGCTGATAAGGTTCAATCAATTATCAATTGTCTTTTTTGTCTTATTGATGATTACAGTCTATTGATGCTATTTAGAAGTGATTTTGACCATCATAAATTTTTGATGACTTGACGTATAACTGGTTGATGATGATGCCTTAACGATTCTTACTGACGTATGCAATGATAATATTTGTCAGTGAACAATTGGCACAAGTTCAGGGGGAGCATATGCTATGCTTCTAATAATGCATTGTTGGCATTATGTTTTCTTTAGAAGTCCTTGGTACATAATGATTCTTATCAATGGTGATGATTCTTATGTTGTTGAAGTGTTTAAATGATGCATCATACTATGTTGCAGGCATGGGTTGCCTATGATGAAATCTCATATGATACTTATATTGCTTGAGCCACATAGTTGTTTTGATGCTTCTGATCAGATTTATGGATGATTCGGATGATTCTTTTGATGATGCATATAGTACATATGTTATGTTGCTTACATGGTGATCTTCATAAGTTCAAGGAGAAGAACAAAGCTTGAGTACACATCTTCATTATTTGATGATGTTAAGTGTCACTCATTTCTGTTATGCAACTTCCATCATGCATAAATTTCATAGGGTGCAATTATGAATGAGGATTTCTATAGTTCTTGGCTCTCACATGGTATATTTTTTGAGGATTTTTTCTCTTGATGGTATCAGGAAAGTTTGACAAATGACTTAGAGCTCATGGTTTTCTTTTCACATTGATGAGAAGCTAGATACATAAGGATCACATGGATGATTATTTAAATTTCACATTGGTAAATGATGTTGGTATAAAATATCCTCTTGTATGACAAAATTGGCCAAGAGAGTGGTGTTATGGAAGGATTCATGAAGACATATCTATTTGGAGACATGACTTACTTAGTCACATAATGATGACCTCTTACTAGGCTTGATTCTCACATATGTTGATTATCATGGTTGATGCTTATCGAATGTGGGATGTTGGAAAAATACCTAGTGATGATACATGATTGATATATTGAGGGTTGTTGTGAAAGGATCATGCATTTCTTGCTACAATGATGATGTTATGGTCATGAATGATGACTATGGTGATTTCACATATATATGATATGATGTGAATGGTTTTGTATCACTGCTTGGAGATATGGCATAAGCTTAATTGATTCATGGAAGGTTATGTTTTTGATAAACATAAGCCTTCTTATACTAAGGAAAGGGAGTAAGTTGATCTTGATAAGCTCAAGAGGATGAGTTGATACCTATATGCAACATAATTAGTCACAGGTTGATGATATTAAAGTTACATTGACTTATCTTGTGAATTGATGATGCATATATACAGGTTATTGTTCTTGATAGAAATATATAGAAATGCTTCTTTATTGATTAAAACCCTTAAGGTATGGCAACACCATACATTCACTCCTCAAGGAAGGAGAACACTCCACAAGCCATATGCATGTTCATACAATATTCCTTGACACCTCTTCCATGTGGAGTCTCTAGCCTCTATATAGGCTTCATACATACAATACCATGGATCATTACCATGGTTCCCTCATACCATCAAACTAATACCATGGGCCCATTACATTATTACTAACGACTTGTGGTCCCTTACATGATATGGGTTAACCACCTTATTTATTACTATGGGCCATCCCATTATTACATTATTACCTTGGGTACCTCCCTTTGTACCCTATATTATCCCCCCTAGGTATATAATAACTCTTGGAAGAAGCATTATGACAGGATCAATATATATTCCATATTGTACAAAAATAATGCTTTGAAATGAATGAAAGAATGCATTTGATCAAGTTGGTCATATGCATAATGGATCTTTCATTTAGTTATATCATGCTTGGAAATATGAATTTGACTTACTCTATAATTGATAAAATTGTACGTTAGAATAAATCTCATGGTTATATTATTTTACATACAACTACATTGATTTTTACCTGCTATACGGTTAGTGCCCTTTGACCTTGATCAACCTACCATAATATTATAACCATGTTGTATGAAAATGTTTCCTTAACTTACAAGATGCCTGAAAATATATTGTAGTAAATGACAACAATAACATATAATAGACATTGCTTACAAGTTTGGTAAAGTTGAATACATACTGCCCCCATAATAGCAATATTTGTATCTATTCTATTCAAATTGTAATTAATGAGAAACTCTTCACCTACAACTATTGATTTAATGACACATACGAATAAATTGTTTCCTTCACGCCCCTTGAATATGAAATTGGGTTGCTCATTTGTGGTCATGGGCCATGTACTATTTATAAATCCTGCAATATTCCTTGTTGTGTTTGGCCTTCCAACAATATACATAGTTTCACCTTTATTTTGATCTTTGTCATTTAGTTGTATATAATTTACGACCACTCCATATATTCACATACTTTTGATATATTGGACTATCTGTACCCAATCATTGTAAATGTAATAGGGTCCGACATACTCCATAAATTCAGTTAATCCTACATAACATACCTTTATGCCATCCATGGAAAATAACCCTAGACCATGTAATGATGATGAGGAAATGTGGTATATCATTTTATTTTAGGAAGATCCTTGGGTGCCCATTGTTTCACTAGATGTTTTTACCTCAAGGGAATCTCGATGTCATCTATGCTCTCATTATCATAAGAAAATAAACCCCCTTTACCGAGAAAAAAAATCCATGCATCTATGGAATTTTATTCTAATATTTTCACCTCTAGTGAATATTCACCTTCCTGCTCCTCTACCTAAGTAATGTGATTATCTTGAACCTAATCGCAATTTGGGCCAACAACTTGAAAATTAGGAGAGTGTGGAAAACTAGTTGATGGAGCATACTAATCAAGTGGATGACGATACAAAGAGTCATGCCATGTAGATGATAGAGGATGATAGACTGAATCAGATTCAAGACTAGAGTTATGAGTGTTAATACCATCTTGGGGAATATAAAAACTGGTTTTCTCTTCATGAGCCATTTAGGGATTTTCTCTATTGGATATGGATCATGAAAAGCGGAAGGAGGATGAGAAGATGGATTAGGGATTTGATGTACAGAATTCCAAACTTTACGATCATCGCAAGGAGGCACTCTCATTGGAACTAAAAAAGGAGGATGACAAGGAACAAAAGGAATAATAGGTTCCTCCTCTACCATTAGGGGTGTCTCTTGGTTTACAAGAGTTGGGGATGAAGAAAAATCAGGTGCCTTGGATTCATCGTGCAAAGGGATAAGAACCATTCACTCAAACTCTTGTTTCAGGAAATCTTGATCCACATCTCCTTCAAGAAATTCATAACAAAGCTACAGAAATCGATAAGAAAAATCCTCAACTGGTTAATTAGGCTTCATTCTTAAGTGAATGATTCTTTTACAAACGTCTTGGTAATAATACCTATCAATGGCTTGATGAATCTCTCCGAGGAAATGATGAAAATAATGGATGGAAGTAGGTGGCAAGGTATGGCACCATTGATTAACACGATCTTCAAGGGTGAGGAAGAAAATCACACAAGCAAAATCTTCTTCATCGATTTCATAAGATCCACAAAATTTGAGAAAATTAGAAATGTGCTTGGTTATATATGTTCCATCCTCACCATCAAACTTTAACTAAGACAAGTGATGGAGAGGCTCCTCATGGATTACAAATTGAAAAATGTATAAATTGGAGAAACACCCCAAGCGTAAGATTTGATGATGATCCATTTTACATAAGAGGTTCAAAACATAATCAACGGGAACAACTTGCAATTTGTCCCACCTTCTAGAGCCATCGTTGAAATCTGTCAACCAAGGGGTCTCCCCAATGTGAAGTCCAGTTTCCATGTATTCTTACATATTTTCCTTGGCTCTCATTATTTGCAAGAGATATGAGTGCAAATGTGCCTTTGAAAAGCTAGGGGGTGTCGTGCTGAGTGGTCGGTCATATGTGTGTCAAAACTCTTTTACTGCATGGGGCGAAGAGAAGTGAGCCTCTAAGAGAGAGGTAATAGTACCACTGTAGTAGAAACCATGGGGGCCTCACTCAATGAACCTCTAACCTATCACGTGCGTTCATGGCATATTAAACAATACCCTTAATTTGACTACATATTGGAAAATATCCCTAAAATTCACATTATTTAACCTCCTAGAAATACATACCCAATACACCCTCCCAATTAAAAAACCCCTACTCCCACTTGATATTGTAGGTATCCACTTTCTCATTAACATTTTTTATGCCCCTTTATATTTTTTCCGTAACTTTGAGCTCCATTTTTTATACCTGCCAATATAAAAACCCTTTACCCCCTATATATCCCCCAATATATTATGCCATTTTTCCTCATTAAATACCCCACAATATGAACCCACATGGTATGGTATTGCTCCCCTAGTGAATCCCCTGTGAGTAGAAACACGCATAAACAAGAAGAATTTGTTCAACATCCAATGGAATAGTCCACAAAGATGCGATCGTCATTACGACCAATAAAACAAGAAATATTTGTCTAATATCCAACAGAATAGTCCATGAGAATGCGAAAATGATAATAACCATTACAACACATTCTCAATATGATAAGTAACAAAATAACTGAAATACTTCAACTACTTTAGCACAAATGAAAGAAAACATGAATTACAAACATTCACATAGTAATCTTACAAATATTCTTAATCCATGCATGAAGAACATGTTGGCCATAAGGCTTCTGATATTAAGTAAAAGTTCCAAGACATATGTATACAATGAACACTACTAGCTCCAACAGTGGATCACAGGAGCCACTCCTTGCTCCTCAAAAGAGCTAGATGGTCTCCCTAATGCCTTGTGGGAGGAGTCAGGGTGAAATATCCTTTGCTCATACAATGAGGGTGTATATATAACCAATGAGGTGATGCTTCACCTTCTTTGTGACTCTTTGACTACCCTCATGACTGTTTGAATTCCTATGACTTTTCGACATTTACATGACTCTTCATATTCTAAATGTGTCCTTTGGACTTTCACTTTACAATACATTTTGAAAAGATAATTATATAATCCACAATAATGATGTGGCACATGATGACTCATGAACAAACATTACATGAGAGTGATGGCATGGACTGAATGATGATGTGGTAGTGCCAAACAGTCCTTGTGCTGCTTCTTTCTTTATGTCTTCAATAAGAGATGTATCTAATGCTTCAGATTCATGAGATATATGCTTTGTTCTTCATATCTACCCTCTGAAGGGTTGTGAATAATATGGAGTCTTGATGCGGCCTTGATCTTTGGTCTTTTGTTTTAATCCAGTGTTCCTTTGTCTTCTCGTCTGATGATCATCTAATATTTTCAGCTCCATATGTGTCTTCTAGCATGTCCTCCTTCTCCATCTCCTTCTTCATCATCTTGACATAACATGATAGAGTTCTTGCATCTGCAATCGACTCATGACAAGAATACATTAGTTTGATAAAACCCTATCTAAGATGTTGCACGATGATCCACTGACTAAGTCAAAACAAGGTGGCAGGCTCATGGAGAGGCTCAGTCACTGCACAATTGCGTAGCTCAAGTAGTCAAGGGTTAATCTTGAGCCTTGAGACTGTGCAATGTGCAGTTCAAGCTTGGACTGTGCAAAAATATTGTGCAGTTCGAGAGCTTAAGGAGTTAGGCTGAGGGCTTGTACACTGATTTTTCCCATTGTACAATTCTGGAAGATAGAGGATCCCAAGCGATTTCAAAATTACGCAATTCAAGAGATTAGAGTTGAGGCTTGGGCCTTGAGACTGCACAATGTGCAGTTCAGGCTGGACCGTGTAGGCAGATTGTGCAATTTTGAGGCTCAACAAGGTAGACTGCAGGGTTTTGCACTGTTTTAGTCAGCTACGTAGTTTTTGGAAGCAGAGCAGACCTGGTGTTTGCGTAGTTGCATAGTTCAAGAGCTCACGATTTGGGCTTGAGCTCAGAGATTACGTAATGCGCATTTGGGGCCAAGCTAGAGGGCTGGATTGCGCAATTCTAGGGGCCAAGGTTCGGGCTTGAGCACTGGAACTGTGCAATGCACAGTCCTAGGAGGCAGGAATTGCGCATTGCGCAGTTGAGGAAGGTCAGATGAGGCTAGGTTGAAGGGAAGTTTTCGAAAAATTGTTAAGTGTGGGATCAATGAGATTGATGTGAACAGTGATATGACTTTACTGTGATCACATGCTTAGAACACTTGATGACATAACAACATAGATCATTCAGAACACGTTAAGAACATATTTCCCTCAATGCAACTAGTTTGCAACGACTTTACAACAAGTGCGACACTACATATACACTTTGCGATGATCGTGATGACACTTATGTGACAATTCTTAAAACTTTTGAAAGGAGCGTGACATGTGTTTACATGGTAAGATAAACTAATTTTCATGAAGACAAACCGTTGAAACCACCAAAATGAGCTTATGCACATTTTACGGCAGCTAATATGAGTAAAGACGATAGTTACTATATGAAGAGAAAATGGAGAGTGACACTTGCGATATCTGAACAATATTGAAAGTGACACATGCCATAACGAAGATAACATGAAAATGACACTAATTAAAGTGAAAGAAAGTAAGAGTGAAAGACGAAAGAATGAAAATAACACTCACAAAAATTAAGGTGTGCAAAAGCGACAGTATGAAAATCTCATCAAAATAGAAGTACAAATGCAACCAAAAGTGAGGGATTGTCAATGACAGTAAGCATTGACTATCGACATGCCTTGAAAATTGCATAGACAATGTCTTGATGGATTGTACTTATGCTTGTTCAAGTTTGCATGGAATAATGAATTCATGAACTCGTTGCAAACTGAGCATGAGTGAGCAAGTGACTTCGATTGATCAAGAAGTGACCATGGAATGACCGATCACAAGATCAACAGTAGGCTCCAAAATCCAAGTATAGAGAAAATTTTGGAGGTTTTTCGTCGCAACGACAACAGGTGGATTATGTTCATTTTTAATTCATCGAGAAAAGTGAATATTATAAATCCTCTTGGCCAAATATTGCTTGTGCTCAAGCAATCCACTTATATCCATAGTAGAAGCATTTGTACATTGATACCAATATACCATACAAACTAGTGTGTTATCCCATGCCTCCATGCTAAATGATCCTAAATGGATCCTTCGATACCTAGATCCAAAAGAATCCTCCGACCAATCCAATAGATCCACCTGGATCCTAATGCCACCTAAGCCTTAGGACCTGTCGGTTATGATACCATCTCGGCCCTCCATCAATGTCTATTCCTAAGATCCCAAGCTACAATATTCCCTGGGATAAGAGTATCATGTTAGGCATCATCCCATAAATAGAGTTCCAACTCATAATATCTCCCCAATCCATCTTGTGGGAAGGATCTCATGTGTGAATTCTTGCACATGGAATAAGTCTACTATGTTGATACTTCTTGATGCTCAACTCATGCTACTCCACTCGGTCACCCAACATAACCCTTTTGGAGAACTCTACTCTTCTCACCCTAATGTATAAATGTGGGTTGGTAGTGCTGCAATCCCTATCTATGCAATCCTATAGAGGGATGCTTTGGATGTCCCAACTATACTCCTATTGCTGCCTTATGAGGGACTCGAGATGTTCCTCTACACTAAACAACTTGGCTGCTGACTCAACACATATCACTATGAGCTCCTCAATTTTTTTGTTATCCTAGAAGACATTGTCTCGGGTTGTCCAGACTTTCTTCCTCAAAATCATAAGATTTTTCTTTAAATGCTTGATCTTTTCCTGAAAGTCCTCTACTAGAAATTTTGGTGCCTCACTGAATGTCTTTCTATTTATTTGCACCAGATGCCCAACTATCACAACTCCAACTTGAGCCTTTGAAAGACTCTCTAGTAATGGTTCATCCTACACACTATATATGTCATGCTCCCTGTCGTGATCATGCTCATTATGTTGGTTCACTAATGCTGGATCCTCACTCAAGTCTACTTGGCCTCCTCCACTTGTGAAGACAAGTTGTTATTCATCCTCTCCAGTTATTGTACATAGATGCATTGGTGGACTGCTATCTACACTTGACTACTCATATTATTTATGGGCATCCTCTTGGAGACCTATGGACTCTGTTGTATAGGATTCTACCTCATCAATACCATTAGATATGTAAAAACCCTCGATAAAAATCCATGTAAAATTCAATAAAGGTAAAATAAGACCTTGGTCATGAGACATGTATTCCAAGCTGAATGTTGGGAAGAAACATAGTGATGGAGTCACTTGTGATTAACTAATGGCTATGGAAATTGGAAAAGGAAATGGCTAAGGATTTGGAAAGGCAAAGTGGCATTTATTGACATTTTATTTATGAAAATAATGGAAATTAGGAGAAAAGGTTGGTGAAAGGTCACAGGTTGCACGTGTAGAGGAAAATGAAGAAAATAGAGGCCTCGTTAATAAAAAGGCTTATGAGGATCAGTTCATGGCTTTTGATCAGTTTAGTTTTGGAGCTCTCATTTTCTCTGTCTCTCTCTCTCATACTCTTGGACACTTAGAGTTTTATTGGAGCACTCTTGGAGGAGTGTGGCATGCTGGGATTTTTGGAGCAAGAAGGTAAAGGAAGAGGAGGAAAGCACAAAAGGACATCGAAATCAACAACTACAACGTGTTTTTCTTTAAGGTACTGAGATGCATGTATGTTTTCCTCACTAGTTTTGGCATGCATGGCATATGCATGTGGTTTATTGGTTATTGTATTTAATTGGCATGGAGGGTTTCCTCGATTGATGGTGGATTTGCATATCATTTCCATTTCCTAGATAGTCATGGTGTTGTGGGTTTTGGTTGTGGGTTGAGTTATGAATTCCTGGAAGCCTTGGTTGGAAAAATCCTCTAGAAGCCCTAAAACAACTTAGGTTGAGTTACTAGTCCCAGAAGCCTTTGTTGGACAAACGATTTGGAAGCCCTTGGTGGGTTGAGTGACTAGTCTTGGAAGCCCTGGTTGGACAAATGCTCTAAAAAACCAGCAACAGCTGTGGGTTGAGTTATTAGTCCTGGAAGCCCTAGTTGGAACAAACACTCTGGAACCTTGGACAGCTTGGATAGAGACCAATCTGGTGATTTTTAGTGATGTCTGACCATGAGGTGGAATCACTCGTTGAGGTGGCTTAGCCATTGGAAGCCTTAGATGGTTGTGATTGATTTTTGTTTTGTTTGGGTACAACGGGGGGGGTCACGGGGGGGTAGAATCGCCCCCTTGTTAGGGGGTTTGTAGGGGGGCAGTAGCCGCCCTAGACAGGGTCCAGGGTAGTGCCTTGGGAAATTCCTTTTTGGAACTTATATTAGGTGGGTGGACCTACCTATGGTTTTGTGCATGGGTTTTGCACATGTTTTTGGACATGATGGTTTTCTGCCCATGGTATCTTGTAGATCTGGTCAAGGGAACTATGATTGTGTTCTAATACAGAGTTAATGGATTGGTGTTTATGAATGCTTTAGCATGTATATATATGAGTTGTAACATTGAAAGGAATATAATGAAAAGTTAATCTGGTAGTCTCAATATTGGGATCTAGGGGAAAATCTCTATCGTATTTGTTTTGTGTTTATCGCCATTGTATATTTTTTATGTTTTAAGAATTTGTTTGCAGGTAATTTTTGTACAGGGTTAAAACCTACAATTTTATGAGATCCCACATTCATGCCTAGAATATGGCATGAAGGTGACTAGTTGGAAGATCTGGTTCAACCCAGTCGATGGTCAGGTGGTTCGTGGAAGTCCCATACTTGATTGGCTTATGAAATCATCAATAAGAGCTCTCTTTCTTATTGGTATTTTATGGGTAAATATGTTTGTTTATATTTGGCTTATATGGTTTTTATAACCTTGATATTTATGTTGGTTATATGTTGGTTATGAGTGAGTTGTATGATAGTGAAAATGTTTGGTTCTCATCATGTTTTAGTTAATCACTGAATCTACAATGAATATGTGAGTTAATAGAGGGTAATGCAGTTATTGTGATGAGGCATCAATTCTTCTTAGTGATTCTCAGATAATTATGAGACCCCTATGCTTAGATCTATTGTTTAAACCTGTAGAATGCATATTTGTGACATGTTTGATGAAATGTGTGTCATGGCTAGTAGGGGGCATGTAAGGTCCTTGTTCAAGTAATTACATTTGTATCATTATTTCGTTGTTATCTTTCATTTATGGAAGTTTCATGGAGTTCTAGGTAGTGACCTAAGCCTTTTGCCTGAAAAAGTGGCACAAAATTCAGATTCGTGGGCACATAACTGCTTGGGAAAGTCCCCATTTTAGGCATACCCAAGTTGTGGGAGCGACTAGACATTCCCAGTCTCACTCATGCCCATGTCATGGGAGCGAATGGGAGATTAATGCAGTAAAATTTAGCATTTGTCAGGGGCTATTCACCTAAAAGGTTTGGATGGCTCCTGAGAGTCCTGCAGTAGGTCTGGAAGGTCTGTGTTGTTGTGTTCCATTGTTTCTACTTCCTTAAATGACACATAGGGAGTTGAATCATATCATAGTAATGCTTCATCACATGTTTACCTCGGTTGGCTAGTTACTTGAGTAGATGTGGGAGGACAGTGTTATAGAGTGGTATCAGAGCATGATTCACCCCGCAGACTAGATGGGTGGTGTGTTGGTCATGCATTCATGTCAGTTTCATATGTGTTACCCTTGTGTGTGGTCTATGTGCGTGTTGCATAGATATGGTGTTAATCATGGTTGTAGTGATGTCGTTATGTGAAGGGTGATGGTGTTGTCATGGAATGTGCCTTCATGAGTGTATGATTGGTTATGCATTTTTTATGAAAGTTAGTGCTTACATGTTGTCAAGTGTACATTAGTATGGTGATTGTTGTCATGCATGAAGTCATGGTATGTGATTGATATGGTCATGCTTTGATGACTGGACTATGGTTATAATGATTTCTATATGTTTTTATATCTAAATGATATATGTGTATATGTTTTATGATTATGTTTATACATGTATCATGATAAATCAGTTGATCTTGGAGATGAGATATCTTCCCTGAATTATGCTAAGGTACATTGTTTTGGTTTAGCTGACATAAGATGTCTTGCAGGAAAGAGATAAAGATGAATAGAAATATGGTAGACTATAGTTCACAAGATTCTCCTTATAGATCAAATGGGCAGCTGGTGTTAGGAATTCTTCTAACTTAGTAGACACACTAAGAATATTAAAGGCGAAAATAAGGAGTTGTAAGGAAAACAATGACATAATCATACATGCATAGGAGAAACAAGCAGAAGTCAATTTATGAATCCTTTAGAGTTTGTCAGATTTGCAGAGAGAGGGACCACTTCAGATCAGCCATGAACGAGAGGACATAGTTAATGAGGCATATGGTAGTAGGTCTCTTGGTGGGTACAGGTCAGATAGAGATGACACGATAAGAGATGGAAGGTTCTTGGACACTCTGGATAGGAGAGGTGATAGACACACGTACTATTCTAGTTCTGGTTTTGACAGATTTCATGATCATGATCATTATCATCCTTACAGAAGGAGTGACAAGGGATATTTTCCGAATGAGTTTAAGAAAGAAAAGCCACCTACATTCGATGGAGAGATGAAGAAGCCACAAGTGCAAAAGCATGGTTGCTTGGAATGAATAAGTTTTCATATTGCACAATTACTCATAGAACATGAAGTCTCAAATAGCTACATTCATTCTTAAAGGTAAATCAAATATATGTTGGGAAGATGTAAAGAACGTCAGAGATATTTATGAGGAGGAGTTGAATTGTAGTGAGTTCGAGAGGCTATTTCAGAAGAAGTATCTATCAGATAGATACTATGATGATAAGGCAAAGGGATTTTATGAGTTGAAGATGAGATCCATGACCGATGAGATTACATTAGCAGATTTCTAAAGTTGTTGAGGTATGTGCCTTACCTCAAGGAGGAGAAAGCCAAGATTCAAAGATTCATCATTGGGTTGTTGATAACATTTAAAGGCAGGATTGAGTTCGATGAGCCTAGATTATTGCAGGAGGCCATCTGGAAGCTAAAGAATTATTACGAGTAATCAAAGCACAGATCTGAGACTAAGCTTGATTGGAAAGTTAGTGCAAATAACAAAGGAAAATGGGGCAAGAAGCGAGCAAGACCTTAGGGTACAAGTAATGAAGATAATGCAATGCCATATAAGAAGTTCAATGCATCTCATAGAGGACAAAGACTTTGATTTGAGTAGAAGAATAAGGATGAAGGTTGGAAACCTTTGTAGTGTTGGACTTACGGAGGAGAGCATCGTAGGAGAGATTGTCCACAACATCAGGGTGGTAGATCGTAGATTTACAGTTCTCAGGAGGCACAGATAGTGGGAGATTTTGGATAGAGTATTCGTAGGATCTATCTAGCGTTAGGTAACAGGAAAGCATATCACCAAGTGTCTATTATAGAGATGGACGGTAGGACTTGTGATCAAGTTGTTTTTATTTTGATTGACCCTGAATCTAATTATAGTTATGTTATTCCTGACTTGGTGGATAAGTGTGGTTTGAATAAAGAAGTACATGTAGGGTCTTGGTTAGTGTAGTTGGCTACAGGTACAAAGAAGTGAGTTCATCATTGGGTAAGAGCTTGTGAACTTGATTTGAAAGGTATGCCAACCTCAACAAATTTGAATGTATTTCCGTTGGGATCATACAATATGTTGTTAGGTATGGAATAATTGTATCTTCATAGGACCAAGGTGGATTGTTATGACAAGGCTATTAAGTTCCTAGATGACAATGGGGAACAAAGAGTCTTGCAGGGTAATAATAAAGCAACATCAGTGATAATGTTGATAGTTATGCAGGCCAAGCATAATCGCAGGAAAGGGTGTGTGTTATTGTAGTGCATATTTCTAATGACAAAGGTAAGGAAATTAAGGATATATATGTTTTGAGAAAGTACCGATTTCTACAGTAGTTTCGGGATGTATTTCCCACATATATTTCAAAGTTTCCACCTCACAGAGAATCAGACGTTTCTATTGATTTGGTACTAGGGGCAATACCATCATCTAAGGCACCTTACATGATGATCACACTGGAGTTGGTAGAGTTGAAGTTGCAGTTGAAGGAAATGCTTAACAAGGGATACATTGGGCCAAGTGTATCACCTTGGGGTGCACCGATGTTGTTTGTGAAGAAGAAGGATGGTACTCTGAGGTTGTGCATTGATTATAGGAAGTTGAACAAAGTGACCATCAAGAATAGATATCTATTGTGAAGGATTGATGATTTGTTCGAATAGTTGAAGGGAGAAAAAATGTTCTCAAAGATCGATCTGAGATTTGAATATTATCAGGTACGCATTAAAGAATATGGCATTCACAAGATAGCTTTTTGGACCAAGGACAAACATTATGAGTTTGTTGTAGTTCCATTTGGTTTGACTAATGTTCTGGCTACCTTTATGTGCTTTATGAATAGTGTGTTGTGTCCTTATCTGGACATGTTTTTTTATTGTGTCCATTGATGATATACTGGTATATTCTAAAAATGAAGAATATCATGTCGAACACTTGGCAGCCGTATTGGTGTTGTTGAGAGAACACCAGTTGTATGCTAAGCTTAGCAAGTGCAGTTTCTTTCAGATTGAGGTACAATATTTGGGACATGTGGTTTCCAAGGAAGGCATAGCAATGGACCCTGAAAAGGTAAGAGCTATCATGGAGTGGGTAGCTCCTAGGAATGTGGATGAGGTAAGGTCCTTCATGGGGTTAGCAGGGTATTACAAGAGATTCATCGTGAACTTCTCGCAGATTCCTTATCCTATCACATCATCACAAAGGAAGGGAAAGAGATTTGAATGGATAAAGGAATGTGCAGCCAGTTTTGAGCAATTTAAGTAGTTGTTGACACATGCTCCAATGTTAAAGGTCACAGATCCAGACAAAGAGTTTTTGGTATGTAAAGATGCTTGCAAGAGAGGGTTTGGTGGAGTCCTTATGCAGGAAGGACAGGGTGTATGTTATGAGTCACATAAACTAAATGAGCATGATCAGAACTATCCGAGACATGACCTTGATTTGATAGCGATCAATCATGCATTGAAAATTTGGAGGCACTATCTTCTTGGCAGACGATTTGTATTGATGAGCGATGATAGTGGATTGAGATATTTATTTGACCAACCAAATCTGAATGTCAGGAAAGCTATATGGTTGGTCACAATCAGTGAGTTCGAGTTTGAGATCATGTATATTAAAGGTAAAGATAATAGGGATGCAAATTCTCTTAACATGTGGAGAAAAGTGAATCATATAGCATCTATGAGCTCCTATGAAACAAATTTATAGGATAGGATCTTGTAGGCAGGTGAGTAGGCTGTCAGGTATATGGATCTTAGGCCCAAATTGTAGCAGAGTACAGGTACAGGTAAAAGTAGTGGTATAGGTACAGGCAGTGGTGCAAGTAGTGGTACAAGTAGTGGTATAGTTATAGGTACATGTTGTGGTACAGGTACAGGTATAGGTACATGTACCAATGTACAGTATGTGGACCATCATCTCACAACAGATGGATTGGTCAGATTTAGGGATAGGATATATGTTCCAAAAAACAGTGAGCTCAAGAAGGTGATCTTTAGGGAGTTTCATGAAAAACCATATTCAGGTCACCCAGACTATCAAAAGACATTGAAAACAGTAAATAAGTTTTATTATTGGCCAAATTTGAAGAGAGATGTAGCAAAGTTCATAGCTAGGTGCTTGGATTGTCAGCAAGTAAAGGCAGAGTGTAAGCATCTTGGTGGACTACTACAACCAATTCCAATTCCAAAGTGGAAATGGGAGGTCATCTCCATGGAATATACCACAAGTTTGCCAAGGACATCTAAGTAGCATGATTCCAACATGGCTTTGGTGTTGGGAAAAATACAGAGAGGGGGGGTGAATCAATATTTTCAAATTAATAACTTTTTACATTTCATATTGAGATTTCTATGCGCAACTTTACTGAAAGGAACCTACGAGTGTACGTGACTGTTCTTAAGACAATTAGCATATATCCAGTTAATTCCTCATATGTTGGTCTTCAACCATTGCATCAGAACTTGATTAAACATTAGATAAATAGTAACCATGTGCTATAATAACAAAATAAACCATCACACATAATAAACACACAAGAACACCAAGATTTAAGGTGGAAAACCAATGCAGGAGAAGACCACCACTTTTATCGTCTCTGTCTTATTTTTAATATAAAGAAAAAGTTGTTTACAATATTTTACTGGCACAGACTCATACAAGTACATAGGCACCCACCTGCAGAAGGCTACAACCTATACTCATTCTCCAGTTTCTACTGGAAGAGAGCTACAACCCCTTGGTTCTTGTACTGGCGTAAACTTGTACCAATATGCAAGCACCAACCTGTAGAAGGCTACAACCTTCACTCATTCTCCAGCTGCTACTAAAAGGGAGCTCCAACACCCTAATCTATTCACCAACTACTATTGGCAGGAAGCTTCGACTTCCTCATTGAAGGCTCCAACAATGAGCATCCTCCATGGACCATGTTTCATCAAATTTTCAAACTGGATCCACCTGCTTCAACACATCATAACTTGTAAGCCACGTTTCATCAAATTTTCATACTGGACCCATTATCAACACTTAATCTCAAAAATCAAACTGTAACTCATCACTGAAACACTATCATTTATATATGACACAACTGAATCAATCAATCACTGAAACACAATCATCAATTTCTGAATCATCAACAACTAAATCAATCGATCAACAATTACTGATACAACTGAATCAATACCCAATCAACCGATACTTAATCAAAATTAAACTAATCAACTGGAACAGTCAGATCACTGTAACGATTGCACAAAACTGAACCCAAAACAAGGCATCAACAACCAGAACCAATTGCAACCTAAAAAATCATATGCCGGAATGTATACGCTACTTCAATGAGAACAACCTATGTGTATACACTACTTTCTGTAACCCAACTTACGTATACATCTAAAGATACTGAATCATAAAACTTCTGAACCAAAAATTGTACTAACCAAAGACATTTTGAAGATCTATTATCATATTACAGAGTTCTAAACAGATAGCAACAAATATCACCCTTCTTACTCAATCAATTAGTCAGCCATACTCAATCTCCTTATACAATCAGTTTAACTTCAGATCTAATAAAGACATCATTGACAAACAATAGTAAAATAGTAGCATTGATCAGATAGATCAGTCATTTCTAAACAACAAACCTTTCCTCTACATATGCTACTTGGAAGTGTTGATTCCGCGTGTATACGCGCCTTCACCAAGGCTAACCTGTGTATAGATCTGCAAATAATGACTTATAAATTCATAGCTTTTCAAGACTTCAGATATACCTAGATCATATCATTTAAATGATAAAACATGCGTTAACACTCAGAGCTAGCCTACCCATTATCAGATCATACAACGATAAGTCATTTCAGGTCTCATGATCTTGATCCAACATTGCATCCAAGGTTACACAAGATCTTTCAAATCTATATCATAACCGTAGCCCTTACAACAAAAAATATACTTCAAATAGAAGTATTCATGAAAAACTCTTTCACTTGCACACTTAGCCCTTCGATCTCCTCCTCCTTATATACTTAGAGCCTTTGTCAATACAAAGCACCAAAACAACACTTAAAGCCTATGGTATTCCTAGATGGGATCATAACCATTATTCCTCTCAATATTGTGGGCTAATACCATGGTATGGACCCTTGGTATTCTTTAACCTTAATTTTCCATCCCATACGTGCTTTTCCTTCTGTGAAACAATGTGCATACATATACACGCCTTTTCTTCTGTGTACCCGCGTGTATATGTGACCTGGACTAGGTTAAACAATGTATACAACTTAAAACATTCTCTTTCCTCAATTTCTTGATTATGATCTGTAATCCTTTGTCCCGTCATCCTGTTCTATTGGGCCATTACTCTATTACCTCTGAATTTACCTGTTACAATGTGAGTTTCCATCATACATCACTTTATCATTTCTAAACTGACCCGTGGATACATCTGGTTATCATATATGTGAGTTTCCATCAAGAACAACACATGTACGATAATGCCAACAATCTCCCCCTTTGGAGTTGATGGCAACCATACTGGTGTTGATCACTTCAATATGTAGAACCTGTTAGATATATCAAACAACACCAAAATAGATACTCTCCCCCTTTGACATCAAGGGCAAAGGGAAGACCAAGATATTCTCCCCCTTAGTACATGCTGAGATGCACTATATTGTCCATGCTCCCCCCGAGCACATGCAGAGTCTACAGAAATATTTTTCAAAAGAATAACATGACTCTATAACTCAACTATGTGAGTACATCAATCACCTAGCCAAGTGGGGATACATCAAATGTTCATACATGACTAAAAATTTCAATTATTACATCATCCTTCCCATGTATAGTGGGGGTACAAATTACATCATGTGTCCAAAAGAACTCATCCGTAATAGAATATGACATAAAGAGTCATATTATTACACCATAGGTCTTTACATGACCTTTACATCAAATGATATACATGACATTTATGAAAAAGACCAAAGACATAAACAAGATCATGATAGTTATCAACAACTATCATACATCATATATGATCTGCACCATAAGCATCTGTTATAGATATGATACCAAAAATATAAATATACCCAAGAATAAGAAGATAGAAATATATAGAAATGCTTCTTTATTGATCAAAACCCTTAAGGTAGGGCAACACCATACATTCACTCCTTAAGGAAGGAGAACACTACACAAGCCATATGCTTGTTCATACAATATTCCTTGACACCTCTTCCATGTGGATTCTCTAGCCTCTATATAGGCTTCATACATACAATACCATGGATCATTACCATGGTTCCCTCATACCATCGAACTAATACCATGCGCCCATTACATTATTACTAACTACTTGTGGTCCCTTACATGATATGGGTTAACCACCTTATTTATTACTATGGCCCATCCCATTATTACATTATTACCTTGGGTACCTCCCTTTGTACCCCATATTATCCCCCCTAGGTATATAACAAGAGCCTTCCAATATTATGAAGCTTTTATACATTTAGAACCTTTTATATTGGCCATGATATAATATGAATTTTCTGTATAAATTTAGACATACGTCAATAGTAGTTTTATTATTAATGTAGTGATGATTAATTGTGGATGAATTGCTTGATTTTCTTTAATGTGTCATATTAAATTTCAAGATATCATAATATTTACGAGAAAATATTTAACTAGCTAAACTTCCCATCTTATGTAAAAAATGGAATTTCTTATTGATCTAAAATGTTTCGTCAAATTCAAATCTTTGAATGTTTATAACTGATTTTGGTGGAATAAAATTACAAATTACACTTATTTAAAAAAATGGGCGATAAATGGAAGGCACCAACCTCATAGAAATCTAAATATGCTCTCGAGGAAGAGCTTACTGAAGAAGCAATTTTTTTGTTTATCAATATGATCCAAACAATAAAGAAGCTTCGAATGAAAGTAAACAAGAAACTTGGTTCTTTAGTTCTGATTGAGCCGCAGACATAAGAGACAAGAGGCCAAAACAAAACCTTGATGCACCAAATTCATCAGTATGGGGTGAGCAACTCATTTAATTATCCCATTTATTTTTTTATGATTTTAATGATCTCATCCCTTATAAAAAAACTCTGTATTTTAAAGGAGTTTTTGGCAGAGTACGATTCTCATGTTGGGACTATCGGGGCTGACATTGGTAGCAGTGTCAGTGCT
This sequence comes from Pinus tabuliformis, assembly GCA_031772625.1. Classification (NCBI taxonomy): domain Eukaryota; kingdom Viridiplantae; phylum Streptophyta; class Pinopsida; order Pinales; family Pinaceae; genus Pinus; species Pinus tabuliformis. The sequence continues at coordinate 636,908,886 of CM062807.1, read as the reverse complement.
CTTCCTGTTAGTGACACACTGGTCATTGAGACCAATACACACACTGAACCACACATGAAAACATCTGCACCCCCTGAACAACATATGCCAACATCTGCACATTATGCTATGGTTACAGAGCCTGATCCCATTGCACAATTTGAAGTGAGCTTTCCTGGATCTTCCCATGTTACTAGAAGGGGAACACTACCGATTACATTTTTTCTATATTATGAGCATGTCCGCATGAAAATAGAGAAACTTCCAGGAATTTAAGAAGTGTTTTAAATATTAATTACAATCTAATTGAAATTAATGTATAGTTTGTGATATTTTAAACTAATGATAATATCATTTTGCTGGAAATTATGTGTTCTATAGGCATTTCTATGACCTAACCTTGGAAATATTTGGGCCCACCATTTCCACAAACTGGAAATCCCAACATTCCAAGTTGAAAGATGAACTTATGAACAAGATGGTTCGCTTGTTTGGTGAGGGTACCTTCAAAATAATTGGAGTTACCTCGAAGGAAAGCTTACATTTAAAATATTTATGGGACTAGTACATGTCTCATTTGGAAAGGACCAGGTTGCATGAGCGCCCTCCAGCCATTCCATAGATGGATTGGAAATCCCTCATTGTAGATGAAAACGAGAAGGCACTTCGAAAAGAATGGAAGACACCACCTCGAACAGGAAGGTATGAGGCACTTTTAATAATGTAATTATGATGCTTTATCATAATTATGAGATCTAATTAAATTTTTCAATATTTTAAATATAGGCTCCCAGTTACATCCAATTCCATGATGGCTAGAATAGCTAAACATGGGCAACATCATCTTGGCTAGGGTGGTTACTCAAAACTGGCCACAAAAATTGTAAGTATATAAAAGAATAATTTGCATCAAAATTATAAATTCTTGACAATTTTAATTTAACACCACAGAAGAAGAAAAAATCATGTTCTCATGAAAAATTGTAGAGGTCACAATTCCAAGAGGCTCCCGTGGAGGAAAACCTAAAGCTTGCTTTCAAGCATGACTATCAAGTCGTGGTTGAACATAAGACAAGATTGGCATCTTCACAGTCTTCCAGCACCCAACCTAATACTCAGGAAAATAAAAGCAATGAACAACATGTATAAATGATTACTTGTGTAATCTATTGGTTAATATTTTTGGCCATAAAGTAATGTGCTTGATCGTAAAAAGTAGGCAATCAATGTAGATACAACCCATGAGCCTATTGATGGTGGAGTACCTCTTGAAACTGATGTTCAACTAGGTACAAGAGGTATTTCATGTGTTTAAAAAAAATTGTAGAATGGATTACAATTAAAAATATTTAAATGCAAATTATGTATTAATTACAACCTTTCTTTTTTCGACACTAGAGCATGTACAGGATGAGGCTAGAGAAAAGGAAGAACATATGGCCTCATTTGAAAGTATTATGCTTCCATCCACTACCGAAGTAAGTAAATAACAAACTACTACTCTTTTTATTAATAAAACATTTGTAATAATAATAAGTATAAATATGAATTTAACATTTCCTTCTTATTGCAGTTGATGCTTGGCGCCACTTGCAACAACATAGTCATAAGACTAAGTCAGCATCAAGACAGAAACTAGAGCCCACAACAACTGAAGGGGGGCCAAGATCAAGAAATCCTTGCTAAATACATATTTTAAAAGAAAAAGAAACCTGATAAAAGATAAATGCACTTATTTATATAGAGATGGATTTTTTGAGTACCACATTTTTAACTGAGAGGTTGAATGCCTCATGGCATGTGCACATGTAACTTTTGGCTATCTTAATAAAAAGTTGTGATTTTTCTATTGGAAAAAAATAGAAGTTGTGTTTTTTCCTCTAAGTTTTAGTGATTAAATTGTCCATGTTCATGTGCCCCTTTCAATTACATAATGATTTCAACGCATGTGATAATTAACTCAACTGTCCATTTGAAATGATCATGATCCATGGAATACAATAATCTCATTGAAATATACCATTGACTCACTTAGTACTACTAACTATGCCTCTTAAATAGTACTACTAACTAGGCTTATGTTGCTAAAATTTCTTGAGAGAGAGAATTAGAGAGAGCATATTTTAAGGAATAAAATTCATAATTGAGAGGAACATTCATAGTGATTTCAATTGTATTGTCAAGCATATTGCGAGTTAATGAAACATTTTAATACATCATGGTTATAATATTGTGGCAGGTTGATTAAGGTCAAAGAGAACCAACCTCATAGTAGGTAAACATCAATCTAGTTGTACGTAAAATAATATAACCATGAGATTTATTCTAGAGTAGCATTTTATCCATTATAGAGTAAGTCAAATTCACATTTTTAGGCATGATATAACTAAATGAAAGATTCACTATGCATATGACCAACTTGAGCAAATGCATTCCTTCATCCTTTTCAAATTATTGTTTCTATACAATATGAAATATATACGTATACTCTCATAATGCCTATTTCAAGAGCCTTCCATGATGATGAAGTTTTTATAAATTTAGAACCTTTTATATTGGCCATGATATAACGTGAAGTTTCTCTATAAATTTAGACCTATGTTAGTAGTGGCTTTCTTATTAATATAACGGTGATTAATTGTGGATGAGTTGTTTGATTTTTATTTTTAATGTGTCATAATGAACTTTCGAGATATCATAATATTTACGAGAAAATATTTAACTGGCTAAACTTACCCTCTTATGTAAAAAACAAAATTTCTTATTGACCTAAAATGTTTCATCAAATTGAAATATTTGAATGTTTGTAGTTTAGGATGGTGGAATAAAATTACAAATTATACGTATTTGATAAATAGGGTGATAAGGGGAAGGCACTAGCCTCAGAGAAGTCCATAGATGCTTTGCTAATTTGGCATCTCAGTGACAAATTCCAATCATGGGATTAGATTCCTCTTTTCGAGAGGACCAATTTTGACTATTGAAGCACTCAATTTGGATAAGGGAAAGTGTATTTTTGAATTAAAATCCACATGTGCATATTTGAGTAGGTCGACCCTAAATAAAATTGGACACCCTTAGAAGGATACAAATACAAGTGACCTCAACCTTATTTGGAAATCAATCATGAGACATTATTTTATTCTCTTTTTTAGTTTTGGATCGCACATGTTTGAGGCATGTCTGCGAAGAATGGGTTCATATGAAGGAGAAATTGTAGGGTCTAAAGCTCACATGTTTGTTTTAGGGCTTTGGGCCTCAGTCATAAACATGACACATAGAGATATCAACTGTAGTTTCTTGTTGGCCAACTCATCTGTGTGACTAAATATTTTTAGATGTACGCACAACACGTCATCCATGTGATTGGGAAAGTAAATATTAAAAGTGCATCTTTATTGGGTCTAAGGATGGCTTAAAAGGTTATAAGCTTTGGAACCCAGAAACAAGGAAGGTTGTGTACCACTGAGATGTGGTGTTTAGAGAGGTGAAAGATGTTATTAAACATGAAGTCATACCAAATGAACCTAAGGAGAGAGTTTGAGCTAAAGGAGGAAGAATCAGACTCTGTAGCAAAAGAGGAATCAGAAGATGAAGAGCCACAAACTCCGACTGTGAGAAGATCAGTTCAAGAAAGAAGGCAACCAAAAAGGTATAGTCCATATTCTTTCTGTTCAAATTTTGCTTTATCTATTACTGATGATGATCCCATAACTATGATGGAAGCAATAGAGTCAGAGCATGGCAAACTCTCGAAAGAGGCCATGGTTGATGAAATGGAATATTTGTAATAAAATGAGGCTTGGGATTTGGTGGATTTGTCAGCTGGAAGGAAACCCATTGGCAGAAAATGGGTGTTCAAAAAGAAGATGAATGTAAAAGGAAAGGTGGAGAAATACAAAGCTTGATTGGTAGAAAAAGGTTGTTCCTAGGTGTTGGGAATCGATTTTTGTGATATTTTTTCTTTTGTTGCCAAGGTAGCTTCTATTAGATTACTTTTATCTGTTGTTGTTGCTTTTGATTTTGAGGTAGAGCAGATGGATGTGAAGATAACATTTCTTCATGGGGATCTGGAAGAAGAGATCTACATGAAGAAACCTGAAGGCTTTGTGGTGAAGGGTAAGAAAGAACTGGTATGTAAGTTAAAAAAGTATATGTATGGGTTAAAACAGTCACCAAGGACGTGGTATAAAAAATTTGATACATTTATACGGGGACTTGGCTTCATGAGAAGAAAAGAAGATCAATGTGTGTTTTTTAAATTAATTGGTGACCGTGTTATTTATCTGGTCTTGTATGTGGATGATATGTTTCTGGTTGGAAATGACAAAGAAATTATCCAGGATTTGAAGACCCAATTGTCCTCCAAATTCGACATGAAATATTTTAGTGCCACAAACTATATTCTGGGCATGGAAATTAAACGAGATTGGGCAAAGAGGAAGCTCTGGTTAAATCAAAGGAAGTATGTCGAGACAATACTGTAGAGGTTTAATATGCAGGATAGTAAACCGGTGAAGGTTCCTATTCCTGTAGGTGTCAAGTTATCTGTTGAACAGTGTCCCAAGACACAAGAAGATGAAGAGGACATGTCATGTGTTCCATATGCAAGTGCATTCGGTAGCCTGATGTATGTAATGGTCTGTACTAGACCAGACATTGCACATACAATGGGAGTATTGAGCAGGTTTATGTCAAAACCAGGGAAGGAGCATTGGAAAACAGTGAAGCATGCTTTCATCTATTTGTGTGGCACTAGTGATTATGGTTTGTGTTACCAAGGAAGACTAGGATTGGGTAGAATTTTGGACATCCGTGGCTTTGTTGATGCAGACTGGGCTGGAGATTTGGATCAGAGAAGATCTTCAAGGGGGTATTTGTTTAACCTATTTGGAGGTGCAATTAGTTGGATGAGTGAGAGATAATATGTAGTGGCACTTTCAATTACAGAGGTAGAATACATGGCAGCCACCCATGCAAGCAAGGAAGCATTTTAGTTTCAGAAATTGTGTTCAAGTACGGGGTGTTAGAAAATTATATATTACGGATCAATGGAACACATAAAATATTGCAGAAATATAAACACAGAAAATGCATAAAACAAGAGAGACATAGATATATGTGGTTCACCCAGTTTGGGCTACGTCCGCAGAGAAACAACCAGTCCTTATTTTTATATTATCCAACAAACTGAAGAGATACAACCTACAGCAAATCCACTATAACTCCCTCTTCGCTCTCAATCTCCTCTCTCTTCCTCACTAAGAATACAAATCTACATATATGCAATACAATTCCCTCATATATAGTGAGGGGTTGCCTTCTAGGGAAAAAAACCCTAAATTAAACATAACTTCTACTGTCATATCTCCACCCTGGACCCCCCCTGCAGCAAATATTTTACGGGTGGTGTTGCCACCCCATTATGAATTGGGGTCCAATGCGGTGATACCTTTGAATACAGAAGATAATCAAGCTCCACACCCAACATGGGGTTAGTACAATGAGATATAAGGATAGGCTTTGACATCCAAAGTGAAATTTTCTTGGTAAAGAACCCTGCTTATCATTCAAAGACAAAGCACATTGAATTTCAGTATCACTTTGTGAGGGCTATGGTTGAGGAAAAAGGCGTTGTTGGTATAGGTGGACACTTTGAAGAATACTACAGATGTAATGACAAAGTCTGTGAGCACTGAGAAGTTCTCTTGGTGTAGAGAAACAATGGGCATTGTAGGGTTGGATCAATGACTAACCTCTCCTGTGGCCCCCTGTGGAAAGAAAACAAGTGGGAGAATGTTGGGTTGTGTTATATTATTTCCATGACTAGCCCACACGAGGGGGGGAAAGAGCGCACTATACGTTGCATCAGGCACTTTCGGGGGGTGTGGACGGGGTTGGTAGTGCCCCTACACGAGGTCCAGGGCAGTGCCCCGGGAAATTTTTTATGGACCTATAATAGGTGGGCGGACCTACCTATGGTTTTGTCCATAGATTTCGCACATGGTTTTGGGCACAATGGTTTTTGATCCATGGTATTTTGTAGATCCAGTCAAGGAACTACAGTTATGTTCTAATCCAGGGTTAATGGATTGGGGTTTATGGATGCTTTGACATGTATATATATGTATTGTAACATTGAAAGGAACATAATGAAAAATCAATCTGGTAGTCCCGATTTTGGTATCCAGGGGAAAATATCTGTGTATATCTACTTTATGTTTTATGCTCTTCCCGTTGTTTATTTTTTGTTTTTAGAATTCGTATGCAGGTAATTTTTGTACAGGGTTAAAACCTATAGTTTCTTAAGAAAAACATAATATAAATATAACAGTGTGTTGATTAAAATATTGATCCACCATTGCAACTGATGTCTCAAGATAGCACTGCCAGATGGATGGTCACCATTGTAGAACAACAGTCTTGATCATACTTCCTCCAAATCTGTAAGAATAATCAAATTAGCAAGCCACCTAGGAAACAATCCCCTATGGCTATGATTCATTGATTAATGATTCATAACAACATGACAAGAGGTATACCTATGCTGTTTAGAATGTAAATTGACCAACAAGAAAACAAGGTAAAAAGAATACAGGAAACAAGGTAAAAAGGTGGGTAAAAACATGCAAATTTAGCCACCAACATTTCCCCCCATCTATTCTTTTTGAATGTCCTCATGTAGCCCGTCGCCTGCACAAATCAGGGTAGGAGTTACAATGATCAACATGAAGTTGTGCGAGATCATATTTTGCAGCCATTTTTTTCCCCGGAGGCTTATATCCATCTGTTTGGAGGACTTCTTTCCACCAATCCTCACCTACCTCGTAAGATAGAGTATATTAATTGGCTAATAGCCAAATAATGGGGAATCGGAACCTCAAACCCATCCATCAAACCCCAGAAGTTGCATGCATGAAATATACCAAGGTACCCTATTTATAGCCTAAGAAAAATTGGGGGACCCAAAAGGTTCACATATCCTGGTGGCTAATGACGATAGCGTCCACAATTTTTGGAAATTGTCTTGGGCCTCCTCTTGACAAGTAAAAATTTGTTTTGTGCATAAGTCAATGCATCATTTCTAGGTTTCTAGCATCTATTCTTTCCATCCCATGATCCCTAAGTGGGTTTGGTGTTTGTTATAAACGTTCACAGACTAAAAATTCTCCATCTGAAGGACAAGTTGTCTATTTGCTTGATTCTCTTCGAACGTGTTGAAGGCCTTTTTCCATTTAACCTAATTAACTGTGTAGGAGGTAAAGGTTATTAATTGAATGTCTCCCACATATGTTACTGGGTTAAATGATTAATCATCACCGAGAAATTAATCATGCATATAGATTTTGCACATCAAGTGATGATCCAAAATATTGTGGCTTCTCAAGATGCACAGAAAGTGCATTAAGTCTTCTATCACATGGTTGATTTCCTGGCAGACACTTTCTAAACAAAAGAATAGATATTGTTCATGGAGGATCAAAGCATAGTTGTGGGCAAGGGGTCGGTAAGCCATTACCTATTGTGCTAGAGAAAACATTTCTTCCTTATTAGCCTTCAATAGCTACACCTGCCTTTCTAGTTCCTTTATTTTCTTTTGTTGCTTCTCCTGCTTCTGTTTCTCTTTCTCCAAGTGCTCCATGTAATCGGTAGCTATTTTTGTGGCTTGCTCACGAACTACCTTCACTCCTTCCTAGTGGGCTTCTAAAGGAATGGTCCCTTGTTTAAGGCGAGCTACAACAACTTGCCACTTCTGAATTTTTGTAGTCATGAAAAACTCTCGTGCCTCGATCACATGCAAAAACGACTTTGTCTATGAATCCAGGGAGGTTGTGGGCTTGTCCTCGGTTTTCACTTCTACTAAGATGGTTTCAGCCCCAGGTTTCACAGAATTCTTCTTGTGCCTCCTCACTTTCCTTCGTAAGTGCCATACATGCTTCCTTAACTTGACAATTTCCATTTTTAGCTGCATGTTTTCCCTGAACTATGACTGGTACCTCTCTTTAAGAGGAGGCCTTTTTTTTTCACATTTCTCAATGAATTCTTGTTTGACAAGAACCTCCTTGATCGGTTTCATAGTTGGTGTGGGGTTTGGTGGATTAGCATCGAAAAATTCATCAAATGACTCTTACTTTACCCTGACCCCCTATGTTTGTTCCTCAACTTAGGGAATGGTCCCAACGTCTTCTCCGTCAGGTCTTGAAATCTCCATATCTTCCCTTGGTGGTTTTATAGTCACTATAGGCCATTGCGGGGTAGTGTCTTCAACACCCTTTTCTTGTGACTTCTCCGCTTCCCAACCATTTTCTCCTTTGGACCTCGAATCCTCCACACCTTCCTTTGGTGGCTTTGTAGCCGCCGCATGTCCCTATGGGGTAGCGTCTATTGAGTGATAAAAGGTGTCTTTTTAACTCCTAATTATCTTCACATTAATTGTCAACCTAGGGACGACTTTTTATTTCAAGAGTGTACTCAGTCTGAGGTGGCTATTTACTCAAGAGTAATGTTTTGCAGTATAGTGCTTAAAATCCAAAAGTAAATGAATGCTTGAAATAAAATCTAATTGGAATAGCAAGAAACCGAAATGTTCTAAAATAAATCATTCACTCAAACAACCATCAATCGAGGATAAAGTAGCAATAACGCATTCCTCTAGAGATTGATGCAATTGAAATCAAACTGGAACAAGACAATCAATCTGAGAACGAGGAAGCAATAACCAATGTTCTCTACAGTTGACAGTCCTGCTTTAAAGCAATTAAAAGAAAATAGAAATTGAACTAAAGCTACTATTGAAAGTAAACTAGGAGAACTCTTTAAAAGAAAACTCTTTGCAGAAATGAATAACAAAGTAAATGGACAACAAACTGTAATTAAAGGAATTAAACAACGAATCCTATTTAATAAATCTGAACAACAAACTCTAATTAATGGAATCGAATAACCCATCCTATTGAGCAACAATCTGTAATGAATAACCAATCCTATTGAGCAACAGCAAGTGGAATGAAACCATAATTGAAATAGAACAGTGAAGCTCTATTAAGGCATTAACAAGATAAATTGTACAGTGTTGAGATTCTTGTTAAATAATAAAAGAACAACGACACGATTTGTTAATATAACACACTGATATCAAAGCAATTAAACAGCAAATCGATTAACTTGCAAAATGTAATAAAAACAAATATGAACTATCCCACAACAATAATGAAAAGGTAGAGATACAAACAACGGATCAATCCACAGGGTCGAGCCTTCAACTACCGGCGAAACGCCGCTGAGCTACTGCAGAACTAAGAAGTTAAACGGCAACACGCTATTGTATTAATCATGCATAACAGCGTTTACAAACAGTCGATCTTTTTTTAATCAATGAGAGTCGATGAGGAATTCTATAATTACACCAAGAAATCTCGCCATCTCTCAACCATCCTCATCCATCTCCCAATACATAATACATGCTCTCCTTTTATAATCACAAAGAGGAGAAATAAAATAGTAAATATGATCTCTCATAACAATATTGGATTGTTTCTAACCAATTGATCAACAAGAAAATATATTTCCATCCATCTTTCAACAAGAGCAAGGCGAATTTGGCTTTGCAGCTGAGATTTAGAGGATGGCCGCAACAACAAATCTAAGAAAATCATGCTCAAAGAACCTTGCATTTCTCTCAATACAAGCTAAATTTTGGCAAACTGTTCTTTAATAAAGTTAATTTGGTCCGTTATGGACAAAACCCATGTTCCAGATTTTTCAGATTCTTCTTCATTTGCCCAGAATCTCAACCGCACCACTGTCACTTCTTATTCCAACGAATTTCTGAGTTGGAATATTTGATGATGATTTGGAAATCAAATCTATAATCTAGCAAATATCTTGGAGGCTAAAATGGTGAGTGATGTTACAAAACATATTAATAAACTATCATTGATAAAATCATGCAATAGCCATCAATTTATTAAAAATAAAGGAGAAGAAATAATATTCATTCATAAGAGCATAAATCATTATAAAATGGATTTATATAATAAATGACATGATAAAGAAGAGTAAAAATGGATAAAATAAGTGTTAAAAAGTGGTCGTATTCATGGCCCAACATACCCCCACATTGAATATATTGCATGTCCTCATGCAACAAAAAACTGAATATATTGCATGTCTTCATGCAACTCAAAGACAAAACCCATGTGTTAACCAAGCGATAAAAAAATTGTTCATCCCAGCTCATGAAATGGATGGAACAAATGAATTCTTCCTCAAATAATGAATATGCAATTTTAGCAATGTTGATGAAGGCGTAACAATTTGGACATTGACGTTCAACTTATGTGTATATGGAGTTGCAGCAAAATATGATATAAGTAATAACAACCTCATTAACCATTTTCTCAAAAACTACAAACCAGATTTTGTTGAAATGTTGCAAGTAAATTTATAATATATGAACGCTTCTATGATCCAAAAATCAGATCGTTTTAATGAACGGATCATGAGATATAAAAAAAATGGCTATAGGTGATAGTGCATGATTTCCGAAATATTACAAACTAATATAACTTGAAATTGTCCGGGTTTGTATATTTTAATGATACGTCTATGTTTTCTAGAAATCACAAGAATTGAGTTCATAGTTTTAAAAGTATTATGGAAATCAATTTCTGCACTTTACAAAAATGAAATTGTATGCCTTAAATGGGGAATAAAGTAGAAAACATCCATCATGCATAGCAATTCCTCCCCCTCTTTGAAGAATTAGCATGCCCTCATGCAATGCTAGAAAAAAATTGAGGTGGTTGCTACCATCTGTTGAATTCTATAATTGGTGTAAAATAACATGGAATAAGGGAGGTGTTGAGAATGAATAAGAATAGCAATGGATGATAAAGAATATGAATGACATGGTCATAAGAAAGAAATGAATGAAAGCAACACTCCCCCAAACTGAAAGATGATATGCCGCTGAAAAATGGGAAGTGGTAAAGATGTGGAATGAAGGATGATAAATAATGCTCAAAATGGATTTTCATTAAATTCTCCTAAATTCATAATAAATTAGAAAATTATGCTATTTTACCTCAAGTTTTACCTCCGAAAAAAATGTAGAATGACATGTATGAACTGGCATTTGTTGAAGCTGATGTAGGCAGAGTTGGTGCTGAAAGTGATGCAAAAGGTGGAATCCAGGCAAGCACATCATGTCTGCAGAATTGTTCGTGTGCACGAGTTGCTCAAGCCTCTTCTGTTAGTTGCAATAGTGTGGTCATGCTGCAAATAGAGTTTCCCTCCCATACTTGTTGTTCTCTTGTAAACAAATCACTATTTTGCATACAATGTGCTTGAATCCACAGTGTTAGTTTTGAATAGCAATAGATAAGATGCATGCAAAATTTTAATCAGAAAAACTTTTGTATACATGTAATACTAATCTTTTGTCAAATCAACAAGTTATGGCAGAGTGCAGTAATCATATCGCATGCTATCCCATAATGCATACATTCCCCCCCTAATTGGAAAAGGGATTCCATGACCATAAAGCATATGAAAGGTGTTGTGCTGACGACAAGGCAAGGGAATGAACAATACAGCAGTAAATGAAGCAGAGTACACATATCAATGATAGGACGGCGAGAGTTATGGTTATAATGAGAGCAGAGTGTGTAAAGATAGTTATGAATAAGAGATAGGACACTTTGGATTGATGATAAGTTATGCGAAAGAAAAAGGAAAACAATATGCTAAAAAGATGCTTTGCTGATGGTATTCTAGCTGAAAAATGATGTGATTGATCAAAAAATAATTTCCCATATGTAAAGGTTCAAAATAAGGAAAAAAAATTAAGGAATTAACTTCTCCGATAAAAAGAAAAAATAAGAAAACGGTATTATAGTAATAATTGACGATAAGATATAACTTCAATACCATAAGCATAGCCTCTGCTGCTAGCAGACATCCATAGCCTCGATAGGGTTGCTTTTTAACCCATATGAGCTAGGATCCTCAATTTATAAATGGAGAGTTCCAGTGTTGTTCTACAGAAGAGATCAGTGTGCTGGTGTGGTAACCAGATAACCACACTGCCATTCACTAGGATGTAGCAAAAGTGATCAGGCCGGCTCGTGATGAAACCTCCCGTTCCAAGGATAATTTGGCTATCCAATCGATCATAACCCTGGTGTGGTGGCCATAATGGGAATGTCACTTTGTTACAGCCTTATGAACATGGTAGGCTGGCTCGTAATGAGACCCCCTATCCTCCATCTGTGAACAAAATTTTGTTGTTATGACACATTTTTATGATAAGAAGAGGGAGGCTCAGTACTCCTTAAGAGTAGGGATGGTGGAAGAAGTTGAACATGTCAATAGAAAAATATACCCATAACCTCATTTATTACAGACAGAGAATATTATAACCAAGAAGGGTGGAACCAGCATGGTATTAAGATGATTAATCAATATCATGCTCAACAGAAAACAATGCGGTAAAGTAGTAAATAAATAATTGTGTCTGTTTTGAAAAGAATCTATCATCAAGGAGCCGTCCTGTTAAAGATCATAACGTGAATGATATTAAATCACTTCAATAGAATCCATAATTCTTGTCCTCATAAAAGTAGTGTACTTCATGCCATAAAAAGGGAATCAGTGAAATGTGGTTGAGGTGAACTAAGAATAATCCCACAAGAGGAAGGAAAGGTTGCTCTCGAAAATACTCCCAAAGTGTTGCTCCTTTGAAGGAACAACAAAAACACTCAAAAAAGTGTTGTTCCTTGTAGGGAACAACAAAGAAAATGCATGCCAAAAAGCAAAAATACACACGAAAAGGTATTTTTCCCTGTAGGGAACAACAAAAAAATGCATGTGAAAAAGTGTTGTTCATCTACAACAAAAAATGCAAAAATGATGTTCCTTTGAAAAGGAACAACAAAAATGTGAAAGTGTTGTTCGTTTGGAAATGAACAACAAAAATGTGAAAGTGAAAAAGTGTTGTTCCTTTCGGAAAGGAACAGTAAAATTGTGAAAGTGCAGAAGTGTTGTTCCTTTCGGAAAGGAACCACAAAAATGTGAAAGTGCAGAAGTGTTGTTCCTTTCGGAAATGAACAACAAAAATGTGAAAGTGCAGAAGTGTTGTTCCTTTAAAAAGAAACAACAAAAACGTGAAAGTGCAGAAGTGTTTTTCCTTTAAAAAAGAACAGCAAAAGTGTGAAAGTGCGGAAGTGTTGTTCCTTTGGAAAGGAATAGCAAAATGCAAAATGCAAGCACACAAAGAATGAATTAGCTATTCACTGCATTGATGCTGAGAATGGGTCACAATTTGAAGGAAGCAACACCTGAAACACAAAATATAAGAGAAATCAGAAAAGAAAAAACATTTTATTTAAAAACAATATGTAAATAAATTAAGTTACAACAGTGATAATGTTATTTCTTAAGGCACGGAAAAAAAATGATCTCTTTGAAAAATGTTTTGGCAGTAGAGACATGACATGAATCTTCAAATGGAAATCAATTCTTTATTTATTCTATTATGAATCTGTTGGGTAATGAATTGGATGAAATTCCCTTGTTTTATTAAAATTTCTTTCAAGAATCGCTCGTCCATAAATTGACTTTCCTTGTTCTGTTAAGACCTGCAAAAAACGAGTATCTACATGCAATAAAACATTAAATCATGGAGAAAGAGAGGTGCGTGGGATCCCCTAATCCAAGGATTATGCAAAAAACTAACAAGTAGTTACTCTGTAGAACAAATCCACGGACAAATTAAAATTAATTTATTACCTGCGGGAAAGCAGTGGCCAATCATGCTAACCAGCAGAGTTTCAATCATAACTTCTTTGTTTTTCATCTGATTTGAGTGATTCCAAAGCCAAATGAGAGCTAATTCAAATTTTTATCTCTATTAGCAACAAGTTTTAAAAATTCAATGCTATGATATGTCAAATTTTCTTAGAACAACTTGCATAATAGAGTCATTTTCGATTTTCCAGCTTAGACCAATAGTTGATATTTCAAGCATAACGTTTTTGTTTGATGTCGGATTGAACCAATTCAAATTGGAGATTAAAGTAGATTCATTTATTGATCTCAAATAGAAACATGTCTTGAAGACAAGAAGAACTGATGGGTCAAATATGTTAATGAATAGCTGAGAAAACAGAGTTTCAAGAGTGCTGATTTATGATAGGCAGTCAGTATTTTGGTCATAAATTCCTCATACGATATCAAAATTGAGTGTTTCAAATTTTTTTGTAAACTATATTCATATAGGAATCTACCATAGAAAAATGTTTTCAAAACATGGTCATTTAGGCTTTCAAAAACTGACTGTCCCAACTCTGTTCTTGAGCTGCCCGCTAGACACCCTGTCAATGTTTTGGTTCTAACTTTTCATTTCAAATCCAAATTGAATGAATCAAATTGGGTTGGAAAGTAGATAGAAATGGCTAATTAGAATAGAAACAGGTTTTAAAAATATTCCCTTTTGGTCCCTCAAAACATGACTATACTGATTGTGTTTTCAGAAATTTCATCAAGCCCGCAAGCCAAAAAAATGATATTCAAGCAATTTTTCCATATTGATGTTAAAAATGAATATAAGTGTTTGTAGAATTGTTATTTGCAATATAATTCATCTACATACACATAAATTAGAATATTTATCATCAATGTTGATTTCACAACGTGTTGCAACAAAGAAACAACTATTTTTACAAAAAAAAATGTGTTTGTTTTATTTTTTATTTATTTTATTTTCTCCACTATCCTACTCTTCTTTGAGAATCAAATATATTTATGTATAAGAGTATTTCCAGTGGAACCATTTTAAAAATAATGCCTCTAGTATGCACATACCCAAATTTGAAAAATGCATATTAATGAATATTAGGGAATGCGAAGCCAACTTCCCTTCAAAAGATGGTGTCAAAAATTGTTGAAGTATGGAGTGATGCTGCAAACAAATGATGTAGTGAAACCAATCTTCAATATATCCTTAATTTGTTGATTTCCCATATCCATCATATCATGAAGTTCTTGAGCTTTTAAAATGGCTTGTTGATGCAAACCAGAAGAAACCTCATTTTCTTCCATAACTTCTACAATTTTTGAATTCGACAAATTCTGAATCTCAATATAAGTTCCCTCCAATGGTGCATGTCAGATAGAATGGGTGGGAAGGGTGGATAAATTTTGAAATTCAACACTGTAAGCATGTTGTACTGGTTTATTATGGTGAGGGTGTGGAATGAGTTGAGCAGGAAATTGTGTACAGAATGGAGCATTTTGGTGATGTAGTTGATTGGGTTAAGTGAGTGATTTTGATATGCAAGCCGGATGTTGTGGGAGAGCTGGTGAAGAATATGGAGAATGTGTTTGTGCTACAAGATGAAGGAGAGTAGTCATACAATCATAAGGTGAACCGTGCCAAACTTATAGACAAGATTGGTGGTGGTTATATTGCGATTGGTATGGCTACTCTAACATGTGAGTATTCCATAATGGATTATGCAAGTAAGAGAATGAAGAGGAAGTGTTTTGAACCATACCTGTTGACCTTGTTGCAGCTTCCCAATCTCTTTGATATGCTACTTCCATCCTAGATAAGGAAGAACAACTATCTATGGGATGCTCTTTTGGCAATGAGGGAAAAACACTTCATCAAATTCTTGATGTTTCTGAACCTGTAAAACATCCAATTGTGAATTTAGAGAGCTAATAAAATCAATTTTCAAATTTTCAAATAAAACATTGATTTCAGCTCTTATGTCTCCTGTTCTTGTAGCAAATTTGGAATAGAAAGAAGAAAAATCTCTAGAATTATTACCAGCCTTGGAGATTCCTCTTGAATACCTTATACATAATTCACAAACATCATCATATGATAACTGAAAAACATCACCTTTTCCTATCAGATTTAAGAGTTCTAAAAATTCATCTTTGATTCCTTTAAGAAGGATTGTTTTTAAGATTTCTTTTTCCAAATGCTTATGTTTTAATTTTTGAAGGTTGTATTGAAATCGATCTACATAGTCCTCCAAGCTTTCATCTTCCCCTTGTATCATACCGAAAATATCTTCATTGGATTTGCAGTGGCCTTGGTACTTCTTCAAGAATATGTTCTTCATGTCCTCCCATGTTTGGATGCAGTTCCCACCTAGGCTCATGAACCATCAGAGAGCTTCTCCTTTTAGAGTAAGAGGAAACACTTTCAATATTTCATCATTTGTACAATAATCATATCCTCTACAAAGTATTTCAAACTCAAATAAGAATGTATATGAATCTTCATTTGTCAAACCATGAAAATTTGGTATAGAAGATGGGGGAATTATGTGCATTTGTGTCACTCCTCATAGATTTTTGATAGGGAATTCAAAAGTAGAAATGTGAGCCATTTCTTACCATAATAGAAGATGTTCTTCATGTGTTTCTTTGAGGCTCCTTCTTCAAATGTTCCTGTCAATTGGTTAGTGAAATGTTGGTGCTTACATCACCACTTGAGAGAAGTCATGAGATTTGTTTTTCAAAATTTCTATTTTTTTTAGTCATTTACACAAAAATTCAAACATTTATTTCTACCCTAAGTTCTTCAACAATTCTGTTGGAAAGCGGGGGGGGGGGGGGGGGAGCAGGGCTTTTACATGCTCCTGTACGTAGGTTCTTACCTTCTGTTTTTAATACCCAATTCTTTCCTAACAGGTACTCATCAAATGCACACTACTCCTTAGAAATGGCTACACTCTCCCCGGAAATGGCGCCAAAATGTTGAGCAATAAAAGGTGTCTTTTTAACTCCTAATTATCTTCACATTAATTTTCAACCTAGGGACGACTTTTTATTTCAAGAGTGTACTCAGTCTGAGGTGGCTATTTACTCAAGAGTAATGTTTTGCAGTATAGTTCTTAAAATCCAAAAGTAAATGAATGCTTGAAATAAAATCTAATTGGAATAGCAAGAAACTGAAATGTTCTAAAATAAATCATTCACTCAAACAACCATCAATCGAGGATACAGTAGCAATAACTCATTCCTCTAGAGATTGATGCAATTGAAATCAAACTGGAACAAGATAATCAATCTGAGAATGAGGAAGCAATAACCAATGTTCTCTACAGTTGACAGTCCTGCTTTAAAGCAATTAAAAGAAAATAGAAATTTAACTAAAGCTGCTATTGAAAGTAAAATAGGAAAACTCTTTAAAAGCAAACTCTTTGCAAAAATGAACAGCAAAGTAAATGGACAACAAACTATAATTAAAGGAATTAAACAATGAATCCTATTTAATAAATCTGAACAGCAAACTCTAATTAATGGAATCGAATAACCAATCCTATTGAATAACAATCTGTAATGAATATCAATCAAATGGAACAGCAAGTGGAATGAAACCATAATTGAAATAGAACAACGAAGCTCTATTAAGGCATTAAGAAGATAAATTATACATTGTTGATATTCTTGTTAAATAATAAAAGAACAACAACGTGATTCATTAATATAACACACTGATATCAAAGCAATTAAACAGCAAACCGATTAACTTCCAAACTGTAATAAAAGCAAATATGAACTATCCCACAACAATAACGAAAAGGTAGAGATACAAACAGCGGATCGATCCACCAAGGTCGGGCCCTCAACCATCGGTGAAATGCTGTTGAGCTACTGCAGAACTAAGAAGTTAAACGACAACACGCTCTTGTATTAATCATGCATAACAGTGTTTACAAACAATCGATCTCTGTTTAATTAATGAGAGTTGATGAGGAATTGTATAATTACAACAAAAAGTCTCTCCATCTCTGAGCCATCCTCATCCATCTCCCAATACATAATACATGCTCTCCTTTTATAATCACAAAGAGGAGAAATCAAATAGTAAATATGATCTCCTATAACAATATTGGATTGTTTCTAACCAATTGATCAACAAGAAAATATATTTCCATCCATCTTTTAACAAGAGCAAGGCGAATTTGGCTTTGCAGCTGAGATTTGGAAGACAGCCGCAACAAATTTGAGAAAATCATGCTCAAAGAACCCTGCGTTTCTCTCAATACAAGCCAAATTTTGGCAAACTATTCTACACTAAAGTTAGTTTGGTCCATTCCGGACAAAACCCATGTTCTGGATTTTCCAGATTCTTCTTCATTTGCCCAGAATCTCAACCACAAAACTGTCACTTCTTATTCCAGTGAATTTCTGAGTTGGAATATTTGATGATGATTTGGAGATCAAATCTATAATCTGGCAAATATCTTGGAAGCTAAAATGGTGAGTGATGCTACAAAATATATTAATAAACTATCATTGATAAAATCATGCAATAATCATCAATTTTTAAGAAATAAAGGAGAAGAAATAATATTCATCCATAAGAGCATAAATCATTATAAAATGGATTTATATAATAAATTATAGTAAATGACATGATAAAGAAGAGTAAAAATGGATGAAATAAGTGTTAAAAAGTGGTCGTATTCACGGCCCAACAGCGTCAACAACAAAGTCCTCCTCTAATGGCCTTGTGGGGATAGTGTCATCCATAGTCTCTTTAGTTTGTTCTTTGGTTAGCACTAGTTCTTGAGTGACAGTGTCGATCACCAATCCCTCAATTTGTGCAATTTGTTCACCATTCGACACTAGTTCTTATGTAACAGTGTCAATGATGGTACCTTTAACAACCTTGACAAAATTTAATATTCAGGGAGAAGCTTCTTCCTTCACCAGGTGCCTAGGGGAATGAAACTTCGTTGCCCCTCTTAGTAAGGATGCAAGAAGCGGAGAATGGAAACTTCTTTCTTTAGTGTCCATTCTCTCAGTGCCTGCTATCTCAGGTCCTCCTTCCCTTCTGCCCAAAGGTTGGTCTATGCTCCTTTTTTCTTTTTATGCTGATGCTTCTTCTAGTTTTTCCTCCTACTCAATAGTTGACACTGGTTCTTATGGAGGAGTGTCGACGGTAGCACTTGCTTCTTTCAAGGGTTCCTTAATCGCTTGAGTAGGTGATGCTGGTCCTTGTGTATCAACACCACTTTCAGCCTTCTCCAAAGGTTCCTCAATTTCTTGAATGGGTGATGCTAGTTCTTATGTGTTAGCACCACCTACAATTTCATCTGAGGGTGGTGGTTCTCTCCTCAAAGTGACAGATGTCGCAGCTTCCTATGGAATAGCGTCGAATGCATTTTCTTCTATATCCATTTTTTTTTCTCCCATTCGGCCAACAGGAGACGTTGGTTCTTGTGGAGCAGCATCAGCTATGGCTTCTTCTGTCTCCATTGCTTCCACACCCATTGAGCTAGTAGGTGAAGCTGGTTCTTGTGGAGACGCGTCAGCTATGGTCTCTCCTGTTTCCATTGCTTCTACTCCTGTTCAGCCAGCAAGAGACGGTAGTTCTTGTGGAGTAGCGTCATCTATGACCTCTTCTTCTTCTACCATCAATTCTTCCTAATCCTCCCTTGCAGGCATCATAACTGCAAGTTCTTCCTCTGCTAACTCGGTGAATTGTGGCGAAGCCATAGAAATTTAGGACAAAGCATGCACCACTAATAGTCTAACTTGCGCATGATTTGTAAGGATCGCTAATGCTTGTCGAGATCGACGAGCAGACTGTGCCATTAGTTGAAGACTAGTCCATAGAAAATATGGCATGTCTAGAGAATGAATATGTGCATGCCGAAATCGAAGGCATGCAAGAAGCTTAAAATAATACTTAAACAAAGTAGCAAACTGGCCTTCACAAGTAATCTACCTCATGACAAAATATGCAATCTTGGCCCATGGGTGTGGCAAATAATTTCGATCATACATTGATATGAAAATCACTCATGAGTGATCTCAGTTAAATAATTAACGAATGAAGGTATTACAGACTCATGTGCTAGTGTGTGTCTATGTTATCCTAGGCAACAGATTGATAAGATTGCAAAATACACAGACACTGGAAAATAGTAAGAGAAAAACATCAAGCAAAACAAAACACAACAAAATTTAATAAGGAGTTCACTCAATCCTCCTAGGCTATGTCTCCGGTCCAGCTTTCAGTGGTGGCCTTCTTTTTATTGTGTCTTTAAGCAAATTTTTTTACAATGAGAAGCTCAATTTGAGTCTCCTGAAATAGATGATGCTTAGTAGGGTGGTTCTTGGATTCCCCAAGCCACTAGAGTGCACAGACTCCCCCTTACCAAGTCTCGACCTGAACTGGTCTTAATGGGATGAGTCCAATTTGGTACTCAATTCCCGACAGATATCCTCGCAGAGATTTCTTGAACCTATCAATCCTTCTGTCTGCTCGATGCTACCTTAGCTCTGCAGGTCAGCTCGGCTCTCTGTTCTTTGCTTCTTGCTTCCTCTTTGTTCTGCTTCTCTGTCTCACTGTCTCCTTCTTCTTTTCTCTCCTTCTTCCTTTGGTTCTTTTTTTGTTCTTTGTCTGTCTGTGGCTTAAAGACAATCCATCCCTTGACTGCTCGCTTCCTTTTATGCCTCTTCGGATCGCCTGCTGCTGTCTGCTTGGAATTCCCTGCCTCTACGTCATTGTCACTATGTAACATCTCACAGAGAGGTGACCACTTGTCCCTTCATGAACTAAGCGCCAACTCTTCCTCAAACGGTTTGGTATTTCGGTTACCTTGTGAAATGATTCATCCGCCAAGTCAGCGGTCAAATTAGACTTCAAACCTTATGCGTTGTAGCTTATTTTCTCCCTTCGAATCTGGTTTCCCATCGGGTGCAATCTCCGTCGTTAGATCTGGGGCCTCCAGATCCTATGGTTATCGCTCTTATCGCGCGGTTGACTTGCTTGAACATTAGCCCGCGATGAGAGCACTTTTCTCTCTCATCCACCGGACACGCGTTAATCAATGTATGGAATCACTCGTCCCCCTGCCAAATCCACTTACTGCTCGAAACGCTTCCGATATACCACCAGTTTTGGAGTGCGGGACCCGCCTTTCGCTTTAGCACTTGTCCCATGGTTTCTTGGCTTCCTTGTGACCGTGCGCTCGGGGCTTTTCCTTCTCGAGGGGTTTTTCCCTTTGCGCTAATCGCGCATCAGAAACAACCTCTATTTTCTGATCTGAGCTTCCTATTTGTCAGTTTGCGCCACTGCGCAGTCTCCATGGGCCTCGGTCAATGCGCTTTGATCGAGGTCCTCGTCGTTCCTTGCTGGCTACAAACTACAATTATATAGAGGTTATTTCTGGTAGCTTCATTGTCCACAAGTTTTTGAAGTCTATCATTCACTCTTAAGTTTTAGCAGTCATGGATTTGATACAGTCATAGAACTCTGATAATTTTCATGGATCGAATTCGGATCATGGCCTTCCCACTGAATAAGCTTTTGGACCACCAAGATTTGGTTTTCAAGCATCGACTAAGTGAGGGTACAATTGTCTCACTTGTCCAGTCTCTATCCACTTTGCACCGCTCGGCTTTGAACCCTTGAGCCCAACTCTGAGGTACTCAACATCTCTACTACGTGTCATCCTCACCTTCCTGTCTAGAACTATGTCTTTCTGCAATTCATTAAGATATTCAGGTAACAGGTCATCGAGAGAAGGCAATTAACTCTGTTCTTTAGGATCCCCAATTAGTGAGGGTTCAAACAATCTCAAGCAATCTACATTCACGACTGAGTAGATGTGCATGTAAGCTGGTAGATCAAGGTGAAAAACATTCTCACCAATTTTCTCAAGTATCTTGAAAGGTCCATACCTGATAGGCTTTAGCTTTTTACCTTCACCTTGCATTCTATCCTTACTGATATACAACCATACTTAGTTGCCAACTTGGAAATTATGCTCCATTCGATGCTTGTCATGCCTTGCCTTGTATTTGGCCTGGCTCTTTTTCAACTGTTCCTGTACTGCCTGGTGTATCTCTTGGATTTGTTCAATGAACCTAGTTGCCCTGTCCACATCGTTGTGTCCCTCAACTGTTGTGTCCTTACCAAAGACAAAATCCAAAGGAGACCATGGTGTGAAACCAAAATAGGTCTCAAAAGGAGATCTCTGTGTAGAAGAATTTTTTTCTCTGTTGTCAGCATGCTGCACATAACACAAATGTTCATCCCAAAGCTTAGAATGTTTGCTGCAATATCTCCTAAGTAACTAGATCATTGTTGGTTAACTACTTTTGTTTGGCCATCAGTTTGTGGATGAAAAGCTGTGCTTTTCTTCACTTTGGTGTCCATCAGTTCCCACAGACTTGACCAAAACTTCCCCACAAATCGGGTGTCTCGATCAGATACAATGGAAGTGGGTAATCAAAAATGAACCCATACATGTTGAAAGAACAGTTTTGCAGTTTTTTCAGCTGTAATCTATTAATTACAAGGTATCAAAATACACATTTTGTTGAGCCTATCCACAACAACATACAAATAATCATGACCTTTCCTAGATTTAGGCAGTCCTCCAACAAAATCCATGGAAATACTTTCCCAAGGATGAGAAGGAATTGGTAATGGAGTGTACAAGTTTAGTTTTCTATTGTTGGGCTTGCTTTTAGCACACATAGTACACCCTATTACATATCTAGAAATTGTCTCGTTCATTTTTGGCCAATAACAAAATATTTGCAGTTGTGCGACTATTTTACTTACCCCAGAGTGACCTGATATTAGAGAAGTGTGTGCTTCTCGAATTATATTTACTCTTTCAGTTTGTGGAATGCATAGCTTCCCGCAATGATATAGGAGTCGGTCCTTTACATGATAATCCAATTCTTCTACTCGTTTGCCTTGACTTAAAGTTGCATATACATCTTTGAAATCTATATCTTGAGCATATTTTTCAATGTAGCTCTCATGTAATACAGAATTATGCTTAAGTATAGTAGATGCATTTATAATGGGTCTAGATAACATATCTGCAACTTTATTGTGTATGTCATTTTTATATCTTATGACTAAATGAAATTATTGTAGAAAACCCATCCATCTATAGTGTCTTGATTGCTGCAACTTAGTTTGGGAGTGTAGATATTGAAGTTGTTGATGATCAGTATGTATTACTGTCTCTTTGCCCATTAAGTAATGTTTCCACTTTTTCACACTCTGTACTAATGCATACAATTCTTTATCATATGTAGGGTAGTTAACTACTGCAGAATTAAATTTCTCAGAATGATAACATATGGGTTTACCATGTTGTGTCAACAATGCTCCCATGGCATAGTCACTGGCATCCATTTGTATCTCAAAGGGTCTTTGAAGATCAGACAGTGCTAGTACACGTGTTGTACTAATCTTTTCTTTCAAGGTCTCGAAGGCTTTCTATTGTTTTCCTCCCCACTGAAACACCTTGTTCAATCCTGTTAACGCATGTAAGGGAGCTGCAATTAAGGAAATGTTAGAAATGAACTTCCTCCAATATTGTGCTACTCCTAAGAAGCTTCTAACTTCTGTAGCAGATTTGGGTTTAGGCTAGTTTACAATGACTGCCACCTTAGAGGGATCTATCTTCAATTCACCACCCCCTAATATATGTCCCAAATAATTCAAAGATGTTTTTCCAAATTCACATTTTGAGAGTTTAACATAAAGTTTTTCTCTTTTCAAAAAATCTAGTGTCTGCTTAACATGCTTTAAATGTTCTTCTCATGTTTTGCTAAATATCAAAATGTCATCCAGATACACAATAACAAAATCATCAAGAAAAGGTCTAAGTACATCATTCATTATTCTCATGAAAGTAGCAGGAGCATTAGTTAAGCCAAAATGAATAACCAACAATCCCTGCTTTGTTTTGAAAGCAGTCTTCCATGCATATTTTTCTGCAACTCTGACTTGATGTATCCACTATGCAACTCTAACTTGGAAAAATAAACAGCTTCTTTCAATTGATCTAATAGATCATCTATGTGAGGAATGGGATAACAGTTTTTTATTGTTATCTTATTCAGTGCTCGGTAATCAATGCACATTCTCCACGAGCCATCTTTCTTTCTCACCAAAATGATTGGAGATCCACATGGTGATGTGCCAGGTCTAATGAAACCCTTATCGAGCAACTCTTGCACTTGCTTCTTGATTTCAGCATTCTCTAAAGCGGACAACCTGTACATTCCAATGTTAGGTAATGGAGCATCTTGCTGCAAAATAATATCATGCACTATTTCCTTTTTGGGTGGCAAACCTTTAGGTTCTTGAAATAAGATATCATACTCTGAAACAACCTTTTCTAAATCAATTTGTTGTTTAGCATCACAACCCTCAAATACATTAGTTTTATCAGGTTTCTTTTCCTTTTCATCTGCCATGATTTTATGAGAGTATAATTATTCTTGAGCTTATGAGCTCTTACAAAGTATTCAATTCCATTTTTAACGAGTAGATACTTGTTCTCAGCTCTATAGAAAATAGCTTTTCTGTCATACAATTAAGGGCTTCCTGAAACAATTCCACATATATCCAAAAGAATTATGTCTAACTCAACCTCATCTACAAATGCTAACCCAAAAGAAAACTTGAGTTTGCATTGTCTAGTCACTTGTAGTTGTGCTTTATCACTTAACCATCCTAATGGGTATGGTTTCTTGTGAGGTGTAGTCAGTAATACCAATTTCTTTACGATTGCTTCAGAAATTAAATTTACTTGTGAGCCACTATCAACAAAGTATCAACCTTTTGATGTTTGGAAATAACTCGAATATGGAAAAGCTCATGTCTTTTTCTCTCATTTTCTTCATCAATATTAGATTGTGCATAATTACTAGTAGATGCTTTAGAATTCTTACCTTTTATACCTGTGGCTGCAATGGTTGTTTCATCTCCTAATTATGACCCCAAATCTTTTTGAATAGCTACAACAGTCTTCTTCTTCTTGCCCTCAAACTTCTTAGGTCTCATCTCCAGATGCAGAATCCAACAGTGCTCATCATCATGCCCATCCTTCTTACAGTGAGTGCATGAAGCCTTGCTTTTTTGTGCAGTGTTGGCCTTCCTTGCTTTCCATTTCTATTTTCTTTTCTCCTTATTCTTGCTTGCAGTGGGTTGGGATGGTCCCCCAACTTCTGGACTTCTATTCTTTCCTCTAGCTTCTAGATGAGTAGCTTGTACAGATACCTAATCTATACTAGTGGGATTAAACATGAGGATAGTGTGCCTCATGTAGCTCTGTAGACCATCAATGTACTTCAACAGAGTCTAGAGTGAGTCTAATGAGATTCTAGAATCAATGCTCTCTTCCTAAATTCTTAGGTGTAACATTGTACACTTTTCCCTTTCAACTGTTGAAGAGTTTGCCAGCTCATCATGGCTTGCCGCATGTATGCCAATGGATAGAACTGATTTTGATTGCAGAAACAAATTCACTCCAGACAGAAATAGTCTTACCATGTCCCTTCATGTCAGCTTGGGTCCTGCCTTCCCACCAAACCAAGGCAGTACCTCCAAGGCGTAGGCTTGCCAGCTGAATCTTGCTCTTGTCTGAATCAATACTCTGCACTCTGCAATAAACATCAATTTGTCTAATCCAATTGTCCAGCTTTTCTGCATTCAACTCTCCATCATATATTGGTAAATCAAATTTAACATCTAATTTAATCAAATATGTCTTCTTTTTATGTTCAGGGATATTAGGAGGTGTGAGAAAGCTTTCCTCTTTCCCTTTGTCTTTTGAGTGGTCGTGGAAGTGAGACTCTTCTTCTCCTTTATCTTGTTTGGAGCCTGATGAGTCTTCATCCTTATGTTTTCTAAAGTCCTTATACATTTCCTCTACCATGGACCTTATGGCTAGGAAATTATCTATGAATTGAGGGTCTTGCCCCACAGAACCTTCCTCTAACATTGTCTTCTAAGGATAGACTCTCCCAATTTCAGGATTATTTTTGACCAACTCTCCTTTTCCTAATTTGAGTTTTGATCTAGTTAGCATTCAACAGCTAAATCCACCACAATCTTGTCTAACCTTAACATCCTAAAGCTCTAATACCACTTGATTTGAAAATCACTCGTGAGTGATCTCAGTTAAATAATTAATGAATGAAGGTATTACAGACTCATTTGCTGGCGTGTGTCTATGTTATCTTAGGAAACGGATTGATAAGATTGTAAAATACATAGACACTGGAAAACAATAAGAGAAACACAACAAGCAAAATAGAACACAACAAAATTTAATAAGGAGTTCACCCAATCCTCCTGGGCTACGTCTCTGGTCCAGCTTTCAGTGGTGGCCTTCTTTTTATTGTGCCTTTAAGCAGAGCTTTTTACAATGAGGAGCTCAATTTGAGTCTCCTGAAACAGATGATGCTTAGTAGGGTGGTTCTTGGATTCCCCAAGCCACTAGAGTGCACAGACTCCCCCTTACCAAATCTCGACCTCAACTGGTCTTAATGGGATGAGTCCAATTTGGTACTCAATTCCTGACAGATATCCTCGCAGAGATTTCTTGAACCTCTCATGCCTTCTGTCTGCTCGATGCTACCTTAGCTCTGCAGATCAGCTCGGCTCTCTGTTCTTTGCTTCTTGCTTCCTCTTTGTTCTGCTTCTCTGTCTCACTGTCTCCTTCTTCTTTTCTCTCCTTCTTCCTTGGGTTTTTTTTTTGTTCTCTGTCTATCCGTGGCTTAAAGCCAATCCATCCCTTGACTGTTCGCTTCCTTTTCTGCCTCTTCGGAACACCTGCTACTGTCTGCTTGGAATTCCCTACCTCTGCATCATCACCACTGTGTAACGTCTCACAGGGAGGTGGCCACTTGTCCCTTCACAAACTGAGCACCAACTCTTCCTCAAATGGTTCAGTATTTCGGTTACCTTGTGAAATGATTCATCTACCAGGTTAGCGGTCAAATTGGACTTCAAACCTTATGCACTGTAGCTTATTTTTTCCCTCCAAATCCGGTTTCCCATTAGGCGTAATCTCCATCGTTAGATCTGGGGCCTCTAGATCCTACGGTTATCGCTCTTATCACGTGGTTGACTTGCTCGAATGTTACCCCGCGATGAGAGTGCTTTCCCCTCTCATCCGCTGGACACGCGTCAATCAACGTATGGAATCGCTCGTCCCCCTACCAAATCTACTTACCGCCCAAAACGCCTTCGATATACTGCCAGTTTTGGAGCGCAGGACCCGCCTTTTGCTTTAGCACCTTTCCCACGGTTTCTTAGCTTCCTTGTGACTGTGCGCTTGGGACTTTTCCTTCTCGAGGGGTTTTTCCCAGCAATGCACTAATCACGCATCAAAAATAGCCTCCATTTTTTGATCTGAGCTTCTATTTGTAGTTTACGCCACTGTGCGGTCTCCATGGGCCTCGGTCAACACGCTTTGACCGAGGTCCTCGTCATTCCTTGCTTGCTACAAACTGCCATTATACAGAGGTTATTTCTGATAGCTTCGTTGTCCACAAGTTTTTGAAGTCTATCATTCACTCTTAAGTTTTAACAGTCATGGATTTGATACAATCATAGAACTCTGATAATTTTCATGGATCCAATTTGGATCATACACCCAACCCTTCTGGACTGTTGTTTTTCCAACTTGTAAGAACAATTATGGGAACTCTGGAAAAGGATATTTCCTTGAAAACCATTTCATCCCTCCTTGCAGCAATCTGCTGATAGTGGAAATTACTTCCTCTATGACGGAAATATCCAATCCACGCACTATAGAATGATTTCCATCCAAACTCAATGCAAATTTGACTGTGACAGCTTCATCAAATCCATGCAACCTTTCAAAATACACATGGCATCCTTCATCTAAAATGACCTACCATACATCTGGGTTGATCTGGCCCTGCACTGTATTATCGGATTTGTGCCTAACAACTTGCTCGTCCATTCTGCAGTTGCTCTGTAGCAGAAATTGGAGTAACAGAAATATTGTTGAGGAGGAGTGTCGACATGTAAAATCATAGTGACAGGGTTGTTGTGGTGACAAGGTGCAGTGATAGTGAAAATCAGGAAGATAATGGTAAAATATGGAAAAATCCATGGAAAATTATGGTAATAATGAGTGATAATTATGGTAATCATTTCAGAGCATTGGAAAAGACCGTTCATTAACACAATCATAATTATTCAAGTCCCAATGCATATGGATAACTGTGTTAGGTATGGTAGGGATCGTGGAGTGTACACACTTGGCATAGGGTTCCTTAGTGATACGGCAAGTCATTAATTCATTTTTAATTATGGCGTCTTCATATTTATTATAATACCCCCCCCCCCCCCCCCTCAACTAAGAAGATGACCATCTGTGGTCATATCGAGTCATGTCAAATGAATTATCAATCAAATCCACAAAGTTGATCGGGGACATACCTAGCGACTTACCTTGATGGAGTAACAACAGTGGAGGAGTAACGACATAAGAGGGAGTAACAACACCCAAGGAGTAACAACATCAGGGGAGTAATAGTGCCTAAGGAGTAACAACACCGCTTGAACACTTAGTCAGAACCGCGACAGAGTAACAACACTGGAAGAGTAACAGTACCACAAGAGTAACAACACGAGAGTACTTAGATGAAATCGTGATGGATTAACAGCACCAGAGTGGTAACAACACCGGAGGAGTAATAACACCGGAGTACTTAGACTAAATCGCGACAGAGTAATAGCACTAGAGGAGTAAAAACAACGGAATACTTAGACAAAATCACCATCGCCATGGAGTAACAACACCAGTGAAGTACTTAGACAAAATCACCACGATTAGAGTAACAACACTGGAGGAGTAATATCACTAGTGAAGTACTTAGACAAAATTACCACGATCAGAGTAACAACACTGGAGGAGTAACAACACCAGTGAAGTACCAGTAGGAAAACGAATGATAGAGTAGTAACAACATTTTATTATATTAGATATATAGATATATAATATAGTTTTTTTTTTAGATCACAGATGCATAGAAATATTACTCTGCACTAATAATTTCAAAACCAGAATTATCAGAGAAATGTTTGATAAAGGAGTCTTTAGAAGTTGGATGGTGGTATAGTCTGAGGCGATGTCTATTTACAAGCAAAGGAGTATGTGCCTCATCAATTGTTATAAGTCTAACAGTCCTGTTATCAAACACTGTGTCAACTTCATATGGTCCCATCCACCTGGAGCAAAGTTTCCCTTTAAAATATTTGAGCCGAGAATCATAGAGAAATTCCCAATCTCCCCTTTGAAACACCTTTTTCTTGATAAATTTGTCATGCCATTTAGTTCGTTGTTGCTGAATTACAGCAGTATTTTGTACAACTACCAAACAAAATTCATCCAACTCATTTTACTGTTCCAGTCAATGTTTATGGGCTTCTGAAAGATTAAAACCTACTTTAAGGGCTATCTTAAGTGTCTTAATTTCGAATTTCACTGGAAACAAAGAGGATTTCCCATAGACAAGCTCATATGGTGAAAATCCTATTGTGTTTCACCATGTTGTTCTATACACCCACAGTACCTCAAGAAGGTTTTTAGCTCAATTTCAGCGATGATTTGTTACAACCTTTGTAAGAATATTTTCCAATACCTTGTTTGTGCTCTCGACTTGGCCATTCACCTGAGGGTGATATGGATACGTTACCCTATTATTTATCCAATATTTATTCATAATTCTTGCTATCAGATGTGATGTAAATTGCGCCCCTCCATCTAAAACTCTCTCTAGGAGCTCCATACCAATAAAAAAATTCTTCAAATAAAAAGTTCGAGACAACCTGTTCTTTTTATTTCAAAACAGCCTTGGCCTCTACCCACTTTGTCACATAGTCCGTGCAAACTAGAATGTGAAATTTCTAATGTGAAGGCAGATTGAATGGCCCAATGAAATCAATAGCTCATTTTTCGAAGGGCTCAAGAACTATTTGATTTTGTGGCGACATCTCATCTGCCCGACTAGGCTGACCCATCCATTGGAAACTATTGCACCCTCAAACATATTTCCTTGCATCATGAAAAATAGAGGGCCAATAGTACCCCATTTGCAACACCTTATGACTTGTCCACCTATTTACAAAATTTCCCCTGCAAGGGCCATCATGAGTAGCTTTCAGGGCACCATAGATGTCATCCTCACTTATGCGGTGTCGATTTGTTGGTCGGGTACCGTGTAAAAGAGATATTCTTTTATCCATGAATAGTGGGCACTATGATGGATAATATTTCTCTGCTCTCTATAAGGTAAGTGTTGAGATACTTGTCCTTTAGCAAGATAGTCAGCAATATCTGCATACCACGGAGTGTGAGTAGAAATTGTAAAAAGATGTTCATCTAGAAAATTATCCTCTACAGGGGTATCTTCATCACTAGCATCCATTCTAGATAGGAAATGTACAACCACATTATCTTTCCTTGGCTTATCTACAATGGTAATATTAAATTATTGAATTAACAACAACCATCTTGTAATACGACGAGGGGTTATTGGTTTATTCATCAGATACCTAATAGTTGTATGATTAGTGTGCACAAAAGTAGGATACCCTGTAATATAATGTCAAAACTTATTGATAGCATAAATAACAGCCAAGAACTCTTTTTCAGTTACCTTATAGTTCAGTTCAGGAAGAGTCAAGTTCTTGCTGACATAATAGATTGCATATGGTTTCTTATCCTCTTATTTCCCCGGGACTGCCCCTACAGTTGTTTGAGAATCATATTTAGAGATGTGAAATGGGAGCTTCAAGTCAAGACCTCCTAATATTGGAGCTTTACAAACTAGTTCTTTGATTTCTTTAAAGGCCGCTTCACATTCATCTGTCCACACAAACTCTACATCTTCAGGTAACAATTGAAAAAGTGGGAATGGTGTCTTAGAAAAATTATCTATAAACTGCCTGCAATATCCAGCATGACCAATAAAGCTATGTACATGTGTTAGTGTCTTAGGTGTAGGAAAATTCAATATCACTTATACCTTAGCAGGATCAACCCGAATTCCTGCAGCTGAATGTAGGTGTCCCAACACTATTCCTTGCTCCATTATCATATGACAGTTTACTATACTAAGAGAAACATGTGCCTGTATACATCTTTTAAGTGCTTTCTCTAAGTTTTCTAGACCTTATTGAAAATAATCCCCATATGGGGTGAAGTCATCCATGTAAATTTAAACACTATCATTGATTAGATCATAAAAAAATCCTACTATTTCCCTTTGGAAGGTAGAGGGTGTGTTACAAAGACTAGATAGGAGGACTTGGTAGGCAAAGGTCCCCAAAGGACATGTGAGGATGGCTTTATCCTGATCCTCAGGAGCTATTTGTATCTGGTTGTATCCACTAAATCCATCTAGAAAGGAGAAAAGCTTCTTTCCAGCTAATGTCTCAAGGACCTGTCCAATCAAGGGTAGGGGAAAATGATCTTTTAAAGTTACTTTATTTAATTCCTTGTAATCCACATAAATCCGTTACTTGTCATTCTTCTTAAGAACAATGACCAGTGGAGAAACCCATTAATTGTTTGTTATCATATCAATGAAACCCACATCTAATAGCTTTTGTAATTCATCTTTGACAATGTTTTTTGAGGAAAGGTTCATTCTTCGTTGTGGCTGCCTAACAAATCGACATTCTTCTTTAATGTATATGTGATGAGTGCATAAATCAGTAGGGATTCCTTTCATATATGTATACTCCCAAGCAAAGGCTCCTTTATGTTCCAAAAGGACCTTTAGTGATTGTTCATTTTGGGAGGGAGAAAGGTCGGGATTAATATTCAATGTTTTCCCTAGTTCAATTTATACAGAAATGATGTCATGGGGTACAATTACAGGAATATTTCCAACTTCTGTTTCTAGCTCCATATTTTTCTAAATGTTGCAACTCATGACAAATTCGAATAGCTGGCGGGTTGGTTCAAAAATAGAGTTGGAACTACCAAGAAAGGTGTTAATGTCATCATCCTCTATTTCATCCTTGAAACAAAGAACCTTATTGATGGTAAGGATCAGTCTAACTTCTTCATTCTTGGATGCAGGCTCTTTCATAGGTAGAGATTTTTGCATCAAGGTAAATCCTTGTTTATCTAATGAACTTGGTTTGGCAGGGGGGTAAAGGATAAGATTGTTTGTAACTTCCCCATTGGATATTACCATATTTCTAGACCAAAACCCAATGTAAGCATCTACAATCGCAAGCCAAGGTTATATCTTCTAGCTTCCCTACCCGTCTTATAGTAAACTGATCTGGAAATTCTAGGACGTTGGGAGTTGGTTTAAGGTTCCATAGACCCAAGGTAATCACAGTTGCAGAGGTTGTAACATTAATTTCTGCCCCAAAAATATACCAGTACATTTGGGATATCAACCCCATTAATCTATACTATAAGAATTGGGTTCCTTGGATCCCTGTATTTAACAGGTATAGGCCTCCCCAGCATTATGTCTAATGATTTTCCCATAATGTGAATAGTGGGTGGATCCTTTGGTTTTCTGTCAGGTTTCTTAGAGCAATATTCTTTAATTGTTTTGGTATAAATCATTACGTCCCTCATAGTCCGAAGTAATGGGATTTTGACAAATAAATTATGCAATTTCCCTAAAAAGTCGAATTCAGGATGAGGACTTGGTTTCCTCCCTAATAATCTCTCAGGATAAGGTGGACCAGTCTGACATCCTCTAGTAACAATCCTTTGTGAAGGGGTTTGTTGTTTTATAGGAATTTGTATTGACTCATCCCCATTTGTTCTAGTATAATCTCTAGGTTCTGGTTCTAAGACATAATCATCGCTATGTTCAACAATTATTAGTGAAGTCTGAGTATTCACCACCCGACCAAACCAAAGATTCAATTCGTTACATTCCATGGTGGAAATACTATATGCAGGGAGATTGAGTGTCTCAACCTGCTAATCCCCTTGATTGTTTGGATTTGGATTGGATTGAATAGGTAGCTGTGGACAAAGAGGAGGATTACTAGTGGACACATTAGAAGGCAACTATAGTTGTTGTTGTGGCATAGGTTGGGAGAATTTTTCTGAAGGAGGAGGAGAAGGTCCATGCCAATTCTAGGGCCAAGAAGGGTTTGGACTAGATTGAGGGTACCATGGTTTCCAAGCCATTGGATATTGATAAGAATATGACCATGAAGGTGATAAAGGTACATACTAAGGCCCAAAGTTCAAATTATTAAAATACTGAGAAGGGTCTTGAGCCATACCTTGATTCATGCATAGTGGTCATGGTTTCCATGGTTTCTTTGATCCATTTCTTCATTTGTTCCTTGAAAGACTGCCTTCAGCCTAAGAAGAGATGTACAGGTGCTAGTGGAATGACACTGTTCACATATCGCACAAGCCTCAATGGAACTCAATGGGCATTCCTTTAGCGGATGCTTCTTCCTACATTGAGGAAAGTTAATGGAAATAGCCTTCTCTGCTTCTATTTTCTTCTGTTTCGCCTGTAACACATCCAATTGTGATGACAATGTCCTCAGGATATCAATTCTCAAATTATCCAGCAAGTTCCCAATCTCTGCTTTTGTAACTCCAGCGCTAGATGCCTTGAATGTTCAGATCCCATGCTTATGCCTTGCCACCCCTCGTGAACACTTGATGCATAATTCGCAGATGGAATCAAATTCCTCCTATGATATATCTCCTTTCCCTACCACATTCAATAGTTCCAAATATTCCTCCCTCAGTATCCAGAGAAATATTATTTTCAAAATGTTCTTATCCAGATCACGATGGCCTGATATCTACAAACTATATTGAAAGCACTCCACAAATTCCTCCATGTTCTCATCCTCTTTCTGCATAATCTTAAAGAGGTCTTCCTTCACATCTTGAGATTTGCAGTAGTCTTGATATTTCTTGGGGAAATTGTCTTCATATCGTCCCATGTAGCAATAGATTCCCCCCCTAAACACATAAACCATCTCAAAGTTGTGCCCTTCAAAGTAGCAGGGAATATCTTCAATTTCTGAGCATCAAAAATATAATCATACCCCCGAAAAAAAAACGTCAAATTCAAAAGGGAATGTGTCCAGATCCTCAGAAGAAATACCATGGAAATTAGGTAATGTTGCCAAAGGAATAGACTTCATAGGCACATCACCTCTGATATCTCCAATTGAAAATTTGATAGAGGTTGCAAGAGCCATTAATATCTGCCAATACCCACTTGGAATCTGTTGGGTGCAGGTTTTGCACATGCTTTGGACACCTTTCCCCCCCATCATTGACCATTTCACCTATGAACCTATGGACTTTATATCATAATTACCTTTTTTCCCGGTTATAAGAATCCATTTTTGTTATGACATATTATTTTTCCATTTTTGTTAAATATGAATGAGGTGATATATTTTTGATGGCTAATCGAGGCAATTATGGAAAAAGCGTTCTTTGGCTCTGTTTATTTTAGGTGATGTTCCAAAGTCCACAGCCAAAGGATGAACAACGATGTGATAATTCACAAATAGGTTTTAAGTACTTGTTGTTTCAAACCATTGTTGCTACACCCCGAATTGCTACTACACCTTAAGCATTGTTGTTACACCTCAAATTGATGTTACACCACGAGATGTTGACTACATCACACCTGTCTAGGACTGTGCATACTATTCCACAGTAAAACTATCATAAATGTTGTATTATCTATGGGCAGTTAAGGAATCAAGCCAGTTGTGATTTTGAGAAGTGATGTAACAGAAATAGGCCTTGTATTTCGAACCTGTTGTAACAATTTCTATTCTCTCTCGATATTGATCAGCATGAGAATTGTGAGATTCTCATGATTGATCTGTTTCTTATTTTGGGCATGTAAATCTTACAAAGGGGAATTAGCTCCATGTAAACACGGATGGACAATATCGTGTTTTTTCTTCTGTAATCCATAACCATTTTAATACAAGCAATAGAATTGTTGACGTTTTTACAAATGTGGTGTTGAGACTTTACTAATTCGCATTTCATCCCTACGCCCTACTAGGGAGTAAGGGCCCTCCTCTTTAGCAGGGATTGCAGCAGCAGTAGCATAGTGGTAGATTAATTATTGTTCCTTTCAGTAAGTGTCAAGTTATTTATGTCGTCGTGTAATTTGCAGAATGTGTTTATTTCTGTTTCTATATTTCTGATACACTGTCACACAAGATTGATTTGAACATAATATTCAACCAGTCGGCTTAGTTTGTGGTGTGGTGTGTGGTGTGCCTTTTCCTTGGTAACATGAAGTGTGGTTTCATTTCTGTAGATTTTTTTTTATTTATTTATGCACGAGTGTTACTTTCTGCAATTAAATTCAACGACATTTGTTTCTATCTTTTATTTTTACTCTTGGTTGAAGTGTATCAGAACAGACAGTGCATACTCCTTTGAAATAAATAGATCCATCCTGGGTTGAAACTTAATGGTTGTGATGCAGTCATATTAACAGTGATTAAATCGACTCCACATTTTGGTGTCATTGCCAGGGAAGGTAGTTGAGGATGCAATTAGCTAAGTGTGTATTGTTAACAAAGTGTTTCTAGTCAACAGGTGTTGGGCGGTAAGACAAGAGGTAAGAACCTGCGCATCACTTTAATACACTTGGGTGGGCTCACCACTGTGCTCACTATAACACTTAGCTTGTATGAATTTCTTGATTATTTAGATGTGTTCTTAGCTTTATAGGTGTTGGGCGGTAAGACAAGACGTAAGAACTTGCGCATCGCTCTAATATACTTGAGTGGGCTCACCATTGTATAAGTTGAGACACTTAGGGTTTGAATAAATATGCATAGGATCCATGTGTAAATCATAGGAATAATAGAAATCCCAAAGTACAACCACTCTAATAAATCACAGGAAAAACGGGTCATAAAAGAAATAACAAGAGCACATATTTGGGGAGGAAAACATTTATTCATGAGCTAATCTCAAAAGCGGAAAAATAAGAGTCAAATTGTCAGAGAGACACAAGGAAAAATAGGCCACAAAAATTTGTTACTCCCATTATAAGAACATAAGCATCTGGTTCCTCTGTCTCCGGACCATATCATCCTTAAACTAGTAACCACTCCTAAAACTAAGTATCCAAATCAGGAGCAACAGTGGAATGCCAGTGATAAGGACCTTAGGGTTGAGGGTCAAGGGGAAACCAATGGGGAACACCAGGAGCCTGAGACAGCAAAGCATTCATTGAATTATCAATATGTTGATTCGGGCAGCATAGTGAAACAACCAGCCCCAAAGCAGCCTGAGCTATCAATGAACAAATCTTCACCCACAAGACATTCACCAAAACGATCTGAAGAAGACTCGTCACAAAAAGGATCAGGAGGATCAACAATGGGGGAAAACAATAATAACAACGCTAAAATAGATGCCGCAATTACCAGCTTTGAGTTTCCAATATGGGATATCAGAGATGAGGCTCCAATGAAAAACATTTCTTTGTCATCTCTCCCATCTTTTCAAGGAATGACTGTAGATGATCCTGACACCTTCTTGTTTGAATTTGATGTCTTTTGTAGGAGATATGATTATACTTCAGATGCTCAGAAGATGAAATTATTCCCTGCTACTCTAAAAGGAGAAACATTGAGATGGTCCATGGGATTAGGCTCTGCCACCATTAGGACGTGAAGTGACATGAAAGAGACATTCCTATCTAAGTATCAGGATTATTGCAGAACCATGGATTTGAGGAAGGAAATATTTAGGATGACACAAAAGGAGGAAGAATGCTTGGAGGACTATGTGGAGTGATTCCATTACAATTTTCAGAGATCTAAACATAGTGACTTAGATCAAGAAATCTTGAGGACCATATTCATAAGGGGAATGAGAGATGATTGCCTTGATACCTTGAATCAACTAGGCAAGGGGGACATATCCTAGGAACCATTTTTTGAGATAATAAAGCTTTGTTTGAGATGGTCTAGAGGATCATCGAAGGGGAGAAGCATGGTATGAGATGCCTCTGCCTGGATATAGAAATTTGCAAAGGGTGGCGTGACCAGGGCGGAAATCAGAAATTTGTTCGAGAAATTAAAATAATTCTTCTCAGTACCCTGTCGACCCAAATAATGATGGCACAAGTGAAGAAAGCACATGACGAGGCTAATGAAGCTTTAGTCGTGTTCTACCCGATATACAAAGATAAGCATTCCCAGAAGGAAAGTAGGGTAAACAACATCGGCATGTGCAACATTTGTGATCTAGCGCATTCCACAAGTCATTGCCCGAAGGTTCCCAGATTGAAAGTTTCTCTTAAGGAATCAAGCGAGGAGGTTTAGTATTCCTACTTCATTGGATCCAGGAAACCTTGGCAACCACAACCCTCAGGTATGTCTCAAGGCTTATCTTCTTTCAATCCATCGAATAATACATATAATGTTCAAAAATTTCCATGGCAGTAATGTGCTCCTCCTTCGCCACAATATCCTTCACCTTGGAATCAGTGGTCTCTCTCATCACCTTTCCAATGCCCTCCATCACAACCATATCCCTGGACTTATAATTTGAGACGAAATTCCCTAGGACCAATTCCTCCTATAATACCAGTACAACAGGAGTTGGATCTACCATCTCTTTAAACACCTATTGCTACACCTGCTATACGACTCTAAGTACCTGTGCAACTTAACCATAACCCGAACAATAAGGTGGCCCAGAACATTGAACCCTCAACTACCTTTCAGACTTATTGTATCACTCTTGTCGGGTATAACAAAATCCATCTTTGGTCAGGGAAATTGGTTAACCCAAAACTCTCTCCTGTTATAACCAAAGAAGAATGTGAGTCACCCAGGGGGCTCCTACAGATTTTGAAGTTGTTTTCACACCTGTAACAGTTGATTTGGAAAGGGTTGTTGCACCTTTAACAACTAGTTCGAGTAAAGTGATACACCTGTAACAACCGATTTGACTATAACAAATAAAGACCTTCCATATCCTCGAAGTCTAGCAAAAACTGGTATGACTTCACACTTGGAATCAAATTTTCTCAAGGAGTTGAGAAACTTACACATACAAATTCCTATACTATAGGCTATCAGAGATGTGCATGTTTATGCAAAAACAATAAGGGATATGTGTGTTAAAAAAACCTAGAAGGAAGTCTAAGGACCCTGCTACTATTCATGTGATGGGAAAGTTGTCTGAGTTGATGATTGATCAATGCCTTTTAACCAAATACAATGATCCAGGGAATCCTACTGTCAATGTTTACATCAATGGAAAGCCCATTACCAATACATTTATTTATTTAGGGGAAGCCATTAATGTAATGACGAAAGAACTCTTCATCACCTTAGGGTTACAAGGACTAAGACATACACCTACGGTATTGAAATTAGAAGATAGGTCCCCTGTCAAACCTGATGGTATGTTAGAAGACGTAGTGATTACAGTAGATTCTTGGCGATGTCCTGCTAACTTCCTTATTTTACAAATTAAATAAAACCTATGGGGGCATGTTTTAATATTAGGAATGTCATGGCTAACCACTGTAGATGCATTCATGGGATGTAGGTCTCAAGCTATGATGATTTCTGATGGCCAAGCCACCAAGAATCTTAGCCTTTATCCCCCAGTTAAACGAGATACAAATGCAGGAAACCCTTTGTGGGATGAATTTGAACCTCAGTCAGATCACTCACAACCACTTCTCACCCTCGGGAAGGCACATTACTTTAAGAATGAAACAGAAAATGATATCATAAGTGGTTTTATTAGTAATTCACTTTTTGTTACTTCCATTGAAGACTAGGGGGAGGAAGATGTTGTAAAAGATTTGAGCCTTGAACAGATGAATACCGCTCCAACTATTAACAACAGTCCTATTGAAATAGAACTAGGCAAATATCTTAATTTCAATCCAAACTTGACTGTTGACCAGAACAGGTTGTTGTTACAGTTGTTACAAAAATACTAAAAGGCATTTACATGGGATTATAAATATATGAAGGGTATCCATCCTAACCTATGCACTCACTGCTTCTATTTTAAGGATGGTTGCAATCCGGTGAGACAACCATAGCAACGCTTGAACCCTACATTAAAGGAGGTAGTAAAAGAATAATTGTAGAAACCCCTGAATGCCAACTTCATTTATCCCATTTCTGATAGTCAATGGGTATCTCCACTTGTCGTTGTCCCCAGAAAGAATGGAAAGTGGAGGTTCTATGTGGATTATAGAGAACTTAACAAAGCCACTCAAAAGAACCATTTCCCCTTGCGATTTATAGACCAGGTCCTTGATACCCTGTCTGGAAAGAAATTTTTCTCATTCTAAGACGGGTTTAGTGGGTACAACCAAATACATATTGCCTCAAAAGACCAAGATAAAATGACCTTTACCTACCCTTTGGGAACTTTCGCATATAAGGTTCTTCCTTTTGGACTCTGTAACACACCAGCAACTTTCCAAAGGGCGACACTGGGAATTTTCTCGGATCTATTGAATGAATGTCTAGAAATTTTCATGGTTGACTTTACACCCTACAGGGACGCCTTCGAAACAACATTAGTTAATTTGGAAAAAGTATTAGAATGATGTGAACAGACTAATGTTTCTTTGAGTACATAGAAATGTCACATGATGATGAATGAAGGGATTTTCTGGGCCATC
The DNA here is from genome assembly GCA_031772625.1 of Pinus tabuliformis. Taxonomy (NCBI): domain Eukaryota; kingdom Viridiplantae; phylum Streptophyta; class Pinopsida; order Pinales; family Pinaceae; genus Pinus; species Pinus tabuliformis. The sequence goes on along the minus strand of CM062807.1, from coordinate 636,869,406 downwards.
TTATTTCAACTGATGGGATTAAAATGGACCCTGATAAGATAGAGGTAATCTTTAAAATCCCAATCCCCAAGGCACAGAAAGAGGTACATAGTTTCTTGGGTCATGCAAGGTATTATAGGATGTTTATAGAAATTTTTTCAAAAGATTGCATCTCCTTTATTTTACTAACTTATGAAATATGCAGAGTTTGTATGGATAGGAAAATGTGAGCAGGCCTTTGCGGAATTAAAAGACTGTGTATTAGCAACTCCTTTTTTGCGGGGTCTTAACTGGAATTTGGCATTCCATATAGCTACGAACGCATCTGATAGTGTTGTGGGAGTTGTTTTGGGCCAACTGGAGGACATGAAAACATATGCCATTTATTATATAAGCAAAAAATTGACTCCAACTGAACTCAATTACAAAGTGACTGAGAAGGAATTCCTTGCAGTAGTCCATTCCATCAATAAATTTTTCCACTACATCACAAGATATCAAGGGTTTGTACACACTGACCACTCTTCCATTCGTTTTTTGATGAACAAACCAGACACTAATGGTAGGATTACACAATGTTTATTGATGTTACAGGAATTTGATATAACTATCCTAGATAAACCTAGGAAAGATAGTGTGATGGCTAATTTTATTTCTAGGTTGAATGTTGGTAGTGAAAGCATGCCTAATGAAGATTCTTTTCCAGATGAATATATTTTCACTATTTCAGTTCAATCACCATGGAATGCAGACATAGCTAATTATCTTGTTGCAGGAAAAATTCCCCAACACCTATCCTACAGGGAAAAGAAAAGGATTGTCTAGAAAAGTGCTAGATACTCATGGATAGAAGGAAATATCTGTCACACTGGGCCAGATCATCAGATCAGAAAATGTGTAAGGGAGGATGAAATTTTTGATATCCTTCAAGCTTTTCATGAGCAACCTTGCGAAGGAAACTTTGTAGATAAGAGAACAAGATACAAGGTGCTCTCAACATGGTACTATTGGCCCACAATATTCCAAGATGATAAGAAATTTGTGAAGGGATGTGACAACTTCTAGAGATTGGGTCAACCACTCCAATCAAATGAGATTTTGTTGCAACCTCAAATAGTCCTAGAAACATTTGAGAAATAGGCCCTAGATTTTGTAGGACCAATTAACCCGTCATCTCAGTAGAAATCCTACATTTTGGTCTGCACAAACTATGTCACAAAATGGGTTGAGGCGAAAGCATTAACTAGAGCTACAGAGGAGGTTGTTTCAGACTTCTTGTTTGGAGGTATTTTTGTCTGCATTGGAGTACACAAAGAAATAGTGACAGATGGAGGATCCCATTTTACATCTCATTTGATTCAGAACCTGGTTAAGAAATACAAAATTTGTCATAGAATCACTTCGCCTTATCATCCACAAGAAAATGGTCAAGTGGAAAGCACCAACAAGGTTATTGAAGGCATTATTACCAAGATCGTAGCTAGTCATCGAAGAAATTAGGTTGATAAACTTTCAGAAGCACTGTGGGCATACCAAACTACATTGAGGAATACTATAGGGTTCTCACCATACAAATTAGTGTATGGTAAAAATCCTCTAGTTTCTATAGAATTTGAAATTAAGACATTAAGAACAACACTACAAGTAAATTTGGATCTGGGAACAACACAGAAACAACGATTGAATCAGCTTAATGAACTAGATGAGAAAAGGTTAGCTACCATTAAAAAAAAGGACATTGTCCAGCAGCAAAGAGCTAAGTGGCATCATAAATTCATTAAAAATAAGAAATTTCAAAAAGGAGATTGGGATCTACTATATGATTCAAGATTTAAGGATTTTAAAGGGAATCTCTGCACCAGGTGGCTACGTCCTTATAAATTTGACACAGTCTTCGACAATGGGATTGTAAATTTAGCAACCATTAACAGTGCTAGGACACCATCGTTTTCTAATCGGGACCATCTTTGGCTATATCACAAACCTTCTTCAAAGGAATCATTCATCAACACTGTCACAGATTCTAACCTTCATATTATGAAGGCAAAGAATAATTCCCCTGTGCTGCCAATTTCTTAATCCTCTAATAAATTTAACGGCTAAAAACTAGGTTCTGTTGGTAGTCGTTACACCCAGCAGTAAAAAAAGAAAAGAAAAAAAAGAGAGCAATAAAAACATATAAATAAAATTTTGACTGTGAAAACCTCTTTTGGGGCGCATAAAGACCGATTATGATAGTTGAAAACCACTATGTGGCAGCTATTACACATTTATTTTTCCTCTGTAACATCATTATGTAACTCATGCATATTCTAATTTTTATGTTGTTACAGGTTGTATTAGAATATGTTTGTAAATTATTTTTGTAAGTATTTTAAAGAATCATGTAAATAAGAAACAGTTGTAGAAATAATGTGGAAATTGGTTTCGCTATTACCTGTGTAACAACCATAAACCTGTACACAATCACATCAGCTAAATCATCAGCTGCAATATAAAAAAGTGAGAGTATTCATCAGCGCTATGCCGTGGGAGAAATTCATACAACTATCACATCATCGCTGGAATTAATTATATCACTGATCCTTTTTACCATGCCTTTCTTTCCACATCACGTCAGGTACATCATACAAAGGTATATCACTTCTACCCTTTGTTTAACAATCATGGAAATTAATATGATATCTCTTTCAACGGTCGAGGATGAACATCACATCAAACTTGGGGGAGAGGATGAATCATTTCGTAATCTATGACCTCAAATTTAAAGCCAGTAATCATTATTAAAACTTTGTCATCGTTACCCCTTTATTTTGATTATTTCAATAATTAAAACGAATTTAACGCCAAATCTCCATGATCCATAACAATAATGAAACCATACCGTGTGCAGTACGATCCTCCCTAACTCGAAATCCTTGTTTTATTGCCTATTTCACTGCCCTAGCATCAACCTCAGTGAAGCATTGCACCTTCATTCCAAAATTGTCTGATCAAGAGAATAATACAGAGTGCTGGGATAGAGATGGGAGGAGCAGAGGTCTGACAAGAGCCATACTCAACTTAAGAATTGGAGAATTTCCCTAAGGCATGCCAGGTATTTAAGGAAGCGGGCTAGTTCAAATTTTTTGAATGGCTCAAGGGATCAGAGGAGTCGGTGGCCATGGAATTCGCTCGAAACCTGCATAGAAACCATATGAAAGTTTGGGGGTTAAAGCTAAAAGTGACAGAAGAAGTGATTGCCCAAGTGACATCACTACAGACTGTGGGGAAATGGTGGTTCAACATAAAAAGCAATGACCCCTCTCTTAAGGCAGAATTCCTTCAAGGAGAGGCACAATTGGAGAAGAAGGGTAGGGTAATTGACAGATCATCACTCCCTCGGCTATGGGGAGATGTTTCCCTATACATTATCAGTTACATTACCTATGAAGGAAGGGTAATGATTGTGTTTAACTACCATTTTGTAGTGCTAAACCACCTGTGGCACAGGTAGTTGGTTAACCTTCCATATTTCTTGTTAGAAAACATCAAGCAAATGCTTGTGGCTGTAAAAACCGCTGCACACCCAGAAACCTGCGTCACCAATCATGGTCTTATTAAATTGATCATACTAGACACATTGGAATGACAAGGCAGAAGCTGGGAAGAATTCATGAGTAGAAAGACAAGGACCTCCCGCAAGAGGCGAACTGAAATCTGTGACGCCCCAAAGGAAGCAACGGAGACTGGAGAACGAGCCCAATGTTCGGAGGGTACGATCAAGAAAAGATCATTGAAGAAGTTGATAAGTGGTAGGATATCGAAGAAAAGGGTAAAAGTTAGTTCACGGCTGGAACCTTCAACTTCATCTAGCAAAGAATGGAGAAAGGACACGGGGAAGTAGAGAGAAGGGGAACAACCCCATCCAGAAGAAGACCCTCTGCCAGGTAAGGAAAAGACTCAGTTTTTTCTGCTTAAAATAAAAAAATTTAGAAGAAGAAAATCAAAAACTAAGGCAACAATTAGAACGAAGTAGAGTAGAAGAAATGGTTCCATGCCTGGATACCCTGGCAAAAGCAGTAAAAAAATGAGGGTGGATTCTACACGAGGTCTATGTGTTTGGCATGCACCATAAACCTAGCAGAAACCAAATACAAAGTCTATGTTGCGAGCACCATCTCGATGGAAACTCAGACTGAACCCTAGGAAGTTGTTACATAAGAACCATTTGACAACGAAGCTGATACACAAGAACCGATAACTGAAACAGAGAATCCCAAGGGTAGTGACCCGAGGGCTAATACACAAGAACCTACCAAAAACATTGTTGTTACACAAGAACCAACAGTAGAGGTAGAAGCTACGCACAAGTGAAAAGAAGAGGCTGCTACACTAGAACTTGTTAACGACACTATTGTTACACAAGAACGAGCAGCCAAAATGGAGCGGGTCAATCCTCGAGATGTTGTTACACCCCCAAGTGATGTTTCATGTGAAGGAACACAGGGTCATTAATCAGGATGGTGTTCAAAGAAAATTTTATTGATATCAAAGTTGCAGAAGTGGAAACAACAGGTACTCTTGTTGCAAGAAGGAGTGATCTCGATGAAGACACACTAGAAAGTAGTGAACTCACTCAAGGAGAAATGGACTGAGAAGGAATTGGTAAAAAAATGGGAAAGAAGGGGAAAAGAGGCAGCTATGAAGAAGAATGAAGAGTAGTTGTAGTTGTTGCACCATCGGGCTTGAGATTTAACGAATGATAAACACAAGTTGCATGAAATCACCCTAAATCTGTTAGGGTGTAGAAGACGTCTCCATCCTACCCATTTTTTCTTTGGGAATAGTTTTTCTTATTTCAGTTGAAGGTGGTCTATGAAAATATACCTTATTTGGGTAATTGTACCTAAACCTTTTTGGACGTTTTTCATGCTTGTGATTTCCATGATCAAATCTTGCTTTGTGAGCTTTTCCTTCATAATATAATTTCTGAGAATTCTATTACACACATGATTACATGTGTTATTCATTACATGGTTGATCTATAGTTGCACGCCTTTATTATTTTATGAAAAATCAGATAGAATGGCACATGGCCATGAAGTCAGCAGACATGAATGAAGAGAAGGCAAAATTAATGATCTAGGATGAACTGGGTATGGCCACAGAATTAAGAAGACTTTTTAGGAAATTTTTGAGTGTTTCGAATGTCAAGGAATAGGCAGCCATGTACAAGAGAAGAATTGTGAAACTTGGCATCAACCTTTTTGTGCAAATGAAGAGTCGTGCACTAACAGGGTTCCATAAACGCATAGAGGTTAGTAGTGCAAGACTACAAGAGAGAGACCCGTTTGGTTTTCAAAATTTCATGGTTGTTGTTGTATGGGTCCTAGGGTATGCCCAGATTGTGGATCTATTAGGCGCCTTTTGGATAGGACTCAGGTTTAAGTATCCTTTGATTTGGCTACCAGTGAAGGAGTACTAGCCTTAGTATCAACTGTGTGATTATGAGGAGGAATCTTGGCCACAACAACTAATGGCCGCTCAAGGCCACAGGTCTGTTGAGGAGGACATTGCTAACGCCTATAATCTTACAGAACTACATATAACCTATAGCAGCAGGATTTGAAGTATTTTTCATGAGGACATGCATTTTCTTCAGCTTGGGGGAGATGTTGGGTGCAGGTTTTGTGCATGTTTTGGACACCTTTCCCCCCATCCTTGACCATTTCACCTCTGAACCTGTGGACTTTATATCATAATTACCTTTTTTCCTGTTTATAAGAATCCATTTTTGTTATGACATATTATTTTTCCATTTTTGGTAAATATGAATGAGGTGATATCTTTTTTATGGCTAACCGAAGCAATTATGGAAAAAGAGTTCTTTGGCTCTCCTTCTTTTAGGTGATGTTCCAAAGTCCACGACGAAAGGATAAACAATGGTGTGATAATTCACAAAGGGGTTTTGAGTACTTACTGTTTCAAACCATTTCTATTACACCCCCAATTATTGCTACATCTCAAGCATTGTTGTTACACCTTGAATTGTTGTTACACCATGGGATGTTGACTACATCGCACCAGTCTAGGACCGTGGGTACTATTCCACGGGACAACTATCATAAAGATTGTATTATCTATGGGTGGTTAAGGAATCAAGGCAGTTGTGATTTTGAGAAATGATGTAACAACAATATGCCTTGTATTTAGAACTTGTTGTAATGATTTCTATTCTCTCTCAATATTGATCAGCATGAGAATCGTGAGATTCTCATGACTGATCTATTTCTTATTTTGGGCATGTAAATCTTATAAAGGGGACTTAGTTCCATGTAAACATGGATGAAAAGTATCGTCATTTTTCTTCTATAATTCATAACCATTTTAATACAAAGAATAGCATTGCTGATGTTTTTATAGACATGGTGTTGAGACTTTACTAATTCGCATTTCATCCCTGCGCCCTGCTAACAAAGAAGAGCCCTCCTCTTTAGCAAGGATTTCAGCAGTAGAAGTAACATAGTGGTAGATTAATTATTGTTCCTTTCAATAAGTGTGAAGTTATTTCTGTCGCCATGTAATTTGCAGAATGGGTTTATTTTTGTTTCCATATTTTTGATATGCTTTCACACAGGATTGATTTGAACATAATATTCAGCCAGGCAGCTTATTTAGTGGTGTGGTGTGTGGCACGCCTTTTCCTTGGTAACATGAAGTTTGGTTTCATTTATGTAGAATGTTTTTTTTTATTTTTGCATGAGTGTTACTTTCTGCAATTAAATTCAGTGACATTTATTTTTGTCTTTTATTTTTACTCTTGGCTGAAGTGTATTGGCATAGACAGTGCATATTCTTTTGAAATAAATAGACCTGCCCTGGGTTGACAATTAATGGTTGTGATTCAATCATATTAACAGTGATTAAATCAACTCAAAAAAATCTCAATAGGTTCTGACTCTGGTTATTCTATAATAGGTGGTTGAGGTTGTTTAATAGTGCTCCCTTAACCAAATGGTGAAGAGAATTCCCTCAAATGTTCTTCCTTTGAACTTGCAATATGTCATTCCTCAGATCCTCTACTTGCTACTTGTTCTTCCTAGAATTTCACTTTTGTTAATGGGGAAGGTTTTGGTTGTGAAACTGATTTCCCTCTAGATCTCGTATGAGATCTCACCCTAACAACAACTCATGATGATGCTCTTGGCTCAGTTCTTGAAATTATCTCTTGGATGTAGGTATTTCTTCCTGGATCTCTCCCTCTTCTTTTTAGGGGTCATCCTCTACCCCTTTTATTTGTATCTTTGTTCATATAATCAGGAAATAAAAGGAAAACATTCAAACAAATCGAAAGCTCAGGACCTAGCGCAAGGTATAAAATTCCCTCCCTAGGATGAGAGATTGGCCCCTAAAAAGAAAGAAAAGAAAGAAAATAAATCAATCACAAAATTAAACTCGGGACTTGAAACAGGATGACATAAAAATGATCATTCCCATGACGAGGCAGTGGTTCCTATGAAAAAGAAAACAAGACAATCAAAGCAACAAAAATGATCTAATGCTCAAGACCTGGAGTAGGTTGAAAAATTCCCTCCACGGGATGAGAGATCAATCCTATGACCAATACTGGTCGTACTTTCGTGCCCTTAATAGCCTCCCTGACAACGATGCCAAAATGTTGGTGTTTAGATATGAATCATGCAATTCACCCAATTCCACATTAATTGTCAACCTAGGGCTCTGCGAGTTATTTCAAGGCTATCATGCAAAGTATATGCATGCCATAGTTTCTGTACCCAATACTAAACATTCAACTAAAAACTACCCAATACTGAACATTCAACTAAAAACTTAACAATGTGTAAAAAAAAGCGATAACTGTAACAACAAATAAGAGTAACAACAATAATGATTGTAACAGTAACAAGAGTAACAACAAATCATACTAACAACAACACACTCATAATAATTCATGGCGATAAATATATTAACTGAAATAAACCTATGCACACATCTATCCAATAGCACCTGGTCGAGAGAGTGTGACAAACTCCCTGATCAAGGTTGTGGCGAGATCAAAAAGTCATGAAATTCTCAGAAGATTAGAATTTCATTAATCAAAAGGATAATACAAGTATGTTGTTACACACTAAAAGTTAACGTAATTCCTTGTGATCTTAACTTTCGGCTTTCACAGCCTCGTAACTCTACTTATACAATTTGTTAACACTAACAGGTCCTAGAATTACGGTAGTTGTTTGCCTACAATTACATAGTGGTTTCTTAAGAGAAACAAAATATAAAGATAGCAGTGTGTTTATTAAAATATTGATCCATCGTTGCAGTCGATGTCTCAAGCTAGCACTGTCAGTTGGATGGTCACCACTGTAGAACCGCGGTCTTTGTCATACTTCCTCCAAATCTACGAGAATAATCGAATTAGAAAGCCACCTAGGCAACAATCCCCTATCACTATGCTTCATTGATTAATGATTCATAACAACATGACAAGAGGTATACCTGTGTAGTTTAGAATGTAAATTGACCAACAATGGTGTAAAATAGATACAGGAAACAAGGTAAAAAGGTGGGTAAAAACATGCAAATTCATCCACCAACAATACTTGTGTAGTGTAATGGTTGACAGGGTGTTATCTTTTAAAAATCTTCCCAAAAATTGATTGATTAGTTTGTTTAAATTTTAGTTTATTTTTTTCAGCAATGTATATGGTTGTTTATATGGTTACTTTTCTATTTATTTAATTATTGTAAACAATTTATTCTTTGTTTTAATGTACCAATACACTGTAAATAGTGAAATTTAATTATGGGCATAAAATTATAGGTCTAGTTGCATTATCTCACTAGCCTAGTGAGATTCGAAGGTTTCAACAACAAAGCCTAGGAAACATTACTCGTCAATGTAATTTTGGTGACAATACTGGGGATACAATTAATTGATCCTTGGTTCTATCAATCCATATTCCTACATGAACATGAAATTTGGAATCATATAATCTTCCTAATCAATTGAATGCTTAGAGGATCATCACTCATTCATTACTTAATTTATTCTTGATAATTTGAACTCTCTTATTTAATTAGAACTAGGTTGTGTTGTTCCAGTTGAGGATATTGAATTGCAAGAAAGAAGAAAGGCCCTTGAAAGGCATCTGAGAGATCATGCTATCGAGGGCAGTTGGCTTATGACCAGTGAACCTTGTTCACATGGAAGAATATGTGGATTGAGCCATAAATACAAACCCTTGGAAAAACTCCAAAGAAAAAATGCATTCCTTTCTTCCCAAGCTCATTTTCAATTTTACCAATATTTTGTCTATTCTTTTAGAGCTACCACTCCATCTCAAAGAGTCATGTCAAGGGCACAAGTTTCTTGTCAATCTACTCCCAATTTCTTGCAACCTTCATTCACTACATCATCTTCTATAGAAATTGGAAAAATTTATTTTTCCCTTAATCCGGTTTAATCTACCACAAATCCTGCCAAAGTCATCAGGAAGTATGGGTTATTCCAATTTGAGGAAGAGGAGAATTCCACTCCTTGGCATGTGGAATCCTCATTAAGCTAACAACGACTAATTCACCTTGACCTAAATTTAAAGATCACCTACGGAAATTCTCACCTAGTGACACCATCATAGCTAATGAATGCCTAATTTCATTTTCTAATGAATGTCACAATATTGGTGCCAATGATAATGACACTTGCATGTAGCTATTTGTTAATTCCTTTAAAGGAGAAGCAATAACCAATTTCTTCAAACTTCCACGCAAAAACCTTATCTACTTGGACGAAGATCTATTACTACTTTAAGTCCACACATGGCAAACCATAAAGCCTTTTTTATTTCCTTCGAGAATATAGCAATATTACCTATAACAAAGGTGAAACCATTAAATCATTTAATCTTCATCATACCAAATTATATAATCACATTTCAAAGATTATTATGCCTCAAAACTAAGTGGCCATGCCTATTGTCACAAGTTAGACAAAAAGAAAACATAACATGGTTTCTACTTAAAGATATGTATGGAATACGAAGAGAAATTACGTCACGCTATTCTTTCGTTTGAATATTCAATAAATCAATTTGACATATCTTATGTTCTTCAACTCATGCGTGACCTAAGTAATGCATTGATATCCTTTGAGAATAAAGTTGTGGTGCAACTGCATACTAAATCTTTTACTTCAACCCCTATTAGAAACCTTTTCAAAGGATATTATCCAAATGCTCTATATTTCCTGGCCATGGTGTAACTATTGTGAACAATACCATGAGGAAAATACTTGCAAGGTTAAGATGAATGCATAGGAAATATTTTTTTGGCAAAAGAACCAATCCCATGATTTCAACTTTGGATTAGGAAGATGATAATGAAGTCATGATGGATGAAACGAGGAGTACCTTCAAAGCTCAAAATGCTAGGAACCAACCTCTAGGGAGTATAATGACCAAAGAACCCCAAATGTCACTTTCTGACATATTAATGTAAATTCTTCTACTCCTTCCTCCTCAATTGTTTCTCAATTCAATATTTTGAACTACATGGCCAACATCAAAGTTGATGCTATGTTTCTTGACATGATTGTTATCCCCAAGAATCAACAACACTTAAATAATTTTATTGAAAGGAAATTCTTGCTCCTATCCATTTCATCAAGAACAAACTCAAAGAGGAACCTTTTGAAGACAACATCTTCATTGTAAATATTTCTAGAAGTTTTTTTAAAATCCCTCCTTTCTACATTTGTATGAAATTAAGCGATACAATCACTCACTACTATTTAGTTGATGGTGAGTTAAGATCCAATGGCATGCCTAAAATTCTTATGGAGGACTTAGGCTTACAATTCTCTTAGGAGAAGCCCAAGAAAATGGTGTATTATAATAGTTGCCAGTAAACAACAATCAACGAGATTAAATATTTCACATTATTTTTATGTGCACGTCTTAAAATTAGGACAACCTATAATATCCAAGTCATGGATATTCCAATAAGTGACTATTCAATCATCCTCAGTAGAGAATGGTAGACCATGATAGGTGGGTAGATGTCATTGGATGGTACACACATGACCCTCCCTACAGATGGTAAGAACATCATCATTTTCAGGGAAGGAAGAATTTTACCTTAGATTGAGAACCTATGTCAACCCGATGTCAATTACATTGAAGAAGATTTGGGCTTTTACTCTCTTTTAACTGAATAAGAACCTCCATTATCAGAAATTACAGCCTAAAAGTGGCCTTCTAAGGAAAATAAGAAAACAATAAGAAAATAATAAAATAAGAGTTAAGAATTTTGGAGGGAAATGAAGGAAACTACCTTTTTTTCTCTATTGTATTTGTCTTATCTCCTTTTATGTTTACTCTAATTTCAAGTGTAGACACTCATGAGATGAAGAATTAAATTCCACATCCAACAAGTACCCATTATACATACTTCTGAGAAGACCCACATTGATAAAAATTGGAGATACATTAAAAAAATGTATTGAACACGTTTTTATAATGTATCTACATTTTTTATCAATGTGAACCTTCTTAAAAGTATGCATAATGGGTACTCCTTGGATGTGGAATTTAATTCTACATCTAAATGAGTGTCTACACTTGAAATTTGAATAAACATAAAAGGAGATAAGACAAAAATACAATTAAAAAAAATAGTTGTTTTTTTTTTTTTTCACTTCAAAATATTTACATGTACCTCTTTATAAATTTAAAGGATTTTGATTGGTTTACATATTATGTACATGAAATTTTCATGGGCACTTTTAGGCTAAAATTTCTTGTAATTCTCCACCTTCTCCCATCAACCAAGAAGACAAAGTCTACACATGCACTTTAATGGAATATCCTCTAATGAAGGAAATGGTGTTAGTTTCATGTTGTATTCTCCTATAGGAGAGATACATCTATTTGCATTTAGACTTGAATTTGTATGTACTAATAACATTGCTGGGTTCAAAGCTTACTTTTAGTTATCAAGCAAACCCTTGATTTGGGTTCCAAGCACTTGACCACTTCTGGTGATTCTCAACTTATTATTAACTTCATCAAAAGAATCTATTCTCATTCTAACATTTTAATGAAGAGATATACTCAAGATGCATGGCAAGAAAAAATTGATTTTTTTTGTTTAAATATCACTCATGTTTCGAGGTAATTAAATGTCTTTTTTGATCACTTGGTTGTGTATGTTGCTAGTACTCAGAGACAACTTCTATCATAGAGTCTTGATTGCACTCTACATTCATTATATTGGCCTTATCTATCAAACAATGAAGAATATTGGTAAGTTTTCTTGGATGATGAGAGAATTTTCTCATTCATCCAAGGACAACCCTCTCGAAATAAGGAGATTATTTCACTTAAAGATAATAAATACCCAAAAGAGATTTCTCCTCTCAATCACTATTTCTCCCCAAAAGATATGCCTAACAATAAATAGAGAACTAAGGTAGACTCAAAAAGAAAAATAGGAGAAGCTATACCACTGAATATTGGGACTACTAAGGAGCCTAAAATTTTACAAATAGGAGACCAAGTTTTAGAAGAAGAAAAGAAAAGGTTCTTAGACCTTTTCTACAAGTTTATTGATGTATTTACTAGGTCATACACGGATTTACATGCTTTTGACACTAGATTAATTCAACAAGTCATTCTAATTAAGAAAAATGTAAAGCCTGTTAGGAAAAGGCATAGATGAGTTAATCTTGCTCTTGAGGTCACAATTGAAAAAATAGCTTTATAACTTATTGACCACTCATATCATTGTTCTTGTTAAATATTCAGAGTTGGTGGTCAATTTAGTCCATGTTTAAAAAAAATAGGTGACATTCGTTGATGTGTAGACTATCACACTTTAACTAAAGAAATGGTGAAGAATAATTTCCCACTCCCCAACATGGATTTAATTTTGCAACAAGTGGCGGGATCTCAAATGATGTCCCTTCTTGATGGTTTCTTTGTTTATAACCAGATATTCCTCAAGAAGTTGGATAAATATAAAACCACATTTACTACATGATGGGGAACCTTTACTTATGAACATATGCCCTTTCAGCTTATTAATGTGGGTGCTACATTCTAAAGAGATATGCAAATAACTTTCGATGACATTGTTGGGAAAATCATCTAGATTTATCTTGATGATTTAAAAATTTATTCTAAGTGATGAAAATAACACTTTGATGATCTCAGATAAGTATTTCAAAGGTGCAAAGAATATAGTATGTCTTTAAATGCTAAGAAATTCATTTTTGGTGTTACCACACATAAACTTCTTGGACATATTATTTTTGAAAATGGAGTCAACATTGACCCAAAAAGAACTGAGGTAGTCAAGAATTTGTCAGCCCCCAAATCTAAGAAAGAGATTCAATCTTTCGTGGGCAAAAAAAACTTTTCCTAAAGGTTTATCCATGACTTTGCAAAAGTAGTCAAGCCTATTCACAATCTGCTAGAGCATGATGTAGACTTTCAATGGGATGACAAAACTCAAAAATATTTTGTAGCAATTAAGGAAGCTATAGCTTCAACCCCCATCTTCGTGAAACTAGATTTCACTAATATTTCGGTATATGTACTAATGCTACAAAAGAGGCCCTTTCAGGTATTTTTTGGTAGAAAAACGATCAAGGTGAAGAACACCCTATAGATTTCACAAGTCAAATATTATCAGATGATGAATTTAAGTACTGCTTAATTGAAAGTCACACTTATGCATTAGCGAAAGTTATATAATTTTTTTGCCATTACATTCTTAGCAAGCACACAGGTAAGAGTCCCATTACTTACTATGAAGCCTTTTCTTTCTTAGGCATTACTGTTTGGGAAATTGGCACATTGGCTTGCGAAAATATAGAAACATGATTTAACTATTGTGACAACTAAAACCATTAAGGGACTAACTTCACCCTCAATTTTGACCCAACATCCAGAGCCAAATGGAGGAAATGACAAAGATGATTCATTGTCTAATTTTCTTTTAATTAATTACAATCAGGTTGACCTAGAAAATCATCCTTGGTATAAGGATATCATCTTTTACATGCACTATGAAAGGTTTCTTGATGATCTAACAAGTCACAATGAATAAGACTCCAAGTTGCAACCACTAAATACTTAATTATAAATACTCTACATTTTCTTAGATATTTTCATGGGCTCCTTTTACATTATGTAGATGAGAAAGAAACTAATAGACTATTGCAAGTGTTGCACAAATCCACAACACACAAAATTCTTAGAGTTGGGATTTACTGGCCATTTATTTTAGGGATAGTTATACATATGTCCAAAGTTGCGAGGAATGTCAAAAGGTAGCTGGAAGAGAAAAAATTTATGTGTTACCTTTGTAACATGTCATTCATGATTTCCCTTTTACTAAATGGGGATTGGATTTTATCATCCCTATCATCCCAACTTCTTTGACTGACCATATTTTAAATCTAACTTCCAGTGATTATTTTATGAAATGGACGATGGTTTTTCCCTGAAAAAATATTATAGATGAATAGGTGATTGAATTCCTTGAAAACAATATTTTTTCCAAAATTGCTTTACTGTTGGAAATAGTTTCAGATAATGGGTCTGTCTTTATTTCTTCCAAGTTCACTCAATTTTTCACAACTAGAAAATCAAGAATTTTATTTCATCTTCCTATTAACCACAAGGTAATGGCCATGTTGAGTCAACTAACAAAAATTTAATCAAAATCCTTAAGAAAATTATCAATGACAACCCAAGAAATTGGCATCTACTTTTAAATTACACTTTGTGGGCAGACAAAACCACTGCGAAGTCTAGCACCCAATTATATTTGTTTCAACTTGTTTTTGGTCAAGAAGTTGTCATGCGTGTTGAACTTGAATTAAATTCTTTATGTTTAACATTATAGGTAGAAGAGTTTAACTCTACCAATGTTCTACAAAGAATTCTTGCTCTATTGGATTTGGAAGAGAAAAGAAATTATTCACTAAATAATATAAAGTGCAAATAGAAAACTGTCAAAAAATATAAAAGTGTTTTCTTTGAAGTTGGACAAAAAGTCCTATTATGGGATTTTTCCCATGCAAGAAAAGGGAGGCACTCAAAATTTTAGAAATTGTGGATAGGTCATTTCACAATTTTGGCCACAGTCGAGAGAAATTCTTATCTTCTTAAAGATGATCATGATTGATTGTTTTCTTACACTCCCAATGGACCACACCTCAAGGTCTATGTCGAAGAACATAATGGATGATTTATTTGTTCCATGATATTTTTTGTATTTATTTTTTTTGTTTATTTTGAATGTTGTTGTTGTCATTGTTGTATTTACTTTTCCTTTCAACATTTTTTGGTTTCTTTGTATTTTTCTATATTCCTTTATTTTTCCTACCATTTGTTGTTCAATAAAATGTTGCTTTTATTCTTTACATTTAGTCCATTTCTGATTAGATTGACAAAGGTCACTAATTTTGTAAATTTTGTGCTAATAATTTCTTATCAGTTATATATACTACAAAGAAGGAAAGAGTAGTGATTATTTGTTGGTTCACAAGAAGCTGATGCTGCTAAACTTAGCATTGTCCATCATTTTTTCCACTCAAAAACATAACAAATGATGTTTTGTCCCATCTTCTTGGATCCCATGCTTCCTCTCCATATATGACAACGTGCCTACCCTCCCTCATTACTCTAATATCCTTCTTAACCTAATAATCCTATAAATTTTGAGTTCTAGCCTATAAATATGGCCCTCACTATGAAGTTGTCAAATGTTGAGCCACTTACATAAAAATTTGTGCAAATCATTGTGTTCCTATCATAATTCCTCCTCATAAAAAGCATAAAAATAATTCTTGTAAAATAACCTAAAATTCTAATTCTTAAATAGGTGGGGTCTCCTAGAGAAATAAGGAGTATTGAAATGATATCATTGCACAATTATTATTCTTATATTAGCATAAGATGCTACAAGAAGTTATGATTTGTGATATCTGTGTTCGTATCTACACTGCATACATGGTTTGAAAGTGTTGATTATTATGATAGTATTGATATGCTTATGAGTCTGTAAACTACACCATTATTGTCAAAATGCCATCTTCATTATCAATTTTTGCCATAGCAAAAATGGGAATTTCCTTGTTAAAATAATACTCTTTATGATATCATAACACCTCAAAGCATGAAGACATTGCAAAATTCAAGTCTTAAATATACAATCAATTCATCAAATCATGAAAAGTGTATATATATATATATAAATTCCATAGCCCATAAAGGCATAGGCACAAGTTGATATCCTAAAGTAATGCACCCTATAGCACAATTAACATATATATAAGGTTATTACTATTTATAATCCATGAGGTGGGAAAGTGAAGGTTGATTGACTTAATGTATATTCATATATAGCATAAGTAATGATGGTAAGGAATTAACTCAGGAACATTACTATTAATGCAAGCCACATTGTGATAGAATACCCACCTCTACTACAATGACATGGACTCTATTATAGTCCATGCTATAAATTAAACTATGGAAAGGCCATTGCAAACACACGTGTCATTAACAATCTACCATAGTCAAGGACCGATTCGAATGAATAAAGGTTATGAAAATGCATCTCTGCCAACATCACATGCCATTCATGCATGGGAATTGGACATTTATAATTACAGCACCACTTGAACCTAATTTTAATCACCATTGTAAATCTTGAGAAGGTGTAATACTTGTAAGAATTATAGGTGATCATAGGGCGAGAGTTGGAAAATTTAGAAACATGATAGGTATTTACTCCACTAAATCTCAAGGGGCACACTGGGTTATCAACAAAAGTGGGAAATTGAGCACATCGACCCCTCATTGTGCACTTTTTCTCCTATGGAGAAATGGAAGTTTGCAAGTCACTGGAATAATTGTTAGCTCTTACAACTGCTTAGAGGAACTACTCGTAACAAGCTCAAAGGAACATAAAACTAAGTGGTCATGGGTACAAGAAAAGTTTTATCTCAACTTTCATTGGTCAATGTTCTTTGTCTTTGAAAATGTTGGATTTCTCTAGTCTGTTAAACATATGTGCACAAATTTAACCCCCTTCTGTTGTCTTCCCCCTCAAACTTCAATTTCTTTAGAAACTATATGCATGAAAAGGACTCAATGTTCTTTTTTCATTATGTTCTCCATATTTTGCATGTGCCTTGACTCTGAAACCTCCCTCACGTCATAAAATTATCTTATATTTTGTGCTTGGCACATTTCACCTCAAGAAAAATACCACCTATAGCAGGGATGGTTGTATTATGACGCTTGACTCCAATAATCTCCCATGCAACTCTCATTCTGTAACTAAAAAAGAAGACAAGAATAGGCATAAGCGACTATCCAACACATTTTCCCACTTTGTATTAAGATATCTTACCTCTATACTCCTAGTTTTGAAGAGGATATTTCCACTTCATCATTTTGGGTTTAGATGTGTATATTACAGGTCAATCACTCAATCTTGATGCAACATGTTACTTTGTTAGCTAGTCACAAAGCTAGCATGAGTTTAGGTAAGCCATATTTGTGTTAGCATGGTCATGAAAATCACACCCTCCTCATACGAGTGCACCCCCATGTCAGCTTGACACCTACCTACACAGTGATTTCAAGAAGCATTTTGTTTTCTTTCCTTAGAATCGCTCCCACATCATATGTACATTAGAGTAATTTTGAGGTCTAAAATGGGCTTCCTAAGGAAATTATAAAATAATAGTGGAAATAATAAAATAAGATTAGAATACATCATCAAAGTTTAGAAGGAAAAAAGAAAAAGAAAAAAACTATTTTTTTAACTTATCTCCCTATGGTTTTACTCAAATTTTGAGTGGGAACACTCGTTGGATGTAGAATTTGATTCCTCATCCAAGGAGTACCCATGTTGCATACTTTCGATGGACCCTGCTACACAAAAAGTGATAAAGACATGAAAAATGTGATTGCAATCATGTTTTTGTATGTATTTCTCATTTTTTGTGTAGGATGATCCATCAAAAGTATGCAACATGGCTACTATTTTGATGAGGAATTAAATTTTTCATCCAACGAGTAATCTCGCTTTAAATTTGAGTAAAACATTAGGGAGATAAGTTGAAAATATGAGTTGAAAAAGTAGTTTTATTATTTATTTATTTTAATCTTTTTACTTTTTTACTCCAAAAATGGTGAATCATCCCGCATGGTTGACATCATCATCTTGAATCCTATTGGTTCTTATAAATTTTATTTTGGTTGTACATTTTTCTTAGAAGGCCCATTTTAAAGCTCAAAATTCCTCTAATGTGGCCTCATTTGTATAAGCTCGACAACCACAAATGCACTAGTTGTCTTACAACCTTCTTGTTTTATATATCATAATTCTATAATTTTTTACCCATTTTCAAGAAAAAAATTTGTCACTCCATTTCATACAAGGGTTATTGATGTTGGCCACATTTTTCCATACAGGGGTAAGAATATAATCTTTGTCTACACACATAACTTAAACAACACTTGGTCCATGCCTTTCCAGCCTTACCTCATTGTGTTAAGTGGCCCCTAGCCCACATTCTCACCACTCAAGCATAGAAACACTATGAATTGTCACATGTAGCATGGAGTTAAATTGATTTGCATAACCCATTCAATTTCCTTTGTCAATTTATGTCACGACCTTCCCGGGAAACAATTAATATTAATTTGTAAAATCTCTTGTGACTATGATTTTTGTCTCCCTCATGTTCTTAATTCACTTGTGGTTGATTTCCCGGGAAAGTTCCAGAAGCCAACACTTTGAGCATATCCTATCTAGAAAGCACATATTCATTCACATGCTTACCATTTGTTTCCTTGTGACCTAAAACAATATTCCCTAATTTGAGTTATTTACATAATCATACTCAAAATGAAATACCATGCAATTTTTTAACTTTATCTGAAACCCTAAACTCAACTTAAGTAATAAATTATAAGGCTTAGTGACTAGTTCATCTAATTATGTATTCGATATTTATATACTTACCCAGTCTCATAAATATATACTTCTTCCTACTGGCATTCATACCCTACTTTATGAAGAAAAATTAATAGCCTCGGAGTATTATTTTGATCTTACTCAGTTGCATATATTTAATATGTCTCTCACTATATTCTACAAAATATATTTGTTGCACATTTCACCTCACATTAACACTAGCTATGCTTTGATTTACAAAGGGAAAAGTTTTCAAGACTAATTCCCTATCGCAGTACACATGCTCACATCACACTTGTGTTAATTTCATGCATGAACAGATCCTTCCCTATATATATATATATATATATATATATATATATATATATATGCAAATGAAAAACAATTTTTCTCTTATGTGAGATATGAGTTCGAGTAGTCATTATTTTTCCAATCATATATTTATGATAATGGATGCATAATAATTCTTCTTGATTATAGTACAATATGAGCTTCTTTAACAGAGATTCATACGGAATCAAAAGAGGGCATAACAAAAAAAATAATATGTCATGGAGGGAAAATAGGAAGAAAATTATCAATTTTTCTATTCATTTTGATTTAGACTTTGAGGAATTCACCCAATTAACTCAAACTGATCATTTTTACCTCAAAGTTCCTCCTCCCCCTCCTCCTATTCCACATTCTTCTCAGAACATGCCTCTTCGTCATCTGATTATAATGGAATTTCCACACCCTCAGGCACCAACATCCAACATAAAATGATGGTTGTGAAGCCAACACAAATAGGTTTGCATCTGAATTTTCTCATTTCCTTACCATTTCGCATCACTCTGGTCATGCTATTATCATCCCTCCTTGGGAACCTTTTACTTTTTCTCAAGCCACTTCATTTCATACATGATAGATTCTAGTTGATTAGTTTTGTCATATGCACATGTGTTAGATAGTCATGAGTGGTAGTAAGATGTGGTTGTATGCATTCCTCTTGTTGTATTATGTTAGATAACTTGATGATTATGTTATATGTTGTTGATGAGTATGTTAGAGGTTAACTTCTTGTTGTTATATGATATTTAGCTTGATGACTAGGTTATATGTTGTTGATGAGAGTGATATATAACTTGTTGTTGTTATATGCTAGTAACTTGATGATTAGGGTTATTACATTAAGATATTGATATTATATGTATCATGCTAAATTGGATTGGCCTATGCAGATGTGATTATTATGTATGAATGATAATTGTTTATGATTTTATGATGTGAACATGTTATTTAGTAAGTATTATGGATATCATGATCTTATTTGTGTTTGAGTTGATGTGTTGTGAAGTTATATCATGATAACTATATTGAGTGTGTAGACAAGATAGCCTCACCTGAGATACATTAAGGTATGAGATTTCTTATGTCATTTATCTTGTGCTTGAATGTTTGATTAATCACATGATATGAGTATGTGTCTATAAGGTTGTAGTAAGAAATGGTCTTGTTTTAAGATGGTTTTACTTTCACATTTGTGTTGAGATAGCTGACATGTACTTGAGTATAATAGGTGACAATTGCAGTGTTATGTATAATGACTGTGAGTTAAGAATGAATTATGACATGATTGCTAGTCTTGGTAAGGGTTGATTTCAAATTTATAGATATGATTGTCTTGATATTTGGAACATGTGTTTGACATGTGTAAATAGTGTAGGAAACATGCTTGGTATTAGCATGACAAGGTAATAGTTGATGTGTTTATATAACTAACAATTGGGTGATGTGACAGGGTATAGTAACACTCAATTACAACAAGGAAAAGGTCAAAGAAAGGAATTGGGCAAGACTTATTTTGGTTATGTTTGGAAACCCTAATTCAAAAAAAATGAGTGCTTTACATACATAAAGTATTATTAACCTTAATCTTGTCTGACATTATGTGGATATGTGCTAGAATCATGAACTTGTATTTGACAAGTATATTAGCTAGTCTCTAGTTATAGGTGGATATGTCAAGGGAATTGGATTCCCTTGAGAGATGGTGTGGATGTGTTCAGTTGCATGCAACGTGCTTGGCACAACAAGGTAAGGTAACCAATGTATTATTACGTTTATTTAAGCACTGACAGTTATGTGTTGATGGCATTATGATGCAAGGGATTGCATGGAAAATAAATAGCCATGGAATCTTGAAGAAGGCTCAGGTTGAGCTTTCCCTTGGAAGCACTGGGTACCATGGGGATTCAGTCATGGTGTATGTTGTTAGTCTTGTGATTTTGGTCTTTTGGTAATTTGTTGTTCTTGATTTTCGTTTTGTTGGTGTCTTGCCCATGGCCATGCCACTTTGGTTGTGGTGTCATATTGTTGTTGGTTTTCCATGGTTTTCTTCTTGTTTATTTACTGTATTTCCTTTTATGTTTTGATTCTTTGGAATTGTTTGGGAAAGAGGAAAGTTAAGGAATCTCAAGGAGGGAAGTTGAAGGTAAGAATATGATAATCGGTTGGATTGGTTCGGTCCACTGGTCTAAATGGATGATGGTGGGATAGTCATGAGAAAAGTAATCAGGAAAGGTAAAGTAAATATATTTTAGGTCCCAGATTCCTTAGCTACAATGGGAATTGTTATTCTTGATGTTGTACATGCATTGCATGGATAAAGGAAGTTCTCTTAACCTTGACCTTATGATATATGGTAATTATGTTGTGATCATGATTGTGTCAATGTATATATATGTATACATTTATGTTTGTAGGTATGTCATTTTCTGACGAGATCATGACTGTTTTGTGCTAATGTTATATATAAATGTATGTATCTATGTCACTGCCTGACAGGGTCATCAAGAATCATTCTTGTGGAGGAATGATTTCTTATGTAGGTGAATGGCATGAAGATATTCGTAGTCAATGAGGAATCAAGTGGGAAGAGTAGCCTAACAGATATCTGAGGTCAGTATCATGTGGATATGAAATATTATGTGATTATATTATTTCGATGTTTATGTTATGGATAGGTTAATGTTGAGAGATACATCAAAGAAATGAAAATAGTGTGATGCGTGGCATACAAGCATAAGCATGGATGGCAAAGAGACACTCGAAGCAATGTTCATTGGTAGAGACAGTATGGTTTCGGACGTGTGGTACTACTGTTGTGCATATATTGTATACATTGTACATATTGCATATGTGATGTTGTGCACATGTGGTGTTGTGTATATATAGTGTGTGTACATGTTATTATGCAATGTTATGTACAGGGTGGTACAGATAATGTTGTGTGAATATTTCATATGCAGTGTTGGGCATAGATGGTGCTATGTACATGTTAGGTATGTGGTGTAGTATGCATGTGGTGGTGTGTACATGTTATACATATGGTGTTGTGTACAGGTTGTGCATATGGTACTATGTACATGTGGTGCCGTGTACATTGTTGAAATTTCTAAGTCTGACACGTTAGAAATCCCTACTACATTATCTAGTTTATGTTCTCCTACTTGTTATTTTCATTAAGAAGTTGTTTATAAATATAAATAATGAAAATAAACACAAATGCAGCCTTAACTCATATACAAATCAGAAATTGAAATAACCAAGACAAACACACAAGGGACACCATTATTTTTTTACAATCGTCCCTAGAAAAACCAAATGCAGGAAAACCAGTGTAGTAGATATGAGGGTTTTATTATTATGCAGTTTCTGAATACAACTAGGGTGCCAAAAATGGCTCACCCAACAGAGAATGCCCTTGATTAGTACCTCTCCTCAGAGACAGATATTCTATCTGATCAATCATCGAATGAACAATCCCACAACAACTATGGCAACTTCCACTGGTCTTTGTCACTCTGCAAGGACTATGTCACCCTTCCCGGCTCACCAACACATAGTCTACCCCACAAAAATTCTTTCGGCACTACCTCTTGGCCCTGCGTCATCTCTGCTAGCCTTTGTGTTAGCTCTGAGACCCTCTGCGTTACCCACATTTGCCTCTTCAGCCTCTGCGTAGCTCCTAGCTGCCTCTACGTCAGCCTCTCTAGGCTCTGTGATGTCTCTCTGGAACTATCTTTGCCTCTTTGCTATGTATTCTTAGCCTCGTGCTGAACTACCCCTCATTGCAACAGATCACTAGCTTGATTCTCTCAGCAAAACCCTGCTCCAGAAAATCGAACTAATTGATCAATATGGTGTATCTCCAATTGACCCTCAAGCCTCTTATACTT
Source organism: Pinus tabuliformis (assembly GCA_031772625.1). NCBI lineage: Eukaryota > Viridiplantae > Streptophyta > Pinopsida > Pinales > Pinaceae > Pinus > Pinus tabuliformis. The sequence continues at coordinate 636,846,199 of CM062807.1, read as the reverse complement.
TTCATGTTGAGTCTTCAACGGCTAAGATTAAGTCCCTAAGCAATGGCTAAGATTATATTTGGCTTGATCCATGTCATTTAGAACATTCTCACCCAATTTTATATTAATACCCATTAATATTTTAATTTTCCTAAGTTTAGACTTAGGAACCGTATTTAAAATATTAATTATTTTAATATCTCTCCAACCGAAAGGAATTTCCCCAAACCATTTCTTGGTCTTGGAGATATTATGTGCCTTAGCCTCTACACCAATTTTCATGGCTAGATCACATACGATGCTACCACAAATCAACACTCCCTCTTAGAAAGGAATGTTCTCTAGTAATGATCCATCACTAAAACATCAAATTGATCCTCCACATTGGTACCTGTGTTGATGCTTAGCCTGCTACCTCACATCCTCTGCATTGCTTCTCCTTGTACTGCTACCCATGACACTACCATTGCCATTTCTACATCTATACTACAGCTCCCTCTCAATATGTTTCCCATGTTGCCCCTAGCACTACCACTACTAATTGTTGCACTGCAACTCAATTACTGAGAAGTGGGTAACTGACTTCTCCCAAATACTGACATCTTAGTCAGTCTAGAAGCCTCGTGAAACTAAATTTTCCTCTGTTGTTATACTGTGCTCCCTATGTTGCCACTAAGTTGCTGCATCCTCCACTATGTTGCCTCAGATTTCTACACCCAAGAACTGCCTTGCTTCTCCACTACACTTTGCTCCACCTAACATCTGTCATTCTAATATTGTCGTTAAGGGCTCCCGCAGCCGGATATAATCAAAGAGTTTGGGCACCTCAAGGATCCTTCCCCTAATTTGTATTCCTCCTGACTACTACTCGATGTCTCCCCATCTCTTCTCTAGAGGTGCATAAGCACTTATGCCACATTCATCATCAGTCTCGACTTCTTTCTCCACCTTAGCTGGAGTTTCCTTAGAATCAGGAGCCTCTCCCTTATTCTTCTTCCTAGGACATTGGGATTCATAATGTCCCAATTCCCCACAGTGGAATAACTTCACCTTGGAGATGTCCTTCTTCTTCCTCTTCCCCTGTTGTCCCACAGATGCTAGAGTAGCATCCTCCTCCTCCTCTTTCTTGATTCGACTTCCCTTTCCACTACTCCCTACCTTGGTCAACCTTCTAATTTCTTATTGGCAAAGAGACTCCCACATATCCTCCCATCTTAGAAGAGTAGCCCTTCCCAAAATACTTTGGACAAATGTCTTCCACTCCCCGGAGACTGCATTCAGGGTAGTCCTCGCCATGAACTCTGGATCCATTGTAGACCCCATGGAAGTAAGTTGGTCACAAATCTCCTACAATATGAGGAGGAACGGATTTATCTTCTCTCCCTTCTGCATCTGCTACGACCGTAGTTTATTCTCCAATAACATCTTCTGCTGCACGAAAGATCTCGGATACAAGGTCTTCAAGTATTCCACATCTCCTCTGTCGTGTTCTTTTCAACAATATGTGGAACGGCATGATCTTTGACCTCATCAAGGATCATGCACTTCGCCCTCACCATTGAATCCTCATACTTTTCATTCTCAACTGGGTCGACCGGGATAACCATGGTTCTCAATACAAAGTCCTTGATGCGATATCAATCCAGGACTACCAGGATCCTGGCCTTTGAGATGACAAAGTTGGAAGCCTCGTCCAACCTGTCCTAATCCCTTAGTCTATTCACTGCCATTTCTGATCCTCTTTTGGACTCCCTCTGAGTTTTGAATTCCCTCTTAGAAATCTCCCTCTAAGTCTTGATTTCCCTACTGGAAATCCTCCCGCCAAAAGTCGAACCGCTCCTCTCCAATCCTCTTTGTAACTGCAACTTGGATCTAGATTTCTTGGCTAGAAATCCGTCGAGGTAGTGCTTCTCTCCACCTTGGTTTCATCTCCTTAGAAACTGTTCTTCTTCGACAAAAATAGCGTCCCACCAGTTCCTCAAATCACAATCTTCCCACAACTCCTCAAGCCTCAGCAACTAAAGAAACTAATCCCTTCAGGCTTTGCGCAATCTTAGCAAAGGATGAATCTGTTCCTCCTAGCCACAGTGTCAATCCTTCCTGGCTGAGAAAGATGATCGGGCACTACATAAGTCTGGTCTTCCCCTCTCTACCTCTGTGTTGGCCCTCCTCCTAGGTTGAAATGATGATGTAGGCTCTACATCACTTCTTCTCTTGTTACTTCTTCTTTGGAACAACGTTGTCTCTCAGGACAACTGCTACTTTTGCAAATTTCAGATTTCTGCTGGTACCTTCAATCCTCTTGTGATCTGTAACCCTCTAATACCATGTTGAAATTTCTAAGTCTAAGACGTTAGAAATCCATACTGCATTATCTGGTTTATTTTCTCCTACTTGTTCTTTTCATTAACAATTTATCTATAAATATAAATATTGAAAATAAACACAAATGCAAGCTTAACTAATATACAGATCAACAACTGAAATAAATAAGACAAACACATAAGGGATACTGTTATTTTTGGATAATCGTCCCCGGAAAAACTCAATTCGAGAAAAACGGTGCAGCAGATATGAGGGTTTTAATATTATGTAGTTTTTGAATACAACTAGGGTGCCAAAAATGGCTCACCCAACAGAGAATGCCCCCGGCAGTAGTACCTGTCCTCAAAGATAGATATTCTAACTGATCAATCACCGGATGACCAATTCCACAGAAACTAAAATCTTATTAAGTTTGATATCTATGAATTCCTTGTATAGAATATCATTGTAAATGGGTGGATGAGATGAATTTAGGAGTTTTGGAATCGGTGCAATAAAAGTATCCATTGATGGACCACATGCTGTGACCACTGATAATCTCTCTTTTTGTAATTTGCCACAACTCTATGCATTGCACTCTTGTACTTTCCATTGCTCAATATCTGCTCAAAATTACAATATAATTATTATTAGTATAAACATATTTAAATATGACACACCTACATGAAAAATAATTGAGAAGAGGTAAATAGAAATAACCTGTATTGTGTCACCAAGATTGATGACCAATGTATTGGGTGTAGGTGTAATATGAACCCAATGATCCTCATGCCAAATTTGCAGACAACGTTATCCTGCATTAGAAGGGTGATGCCCCAAGGATCTGAATGTGCTTGTAAACCAAGGGCCAAATCTGGATTGGGCAAGTAGGGTAGAAATTGCATCCCATGATTTGAGAATGATCCCCAAACAAATTGTTTATATATTCAACACTCACTCCTAAGCTTTCTGATATTGCTCCCAGTAGTGCCTTTGCAAGCTTCCCAATTTCAGTACAATATTGTGTGAAAAACTCAATTCGAGAAAAACGGTGCAGCAGATATGAGGGTTTTAATATTATGTAGTTTTTGAATACAACTAGGGTGCCAAAAATGGCTCACCCAACAGAGAATCAGTAGTACCTGTCCTCAAAGATAGATATTCTAACTGATCAATCACCGGATGACCAATTCCACAGAAACTATGGCATCTTCCACTGCTCTGTGTCACTTTGTAGGGACTTTGTCACCCTTCTCGACTCACCAACACTCAGTCTGCCCCATGAAAATTCTTTCAGCGCTGCCTCTTGGTCCTGCATCATCTTTTCTTGCCTCTGCACAGCTACTGAAGCCTCTGTGTTAGCTCTCAAATGCTCTGTGTCACCCATGTTGGCCTCTTCAGCCTTTGCATAGCTCCCAGCTGCCTTTGCATAACACTTAGTTGACTCTGTGCCAGCCTCTCTAGGCTCTGCGTTTTCTCTCTGGCACTATCTCTGCCTCTCTAATATGCATTCTTGGCCTCATTCTGAACTACCCCTCACTGCAATAAATCACTAGCTCGATTCTCTCAACAAACCCCGCTCCAGAAAATCAAAGTGACTGATCAATATGTTGTATCTCCAAATGACCCTCAAGCCTCCTCTTATACTTTCTTTTTGAGTCTTCAACGGCTGGGATTAAGTCCCTAATCAATAAATAAGATTAGGTTTTTCTTGGTCCATGTCATTTAGAACATTCTCACCCAGTTTTATATTAATACCCATTAATATTTTAATTTTCTTAAGTTTAGATTTAGGAATCTTATTAAAAATATTAATTATTTTAATATCTTTCCAACTGGGTGGAATTTCCCAAAACCATTTCTGGGTCTTTGAGACCTTATGTGCCTTAGCCTCTCTACCAATTTTCATGGCTAGAGCACATCAGATGCTACCAAAAATCAACATACATGTCGTGCATGTGGTGTTGTCTACGTCTAGTGTTGTCTACACATTGTACATGTGGTGTTGTGTACATGTTATACAGGTGGTGTCGTGTACATGTAATGTTGTGTACACATTATGCAAGTGATGTTGTGTACATGTAGTACTATGTACATTTACATGCGGTATTATGTGCATGTCATACATGTTGTGTTGTGTACATGCAGTATTATGTGCATGTCATACATGTTGTGTTGTGTACATGCGGTATTATGTATGTGCATAGTGTAATCATGGCATCATGACATGTGTATTTGTTGTGTTGTACTCTGTGTATGTGTATGTATATGTATTGTGTTGTACATCGGGTGTAGGCATATGTATTGTGTTGTGGTGTACATTGGATGTAGGTGTATGTATTGTGTTGTGTTTTATATCGAGTGTAGGTGTATGTATTATGTTTTGGTGTACACCGAATGTAGGTTTATGTATTGTGTTGTGTTGTACACTGGGTGTAGGTGCATGCATTGTATGTCAGGTATAGGTGCATGTGTTGCATGGAATTGTATGTCACGTGTGGTTGTATGTGTGTGATGCACACTATATGTATGCACACATGGTTTAGGAGAAGGCATTGGTTATTTGTCTGGTATGGCAACTAATCCGGTGTGTATATAGAATAAGGACAAAGGTAGAAGCTAAGGACTGATTAAAGGATAAGTATCAATATTTCATTTCAGTTTTATTATGCATGTGATTTATGATTCTGGTCTATGATGATTACATGTGATCTATGATTCTGGTTTATGATGGTTACATGTGATTTATGATTTTGATTTATGATGGTTTTTTTTAGCTAACCTGATGTGATATGCTTATACATGATGATTTGGTGAAAGATGCTAGTTTGACTTATTGAGACAGGAAGTAAACAGAATTGTAAGTGTACTTATGACAAGCTACCAATGAGTTATGTTTTGAAGTTATTTTAATTTATTTTGAATCTAATAGAAATTATGTTCTTGGTGCAGGAAGGCACAGAAATGCTCAGTTGGGTGGTCAAAACTAACAAAAAGCATTAGCAGCAATGACAAAAGAAATTGGAACATGCAACAGTATGTTGGTAAAGCACTTCAGGAGCAGGGCCATTATGGGACACTGGCACCCAATAGTATCCATCGATTTCCATGAGAATGCTATGATTGGTATGATGGTTTTGAGGCAGTTATATGCCTTGGTTTTGTATCTTCCGATGCGAGGAAGTCTTGGCAAGGGATGGATCACCCACGATATGGGATGTAGAGGAACTTGGAAGTTGAGTGGCTGCAGGAAAGGGGGTGACCAGATTGCCCGAGGGACTGTGTAGCAGAGAAGGAAATGTCAAAGATATATTTGTTTTAGTCATTAGCATTGCCAGATGGAATCAAATGCACATTGGAAATGTGCCCTGGAACAATGAGTCGGTAATTGTTCACTAAAAGGACAAGTGGTTTAGGATTATAGCACTAGACATTGGATGCAATTTGATTGTGGCAATGGATTTTGGATTTCCTGGGAAGGACATGAATCATGGTATTACTTTGAGGGTGGAGGTTTGAGTCTTTGGATTCCCTTGTTACAGATGTAGACATAATATCCTTTTATTTTCTGGTTTAGCAAATGTGAATATATGTATATGTGGTTATTGGAAATACTGTAATGATCTATGTTATAAAGCTCCAATAAGAGGTATGGTTGTTATCATGTCATGTTATTATGATGCTTTTCTTTTGAGCAGGTCTTTCATTGTAAATACTCCAATGAGCTAAGTTATAAAGCTCCATGGGAAGTATGTTTTATTTTCAGTGGTTTTTCTCAAGTCTTGGTGTGGTTTAACACTGAGGATGGTGTTACACAAGGGGGAGGGTTCTGCGATAGGTTTGGTGAAAAGTCCATGTAATAAAAGTTAATAAAGGCAAAATAAGGCCATAGGTAAGGGACACGTATTCCAGACTGAATGTTGGGAAAAGATATGCTAGTGGGCATTACTGGATGTGTTTATGGCTAAGGAAATTGGCAAATGTGAAGGCATTGAAAGGAAAAAAGGAATTTTTGACACATTTAATTATGAAAATAAAGGAAAATAGGAGACAATTAAGGTGAAAGGTCACAGGTTGCATGTGAGGAGGAAAATTAAGGAAAATAATGGAAATTGAAGAAAATAAAGGCCTCATTAATAGAAAGGCTTCTAAGGATCATATGGCAATCTTGGTCAGTTCAGGTTTGGAGCTCTCTCATTATTCTCTCTCTCTCTCTCTCACTCTTGGACAATTAGAGTTCTCTTGGACCATTCTAGCCTTGGAGCAAGGAAGGAAAGAAAGTAAAGGGAAAGGAAGGAAAACAAGGATCAAGGAAGGAAGAGTAGGATTAGGCAGCTTCAACAGGAATACTTGGAGGTAACATATTTCATTTGTGGTTTCCTAGCTCATTTTGACATGCATGGATTTTCATGTTGGTGTATTGTTCCCTTGCTATATGTGGCATGGTTTTGTCGGGTTATGGAAGTGGTTTTTATCCTAGCCTTGCCTTTTTCCAGATGCCATGGTGTGTTGGGATGTTTATCTCAGTTTTGATCTTTGGATTTTCCAGATGGATTTCGAAATCCGGGGCAGAGGTGGTCTTATGGTTCATTCCCAAAGGCCTAGGAATCCCTTAATCGGTTTTGGCGGGATACACGATAAAGTCTGAGGGAGGAGTCTCAGTTTAGTGCCTAGTGATCCGCATTTGGATTGCAGTAAACCCTGAGAGACTGGTCTCAGGTTAGGGCCTAATGATCTGTCATTAGATTGTGGTAAATCCTTGGAGACAAGAAGATGAAAATTCCTCAGGGATAGTGATGGATTCTTGATGGAATTCGAAGTTCGGTTCAGTTTTGTGATTAGATCATTGATTTGGTGTGATCACGGTTTAGTGAGGGTGGAGGTGGTTTAACCTCTGAATTCCCTTGGTTTCTTTTGGATTGGTTTATCCATAAGATCCCACATTCATGCTTGGAATGTGGCACGGGGGTGATGAGATGAAAGAAAGATTTGGCTCAACCATGTCTACAGTCAGGTGGTACGTGGAAGTCCCAAACCTGGTCGAATTTTCCTATGATTAATGAAATATAATTTCTCTTGCTTTTGTACTTGTTTATATGTGGATTTAATTGTTGTTATATCTTTTTTATTTCCATGCTTTTATGTTGGTTATAAGCATGGTTAATTGGATGTTTCATGTCATGGTTACTTCATGTATTTACATGTAATGGTTAAATGATGGATGCAAGACCTAATTGATGTTAAAATATTTCAAGGGAGAAGGTAGTGATCCCTCTTGTCATGTTTCATTGGAGTTTTCAGGCATTCATGCTCTGTCTTGTATCCTAGACCTGTAGATTGCATTGATGTCAATTGTTTGACAGAATGTCAGTGCCAGTTGAGGATGGTCAAGCCTATTCCTGGAGTTGATTTTTGGTTTATTATTCTTGTCATCGTGTGGTTGATGGATTCTGAGAGTTACATCAAGTTTTTGGAAATGGCCAAAATTCTGGGCTAAAAATGTGCCTTAAATTCGACGGATGCTGACACAAGTTTGCTGGTAGGAGTCCTTGGACAGAGGCATGCAAGCTTGTGGGAGAGTCCAGAGGTCCCTAGACATTGGCATTCCCATAGCATGAGAATGTTGAGAGGTCAAAAGGTCAAAGAAACTCAGTGAGATCCAAGGGAAGGATGTCTGAGTGGTTTAGATAGCTCCTGGGAGTTATGTTGCTCATATGGAAGGTATGGTTGATGTGTTTATGTCAATTCCATTTCCTTAAGGTCACCAAGGAGATTGAATCATATCATAGTAGCCTCTTGTCACATGTTTACCCCGATTGGATGGTTACTTGGGTAGATGTGGGAGGAGGATGTTACATTATGGTTTTAGGGAGACACAAGGATGATTTTTACATGTTTGATGTTGTATACTTGTGGATATTGGTATGTTATATATGTGTGGTTTTATGATGGCGGTGTTCTTAATGATGTCATATTTAATTATATTTTGTTACATGGGAGTTTAAGATGAATAGAAATATATTATGGATATAGTCATCAAAACCATATACTAATTTAAAATTAATTAATTAAAATGACCCATTCTTAATGCCTTCTTCTGAATTAAAAGAGAAAAGATTTTTAAAATAACACACACATTAGTAATGAGATAAATTTTCCCTCCAACTACCTAAGGGAGGTATAAAAATAAATATAAGACACATAAGGGAGGATAGAAAATTCTAGTGAGGAAAGGTATGCATAAGTTTTAAATTTTTCATTTTTCTTTTGATTCATTTATTCTAGAGTACTAGAGCTTACCTTTTTTGGTGACAACAAAAATCCTTTCTCAAGTGACAAGGAGAAAGTGAGCTCATCAAATTTTTGGTTCTTTTATAAACCTTGTTGTTTATTTCTTGCATTAATTAGTGATATTATAAGGTATGGTATTTCAACATATCGTACATTTTCTTTTTAGAAAACATTGTTGTTAAAATCTTATTGAATGAGTCCAATTTGCCTAGCAATTTGTTTTTCTTAATTATTTGCCATTACAAGTGTCTATGTATGAATTTTGTTCCATTTTGTTCCATATTAGAAATTTTTAGGTTGATTTATGGTCCTAAATTTTGCAAAAATCAATCGAAATAGTATGGTATACTCTCACTTTTATATTTCCTCCAAGAAGTTTACTTTATATTCCTAATTTCTAGGAGAAGATTTCTTTGATGTTATTGGCTAAAAATTATCACGCTTGATAAGATACCTGTGTAGTCTTATGGTTGGAATGGCATGATCTTTTAAAACTCAACATAAAAATTGATCATTTGGTTGTTGTTAGTATTTTCTTAATTTGAGTTTATTTATTTTTAGCAATGTATATGGTTGTTTATAATGTTGTTTTTCTGCTTATTATTATTATAAACAAATTTTCTTTGTTTTATTGTACGAATTCGTTGTAAATAGTGGAATTTATTTTTGGGCATAAAACTCAAGTCTAGTCCCACGATCTCACTAGTGTCGTGAGATTCGAGGTTGTCAGCAACAAAGGCTAAGGAATTTTTCTCATCAACATATTGTATTGTCATCCCATTTTAATATGTAGAAATGAACTTAGTTATTATATTTATGAATTTGGTAGATCTTATTAAGATAAAAATATATTGTAAACATAGTAGCATTGTGTTCATTAACGAAAGAGAAATCTATATGTAATATAATATAGTAGCGAAAGATCAATCTTATACTTCTAAAAGATGAACATTATAATATTGAAATAAACATACGTAAGGAGAAGTTGGTATTATATTTTTAACAAATGTTAAAATAAATATAACTTGTAGGCAGTATTTTATATTATTGATGGCTAATTTATAATTTATCTTGTTTTAGAGCATTTTTTCTTATTTCAAGATTGGTACTTAGTTTAAAGAAGGTTATGAACACTATTGTATATTAACCTAGTAGAGAGAATGAATGAGGCCCACATGCATAAAGGTAAGCAACTTGGATATTTGATTTAAAGGTAAGTAACTTGGATACTTGATTGGAAACCTCTTGCTTGCTACATGCAACACTCTATCAATTGACCTAGCACACATGGCTATTGCAATCCATATTTATTCTTTGTATGATGTACATTATATTGCTATTCACTGTATAAGTATATCTTTATCCGATACTAATAAGTATTGGAAAATTATATATTTATGTGAGTGAGTGAATCAAGGGTTGGTTCATTATTTAAAATCTTATTAAGTTTGATATCTATGAATTCCTTGTATAGAATATCATTGTAAATGGGTGGATGAGATGAATTTAGGAGTTTTGGAATCGGTGCAATAAAAGTATCCATTGATGGACCACATGCTGTGACCACTGATAATCTCTCTTTTTTGTAATTTGCCACAACTCTATGCATTGCACTCTTGTACTTTCCATTGCTCAATATCTGCTCAAAATTACAATATAATTATTATTAGTATAAACATATTTAAATATGACACACCTACATGAAAAATAATTGAGAAGAGGTAAATAGAAATAACCTGTATTGTGTCACCAAGATTGATGACCAATGTATTGGGTGTAGGTGTAATATGAACCCAATGATCCTCATGCCAAATTTGCAGACCCCCAACGTTATCCTGCATTAGAAGGGTGATGCCCCAAGGATCTGAATGTGCTTGTAAACCAAGGGCCAAATCTGGATTGGGGCAAGTAGGGTAGAAATTGCATCCCATGATTTGAGAATGATCCCCAAACAAATTGTTTATATATTCAACACTCACTCCTAAGCTTTCTGATATTGCTCCCAGTAGTGCCTTTGCAAGCTTCCCAATTTCAGTACAATATTGTGCGTTAACCTCCCTGAAAAAATATTGTAATTCAAAAGAATATAATGTATTAGTTTCAACATACAATCAAATTTTGGAAAGGAAAGTATTCATTACTTTCTTATCATAAAAAGAAATTGTATTTATATTAAAATAATGTTGCCATAGTAAAATAATGTAGTTTTAAAATCGGGAAAGACAATAAACTTGTCAAAAAAATATTTGAGATAAACTTAATGAGAGCATGTAATTTTATTAAATTTTGTTTCCTGATGACATATATGTAAAAGAAAATATTTGTTAAGTCCCTGGATCATTTTATTGTTATTAATATATTATTATTGTCATAATGGTTTAAATATCCTTATTATTTATAACTATACCCTTTATCTCATGTATATATTGTGGATAAGATTTATAAATCATCAAAAAGTATTTGTAAATACAAGGTGTAAAGTAGGTAAGTAGGTATTCTCACTAGAAGTGTCATTTCTTTTCACCCACATTTTATCATTCTAAAGGCATGAAATTCATATTCTTTATATTTTCATGGTATTTGGGGTATTTAGTCCATAACATTTGGTATTCAAGCAGATGATCCTTGGTTTTCGCTTCTTTAAATGAGTCACCATACCATTTTATTTAAACATTTTTAAGTTTATCTTCAATGATACAAATTTCCAAGGTGAATGCAGGACAAAATGAAGTACATTAGGTCAATATTTTATATTTTGGTTTAAAATACTTTTGGAGATAGTGTAAATGGAAGTCGGATTCGAATAGTCTTAGAACTAGTCTCAAATAAGGGTTTTCAGTTAAATAATTATATGTGAAGCTAGCTAGCTCCAAAATGAGTGACAATAATTACATTGGAAATAATTTAGACTAAGGTGCTTTAGGACAAACTTGAAGACCTAGAAATTAAGTAGTTTCAACATGGTAGTCCATGCACTTTTTCTCTCCCAAAAACGAAAAAATAGTAAATTCTAGTAATTTGGCCATACATTTCTCTTAGAAGGTCCAAATTGCATGGGATTTGTGGCATATTGAAGAGAAAATATAAGAGTATTTTCCTGGAAAATTTTAGCATCAAAAAATTGGAATTTGGGAAGCTATAAAAATTAAAGTTTATCTAGAAGAATGGCTTTCAAAACTCTACATCTATCATGTCTAAATGTATAAGCCAAATGTATTTCCTTATCAAGAGAAAATAATGAAAATGTGGGATTTAATTTTTCCAATATGTAATAGAAAATGGTAAAGCATAGAAGCTACAAGGTTAAAGAACGTTGACATCTTAAATATGGTGTAAAAAAAGAATTTGATGATTTTAAAAATTATCACAAAAAAATATCAAAAATGAATTCAAAGAAATTGTCAACAAAGATCATCTTAGAGACCTGAAGAGTGGCCTTTTGACTGAGATAAGACTCTTTAGTTAATAATTAAAAATAATATTTATAATTTGATAAATATGTTTCTATTACTAATTCTAAACTTCAACAAGGAGAAGAATGAGAAACTGTGACAGAGACGGGATTTGGGAGGGGAAACCGAAAATGGCTGCCGCACCTGCAGCTCTTTCATCCGCAGCCGAAATCAATCGGATCCTTAAGCTTCCAGCCCTGGCTACGAAGCTGAACCAGATCAGCGAAAATGAGAAGGAAGGGTTTGCGCGATGGTTTCTCGCTACCACAGCGGCGAAGAAGAGAAGATTGAATGGGAAAAAGTGGATTTGGTTTGCAAGGAGGGCAACCCAAGAGACCTGACAAGCATAAGCCAAGTGGGAAGCAGGAATGGAGCGTACACGAAGGGAAGGGAGAGGGTTTATGCAGATATCTATTCTGCGTCTGTCCAGGCCCATGGTCACAGGGACTACGACATTTACAAGGCCGGATCTAGTAGCTTACACGCCCTAGACTCTACAACCTGTCACGCCATCAGATCCGAAGAGGAATTAGTCTCCCCACCCTACTGGCTCTGGTCCCAGACTACCTCGTCCCTGCTGGAGGACATGCCCGGATCTGGAGCGGGTGCTACACACAACCTGATCCCTCCCAAGGATGACCATGAAACTGATGGCGCATAGCAGATAGATGTAGCCCTTAAGGGCAGAGACTTTTATGTGCATGACTCTAGGGCGCCGGAGCTGAACAACTTCTGGGGGACCCGACACCATACCCTAGATCTGGTGCTTCTTGAAATCGCATGCGATCCGATATGGTTACGTAATGATGTAATCTTCACACTGTGATTGGAAGTTAGAGGTCTCTCATGACTGCGGCTTCCTTCTATGACTATGTTGATATGTCTCCCATGACAGTGTGAAGATACCACTACCTTCATTTGCTTACAGATATTTTTTGTCCTGCAAGGTATATCACCATGACTACCCCGCATATCATCACTGTCTAGCATTTCAATATATTGTAATGAGATCTGCGAATATATCTCTGTGTGGACAGCATATATATATTGCATATAGTTTCCAGATCTACACTGCCAAATCTTAGATCACACATGGCTTCATCGTTTCTGTCCTGCGTATATTTGTTGCATGAGGGTATCACTTAACTGTTTCCATATGTCATGAATATGAAGGGCTATATGACTGCATTATATATATGTGTTCCTTATATGTGACAGTCTAGCGTGAAGCGGATATTTAAATTGCGTTCACCATAATCCTGACTGCGTTGATGCACTGCGTACCACGCTGCTAGATCCATTATAGACGAAGTCTGATATATTACAGGGCGAGAGTGTCTCAACATGACTGCACCTAAACATGATGTAGTCAATACCCTTTTATGACTACGGCTAGGTTAGAACAGTGTATGACATATATCTTTTGCTTAAGGTCTCATCCATTAATTTGATAAGGTCTCCTAGCTATTCATACATTCATGACCTATGTATAGATGATTTCATCGCTGCTTCCAAGAACTGCGTATAAGAGGTCATCATGAACAGCGTATGAACAACTGCATATGTGACAGCGTATAAGTAGTCTTTATGCCTTGCATAGCTAGGGTAGGGCTCCTTCCATCTGCGGCTTCACCATGACCAGCGTGTAAGGTTATGACTGCATTGGATTTAGGGCATCATTAAACTAGGTCAACGTATTCCTTTTGTGGTTCTCCTTCTCCAAAATCCCAAGACGTGGAGAGGATATCACATCAAGAATGTGTGTCTAGAAATGACTTCAAGTCCTCAATATTTATACTAAATCATATATGATGAATAGTCATGACATTTGGGCTTCTTAAGCCTATGTAAGAGCTAGTCGGCTAGATAATAAAACCATAATCTAAATAAATTCATATCTCCATAAATACATATCGGAATCAAATGATCTTTGGATCAATCCTACACCTCTCGATGAGAGGGATCCAATGAAAATATTAGCGGCCATAAATAAGCTGACCCACATGGATTTTGGCCCTAGTTGCCAATTTAACACTCCCTCTCAACTAGGGAGAACTCCATCCGCTGATCCATAAGTCTGACTGTACTATCTTTGTCATCAATGCCCTGCATTGCTCTGCCTAGCTCTTCTCAGCTCTGCTCAACTTTGCTGGCTCTGCTAGCTCTGCTCTACTCTGCCCAGCTCTGCTCTGCTCAACTTAACTTTGTTGAACTATGAAGAAGAATAATTGATCGAGAATGTCTCATACCATTCTCCATTGACCCAAAGTCAATCTCAGAGTGCGTACCACTCGTCCTAGACCAGTCTCAACCAACCCGAAGTCAGCTTCAAAGTAAGTACCACTCCTACCACTAGTCGCAGTCTCAGAGAGTGTACCACTAGTCCCAGACCAGTCTCAACCAACCCGAAGTTAGCGTCATAGTATGTACCACTCTCACTGGTCCTATACCAATACTGCACTGACATGAAGTCAGTCTCAGAGTATGTACCACTGGTCTCAGACCAGTATTGGAGGCTCAGAGAGTGTACCACTGGTCCTAGACCAATCTCAACCGACCTGAAGTCAGCGTCATAATATGTACCACTCTCACTAGTCCCAGACCAGTCCTGCACTGACACAAAGTCAGTCTTGGAGTATGTACCACTGGTCCCAGACCAGTCTCAGCCGACTCGAAGTCAGCGTCATAATATGGTACAACTCCTACCACCGGTCCCAGACCAGTAACATTGATCCCAGATCAATGGAGTTCATCCTAGTGTAGGGAGTACAGTAGACACAACGATGCGTCCATCGGTACTACTATGGTCCCTAACTTCATTTCCCTGCTCATTGATCAGATGAGAGGTACTTCCCATGAGTCCCAGACTGCATCGGTAGGATGCCTCGACAGGAGAACTAATCAATCTTGTCCTCACAGGAGAACACATCAATCCTGCTACAATTTCCATGGAAAACACATCAATCTATGCCTCATAGGAGAAAACATCAATCTTGCTACAATCGCCATGGAGAACATATCAATCCAGGCATCACAGGAGAACACATCAATCCTACTACACAGGAGAATGAATCATCCTGTTCCACAAGAGAGCGAATCATCTTGTCCCCCAAGAGAGCAAATCATCTTGTTTCAATGTGCACCACCAGGGGAGGGTGAGTCACCATGTGGTCGTATCTTGCTCCAGTAAGAACCGCAAGCCCCCCAGAGGTCAATGTATGTAGGACCCTTTTACAAAGGTCTCTCGGCGGGAAAATCACAAATTTGATCTTTCCCTGAGGTTCTAACCTGTACATCATCTCAGTGTGATGGAGCCTCCTTGCTCATCGACTTACCATATCCCAGATAAGGCAGTATCTGATGTCTATCTGCTAGAGCAATCATTGAATAGGGCATTCCTCAATAGTTGAATCCCACCTCTGGTTGTCACAGAGAATCACAGTGTTATTCATCATGTGTGCTCACTAAAGAGCTTCCACAGCCAAGCAACTTCATACGAGGTCATACTCGTAGTTATGTATCCGGTCTCGACGGTACTTATAACAACCGATTTCTGCTTCCTGCTCATCCATGATATCAAAGCAAAATCCAAAGAGAACCAGCTTTGAGAAGTGCTCTCGTGATTCTCCACAATGCTTTCCCAGTCAGCGTTCGAATAATCATGCAGTTTTCATATTTCCGGCAGTGTATCTCAATCCATGAGAGATTGTGCCCCGAAGATATATCAGAGGATTCTTGGCACCAATCCAGTGAGGCTCAACCAAATATGAGCTCACCATGCTAACTGCAAGACATATGTCCGGACAGAAGTTCACCAAGAACATCAACGTGATTGAGTTTATGAAACTCAGAGGCATTTCCAAAATCTAGTCCCACACACTACCATATAGTTTTTGAAAGTTACTATCCTTGAGGTAGTCATAGGCTTGCAATTTATCATTCCACATACGGAATCCAACTCCCTCTATCTTCTACAAATGAGAGGGTCCGTACCTATCAGACATAGGTGTCGGTATGATAGGTCTGTCATCCACAACCTTCAAATGGTTTGGATTGATTTCACTCCTAGTGAATCTCAGCTTCATCAGACAGTTGCTGATCCTCTCATACTATTCTCAGGATGTCTTGCTTCAAGCCATAGAGGGCTCTGCATGCATGAGATTCTCGATCATGAATCAAACTCCTCAGGTTGTTCCAAACCTGTGGACCTGTGGCATGAGGGGGATGGTACATCTCAGACATGTACCTTCATGCTCCTTTTGAATTTAGGCTTCCCTGTCACCATCTTTCTGACAGACCTCCAGTTCTATGTGTCAATGGATTTCTTGTAACTTAATACAACCCTCAATTCAAAAGCATCTTTGAAAATTATATTTTTTAAACACGTACCTTTCCATCAATGAATGACACCTAAAAGCCTTCAACTTCCATTCTTGGGGTTCCTTGCTTCCTTGAAGGGTCAGTCGTGTCCTTAATGACCTGCATCTCTGTCATTCAGACACTCCTTCGTATAAGGGCCGCTACGTCATTCTGATAACATTCTCTGCTTCGACTTCACTCTAGGTGAATTATGAGGAACCCATTGATCTTTTTGTCTTGTCTGTCATTGGTGATTGCTCTTTCACTCTTGCTTGGGCATTTTCTTCACCTCAGCTCTGATACCAATTCTATGCTAGAGCAATTTATTTAATTTCTTTTCCATATCAGCATAATGTAAACTGTAGATAGAACATAAATATAAATCGCAGAAGACAAGCCAATACAAGAGGACACAAGATGTGGCACAAGCCAGGGACAAACCCCACAATGTGTGGGAAAACCCTTTGATCAAATATTCTTGTATATTCAAAGTTCAGCAGAGAAAGAGAGAGAGCAAGATAGTATATTTACAATAGAAGTCAACACTTTTACTTGTCTAAATCTAAGCATAGATCATCTCCTATAACGATGAGATCAGTTGAAGACATTCTACTTCAACTGATACCTATCATCGTGTTGCATCTGGTCCTCTAGTTGCACCACTGCATACTACACCATGCTGCACTAAACATGATAATCATCATGCTACCCATGTCCATGATTTTATCATGCTGCCCTTCATATTCATGATCTTATTATGTTGCCCATACTAATATGCATCATCATCAAGTTGTTGTCCTTACAGATGTGTATCTAGAGAGTAGGTCAAGACAAGGAGTGTCCCTTCAAGATTCTTGTCTTCACAAGTATACCTAAGACAGCGTATCTCCATGACTGTGCATAAGGTGTCTACGTTACAGTGTATAGATATATCCATGACCTGCATATAAATGTTGCCATGGCCTGCAAATAAATTATTCCATGGCCTATATATAAATTCCATGGCTGCGTATATGTATCTCAATGCCCTGCGTATAAGTTTTCTCCTTTACATTGTTAAGGGCATCACGTGGCTGTAGTTTAGGGTTTTGTAATGATGTCATCTTCACACTGTGATTGGCAGTTATAGGTTTCTCATGACTGCGGCTTCCTTCTATGACTACGTTGATATGTCTCCCATGACAATGTGAAGATGCCACTGCCTTCATTTGCTTGCAGATCTTTTTTGTCGTGCGAGGTATATCACCATGACTGCCCTACATATCATCATTGTCCAGCATTTCAATATATCGTAATGAGATCTGTGAGATATATCTCTGTGTGGACAGCATATATATATTGTGTATAGTTTCCAGATCTACACTACCAGATCTCAGATCACACACGGCTTCATCGTTTCTGACCTGTGTATATTTGCTGCGTGAGGGTATCACTTAACTGTTTCCGTACGTCATGAATATGACGGGCTATACGACTGCATTATATATATGCATTCCTTATATGTGACAGTCGAGCGTGAAGTGGATATTTAAATTGCGTTCACCATAATCCTGACTGTGTTGATGCACTGCGTACCACGCTGATAGATCCATTATAAACGGAGTTTGATATATTACAGGACGAGAGTGTCTCAACATGACTGCACCTAAACATGGTGTAGTCAATACCCTATTATGACTGCGGCTAGGTTAGAACAACGTATAATAGTGTATGAAATATATATTTTGCGTAAGGTCTCATCCATTAATTCCATAAGGTCTCCCAGCTGTTCATACATTCATCATGAATAAAATATGAACAACTGCGTATGTGATAGAGTATAAGTAGTCTTTATGCCTTGTGTATAGTTGAGGTAGGGCTCCTTCCATCTACGGCTTCACCATGACCAGCATGTAAGGTTATGACTGCGTTGGATTTAGGGCATCATTAAACTAGGTCAACGTATTCCTTTTGTGACTCTCCTTCTCCAAAAACCCAAGACGTGGAGAGGAGATCACATCAAGAATGTGTGTGTAGAAATGACTTGAAGTCCTCTATATTTATACTAAATCATATATGATGAATAGTCATGACGTTTGGGCTTCTTGAGCCTACGTAAGAGCTAGTCGGCTAGATAATAAAACCATAATCTAAATAAATTCATATCTCCATAAATACATATCAGAATTGAATGATATTTGGATCAATCCTACACCTCTCGACAAGAGGGATCCAATGAAAATATCAGCTGCCATAAATAATCTGATCCACATGGATTTTGGCCCTAGTTGCCAATTTAACAAGAACGAGTTGGACGGGTTGCATGACTCATGCCTTCCATTGGTTGTTTTCTTTTTCTTGATTCGGCTACTAATTCTGGTTCTGATGGCGCTACCAAATATGCTTCATCCCCCCCTAATGCCATGTCAATATCAAAATCAACATCAAATTTAGGATCTTCAGTCTCCCCCACCCATTTTTATGTTGGATCAATATCGTCCAACACAATGGGATCTAGATCAGGTATTTTGTTCATCATGTGGTTGCGACTTAGTCAAAGGTTGTATTGCATGAAGACAAGATCATTTAATAATTTTTCTTCCAAATTATTTCTCTTCTTCATGTGAATGCACTCAAAAACAGACCAATTGCGCTCACAACTTGAAGCACTGCAAGTTTGGTTGAGGACTCTAAATGCAGACTTTTACAATTGAGGACATTGGCTACCAAATGAATCCCACCAATGTGCTACAAAGAAAAAGACATTAATTAGTAACTTTTTCATTTCATTACTTATTTATAAGTATTTACATACAATTTGAATTGCAAATTTGTAAACAATTGAACTTTAAGAGAAAAACAAATTGGAATTTCTTACCTAGTTGATCCACATCTCTTGCCATCTTTGCCAAGTTTTTTCCAAAGGTACCAGTTGCCATACTAAAAAGAGCAAGTTGTCTATGTATTTCCAACGGGTCTACATAAATTGGTACCATGCATTCTAAGCAATCATAATATCCATCTCTGATCTCCCCACCCTGCAGATCTCCTAGTCGAACTTTACAATGATACTTTGGGATCAAAATTACACAGGTGCATGTATAGGATGATGGAGTTGATTGTTCCATATGTTAGCAATGATCTCCCATATATGCCCATATTTAGCCAACTTATCCATGTAAGTTTCACGTATCTGCTCCTTTTCTGATCCATAGCCTCATAAATGTATCCCATTGCAATTTTTTTCCCATCCACCATTCGTAGCAACTTAATAAGGGGCTCGTAATTTTCACAAACTCTATAAACATTTTCCAAAAAATTTTGTTAAATTTGGTTTTTTTGGTCTCTTTCCCATCTTTTGTATGAGCCCACCGAGATTCAGTCCAATCATCAGAAGAAAATATTTTCTGCAAGTTTTTTTGTTGCAAATTGATACATTGTAATGTGAGGAATTGAGTCGCAAATCTTGTAATTGCAGGCCTAACAAGCTCTTTTCCCCTAGTGTTTTTCCTCATTAGGCTCAATACCCATGAGTGGTTGTAGATGTATTTTGTAATGCACTTGGCATTCTCAACAATGTTTTGTACCCACTCCATTTTGCCTATGTCCTCAAGCATGAGGTCTATGTAATCTGCAACACATGGAATCCAAAATATGGTCTTATATTTGGACTCAAGCTTCTTTCCAGCAAGAACATAGTTTAAGGCATTATCTGTGATGAACTGTACACCATTTTTCTCCCCCACTGCCTAAATATTCTCATCCAAAAGCTCAAATAGAATGGTTTCAGATGCATCAACAGATCTCAAAAACATGGTTGGTTGAGGGAAAGAAACAATGAAATTAATGATAGTTCGGTTCTTTCCATTAGTCCATCCATCTGACATGATGGAACAACCTATTTTGAGACATGACCCTTTATACTCAGCCAAATACTCATCAATGGAAGAAATATCTTTTTTCAAAAGAGCTCCCCTCATGTCATGCATAGTAGGGCCTTTGCAGCCCTTTCCTGTAGCTATAATGGAGTCCCACATAGCTTGGTAATAAGGTGAGAGAGAAAAATTAATGGGATATTTGAATCATACCACCATATAGAAATGTATCGGAAAGAAGATTATTTATATTGTTTTTTCCAATGTTCATCCAAAGTGGGTTGACGACTTGGATGGGAGGAATTGGGATTAGCAGAGGTAGTGGTGGTAGAGGATGAGAAATAAATATGGATGTTCAGCCTCTTTGTTCCTTTATATTATTGGCCTTGATTATAATAACCAAGAGCGAGAGGAACATGGTGAAAGGGGTCATTTGTGGAAGGGATAAAAGAGGAGTCTTGAATCTCAAAATCATCATACCCACTCTCTTTCATGTCCTTTAATATGTCCCGTTTTGTTACAATTTCTTCTTTGATAACCTTCTCTTTAGCCTTATTCTCCTCAATCTTCTCAAACTTGGCAAGGTATTATGCCCTAAAAGGACCTAACACTTCCTTTGGTTCTTCACATGGGTTTACTTGGCCTCTTATCCTAGCAAATTGTTGTTTCAACATGAGAATACCCCCACCTCTAATAGATTTATTGCAAAATTTGCATATCATTTTCCATCAATCACATCACAATGAGCCCATGCAGTGTCCTTGGATTTGGGAGCAATGGTGACTAGAAATAATTGAAATTTGAAAAGAAATCTACGAATAAAAAAAATTGCAACTAAGAAAATTGGAAAGCCTAAGAAAAATTTAGGAAAAAAATGCATATTTAGCCTACAAAATTTGATAGCATAGAAGTAGAGATTTGATAGCATATAACACATAAAAAATTAAATACATGGACAACAGAGAAATATGGAAATTTTCAAGTGAAAATCCCTTCCTGGAAATGCAAAATAGCTTCCTTAGACTCCTCTTGAATATTCCAACTCTACTAATAGCTCCAAACTATCTCCAAAATAGCTTCAATTCCAACTCCAAGTCTCCAATATGACTACTCCAACAAAAACTCAACAGTCTCCAAGCTCCCAATGAAACTCACAAAAACTCCAAATGAGATGTGTGAGGGAAATGAGGGGGGTGTCCTCCTTTTATTGGCTTGGAGAGGGTATTTTTGGAGTGAAACAACCCTTATTTTGGCACTAAACCACCTAAGAAGCCTCTAAACACTAGCATGGTGGGTCCATGATAGTCATGGCAGTGAACCAATCGGTTTATGATAGAATCGGTTGGTTTACCAATAAACCGGCTGGTTCTGTCATAAAACGGCGATTTAGGTCTGGTTTATGTGGAAAAAAGGTGAAACCGGCTCATGAACCTAGTTTTTTGCCTGATCCGGCTTGATTTTCCAGTGAACTGACTAGTTCAACGGGTTTCCAGTTCATACCGACTGATTTTTAAAATTATGGTTATAGTCTTTTCACAACTAGCTCTAGGCACGGTTACATTGCACTAGGTGTAGCGGGCGGGTTACATAGGGATTTCCATGGGGGTGGTATTGCCTATTCACAGGGTTTTGGTAGCACCCAAAAAAAAGTATGTAAACCAAAGGATGGTGGGAAAACCCACCAATGGTTTTCTGCATCGTTTTTTGTATATGGTTTTGGGCATGATGGTTTTTCCCATGGCATATTTTTGGATCCAGTCAAGGGAACTACAATTACGTTCTAATCAAGGGCTAATGGATTGGGGGTTTATAAATTCTACGACATGTATATAATGTATTGTAACATTGAAAGGAATATAATGAAAAAACAATCTAGTTTTCCCAGTTTTAGGTTCCATGAGAAAAATATCTATGTATATTTTTTGTTCTCACCATTGTATATAAATATATATATGTTTTGAAGAATTTGTTTGTAGGTAATTTCTATACAGGGTTAAAACCTTCAACATTGATAATTTTCTTTTTTCTTGAACAAACTATGGAACCTCAATGTGTGAAATTAGTATCCACTGATTAAGATTCCATCAAATATTCATGATAAAAGCATCTGTAGTAAGAAAGGGTGATAAACATGATGAAATAGATTCAAAATTGGAACAAGATTCTTTTCAAGCATAGTAGAATGTTTTTCTTCATTGGTTTTAAATGAAATTTGTTTACTAAGATGTAGAACCTCTGGCAAAAGGATCTTCGTATGAAATATTGCACTAAATAATTTTACAAGCTACCCATTCCATTTAGCAACAATGAATATGATAAGGATATTTCTTAAGGAAATGTGAATTGAGCTAATACACTCATTTAAGATGAATCAAGTATTCATGAGAAGGAATATCAATTAACCTTGAGATAAGATAAGACCGCACCAAAGATTTTTATTAATGTTCACAACTAGCCAAAAAGAAAAGTCACCAAAAATTAAATTTAAAATATAATAGTAACATATAGGAGGATTTCCTAAGAATCTCCTATAAGCTACAAGGTAAAATATAAATTAATGAAAAATGTTAAACAATTACATGATAAAGTGATCAAAATCATAACATGGTAAAATGATATTCAACATCAAAACTAGATGCAAAATATGAGGGGGAAGAAGCCCTTACACCAATATCTAAAATATTGGTGGAGGTGGGAGTAAAGGTAGTATGTAGAAAATATCATACTTAAACCATCAACCAACAAGGATGCAATACAATGTTGAACAATGTATTGAGGGAAGACATTAAATTTGATAGGGTTAGAATGTGAGAACATTCGAGGAAGACTGAAATACCAAGATTATCCTAACACTCAAGGATATGGGAAAACACTTGTAATGAAAAATTAAAGCCTTGGATGAGGGGGTGGGTGGGGGATCAAAAACCTAGTTTGTCTTAAGAGCTAAGGTGAGAACCATGTTGAGATTAGGAACTTGAACTTTTGCAAGTCCTCATGGGGTTGGGATTATTAGTGGAATATGGAGATGAGGTATGTGGACTCATTAATCTAGTGTCAAATATTATAGGCTTATGCATGAAATTTTCTACCAATATTAAACATGAGATATGGAAAAAAATAAACCCTTTAGCAACTTTAAGGAAGGAAATCCTAAATATAAGGATGACACAAGGGGACAAGGAAGATGAACTTTTGATTTCTTAGATACTGATGTAATCTTTGTTTCCTTATATGTTCATGTTATCTTTATTTGGTATCAAAGTCCCAACATTCTATAAGTCATATCAAGAGTCTTGATCTTTTTAAAGGCAAGGCTTCCACTCTTTTGACGTCAAAAATCTAGGTTCCATAGAATCTATGCGAGCATAAAAAACTAGGATTATTGTTGATAGAGATTAATCAAGGGATCAATACTGTGACACATCAAAGAACTAACATTTTTCTAGACCATTAAAAACTAGGACCAATTGATTTTCAATTTTAAAAGCCAAATTTATCATAAATCTACATGATTTTTAGTAATTCATGACTACTACTTCTATTTAGAGCTAGTATCTTGCTATTGTTACTCTGATATTAAGATTGGGGGTTGGAGGATAATGTATTTTCACTGTTTCTCTCTATTTTAGCATCTAATTTCTCGTTTATCACTTTTATTTTTGGCATCTTTAGTCAACATCATGTTAGAAGGAGGTCATTGGGTTATTTGGAAATAACTAAAATACATGGAAGCATCTTGTTTTTGGAATATTTAAGTACACGTGCTTAGTTGTTATCAGCCTGGGTAACAATACTTGACCACAAGTTTTAGAAGAGGCCAAGGAAAGTTCAAATAGTGAAATGGAAAAGCAGTAATGTTGCTCTAGTTTTATAGAACAAATAAAATGCTTGGTAATTTCCAAATAGATAAGACTTCAATAAAGATTTGGAAGAATTTGAAAAAGTTGCATGAGACTTTGGACAAAGGCATAGCCATATTCCTAAGGAATATTCTTTTTCTATCATGATAGATGAGAGTGCTCAATTGTAGGAGCACTTAGTTAAGATCAAGTATATTAGAGAATAGATGTATGATATTGGTAAGAATATGGAAGAAAAGGTCATGTGGTCATCATGTTGAAAATTTTACCACATGCTTATAAGAACTTTATTGAGAACTTGAGCATCACCACCACAAACTTTAACCTAAAGTTTGATGAGTTATGTAATATGCTGATAAAACAGGACAAATGGAAGAAATAATTTGGTAACAGATACAGGGTTCAAAATATTCCTTTGTGACCCCTCTTGAGGGGGAATGAAAATGGGAAAAGTAAAAAGTTCAAGGAAATAGTGAAAATGCAACCAGGAGTCAAAAGAACATGACATGTCAATATTGTGGCAAGGTATGCCATATGAAGAAACACTACCAAAGGAGGTTGGTTCATCAAAAAATAAACCAAGTGGAGCCTCGAAAAAGGGCTAATGTTATAGAGAATATTGAGGAAAATACTCATCCTTCTATGCATTCATGGCCATGTGGCCAACAAATCAGCTTAGGACATCTACTTAGTACATCAATTCAAGTGCAACACATCACTTCATCAATATATGATATTTAATTATGGAGTTTATTTCTCATTCCTTTGAAGACTAGTGATATTTGGCAATGAGGAAGAGTACATGGTGGCCGGAAAAATGAACATGAAAATTTCTTTTAAAGAGAAAATATTGATTTTCCTTAATGTACAACATGATATAAATGTGGATATTAATCTACTATTATTTGGTCAAATTATGAGATTATTTCTAGCTAGAGGTCAACTTTAACAATCACAAATGTTGCATAGTTGACAAAGGGACGAAGAAAATTTCTCTTGGCATGGAGGATCATTGATTGTTTAGATTGGTTAGCATTGGACAAGTTAGGGATCATGTTTTGGTTCGCATTAGTAGTACGAGGAGAATAACTTGACTTACATTTTTCATTTAACTCAAGAAATTTTTAGTGATGGACTTCTTGACATCCAAAAAAACATTTAGGGTGTATTTAGAGATTTCTAGGTAGTGAACAAACACCAAGCATTTTTTACCATAAGGACAATATTGGAGAGCATAAAGATCCCTTTAGTTGGTTCATGCATACATTTGCGGACCCATGAACACAACATCTATCACTAGTGTAAGGAATTTCCTTATGTTTGTTGATGACTATAGTGGAAAATGTGGGTGTACATTCTGAAATTGAAATGTGAAGTGTTCATGAATTTCAAAAGTTTGAAGCATTAGTAGAAAGAGAGTATGGGTGTCACATTACCACTCTTAAGTATGATAATGGAAGTTGATTTTTTTCAAAAGGGTTTGATAATTTTCATGTTAAAAATGGAATCAAAAGATATTTCACTACACCCTACACTCCACAAGAAAATGTTGCAGTTGAGAGTTGAAACCATGTTATTATAGATATTTCCTAGTCCATGTTGGAGAACAATTTTGTGCCCAACTGGTTTTGTTCCAACATTGTATTCATAGTAGCCTACCTACTAGATAGGTGTCTAATGATATAAGTGGTGAAGTAGAACACCCAAAGGGAACATGGTAAAGGAGGAATCTCAAATTCCACCATCTTAAGGTCCTTAGTTATGTAGCTTATGCCTAGATTTTGTATGAGAAAAGAACCAAGTTATACCCGAACAACTAGAAATCGATGATCATAGGACATAATGACAGTCATACATCCTTGAAATTGGTTGATGTTCATGCCAATTCTTTGAAACTCAATAGAGATGTCATAGTTGATCAAAAAGCTAAACATTTCTAGACTTCTTCAAAGATAGAAATCATATAATAACAACCTATTTTAGCTAAGGATTTAGACATAAATATTTGAGCATCTCCACCTAAACAGTAGGAATATTATAATCATGAGGAGTTTCCATGATTTGTATTTTATGATATTGATATAGATACAGGTATCCCCAAACATAGTGATATCATTGATGGGGAATACCCTAAGAAGAAATCGAATTAGTGATATAATAATAGTGGAGATGTTTGAGTAGGTGAAATTATTAAGGGGTGGTCATCAAGAGGTAAGAGAAAAAAATCAAACATTTGTGAAGTATTCTTTGATGGTTAATTTTTAGGAATTATATGAGCCATAGATGTTGGAGGAGGAAAAAGAAAAATTGAATTGAAGGAGGCCATGCCTATTGAACATGAAAATATGATGAAAATTTTGACTTGGGATCTCATAGCTCTTCCACTAAGTAAGAAACTTAATAGCTACAAATGGGTATACAAAGACAAGCACAAGGCACAATTGGTTGCAAAATGGTTATCTTATTAAGAGGGCATTGAATATGAGGATATATTTACTCCTATGGTAAATATGAGCACCATCCAATTAGTTCTAGCCATGGAAACATAGTTTGGTTGGAAGATGAATTAGATGGACATGAGGAATTATTTTCTCAATGGAGACCTAGAGGAGGATATCTACATATATCAACCACAAGGGTTTTAGATTCTAGAGAAGGAGGATCTTGTTATAGAATAAATAAAGCTTTGTATGTCTTGAATCAAGCACCCTAATCATGGTACATTAAGAGTGACAAGTGATTGGAAAGTTCTATTGAATAAATCATATCTAATTTGATTAAATCTTTTCACGTGACTAATATAGGCCCCCTACATTATTTTCTATGTGTAGAAGTTTGGAAAATAGGTAGTGAACATTTTTGTCACACAAAAAAAGTGAAAATTTTCTTGGATAGGTTTAGAATGATAAATTATAAAATCTTCTCAACCGATATGGTGAAGAGTTTAAGCATTTATCCAAGACCAACTTGAAGGAATTTATTGATTCCATCTACAAGTTGTTAGTGGGGAGCATGATATATCTTACAAACATCACACCTATTTTTATTTACATTAATTCAACGGGTTTATGACAATGTCTCTTTCTTATTTTGAATGCAATATTTGTTTCTTTCAGGTGTTCATGTTATCATTATGTTTGGAAATATTAGAATGTGAGGACAATGGATGAAGTAGAGAGTAATTTATCAAGAATACCCCAACACTCAAGGATGTGTAGGAATACTCATGATAAAAAACTAGAGCCCTAAAGTTTTTTTTTGGGGAGGGGGGGGTGGGGGGTGGGGTGTTGGGTGTTCGAGAAACTAGCCTATGTCAAGTGCTGACTTGTGAACTATGTTAAGATGACACAATTGAACTCCTTTGAGTCCTAATGAGGGCATGATTACTAGTGGAATATTAAAACGAGGATTATGGACTCATTTATCTAGTGTCAAAATATTATGGGCCTATGAATGCCATATGATACTACTAGTAAAAATGACATAATGAAAAATAATAAACCATTCACAAAACTTATTGAAGGAAATTCAAAACAGAAGAATGCCACTAGATTATAAGAAAATGAGTTAATGACATAGTAGAATCCCTAACATTAGGAAGAAAAGAGGAAGGACAATATTGTTCTTCTCAAGTTGCACCAAGAGATAATCTTTATCTTCATAGAAAAAGGGAACTTGGAGGAACATGTTGTGGAAAAGTATTGTGCATTTGAATGCACAAGCAAATGTGGCTTGGGAGTAAGAATTTATATCTATTCAAGAAAAAACCTTCATTGGACGTAAACAAGGAGAGAATTTAATGTTAATGAGAATGTTATTATACCTAGAAAAGGAGGATGAAGGATAATGGTCAAAAACATAAATTTTAGAAAAAAAATCAAATTTGAAGGAAAGGGTTGCACATATATTATAGATGGAATATGCATGAAAATTTTGGTATCCATTAAATTGGTAAGGAACCTATAATTGAGGTGTACACCTCATTGTCATCCTCACAATATTTCATTGTGGAAAAAAGGTCATTACATCATTGGTGCTCAGAAATGTAAACTAAAATTTCACATTGGGGGTTAATATTATAAAGTGGTATGCAATGTCATATAGATGGATATGTACCATGTGATGTTAGGAAGACCATCAAAATTTGATATAGGCATGACACATGATAGGAGAAAAAGGATGTGAAGATATTTCAACTATTGCTAGTAAATAAAGTTGAAGAGGAAGGTAATAGAATATTGTTGGTTTGTTCCAAGGAGCTCTAATATATTACCAAGAAATATAGAATATATTTTTTCTTGATTTCAAAATGACAAATTTAAAGTGAATAAATGTCAGCATAAGCAAAGATTGCATGAAAAATAAAAGGAAATAATTTATAAGGAACACATACTAGAATGTTTCCATTGTGAAGGACTACACATCACATGGATGCCATTCTAGGAATTGTTTTGTCAAATTAGGTTTCACATATGTTAATACGATGGGAAAATAAATAAATAAATTGATAAGTATACCATTTTCCCATAAGAGTACTAAATAGAGAAGAGGGGGAGAGAGGGAGAGAGAGGGGGAGTGAGACAAGGAGAGAGGGAGAGGGGAGAGAAATATATGTGGGAAAGGAGCCAAGTTAGAGTGTCGGCGGGGGAGACAGAGGGGGTTGGAGGGGGAGAAAAGGTGGGGAGGGTAAGGGAGGGATATAAGGAGGGAGAGAGTAAGGTGGATTCAAAGGGGAAGAGAACCAGTGGCATAGAAAGAGCGAGTGGGTTAGAGACGTGGGTGGCGAAAAGTAGGGCCAACAAGAAGAGTTTTGGGGGGCAGAGGGAAAGAAGGAGAGAAGAAGAGAGGGGAAAGGAAGAGTTTAGGGAAGGTAGGGGGAGAGAACGAGTGCGAAAACACATGAGAGAGAGGGAGAGAGGGAGAGAGAGAGAGAGAGAGAGAGAGAGAAATTGGAGATCGAGGGAGAGATAGAGGGAAGGGGATAGAGAAAGTAAGATAGAGGGGGGAGAGAGGGGGGGAGAGAGAGAGGTGGGAGGGAGAGAGATTTAAAAAGGGGGAGATAGTGTGAGTCACATAAGGGGAGATAGAGTGGTGAGGGAGAGGGGTAGATGTGTGTGTGTGTGTGTGTGTGTGTGTGTGTGAGAGAGAGAGAGAGAGAGGAGAGAGAGCTTGGTGAGAGATAAAAAGAAATAATAAGGGGGATGAGTGAGGTAGGTAGAGAGATATGGGGAGAAAAAGGGAGGGGAGAGGGGGAGAGAAAGAGCAGGAGGAAGTGAAAGGAAAGTGAGAGGGGAAAGGGAGAGTAAGTGAGAGAGACGTGGGGTGGGGGATAATGGATGATATCCACTAATTCAAGATGTATGAACAAAATCACATTTTGACACATATTTTCACTACCTAAAATGGATGAATTTATTTCCATTTTTTGAATGAATCTTTATTACGTTTCAATGATTAATTTAAAAAGTGATTACCATAAAATGTATATAAAGAAAGGGGGATAATTGGAAGATATCCTTTAAAATGAAGGAATCACCATGTAATTGTTTACACTAATAAATGTCCCAACCACTTTTATGGACTTTGTAAAAAGTAGGGCTCTAATCATTCTTGGAAAAATTTGTGATTCTATATCTTTATGATATAGTAATTTCATTAAAACAAAAGTGGAACACGTGATTTATTGAGAGAGGTGATGGAAAGGTTAAATTAATAAAAACAGTGAATAACTTTGAGAAAGTTTTTTTTTTTTTCAAAAGAGTTGGTGTCATTAGAATATATTCTTTCTAAGAAAATGAAAAAAATGGTTCTAGTGAAGGTGAAGATTATTATAGAATGGAAAATCTTAAAAAGTGTCCAACTAAGTAAGCTTCCATTAATTGGTTAGGAATTTTATTAATTGTATAGGAATTTTATTAGAATTTATAGTGGTATTTGTGTCCCACTAACTTTTTCCTTGAATGAAAATATATATTTGGATAAGAGAGGCTCAAAATAGTTTTGAGCTTGTGAATAAAGAAGTGACAAAAAAAAAAAGCTAATATTAACATTGCTATATTTTAAGAAAGTTGCTGCAGTTGAATTGTGATGTTAGAAATGCGGCCATTAAATTTATCCTTTGCTAGGGGAGAATACCCATGGAATATTTTAGTAATAAATGTAATCATAGTATATTTTAGGAAGAAATATAATGAGAAAAACATAAGATACAAAATATAGCTTGACACCATAACACAAGCATTGAAGAATTGGATAAACTATCTTTTGATAAAAGAATATGTCTTGTTTATTGACCACTAAGCTTTAAATATTTTAAGCAATACAGCCAAATTGAACACAAATCTTATAAAGTGAGTTGAATATTTGTAAATTTATACTTTTGTACAAAAAACAAGTTATGAAAATCGAACATTGATGCATTGACTAGTTGAATTGCTTTGTTGGCAACTATGCTAATAGAGGTAGTTGGATTTGAAGATATGAACATTTTAAAGTTGTGTGGAAAGCATACTAGTAATTAATGATTGGAGATTAAATATCCCACCTAAAATAGTTTCTTCAAAAATGGAATTTTGTTCCAGGAAAAGTGGCAGTGTGTACCAATAGGTTCCATGAGTTAGACAATTCAACATAGTAATCACATTGTGGAGGATCAAATCACCATTTTGGAAGGGACACAACCCAAGTGCTCTTGGAATAAATATTTTTCAGGTCAATCTTTTAAAGAAATATGTGATAAAGAATGTGTAAATATGTGTTATACATAAATTATAGAAATGAGAATACCAGATTATGTAGTTTATTACTTATACTAAGTGGATGTTGAGAGGAGATATCTATGGAGTTTGTGCTAGATATCCCAAGAACATACCAAAGTGGTGATTTTATATTTGCAGTAGTGAATATAGTTTTGAATATGATACACTTCATTCCATCTAAGAATACAAGCAATGCCACATGGTTATTCTTCAAATAAATTGTAAGGTTTCATGTATTTCCTATAGACATCAACTTATATAGAGACACTTGGTTCATGGTTATCTCTATAGAATTTTTTTGAGGAACTTAGAGTTAAAGCTTCAATATAGTTCTTCCTGTCACCCATAAATATATGAAAAAATTAAAGTAGAGAATGGAAGCTTGGGCAATTTGTTGAGATATCTAGGGCTCGTGGGAGAGTGAATTATTTGTTCGATTGTGAATAAATAATAAATGAAGTGAAAATGAAATATTTTCAGAAAAATGGGATAGGATGCACATACTAGTGAGGAAATATTTTTAGGTTTGCAATAAAAAAATAATAATAAAGTAATAATAACTCTAGGAGATTAATGGGGAGGATGGAGCAGGAGGGGTGCTCTTTAACCTCAAAGAAAAATCTGAAATAAAGTTTGCTTGCGAACTTGGGAGAGCCTAGAACAATCAAGACGAAGCGCTCTCACTCTGGCAAGGCCTGAAGATCGGCATCTCTAAAGGCATCAAGGATTTGGTCATCGTAGGTGGCTCAATGTTGGTAATTCAAAAATGCATAAGACTTTCTAGGAATGAGTGCCTTCTTGAATCAGAAACTTCTCCATTGATCATAAGGATAATGCATCTTCTCATAAAATTAGAAGATTACAAAATTTTTCATGTCAAAAGAGAAAATAACCATTTGGCCAATCTCCAAGCCAATAAGGGAGTGGAATTAGAACAAGGAATTTTACTCATTGATCAACATAGTTTCATATGTCATGTCCCTTAAATAAAACTTTAACCATAATCCAAATGGATCACAACTGTAGCACGAGAATTAATGAGGATAAGCAGGAAATTAAATATGATAACATCATGACAATTTGAAGGAGATCCTCGAGAGAGGACAATGGTAGATGGACATTTAAGAATAGGTGGGTGCAGTGGAGTAAGGCAGCCATGTTACAAAACAAGTGGGCTCTCTGCCCTTGGTTATTAAATGGGACTTCACGTGAGTGCATTTTCAATACCATCGTGGTTCGAGTTGATAGGAAATTTGTGGTGATGGAGAGGGTGAAAGGTGGCTTGGATATGCTACATATAGGAAATGAATTTATGCTTGATAAGATAGGAGGAAAATTTAGTAAGGAGCAGGCAATAATATATACTAGCTCGTTGAAGCAGCTCAAGCATTGAATTATTTTGGTGCAAGGGAGAATTACAAAAAAGATGGCTTCTTCAAGTAATGGAAGTGGGAATGATGCAGAGGAGCTCGGGTGAAACGGGAGTTTTGCAGAAATGGTTGACATCTCAAGCAAGCAGGTCGTTAAGGAGGTTTTCAATGAGATAAATGAAAACATGACGGTTGTGTTTTCCCAATTATCTGGTTTAGGGAAGGACATGGAGTTGATACAAAAGTCATTGGAACACTTGAAAACTAGTGTGTTGAATTTTAAATGTAAAGTGGATAATATTGAATTATGAATGGAGATAGCCATTGTGGGGGTATTGAAGGAAGTATTTGGGTTATGTGATGGCTCTGCTCCAACGGAGGAAGGAAATTTTGATGCTGCTAGTTGAGAGTTGGAACCTGGCGCTGGGAGGAGCATGTAACTGGGCATGCCATCTGACTCAACTCAGGAGGAATTTGAACCTAGAAGTCGTGCATAGTCATAATTTTATAATTTCATGTTTTGTAAGATAGTAAAGTACCGTGCGTTTTTTTGGAAAATTTATAGTTTGAAAGATGTAAAGAATATATATAGGAATAAAATATGTAGCAACATGATATCTTTGTTTATGTATCTGCAAAAATTTGAGACAAAATTCTCCTCGATTGTAAGGGTCTTGGCCCGTTTCCAGTTTATCAATGAAAAATGCTACCTATTCCTTTAAGAAAATAAAATAAAAACTCTTGGAAATTAAAATATATTATAGTTGTGGGACTAAGTGCTAATCTATTTAAGAAAAAGTTCCCTATCAACACTTATAATAACTTAAATATAAAAATGTCTTTATGGGATTTTATGAAGGTTTTAGGAGAATTCATGTGAGTTAGATACCTAAAGGATTAGATATTTTACTATTTTTCAATATAGTAGATATAAGACTATTTAGAAAGCAAATAAATATAAATGGAAGATGAATAATTTGTGTATTATCAATTTTCTTTAAAATTTGGTTAAATATTGTTGCAGGAGCATCAACCCCAACTTTATATTTTGTTTAAGGCCCCAAAAGGGGACATGTACATTCCAGATAGAGTTTTATTTTCACATTTTATTTAAGAGATTTGTGATTTGTAATCGGGCCAATTGTCCTGATTCTAGAGAAATATAGATTGTCAATTGTTAGGATATTTTGAGATGTCTTTGTAAATTCTGACAAATGTCTAGCTTAGGTAGCGAACAGTTTGGATAAGTGTCCATTTAGTTTTTTTGGTCTATTAAGATATTTCTTTCAGCCATTAGGATTATATATGTAACTTTATAGATTAATCGAGTAGGGGGCCCACTCTTATACGTCTATAAACATCTTTCCTAAAGTTAATGAAATTGGCATTATATCATTGTGTTTTAACTTCATGTCTATATGTATGCTCAAGTCCTGCTGAATTTGAAGTGTGTTCATATAAAAAGGAGCTAATTTTTAAGAATTGTCGGTAGTATCAAGGGAGAGTAGTGTCATTGATAGGTCGATACTTCTGTATCACATGCGAATATAGTATGTGTATGTGATCAATTAATTCATTGATTGTTCGATGGCCTCCTATTCTTTGTTGGAGATACACCACGAGATCATTGGGTTTTGAGTGAGTGGAAAAAATTGAATCTTGAACTCCCATTAAGCATGAGAAGCTCGAATCCTTTGGGTGCTAGGGTATACTTAGTATACATGCGAGGAGTGCATTTTTTTAATAATAAGAAAGAAGAAGAGATTTGAAGCATGCCTTCACAAAGATTTATGCAAGAAATTTGTGTCAGCAGGAGCATTGATTGTTTGAGAACCAAAATGAAACCCATAGTCAGGCTTGAGAGAACTATCAACTCTAACATTAAGTGCTATGAGAATGAAAGGAAATATTAGATCCTCAAACCCAACTCTGGTGGGACACCAATTGGATGTTGGGTTTTGGATCTAAGCCACGGAGCGGAGGTGGTAAGAGTCCCTGATTCCCAACATGGAGTGGGGTCGTGATGCCTCAATGTCTCCAAGAAATAACTTTTGGATACAAGAAGGATCAAGCAAGTGGATGGTATATTAGTTTGAATAAGCATCAAGAACCAACCATTTGTGGGTTTTAGTAATCCTCATCCAGCTGTGGGAATTTTGTGAAGCGACCAACATAATAAGGAAGTGAATCTTAACATTTGTTCACGAGTCCTGTTCCAAGAAGGATCTACAAAAAAAAAATATAGGGTTCAAAGTTATGTTGGAATTTCAAAGGGAAGAGAGTTGCCTATTATAGGGGAATACACTTAGTGCTAACATGTGGATTGGAGTGGACGTGTGGACCTAGAAGGAGTCAAAACGAAGGAAATTTGTTGAGATGGATGTTAATGCATGGGATTCAATGGATAATAACTTTGAAAGGAACAAAGGAAGAGAGGACGAAGTCCTTTGATCAATTTAAAGTTTATGTGCATGAGTTCATAAAGGGCAATAGAAAGGAAGTCCAAAGGAACTAAGTTAAATTAGAAAATACCTGTCGTTGTAAAGAAAAGAGACAAAATCCTAGGGTTATAAAAGAGGGGAATGAAGGGGCCTTCTATCATTGTGGTATCAAAGCATTATTACATAAAGATTGTAGCAAGTGTACGTTGCATCTAGTAGAAGAATGCACTAGACCAGAGAGGTAATAATTTCTTTGTTTATTTTAATAGTGATTGATGGTTTGATAATTTTGTAAAGACACAATTGAGAAGGCATGATATAAAAATGAGATAGAGGGAAAAAAGATAGTCAAAGGAAGATGACCAAGAGAAGGTACACAATACCATATTCTGAAGAGGAACGAGTCTAGAGTTAGACATTAAGAGGAATCCTCAAAAGAGGAAGTGGCACAGAGGGAGAAATTTCCAGCAAGGTGCAAATATGGAAGGAGTGTAAGAGAACCTAGTTATGGAAGAGATACCAAGAAGAAACCCTAACATGTAATTGGTCTATTATTTTTATTCAATTTTGGCAAGCTAAAAATTGCAGGTAACAACAGATGTGGGTGGTGTAACTATAGCCAACAAGAGTTGTAAATAATTTTCAAAAGAGGTGGCAAACAACCCTTGTAATAAGAGAGGCTACTAAAGATGAAGACCTAGTCGCAGTTGAAGAGGGAAGCAGACAAGAAGGTCCTTAAGAGAAAAGAATTAGAGGAATTCTCAAGACATAAGATTGATTATGTGATTTTGCCGAAGATTACTAAACAATTCTCAAGACGTGAGCAAGGTGCATCAGAATTCGGAAGGAAGCAAGGAGTGATAAAAAATCTCCAAAGGAGGGAACCAAGGGACACAAATAGCTAGGTGGAGGTCAGGTATTCAAGTAAAAAGTAATGGAGAGTAATGGTTACGGAGGATTGTCTGCAACTCATAGTGTTGGGCGTGGGATCCCCCCAAGGCAAGTTTTGGGGCTTAAAGCCCAAGTTTTGATTAAGTCTGATGTAAAGACTCTGCGATTTGTGGGCGCGGAGCGTGAAGTTGTAATTGAGTCATAGGGTTGCCCGCCCTTACTTTTTTAAATATAATGTTGGCTTGAGAGTTTTACCCATGGTCTGCAGACCATGGGATTGTATAAATAGAGCGAGGCTCTAATTGTAAATATATTTAAGTAGATAGAAGGAATAAAAGAAGATCTAATGATGAAGCATTGAGTCTAAGTGGAAATTTGAGTCTTTGGGTTGTAGAGTAGGAGAAGGCTCTGCAGCTGAGTGTGCAAAGGCCTAGTAGTCCGCAACTGAGTGCGCGGACCCTTGTAGCTGAGTGCGCAGGGAAGGTTGAGTCTGTAACCGATTGAAGCATTAATAAAGAGAAGTTTTGCATTATTTCTATGTATCATTTCTTATTTTATGCATTGAATTATATTGGGTATGAATTGCAAGTTTACTGTTTATTTGCTGCGCGAACTTATATGAATATGTTGAATAAGTGAATATAAGATAAAGTATCTGTTTACGCGAAGATAACTAACTGTTATAAGAAGATAAGTAAGAACCGCAGTAAATAGCGCAGATTGCTACCTAGCAGTGCGAAAGCTTCACAACCCCTGGTTAGGGTTGCGCGAAGGTGAATATAACAGGGTGCAAAGGCCTCACAGGTCAAGAAAGTGTGCGAAGGTAGTCACAGTTGGACCAAGTCGACCCGTCAGACGTCTCAAGGGTGTGGAAACTGGGTTCTAGCATCCCCCCATACTGCTTCGGATAAGACCTTAGTCCGCGCTCCACGGGCTATTGCCGAAAGAGCCAGTAGTATAGGGATTTGTTTGGCTAAATAACTCTGAACTTGGGTCGAAGCCCCATCAAGCCAACAAATGGTTCTATTGTCGGGACCAGAATCTGCATAGAGATTTTTGATGTCGTATCATTAGAATCCAACTAAGAAAGAAATTGAAGGTTGGTTGGACAGGAGAATTCAGGAGTTCGTGGCATAGGAGAACAGGAATCCACAATTATCAAAGGAAAAGTGGTTAGACTGCTACCTATACACAGAGATCCACAAAATTTTCTTCACATCTTTCTCTAATGAGCTGTACGAGTGGATCGCGAAGCTAGCAGATAGCCAAGGAAGGTGGAAACTCAATAATCCTATTGTGTGGACCCCAGAGTTAGTATGCAGAATGGAAGTATCATAGGATAAGATCATGCGCGTTGTTTATCACTGGCTTGATCGAATTATAATAGGATTCATTACTGAGTTCTCGGTAGATACTTCAGTCAGCTATAGTGAGGCAGAGCGACACTTTCGCAAAGCACCGCGAGGTAAGTACGTAAAGTCTCTAAATATTTGGATTAAAATGTTATTGTGTGAAAAGAGGGTTATGCAATTACCTTGATGTCTGGAGTTATGCGAAGTGGAAAAACCTATAGAAATGAAGGAAGTAAGGGGCTCGAGATTATCCCTTTGATTTCACCTCCACGAAGGGACGAGGAGGAGCTCGCGAAGGTCTCACCCAGGAGTACAATCAATTTGAAAAGGCAGAGGATTCCGCGCATACCACCCCCACCCACACTACCACCAGCTTCACCGCCTTCACCCCCATCTTCGCCCATACCACCTCCACCGCCACCGCGAGTCAATATGGCAAGCGGGATAAAGTTGCCAATGTTCAAGGGAGTAGGAAATGAAGATCCAGACCAGTTTTGGTTCATGATAAAAGCCATATGGGAAGCGCAGGGAGTTACATATGACAATATAAAGAAAGTGATGCTAGTCAGCGCTCTACAAGATAGCGCGTTGACCTGGTATATTAAGCATTCTAATGACAATCTGAATGCGAGGATCGTGGATATCCAAATTATGCTGAATAGAGGTTTAGCAGGCTGAAGTCAGAGGCATAGTCGATCATTGGGTTCAAGGAGATCACAATTCTACCAGGTGAGACCCCTTGGGAATTGGATCAGAAACTAAAGTGCACGTTTCGTGAAGTTAATATGACTTTGATGGATGGACAACACCGCGAATGGTTTATAACATCGCTAATGCTGCATTTGAGGAACGCGCTATCACAACAGAGGTTGACGACTCAAGTAGAGGCTTTGGAGATCACAGTGAGGCTGCATGAGACCCCAATACAAGATCATAACCTAGGAATTCAATAGATCCACGTGCAGTTGAAAAACTTATGCCTTGAGATGCAGAGTCTGAAACAGGACAAAACAACTCACTCGGAAGTGCGCGAAGAGGTATGGTGTGTTAAATGTAAGGGACAGGGTCATGACAAGGACCACTTCCCAGTGTTTGTGAATTATCTCGCGGGAGGAGGACCAATGCCATTAAGACCAGACGCACAAGCAAGACCTAGCGCGGTGCCTATTTTGTGGTGCGTGATTTGTCAAATAGGAGGAAAGCATGCTACGGACAACTGCCATTTGTTACAGAAGTCAACACAGAATTCACAATAGTTGTTTTGTAACTTTTGTAGATCGATTGGACACGATGAGTGCACCTATAGAAGCTATGAGCTGATGATGGATAGGACTCCCACCTACAGAGTTCAGGCCAAAACGCGGCCCCTTGACTAGAACGCAGGAGTGGCATGAACCAGATTTCAGGGGCATGGACGAGGCCGAGGTGGAGGAGGACTTGGAAGAGGTCACAGACACCTGATATGTTACAATTGCAAAGGACTAGGACATTATGCCCGTGATTGTACGAATCCAACACATCCATCATGTCTATATTGTACCTTGTTTGATCACGAGACGAAGGATTGTCCTACACTGATAGTTATGCTGTGTGACAAGGGAGTACTCCAACCTCCCCCGACTCAGAACCTGCAGATGATGAGGTCCGAGCCACGCGAGGAAGACCCAAATGTGAACATTGTGCTTTGAAGTGGAATTATGACAGGAGATGATAAAGGAAAACAGCCTGAAAATAGTACTTGGGTTTTCAAGGCGCCGATGAAAGAACTAGAGTTTGATTTGGAGCACGCTAAGGAAACCTTCATGGAAGCTAGGAAGAGCTTTGTTGATGCCTCCACTTCAAAAAGAAAAGATAGATCGGAGCTAGAAATGGACCCATCTATGCTTACGACCTTCTTAGAAACATGCACGAAGCTACTGCGCGACAGTAAGGTTGTAAAGGGATTAAGGAACTCATTAATAGATGCGTTGGGACCGCACCAGGAGAACTGCGCATAGTTCGGAATATTGGAAAGCATGCGACAGGGACGGGAAGTGAAATGAGGTTAACCACGCATATTGGAGAATATGAGATGGACCAAGTAATTCTAGACCTAGGGTCGGACGTGAACGTTCTACCAAGGCAAACATGGGAGCACATGGGAAAGCCTACGCTGCAGTGGTCTCCTATCTAGCTGCAAATGGCAAACCAACAAAAGATCATACCTATGGGGAGATTGCAGGGAATCACTGTGGATATTGAAGAGGTAAGCACACTAGCAAATTTGAAGTGATAGAGATTATTGATGACAGTAATTCCTACCCTGCACTCTTAGGAATCGATTGGGCCGCTAACATGAACAGGGTGATAAATCTAAAGAGGCGCAAGATGATTTTTGAGAAAAAGTCTCTACGTGTAGTCGTAACTTTGGACCCTGTAGAAGGATCATGCTACACAAAGCCGATGCACAACTATGAAAGTGATGATGATTTGGACTACATCTACAAGATAACCGCATGAGAGAAAGATTGGGTAAATCCCATTGCGGATGGACGAATCTCATGGGAGCGTGAAAGCTCATGTAGATGCAACAACAATGTTTCGAGGCTTTGAAGTGGGTATTGTGCACTACGCCTGCGAGGTGGTGGGGTACACACCAAGAAAGCTTTGAGGACTGGCGCGAATGTAGGAGAATAATGCACATGCGGTTTGGGAAGCCTAGGACGTGACTAACAGATAAATACAATGTACGGGATGGTCCGCACACGCATCTATCCAAGTGGGTATAGGCATATGGTAAACAACCTATGCGGATGCACATGAACTTTGCATTGGGGAACATGGTCAATAGGCATGTTTTGGGGAGGTAATTGCACAAATGGTCCCTCCAATTGGAATGAAAAAGTGTGAAAAAAATGAGCGCGCAGAAGGTTACCCACGCAGAATCATTTAACAAAGTACATGAAACACTTAACAAGATATATAATGCGCAGAAAAGCAATTGGGACCTGTGCGTACCAGAAGTTTTGTGGGATTATAGGACAACGTGCAAGAAACCGATGAGACAGATGCCTTCTAGGTTGGCCTATGGAGCAAACATTGTAGTCCCAATAGAGTATAATATGCCTAGTTCATGCATAGTAGTGTTGGTAGACATGACGGTTCGCAGAGCCTTGGAAGAAGGGATCACGTAGTTGAATGAAGAAGAACACTTGGAATCTGAGGAAGAAATTTGATAGGGTGAGCTTAGGATCCAAGAACTCATGAAAGAAAGAGTGCGGTTAAGGGATAAAATCGCTCTGGTGGAAGCAAAAGTCAAGACGATTGAGGAAGAAATAAAGAAGGATTTTCTCGATAAGAAAATTGGGGTGATAAAATAGGGTGCGCATGATTACGTTGACAAATTTGGGGACTACCGCCATGAGTTGATCATCTTGATGCCTTGGATTGGACCGTATATTACTAGAGGGATCACCCATGGTGGCGCGATGTAGATGGTGAAGTGCACGACACAGACAGTAAAAATGAAAGGCAGATTTTTTCCAGGAAAAGCGATGGATGGTCGGTTGAAACCCTATATAGGTGGCGTGGCCACCTAACTAGCTGTTGGAAGCACAGTATTAGCGCTCCAGGCAGTTGAAAGGAGGTGCAGAACTATAAAATACTCTACCCAAGAGCTGCGCGATGTCGGGGCTTTGCACAGGAGAGAAGTGTCACAGGGTCCGTGACAACACAAGGGTAGCTGCGCTGCCGCATGGGTCGGTTAGAAAGTGACAATTATAATCACTATTCATGATGTGATTCTTGGTTTGAGACCAAATGGAGTGGGCGGCATGCATTTAAGGCAAGTTTTATGGGTAAGATTTGGGAAAATCTACCACCAAGGGAGCATTAATGGACTGGATTTGGGGGGAACAGTCGAATTCGAATTCAAAAGGCACTATAAATTACAAAGGACTGCCTAGCACACAAC
Source organism: Pinus tabuliformis (assembly GCA_031772625.1). Classification (NCBI taxonomy): domain Eukaryota; kingdom Viridiplantae; phylum Streptophyta; class Pinopsida; order Pinales; family Pinaceae; genus Pinus; species Pinus tabuliformis. Next base: position 636,805,336 of record CM062807.1, on the reverse strand, counting down.
ACTTGGTCATTTGAGAATTGAGCTATTGCGTACCCTGAATATTCTGAACCAAGACTTGTTTGTCCTGTGGAGAGTGTTGTTTGAGCACCTGATTGAACAGTTGAGAGATTTAAGGACGAACAAGATGGAACGTTGAAGAAGCCAGGGAAATCGCAAAAAATGACCGCTAAAGAAGCCGTGCAGGCCATGACAGTAGAATATTCCCCTGAGAGCACTAGGATTGTTGTGGAAATCCCTAAATCACCACACACACCAAGACCGAAGAAAGATAAACAGCCCATGATTCTGGTGTGTGTGTCCCCTCGAAACCCACTGTGAACTAGATTAACAATGGAGGAAAAAGGGAAAGCAGTTAACCTGGAAACTGATGAGGAGGAAGAAGACCTTGAGGATATCATAATCGAAGAGGATGAGGATGAGGGCATGGAGGAAGAAACTGAGGGCGCGGTCCCTCTAACCAAGTTTCCCGCATATGTCCCTCCACGAAAGGGGAAGGCAAAGGTGCCCAAGGACCTGGACGACAGTAAAAGCCCTCTGCAGACTCCGTTGTTACCTGATGATATCATTTTTGAAGGAGCACACTTGGGAAGGGTGCCAAGCTTAAAGTTCGAAGACTGGGATCTTGCTGACCATGATAAATTCCCTCACTTGGTGACCGCACACCTCATGAAGCCAAAGAAACACATCGCAGTGGGAGTTATAGAGTTGGAGCCGTGCAAATGGTTGCGTGGGGTCGAAAAGGTAGGGTTGTTGAACCTGCTCTGGGTGTCGCATTACCATCGTGCCCCAGTAACTATCTTCATCATCAGGCAGCTGCTCTTCCTGGTGCATGATGGGTGTTTGTGGCTGGAGGAGCCCATCCCCATCATGGACCACCTGATCCATCGAATTACCCGACTCCCGTGTAAAGGAGAAGACCCTGCAGACATTTCAAAGGGTAAAAGCAATGATTTGGCCATCGAGGAGGCCATGAAAAAGAAATACAATCTAGAGAAGAAAAAGAGGGGCTATGTAATCTCTAGTATCAACAACAAGATAGTTAGAGTTGCGACTCAGATACTGGCAGGTAAGGTCATATGGAAGTGCCGCGCGGATGAGGTTCTCGCGCCGGTGGTTGCACTTGCCGAACAGTGCGCAGAGGGGGTCCAGTTTAACTGGTCCAAATTCTTATGGAAGGAGTTCCTAGAGAATTGCCGCGAGGCACAGGAACAAGGGAAAATCTTCCACTATGCATGGCTTCTGCTGTCCATAGTGCTGGTAGCTGGGGAATTGCTTGAGGACAGCCAGTTCCCCATAATTGCAAGGGATCTCCCAGAAGCCACGAAGTACGCTTCGTTGTGGGCTACTAAAGATGCACACCACATCTGTGACAGTAAAACATTCTGGGTTTTATGGAGATGAACATCAGGATGGGGATTAACTGCAAGCAGCGGTTATCACCCACTGTCTACAACAACATACAAAGTTTCACAGAGTTTTAAGAGAACTTTCATCACATCTACCTCAAGGCATGCAAGGACCCTGCAAAGAAGTGGAATGAACTACCATATATGGCCACAGATGATGTGATCTTTGACATACTTGAGATGTGGCCGCCAGAATGGCGCACTCCAGACATCTCTGCGGTGGAAAATTCTGCTGCATAGAAAAAGGAGGAGGAAAAACTGCACGTGGCATAGTTGGCGAAAAAGAGAAGAAAAGAAGAAGCAAAAGCAAAGGCGCAGGAGGCGCAGGAAGCTGTACAGTCAGCAGCAGAATAGCAGAAGGCCGCAACAGAAGCACAGAAGGCAGCAAAAACAGAGTACGAGGGTCGGAAGTCACCTTTGCCTGAGCAGGAGCAAGAGATGGAAACAGAGATAGAGGAGGGTGGCGTGGACCCACAGACAGCGTCGACACTATTGAAGCGCCAGTGCCCGAGAGAGTAGATGGGGTCGCGCAAGAAGGTAAAAGCGTCTAAGATGTCTATCGACCTGATCACCCTTACCGAGGGGGATTTGCATGATATAGGAGAGACGGTGCGTGACGTCACCATAGAGGCCCTCCAGAACTTTGCGGAGGAGAATCAGATTGTGTTGGGGGCCCTTTGAGCATAGATTCAGGAGTTGCAGGTGTGCACTCCTCAGGCTGGTACTCTCTCGACCAGCCTCGCAGTAGGAAAAATCGTAGTTGAGGAAATGTTGTGTGCTTGTACAACCAACACAATAGTGATGCCAGAAGGGGCACTGGTTACCTCAAATGAGGCCGAAAATCCTATGGTTAGTGCGTTGAAAGGAATAGGGATTAACATGGCTATGCTCCCTCAAGAGACGCTCTATGTTCTGCAGGATGGGATTACTGCAAAACTATGGGCTAGGGAGAGTCACGCGTTGCAAGTGTTGAGTGAACAAAGGATCAACATGGAGTAGTTGATCTTGTAGCGTGACGAGGTCGTGTCTTAGAATAGGCAGATGGTATAGGTAATTGAAGAAGCCTGCAAGATGGTCCCTGAGCTGGCCATCCCAGAAAAAGCACCAGCAGAGGCGCACATCCAGAGATTAACAGCAGGGGTGCGCGAGGTGCAAGAAGAAATGGCCAAGGTTCAGCTGGAGTTGAACCTCCAGATAGCAGAGCTGTGGTTGAAGGCACAACCTTCAACTCCTCCAGAGGTAAGGGAATAGTGCGCCAGCGCCACTACATCTGGGATGGAGGAGATCAGCAGTGCAATGAGGGACTACATCAAAATGTTGGAAGAATCGTTCGAGGTCCTCACCACTTTGCAGGAGGACCCGAATATACAACACTTATAAACAGAGGCACGTGAGCTACAACAACAGTATGACAACGTTAAAGGGACCACTCAGATGGTGGCCCTCACATAGAGGCTCGCGCGAATGCAACAAGCCAAAGCGCTTAAGGAGCAAGTATACGCACCGCAACACAGAGAAGCAGTTTTGAAGGCGCATGTTTAGCCTTGGATCGACGAGGCCTTCGTAATCATAGCAACAAGTGAAGGAAATCTCGCACAGATCCAGGGGACGTAGGAACAGATATAGGGAGCATTTCCGACACCGCGGTCTCTGAACAATGCATACAAGAGATACAACAGGTAGTCACTTAGTGCGCTACTGACCTTGTAGCAATCCAAGCAGAGTTAGGAGGTCTTTGTGCGAAGATCTCCGTACTGACAGAGTGACTCGAGGGTGAGTCACGATCTTTGTGTTGGGGGCTTGTTGGGCATGGGATCCCCCGAAGGCAAGTTTTGGGGCTTGAAGCCCAAGTTTTGACTAAGTATGATGTAAAGACTCCGCGATTTGTGGGTGCGGAGCGCGAAGTTGTAATTGAGTCATAGGGTTGTCTGCCCTTACTTTTGTAAATATAATGTTGGCTTGAGAGTTCTACCCATGGTCCGCAGACCATGGGATTGTATAAATAGAGCGAGGCTCTAAGTGTAAAGATATCTAAGGAGATAGAAGGAATAGAAGAAGATCTAATGATGAAGCATTGAGTCTAAGTGGAAAGTTGAGTCTTTGGGTCGTAGAGTAGGAGAAGGCTTTGCAGCTGAGTGCGCAGAGGCCTAGTAGTCCACAGCTGAGCGCATGGACCCTTGCAGCTGAGTGCACAAGGCAAGTTGAGTCTGTAACCGATTGAAGCATTAATAAAGAGAAGTTTTACATTATTTATGTGTATCGTTTCCTATTTTATGCATTGAAGTATACTGGGTATGAATTGCAAGTTTACTGTTTATTTGTTGCGCGAACTTATATGAATATGTTGAATAAGTGAATAAGTGAATAAAATAAATTATCTGTTTACACGAAGATAACTAATTGTTATAAGAAAATAAGTAAGAACCATAGTAAATAGCGTAAATCGTTGCTCTAGTAGCACAAAAGCTTCACAACCCCTGGTTAGGGTTGCGCGAAGGAGAATATAATAGGGCGCGAAGGCCTAGCAGGTCAGGAAAGTGTGCGAAGTAACCTGCGTGAAGGTAGCCACAATTGTACTAAATCGACCCCTTAGACATCTCAAGTGTGCAAAAACTTAGTTCCAGCATCCCCCATACTACTTCAGGTGAGACCTCAGTTCGCGCTCCACGGGCTGTTGCCAAAAGGGCCAGTAGTACAGGGATTTGTTTGGCTAAATAACTTCGAACCTAGGTCAGGCCCCATCAAGCTAACACATAATGGGCAGGTGAAATCTCACAAGAAAGGAGGAAAAGAGATGGCCATTGATGGCCATCATTAGGGCTCAAAGCAAATCCACAACAAAGGAGGAAAGGATGCCAAGAGGAATGGCATGAAAAATAAATTAAGCCAATACGAAATTGATAAGGAGATGGTTGAGCTGAAAGAGAGGCTCAAATTTGTGGAGATGATGCTGGAATGAGAAGACCAGAGATAGAGATTGGACATGTGGAGGAGGTTCAAGTTTCTTTCTAGATAGAAGGATTTCATGAAGAAGATCCCTAAGAGGCTACGGAAGGATTTGAAGGACCTATTGAATGCTTCAGTAAGAGAGGAAGAGCTTTGAGCAGTTGAGCTTAAGGTTAGAGCATTTCACACTTGTGAACTAGTGAGAGATGACATCCTTAGAGAAGAGGGTGATGAGAAACTGTCTAAGAGTCTTCGGGACTATGAGCAAAGTCTGAAGCAGTAAAGCGAGTTGTCAATAAAGGATGTTGGTGAGCTATTGAAAGAAGGTCAACAAGGAGAACTGGTAGCAAAATACCAGAGGTGGATACATAGTCTTTTGTCTTTAAGGTGGGTGAACTTTATGTGAATGCAGATCAAGGGAATGGGCATGATGTCCAACATCGAAGAGAAGGCACATGGAGTGCCTCACAAAAATGAGAGCAAGAAGATAAAGAGTGTTGCAATAGTGGTTAGAGACTTCCATAATGGAAAATAAGAACAATGATATTGTGGGAAAAGAGCAACCCTCAAAATGTATTATGTAGAGGAGTGAAGCCAATGATGAGGACGAAGAGAAGAGATTCTCCAAGCATCTCATGGACTACGAGGAATGTCTAGAACAACAAATGGCACTAGGAGCATTTGTAGGGACTCAAAAGCCTCATATTTTTTAAGCTGATGTGATTTGTTCATGTGCAGGTCATGGAGACCATGAAAGAAGACAATCATTACAAACTGTCATAAAAGAAGGGAAGGACATGAATTTTCCTTTAGGTGATAAAGGCAGCAATAGAGTTCTAAGAGGGACATCTTTGCATTTGGACAAAATAGACACCGGACATAGTTTAAGTAAAGAGCTCATGAAACATGATGCAGAAATTGAGTTGCTAGAAGAAATTAAGTCATAGTTTGATAGAGGAGAATGGATGATAGAGGATGAGACTATAATTTTAATTCAAATTAGTTTTTTTATTTGTATCAAGAAATTAATTCCTTGGAGGGAAGGATAGTTGGTTTAAAGGTATGTAACGTGCTAAGCTAGAGTTGGAAGAAAATGTAGCTACAAAATGTTGACAACAAGAGTTGTATAAAGGGTTTGCAACCCACTAGAAAATAGAAGACTGTAAGGACAAAATGAAAGAGAGGATTCAAATCAACATGGAAATTTGGATGCAGAGATTTCAAATGAGGAAAAACATATTTGTATTTCTTTTCATTTGGATGCAAGTTCCAATAATAATGGGAGACATCCATACATAACTGTCACATTATCTTCCCATGATATTGAGGGAAGAAAGGAATTGGAATTTTATAAAAATCACCAAGAGGAAGAATTGTTGAAGAGGACAGTAAAAGAGGATAGAAGGCCACATATTTTTAAAAATGATATATTTATGAATATTACATAGTATGCAAAGTTGAACAGAGTGTCCTAAAGGATGGAGAGTAGGAAAAATTATTCCAAAAGGCCGAATTTGGCTTGTTCAAGATAGAGACATCTAAGAAGTCTTGAGTCAATTGAAGGATATCGTGACCAATTTTTTGATAGGGGAAGTACATACAAGTATAAATCTTGTTGAAGACAAATTTTCATTTCATAGAAGTTGCATGGAAGAAGCAACCACACAACGGTTTCCAACCATTGTGGAGTTCTTGGAAGAAGAACATGATGAAATGACTATTGGGATTTTGGAAAGGAGGTGATGAATGATGGCAAGAGAAGGAGAGACGAAAAGTAATGGCATTGGTTTCTCTTAGGTAAATTCTTTTCATTTGCAGCCAAGGAATACATGGTAGCAAATAGTGATAGAAAGTTTCCATTAGTTTGGGATTATGCATTATATTTATTGTTATAGGGATGTCGAAAGATGGAATCCATTTGATGAAATGGAGGATATGACGGGGATGATTGGTACTAGCATTATGGATTGACTAGGAAGGAGCAACATGTACCGGAAATAATGCAAATTGGACATGAAGGTTAAGGAATTCATGATGGTAACGAAGGGGATACCTAGATAATACTACAAGGAAGAAGAAGATTCAATTTGCTTCAAAACTTAGTTGATTTTTTAGGACTGCAACAACATGGAAAAGACGAGATAGTTGCAAAACAAATTTGGGATCGTGGAAGAAGAAGGGCAGGCAACAACAAGTTGATTGCAAGAGATTGCTTTGGCAATGAAGGTGGAGTGCAGAAGAATAAAACTTGGGATCCTGGCATAATGAAGTCAGCGTTGGTACTACAACATTTTTTTGGGACCCTGTAGGATTCAACATATTGACTAGGAGGTCAAACTTTTCCCAGCCAGGGAGTTTGATGCAGGAGCATCAACCCCAACTTTATCAAAAGTTTAAGGCCCCAAAAGGGGATATGTAAATTATAGATAGAGTTTTATTTTCTCATTTTATTTAGAGATTTGTAATAGGGGTAATTATCTTGGTTCTTGAGAAATATGGACTTTTAGTTGTTAGGATATTTTGAGGTGTATTTGTAAATTCTGAGAATTGTCTAGCTTAGGTAGAAAACAATTTGGACCAGTCTCCATTTAGTTTTTTTGGTTTTTTAATATATTTCTTTCAGCCATTAAGATTATATACGTAAGTGTATAGATTAATCAAGCATGGAGCTCTCCATTCTATCTCTATAAATATCCTTCCTAAAATGAATGAAATTGGTATTATATCACTAAAAATCGAGAACCAACCCGATGTGGGTTTTAATAATCCTTGTGTGGCTGTGGGAATTGTGTGAAGCGGCTAGCATAAGAAGGAGGTGAATTTCAACATTTGTTCGTTGGTCCTGTTCCAAGAAGGACCCACCAAAAATAAAAATAAAAAATAGAGGGTTCAAAGTTATGTTCGTATGTCGAAGGGAAGAGAGTTGCCCAGAATAGGGGAATAGACTCGACGCTAACGTGTGGACATCGAAGGAATTGAAACGAAGGAAAGTTACAGAGATGGACGCTAATGCATGAGTTTCAATGGATAAGAGCTTTGACAAGAACAAATGAAGAGAGGACGAAGTCCTCTAATCGATTTTAAGTTTATGTGCACAAGTTCATAAAGGGTAGTAAAAAAGAAATCCGAAGGCACTAGGTTATAGTAGAAAATACTCATTATTGTAAAGAAAATAGAAAAAAAGCCACCAAAAAAACATACTCTAAAATATTTAAAATAATTGTAAAAATTATAATATCAATTTGAAACAGAACAATAATTTTTTAATAATAAAATTCCAATAATAATTATAAGAAAATCCAAATCATATAACATTTAACCTTTTCCAAATACAAAAAACCAATTAATACAACAAACATATAAAAATTATAAAATTTTGAATAGAAATAACATTAGTACTTAAAACAAAGTTAAATTAAAAAAAAAAAAAAATTACATAGAAGTGCATACTTCTTATAAGTCAAATAGCTCATTGGATATAAGCTAAGGGAATTTTAAAATATGCTCGTAAAATAAAATGGTGGTATAAAGATAAAATTAGATAGCTTTTTTTTAAATGTTAACTTTTTAAAAATATTAATATTTTTAAAATATAATTATATAAAATTAAATAATTATTTAAAAAATAATAAAAAAACTAAAGTATTATATTATAAAAAATTAAATTAATTTTATTGTTATTAAATATAAATTATTAATATTTAATAATAATTAAAAAAACATTAAAATTTAAAAGTTTAAAATTGTTCTAATTTTTTTTGTTCTATTTTTAAATATATTTAAATTTTTTTACTAGACATGACCTAACTAGTACTATAAGCCTCTATGACATAATTGGTCAGAGAAGCGTAAATGACATGCATTCCATGTGTAAAAGTTTAAGGACACTAATCCGGGCCCCCCTAAGATGAAAAAGAAATAATATTCCCCAAACTAATATAAATCCAAAGTTTAAATCTGCTATCATGTTTATTTTGAAATTATGAAGTCCAAAGTCTAAATCTGCGATGATGTACTTTGAAATTATGAGGTCCAATGTTGAAATTGTAGACGTTCAAGGACCTATGAAGTCCAAAGTCTAAATCTGCTATGATGTACTTTGAAATTATGAGGTCCAATGTTGAAATTTTAGACGTTCAAGGACCCTAATCTGGGCCAGCCTAATATGAAAATACAATAAATGCTAAACTAATATAAATCCAAAGTCTATATCTGTCCTGATGTTTACTTTGAAATTATGAAATCCAGTGTTAGAAATTGTAGAAGTTCAAGGACACTAATATGGGCTTTAAAATGGAAAAAACAATAATATTTGTCAAACTAATATAAATGCAAAGTGTAGATTTATTATGATGTTTATTTTGAAATTATGAAATCAATTTAAATCTATAGGTTTATTAGAATGTTTATTTTGAAATTATGAAATCAATTTAAATCTATAGGTTTATTAGAATGTTTATTTTGAAATTATGAATGGGAGAGTATAAACTTGAAGTTTATTTTGAAATTATAAAATGTCCACGTAATTTTTGAGTCATATATTAAATATAATGAAAATGTAATCCACTTCAATTTAAAAATAAATAAGAATTATTTTAAAAATCAAATCTCGAAAATTATGGAAATTTACTTTGAAATTATAAAATGTCTACACAGTCTTTGAGTAATACATTGAATATAGTCTTTGAATAATATATTGGACATAATAAAAATATAATTCACCCAAATTTAAAAGGAATTGCGGGAGTCTGAGATCTGAAGAAGGGGATGGAAGCGATTCTGGCAATGAGGGTTTCAGTGAAGGTTTTTGGCGCCGACGCGGCCCCAAAAGACCTGACAGGCTATGGATCGACTGGATGCATGGCTGTTGAATACCCTGAATTCAGCGTTCCTTCTCGGTCCTGGGCCGGATCTGCTAAGGAGAAGTTTTTACATGACTCGAGTCAAAAGAACCTGCAACCGGAGTGCTCTTCTTCCATCAAGAGTCAGGGAGCTCACCTTAGGGCGGCACCAGAAATCGATAGCTCGGAGCCCTTCAACTCAAAGCAACAGTTTCTCACCCTGTATCTAATTGAATCGCTCTCCTCAGTGAATGCAAATGACAAATCTGTATACGAGGGCGGAAAAAAGAGGCGTCTGACAGTCCCCAAGCCTCAGATCGAAGTGCTGTGGTATCGATCGGCCGCATTAGAGCGGTATTTGATTGAAGGAACTGTAGATCAAGAAGAGGATAGGACTAAGGAAATGGTTCCGCGTGGTGTGGCGTTTTTTATACGCACAGCAACGCGGATCTGGGCACATATCCTCCAGAAGCGGCGTCATAACAAAGGGCTCGAAAAGAATATTATGCCAAAAAGCTACAGCACAAACAGGAGTCCCGATCCGGCAATTGGCACACCAGACTGGGCAAAAACTCGCCGATCCGGGGTGGATCTTCCTGATAAGGTAAAAACGTTAGCAGATCCAAGGTATGAAAGGAAAACCTCCTGTATTGAATATACAAATGCTGCTCTGTCTACCATTGGCACAGATCTGGGTTTATTGAACTCTGAATCGGGGTCTTTCCCACCGATCCAGGGCATCCTGTTCAGAACAAGCCCAGAACCAACAGATCAAAGCCATAATATGGTATACCGATCCCATATTGTCCCGATCCAATGGATTAAATGCAGATCGAGGCCAGGGTCCATCATTAACATGGTAGATCAGACCCATATGAAAAATCGGGCCCATATCATACCAAATCTGGCCGCCCACTCTCTGATATGGGATTCGAAAAAGAATCAGAGCAAAACCTCTGCAACAGAACCATCAATTTCAAGAGCTGGAACTCTGGAAAGAGGATTCCAAGTATTCATAAAACTACCTGAAGGAAAATCAAAAATCATCTGGGTGCAAGAGTCGGATACCGTCAAACAAATGCAGGAAATGATCACGAAACAATTAGGATTCCCCATCAGATCACAAAATCTGATATATGAGGGCAGAGCACTACAAGATAATAAATATCTCTGGGAATATCAGATTGAACCCCTGTCAACAATCATACTCAATCTGAGATTGAGAGGGGGAGCATCTGTCAATGGCAGAAATAACAATAGAGCTGAAGGGAGTGGCACAGGTACAGGGAAAAAACCAGGTAACATCTCCTTCAAAGATATCCTACAAGGGAAAAACAAAGAAGGAATGGCGCCAACTCAAGCAGGGATGAACGCCAAGCCATATATCGTGGAACAACTGGATCATACCCCGGTATACAACATAGAGACACCAGAAACAGAGGAGTACTGCAATACATACGAAAGGCAAGCAGTTATATGCAGATTTAACAGCTTTTGGCCCAAACCAATTGATTTATTCCACTGGATATTCACAAACTGGACCATGCAATGCGAAATCCACCTCTGCTCCAAAGGTTTCTTTATAGTAAACTTCTTATCAGCAGCTGACAGGGACGCAGTATTGCAGGAAGGACCTTGGTTCTGGGGATCCACTGGGCTATTCATCACACCGTGGTTTCCAGAATTTGACGCAAATACAATGGTAGTTACAAAAATGCCAGTTTGGGTGCGTCTACACAACCTCCCAATACATCTCTGGACTGAGCAAGTACTAGTTGGAATTGGAAATACCATAGGACGCTACATCAAATGGGACACACAGCGATTGGAGGAAAGAATCTACACATATGCTAGGATATGTGTGGAGGTAGATCTTAGCAAAGGACTGCCAGACCAGATTCAGCTGAAGCATGGACAGAGGAGCTGGACTCAAGGTTTAGATTTCGAAAACACTGCTTTCAGATGTCGAATATGTAGACAAACAGGTCACTTACAAAGCACATGTCCAGCAGCCAAAAAGGACAACCGAAGAAGGAAGAAAACAGAAAAACAAGCGAAAGGATGGCAATTCACCACACTTGATACAGATGATGAGGAGGAAGAAGAGATGGAGATCACAAATACAAAACAGCCCAGCCAGACAAATGAAGTACCAACAGCGGAAGACAAAAAATTGCAGAAACAACCAGAAGTAACACAGGTAAATACAACAGATATTATGGACATAAACAGAAATAAAAGGCATCACATATCAGATTCATCAGACTCTGATAAAGAAAATCCACAACCTGTGGCTGAAACGACACTGGCATTGATAAATCCAACAGAACCACAGGGGGTTTGGAAAAAAGTTGAGAAGAAAAAGGGGCGGAAAATATGATTTTCCCCCACATGTACATAAATCATATATGCACAACATGATGTTTTTGCACTAGTACACCCTGCGCGGTGTTGACAGATCTCTGCTTTTTAAAAAAGCACCATTTTTGACGGATCACTGTTATCAGCATATGCCAATGGGCATCTACAACATGTAATTTTTCAATATTAATGAAAGATTACGATTTTTCCAGTGGAAAAAATTCACCCAAATTTAAAAAAAACAAAAATTATTTTAAAAATTAAATCTTGAAAATCATAGAAATTTACTTTGAAATTATGGAGTGTCCACATAGTCTTTGAAAATCAAGGAAGTTTACTTTGAAATTATGAAGTGTCCACATTCTCGAAGTGATATGAAGTGATATGTCTATATTAGACATGAAAAAGATATAATCCACTCAAACTTAAAAAATAAAACAATTCACTCTAAAAGTTAAATGAAAAAAATATAGTCCACTCAAACTTAAAAAATAAAAAAATATTGTCCACTCAAACTTAAAAAATAAAAAATTACTTTAAAAGTTAAATCTGCTATGATGTATGATATTTACTTTAAGAAAATGTCAAATATCAACTTGGAGATGAATGTTAGACCAGGTTTAATGGGTTGAATTAATTAGTGGGAACTAATTGTAAATAATTGTAATTGTTTTGTTGGGTTTCCAATCATGAGAGGTTAGGGAACTGGTACCTGAAATCTGCGGGCTTGTCTGGCCATAGCGGCATCATCTTCTGTATCGGTTCGCAGGGATAGCGGACGAAGTCTCTCCAGCTGAGGATTTTTTCTTCTTTAACACTGAAGCTGGTGGCATAGCGCATCACACGTTTGGGATCCGCAGAGAAGTAGCGCATCTTCTCCTCAGTCGGAAGGTGGAAAAACTCTCGCGCCACTCTCATCATTTCGGCCATGGCAGACTCCGGAACGCCATGATTCTTCACCTGCAACCCCACAACCATCAATCTTCAAATTAAAATGATAAAAAAAAAAAGAGGCAATGGAGCACCTGGAAAGGGATTACCAGAAAGAAACCCCATTGTTGGCACGCTTGGCCAATGGCCTCCACCACTGCAGCTCGGCCTTCACCATCGCCATGAAGGTGAGCGAGATCGATCATGGGTACTTGATCCTCTTCATGTGGATGAGAATCCAACAACACAGGGCGCTGCTCGAGGGGTCTTATGTAAATTTCGGGGACAGCATGAATGCCAGCATCGACCAGAGCTTTTACTCCCTTGTAATGAGCAGGGTATCTTTCATCGTCATTATTATTTGGCTCAGAGGCGGACCTTGCGGCCATGGCTGGATAGATGACACTGCCTGTAATGCAGAATTTGAAAGTATTATTTCACTATTTATTAAGTTTTCTACTCCCTTCCTCCGGTCAGACCCCGCGTGGATAGGAAACTTCTCTCTCGATCAGAAAATTGGGCCGCGGTGGCCGCCTCGTTCAATAACAGCTGTAAGCAGCGTTTGGTGCAAAGTTTTCCACTTTCGCAGAAATTAGCGCATGGACATGCCAGTGATTCCACCAATCCTGTTGATTCCACATTTGAATAACTACTATGATTCCATATTTTAATGAATATTTCGCTACCACGTTGATCATAAGAGATTCTACTCAATCTTCAAACTTTATTGACAGTGATATGGTGGGATGATTTAACAGGGATTCTACTCTTCAAACTTTATTGACAGTGATATGGTGGGATTATTTAACAGGCTATTGGTCCATTAATGGGTCCCGTTCTATATGTTTTATTCAATTTTTAAATTTTTTGGACAGTAATATGGTTGGATGTTCAAACATGGCAACTCATATTTAATAAGTCATAGGTTTATTAATGAGGTGGGGTTTTATAGGTTTATTTCTAGATTATGGACGTATATAGCCAAGCATACTTATCACTATACTATGTATTAGTTTAAATTTAACGATGCGCATATACAGCGTGACAGCATTAATGAATCTATAGAGTAGGAGATAATGAATCTATAGACTAGGAAATAAATATCGCCATCAAACACTATATTGTTGGACAATCACACTGATATATATATAGAGAGAGAGAGAGTAATAATAAAAATATATTATTTAATATGATTAAATTATAAATATATTGTTAATGGGTTTATATCTCCCAGAAATAATGAAATTTTTAAAATCCAATAAAAAACAGTTTTTATATATATATGTGTGTGTAGATAGTGTATTTAAATATATATAAATACTAGTTGTCTTTAGTGTGACTTTTTGGAAGCAAGGTGTTGAATCCATATATACAGTAAAAAACCAGTTTAAATAACACACATCAAAATTTCACCTCAAATTTTTCTAACGAACCAGAAATTCCAAAAAGTCGCACTAAAGACAACTCCAAATACAAATATATTGAAAACATAATGTGAAAGATGATAATCCAACTGAATTGTTTTTATTAAAAATGTATGTTTCACTTTTCAATAAATTGTAATTTAAAATTGGGTTCTTTTCAATAATAAGAAGGTAAAATGATGTACTTGGCTTTAAATGTTGAGAGAATTATTTTGAATTTAATGTAATTGTAAATATCAATTATTTATAATATAAAATTTAGTTGTAAGAGGAGTTATTTGATGATGTTTAATTTAGTTAAAAATAATGATTTTATCAAATTCAAAATTACAATTTTGGCCAAAATTAATGATGATAAATAAGAAATGATTCAAGATATAGAGTTATGAATAGTGATACCTATAGTAAATCAATATCATTACCACCACGTGAATGACACTCATAGCTAATCATAGCCAATCATAATAATTATGAGAGAGAGATTCAAAACTTAAGATAAAACTAACTAAATTAAGTTGTAAAATACCTTCACATTTTTATTTCTAAAAACATGTTAAGATGTTGATATAGGATCACAATGTTTTTCTTCAACAATTTTTTCTTTTTTCGTATTAGAAATACATTGTAGCCTCACTAGTCAGTGTAATAAGACAAAAAGTAGGTTTGTCCAACAAACTATAGGTCAAATTTTGTCCAAAATCCTGTGCATAACAACTATACAAAAGATAGTATTATTATTCACAGAGAATTTCAAAAGCTTCTATTAGTATAAAAATTAAAAAGATACCTAAAAACAAACTAATTTTACAAAACATAATATGACCCAGAGTTAATTAAAGGTATTCCTAATGGTTGCTTCCTCTTATTCAACTAGAGAAGGTTGAGGATTCTAGTCCATTTCATCCACCTCTCTAGGTCACTGTAGCACATATTATTCCTAATTATTCTCATCTACCTCTAAAATCATGGTCAATTTCCAATTTATGAGGTTGGTTGTGGGGCTTGGGCACTCTAGCACATATTATTCCTCATTATTCTCATCTACCTCTAAAATCATGGACAATTTCCAATTTTAGGTGGTTGGTTGTGGGGCTTGGGTTGACAATCAAATTGTCAATGTAATGATGCAGAGCATGAAATTAAACATTTAGGATATCAACATGTTTTTTCTATTGAAGAAAGGTTTCCTAATCATTGTCATCTCATTACTATGGTTTCCTCCCGTGCATTAATTTTCCATATTACAATGAAACCGAAAATCTTGTAAATCTGCAATAAATTCCTCTTGTCTTCTAACAACACACCAAGTATTAGTGATTTGAATAGGCAAAATCATCCCTAATTATTGTGATTTACTATAACATCCAAACTCCAATGAAACCTATCCCAAATCCTCAATTTCAATCCTCTTTTATTATGTTTATTTCCAATTTCTTAATTCGAAACAGCACTATTAAATAAATAGATAAATTAGATAAACAGATAGAACTCTTAAAACGACTTAGATTTTTTACTAGCCAAACTCTAAAACACTTACTAAATATAAATTAAATAATAATTTTAACATTATCACTTTAAAAGTAAAAAAAAAAAAAAAATTGCAAACATACTTACACTTACCATTCCCATTAATCAAACTTATAACCATTCCAAGAAAGAAATTAGTTTACACAAACGGAAGGGTGCACCTAATATTCCCACCCTAACTTCAAAAATGACTTAAAGATATCCATTAAGTATGGATAGCTGTTAGGATATTCCGACACATAGGAAATAGTTAAGTTCAACTTGGTCTAGTATAGAGTTAGGTATAGAGTTAGGTAAAGTGTGTTTCTTTACCGTTGTACATTTTGTAACTTACAATCCGACGGTCACAATATGTAGTGATCCGACGGTTCACTCTCTCCTCGGTATTACCGACACTTGATCCGTGGCTTGACACCCGATTGGTCCATGAGTTCTATTTAAAGCGCATGGAGGGTCATTGTTCGGGTAATCCGTCTATGAGAGAAAGCTTATGTAAATTTTCATTCTTTGATTAATAAATTGCCTGAAGTGGCCACGTTGGCTCAGGTCGTGGACTGTTTCCCTCTTTGAGGGTTTTAACCACGTCAAAAATACTGGTGTATTGATTTGAGATCTGGTTGTGAGAGGTGTCCTTTTGGTGTTCTTTCTGAGGAACTTACCCTGTAAATTCCTACATGGTATCAGAGCTATTTGAGGGTCGCGTCCGTTGGTGATCCAAATTTGAAGCCGGTAGAACTGCATCCGACTGCCGTTTCCTAGATCTGTTGTTTCTGACTGTTTTCGGGCCGAGAGGACTGCTCTGTTGTGTTCGGAGCATCTGTTCCAGTGAGGAACCCCTTTCGTTTCACGCGAAAAGGTTTCCGGTAGCCCTAGCTGCGTCATTTTTAAGATCTGGAGGTATACAGTCTTTATTTGCAGTTTACTGTTATTTTCTCTCTGCTTATTTCGGTTTCGGTTTATTTAGCTTTTTTTTAACCGGATCTATACCTTTCATTTCTGCGTATGCTCTTTGCCCTGCGACTCTGTGCGATCTGGGCAAATCAGAAACAGAAAGGAAGGATTTTTCTCATGCGTATGCTCTTTTCCCTGCACCTTAGTGTGATCTCGGAAAATCAGAAACATTGAGAAAAATATTTAGTTTTTCGGCTAAAGCTAACTTTGAGCCGCAAGGTTCATTTTTGAAAATATCTAGTTTTTTGGCTAAAGCTAACTTCGAGCCATAAGGTTCGTTTTCTTTGCATGTCCGTGTTGGGTTTTGTGTTTTGTGTTTTGTAGGGAAAAAGAGCTTTCTCAAGGCAAGCATGCAAACCAAGCCCCCCCCCCCCTCTCTCTCTCTCTCTCTCTCTCTCTCAAATTTTTTGTATAGATCAATTGGTTCAAAGCTATTTTAAGAGAGTAGAGGTCTTGGGTTCAAGTCTCCATTTTGTGGGGGCGGATTATTTCATTCCCGCACATTCGCGCACTTTGCCGGCAACTTCAACAATTTTTTTTTCAAAAAGCCATAACTTCTTCATCCGGAAGCCTTTTTCAGAGCTGTTTTTTTTAAAACAGCCTAATTTTTCGAGATCTATCCATTGGAACACTTACTTTCAGCATCTTCAGCTTCAGTTTTTTTAAAAATGGAAAGTCCATGCCAAGTCATTCTTGACAGCACTAACTACTTCCAATGGATATCCTACATGGAAGATTTACTTAGAAGTAAAGGTCTCTACAGAATAGCCACAGGCCAAGAGAAGAAACCAAAAGATGAAGACAAGGCTGCAAAATGGGAAAATAGACAAGATCAAGCACGTGGTTTGATAGGGATGTCTATTTCTCCTGATCTTAGATTCCATATTGCAGAACTTGAAACTCCTCATGAAGCATTGGAACAAATCACTAAAGTTTTTGGGATTAAAAATGAAATTAGAGCCCATCAACTTGAAAATGAGTTGCTTACATTGGATCCTAATAATTTTTCTTGCATTGAAGATTTCTTGTCCAAATTCAAGACCCTTAGATATCTCTTGGAAGGTGTTAAGGTTAAGAAAGAAGATAGTAACCTTATTTATTCCATCCTTACTAAGTTGGGACCAGCCTACTCTGTATTTGTTTCCACCTTCCATTCTACAAGGGAAGCTTTCATTTGTCAAGGAAAAGACTACAAGGCCCCTTCCTTTGACTCTTTTTGTGATTCTTTAATAAGAGAACAAGAAAAACTCTTACACCTTGGTCTTCTTAATCTTGGAAACTCTTCCAAGAAAGCGTTAGCCGCCCAGCAGCAACCAAATTCAAAGAATCCTAAGAAGTCATATCCTAAAAAGAATGGTCCTAGACCAAACAAGGGTCCTAAGCAAACTCAGCCTCAAAATGAAAGATCATTTCAGCAAAATGATAGGACCAATAAAAACAAATGGAAGAAGACTGATAGACATTGTAACTTTTGTAATCGAGATGGCCACTTAGAATCTAAATGCTTTAAGAAGATGGAAGCCTTGGAAGCCGCAATGAAGAAACATAACATCCATGTGGAGCATTCTTCAACTTCAACTTCAACTTCATCTTCAGGAATGGCACTTTCTGCATGTCGTTGTCAATCATTTCAGTCTGGTTATGCATTAAATGTATCTTCTTCTTCTCATTCTCATGAGTGGCTCATTGATTCTGGAGCCTCTTATCACATGGCCAAAAACAAAGCCATGTTTTCTTCTTTAAATGATTGTAACACCAAAAATATATATGTTGGTGATGATAGATCTCTTAATGTTGTAGGGACTGGAACTGTTCATCTAGACAATGGTCAGTTTAATGATGTATTATGTGTTCCAACCTTATCCTGCAACCTTCTATCTGTATATCAGATAACTCATTCAGGTGAAGGTAAAATTGTTGAATTTTCACCTCATGATGTTGTAATCAAGGATCTAAGAGATCCTAAACAGATTCTAGCTACTGGTATTGCTGATGATTCCACAAGGTTGTATAAGTTTCACAACTTTGGGTCATCAAATCTTCCCTCAGTATTTGTTGCTCATAATGATGAAGTGAGCAAACTTTGGCATGAGCGATTTGGTCACTTAAACTATCGCTCCCTTCAGCATCTATGTAAAGAAAATATGGTGACAGGTCTTCCTATGGTATCTTGCAGAGATGGTGTTTGTTCCGGATGTGTACTCGGAAAACATCATCGGGACAGTTTTGAAAAACGTGCCTCTTGGCACGCCTCAGACCCTTTACAGCTTGTGCACAGTGATTTATGTGGTCCACTTCCTATTGCTTCATTCTCTGGCTGCAAGTATTTCTTAACTTTCATTGATGATTTCTCCAGACGCACTTGGGTATACTTCTTAAAACTCAAGAGCGAAGTATTTAACACATTTTTGGCCTTCAAAGCCTTTGTTGAAAAACAATCTGGACATCAAATTCTTAAGCTAAGAACTGATAATGGTGGAGAATATGTTAAAAACACATTCATCAACTTTTGCACCGAAAATGGAATTCAAATGCAACATACTGTTCCATACAATCCACAACAAAATGGTGTAGCTGAAAGGAAAAATCGCACCTTAAAGGAAATGGCTAATTGTATGCTGCAATCTAAAGGACTCAGTCTTAGTTTTTGGGCCGAAGAAATTAATTGTGCAAATTATATAATCAATCGCACTCCTACTAAGGTTCTAAAGAATATCACTCCAGAAGAAGCTTGGAATTCCATTAAACCAGATGTAAGTCACTTTCGTGTTTTTGGAAGTGAAGCATGGGCCCATATTCCAGATGAAAAGCATAAAGCTTTAGAACCTAAGAGTGAGAAATGTACTTTTGTTGGATATTCTGAAGATGTAAAAGGTTATAGACTTATTCCATTTAAGTCCAAAAATGTTATCATTAGAAGAGATGTAAAATTTGATGAAAATAAATCGGCCTGCGAGCCTAGTCCGGCGGATGTGCCACCTCTTCCTATCTCTTCTACTTTTGAAAACATTTCTTCTTCAGATGATGAAAGTGAGGATGACAATCCTCCCCCACCTTCTTAGGATCCTCAACTTCCAAGATGGGTCCGTGCTACTCGGGATGCAGCAGGTGATCTTGCCGGTGATCCTACAGATCAGCGACATACACGTTCTCAGTTTGAAAGAGCCTCTTCTTTACTGGCTCAAGCTCCAGTAAATCATGATCCTGACACTTTTGCAGAAGCTTCAGGCCATCCACATTGGGAAGCAGCTATGAATGAAGAATATCATTCATTGTTGGCAAATGATACATGGGATCTTGTTCCTCTACCAAAGGGACGCAAACTTGTTAGATGTAAATGGGTTTACAGAACCAAGTATGGACCAGATGGGAAAGTAGATAAACATAAAGCTCGTCTTGTTGCTAAAGGATTTTCACAGGTTGAAGGCATTGACTACACTAAAACCTTCTCCCCTGTTGCCAAAATGAACTCTATCCGCCTTGTTCTTTCCCTTGCTGCCTCTTTAAAATTGGAAGTCCATCAGATGGATGTTAAATCTGCCTTCTTGCATGGGGACTTGCATGAAGAAATCTATATGGAACAACCCATTGGCTTCATCCAAACAGACTCCAGCCTTGTATGTCGACTTAAGAAATCCCTTTATGGTCTCAAGCAAGCTCCTCGGGCTTGGTATGCCAAAATGGATAGCTTTCTTTTAGAATCTGGCTTTTCTAGGTGTTATTCTGACAATACTGTCTACACCAAGAAAGTGGGCAACTCTCTTATCATCCTTGTTCTTTATGTTGATGATCTTATTCTTACTGGTAGTGATCCCAACCTTATAAACCATGTGAAGTCCAGCCTTAAAAAGAAATTTGAAATGACAGACTTAGGACACTTACACTATTTTCTCGGTCTTCAAGTCTTGCAATCCAAGGAGGGTATTTCCCTTTCCCAGTCCAAGTATGCTTGTGATATTCTTTGTCATTTTCACATGGAAGACTGTAAACCAGCCCCTTCTCCCTTTCAGTCTGGAGTCAAACTTTCAGTCTCTTGTACTTCTCCTGAAGTTGATGCTACCTTATACCGTCAACTTGTAGGAAAACTCTTGTATTTAACCCATACTCGTCCTGACCTTTCCTTTGCTGTTGGCCTTGTTGCTCGTTTTATGCAAAACGCCCGTGAAAGTCATTGGAAAGCAGCTAAAAGAATACTTCGTTATGTTCGAGGTACAGTACAGTTTGGGATTCATTACAGTGCCAAAGCAGCTCCTCTATTAGTTGGTTTCACTGATTCTGATTGGGCTGGTGACCCTGATGATCGGAAGTCTACTGCCGGTTATGTCTTCACTCTTGGTTCAGGACCTATTACATGGGCTTGTAAGAAACAGGCTGCCATTTCTCTTTCGTCAGCAGAAGCAGAGTATCGTGGTGACGTGGAAGCTAGTAAGGAAGCCTTGTGGCTTCGTCAGATCCTATCAGAGTTTGGCTTTGAGCAGCAGCATCCAACCACACTTTGGTGTGATAATCAAAGTGCCATTCAGCTATGCAAAGATCCAGTCCAGCATCAGCGCAGCAAACACATTGAACTACAGATGCACTTCATCAGAAAGCTCATTCATGACCATGTTCTTGAAGTGCAATATTGTTCAACAGATGATCAGGTTGCAGACATCTTCACAAAGGCTCTCACAGAGGCGAAGTTCACTAAACTTCGATATATGCTTGGAGTTCAGGAAGTTGTCACTAAGGGGGGATAGGCTCTAGTGCCTCCTTCCTTCTCCTATTGTGTCATATTTGTAAATCCTTCAATCCTATCCCAAGTTGTTCTTAAGGGGGGATGTTAGGATATTCCGACACATAGGAAATAGTTAAGTTCAACTTGGTCTAGTATAGAGTTAGGTATAAGGTTAGGTAAAGTGTGTTTCTTTACCGTTGTACATTTTGTAACTTACAATCCGATGGTCACGATATGTAGTGATCCGACGGTTCACTCTCTCCTCGGTATTACCGACACTTGATCCGTGGCTTGACACCCGATTGGTCCATGAGTTCTATTTAAAGCGCATGGAGGGTCATTGTTCGGGTAATCCGTCTATGAGAGAAAGCTTATGTAAATTTTCATTATTTGATTAATAAATTGCCTGAAGTGGCCACGTTGGCTCAGGCCGTGGACTGTTTCCCTCTTTGAGGGTTTTAACCACGTCAAAAATACTGGTGTATTGATTTGAGATCTGGTTGTGAGCGGTGTCCTTTTGGTGTTCTTTCTGAGGAACTTACCCTGTAAATTCCTACAATAGCCTCTTAGAAGTCAAACACCGAGACCAAAATGGATCCCATAATTCCACATTCACACAATTTAATATAAACAACATAGCCTTAAAGTCTTTGAGATTGTTTCAACCATTTATTTATTCCTATTTCATTGTAACAAAATAGGTTGAATGAGAGGGAAAATAACATCACGTTATGCATTGTTTTGTCGCATCCATGGAAATTAATTTTGTATCCCTATTCCTCGTCATTCGAAGCATTATTTCCATTAATCCTCAAAGAAGGCGGAAGAAACTCCTCTCCCATAAAGATCAAAATATTGTTCAAATCCATTTAAAAACCCTAATTTAAGAGGATGTTGCATGTTGCACATTGACAACATGCGACATAGTTGACTGTGCAAGCTACATAACTGACAAACTGTGACATTGTCACAGTTTGCTTTACTGCAAGGTTTGATACTATTTTAACGAAGGTAAAAATAAAAAAGAATGAGAAGCTTCTAAAAGATAAGCCTTGCAGATGGCATCTACTCCAATCGGATTAGATCTGGATGGGATCCCTGAGTTGTCTAGATCATAACCTCTTGTACTTATTCTTCCCAAAAATCTTACAAATAAAACCATCTTCCAATGATAGAGGGCTCTTGATTGATTTCAAAAAGGATTTGGCTCTAAGTTCTCCATTGAAACTCTCCTAAAGCATGAGACTTTCAGATCTCAAGGCTTTTGAAGGAAAGGTGTTGAAACGAGGAATGGGTGGAAGGGGACTCTATAACATTAAGGCATCGGGTTGTAACCACTTCCTTTGTGATTAATATAGTTATATGTTTCTTTCCCACTATCATTGTCTATGTCTTTGATGATTTTTCCTATATATCTCCTTGATCATATATATAAAGTATTATCATTTTTTTTGGATTAGATGTGTTCTTATGTTTTGTTTTTTTCTATTGTCTACATGTTCTTCTTTGTGAGCACTAAGGACAAGGTTCGAAGCTACACTGATTCAAGCAACTAGTGAAAAAAAATGTCAATAAAAAGGTATGAGCTCATCTCACTTTTGTTTTCATTTATAATTTGATTGCAATAGACTTAGGGAAAACTACATATTCCTGTTTGTCTTTTTCTAGACCTAGGTATAGGATCTAGGGAGATCATTCTTGTCCTCAAGAAGGATTTTTCCAATAACAATATTGAAGACTTCACTGGGAAACGATCTTTAGGATTTGTTCTCCAAAATTCCTTTTGACTTGAATGCTTGTTTTTATTTGGTTTTTTTTCTTTCTAAGTCACTGTCATCCAGATCTAACTCCTAAACCTCATATTTATTTATATATTGGAAAAAAAAAAATTCTTCTTAATTTTTGCACGTCACACCTTGCTTTAGTAACCAATGTGACACTATTTCACCTACGTATTTTTAAGACTACGACACTGCCTTATTGTCACATTGTGTTGTACTTATAGCTTGCAACATTGCTTGAAAAAACATATTTCCTTTGGGGTTTTTTTCAAATTGATCTTGGATTTGTGTTTTTTTTGGTTTCTGAGTCTATTTGTTGCTTCTTAACCATATGCTTTGTAGATCATATCTCCTTTTGTATGTCATTTTACATCTTTTGGTTTTTGTGTGAAGTTTGCATTATTTTCCTCTTTGAGCTTATTGGTCTTCATCTACTTTTGAAAGGTTTATAATCTCTTAGGATTGGATTCTTTGATCAGATATTTGAGTGTCTTTCTTTGCTGCATTTGATAAATTATTTCAAATTTTGTTGTTTGGGTTGATTTTTGAAAAAGAAAATTTATACCTTTTCTTTAATAAATTCCTTTTACAAAAAGAAAAAAAATTGTTTGAATTGTTTTATGTTTCTTAGAGTGAATTTGCTGCATCTTTTGTGTCATTTAATTCTTTCTTTGAAAACGAAAAATTGTTAAATTATTGCATTTGTAGGAGGGCATATTTTGGTTTTGAAGCGAAGCATTTTTACGTAGTGAAAGCATTTTGGTTTTAAGTGAATTTGATTAACTTTGGGACATTTTGCATTTGGGAATATTAAAAGTCTTTCTCCTTCTCATAATATATATTTCATTAAAACAAATTTTTTGCATTTCATTTCATTGCATCAAGATTTAGAATATTGTCGAAATACCATCTCATCCACTCCATATGCCTACTTGTGTAAACAACAACCATTAAAATTAACACTTAATAAATTTAATTTGAGATTTTTGCATTTCTTTGGTAGCACATCTACATTAGCTTAAGTTTAGGGCCTTGGAATAGGTGGTGAATTTAAACATTCCAAGGTTGCAAAATAAACTTAGAATCTTGAGCTAGGGAGTGAAAATACATTTGCAACATCATGTTATCTAAACAACCCTTCTCACACAAGGGTTAAGCATGAGGCCACATTGGGGCTAGTGGAGTGATTAATGCCACTTCATTGGTTTTGGTGGCGTTTATCTACACATATTATAAATGGTATTTTATAGCACTTGAGGATCACCTAGGAGGAGTACACCTTGTTTTTAGGAATTTATGAGGGGGGTTTCAAGTTTAATTACTTACCCTTATGTGTATATCCAATTTTCAATTGTCCCCCCTTGGACAGGTTGTTGTAGGTGGTAATCTTAGTGGTTATAATCCTATGGATCATACACAAGGTGACAATGAAGGGGAAAAACATTGTTGTACTTGGGACAAATTTTAATCAAACTCACTTGGGCCTTCTTGGGGGGCGCTCCACTATATGTGAGGGTAATTGCACCAGGATTAGATTGTTAAGTAGGTTGACTGCATAAGTAAGCTTCAAGCCCCTGAAGATGGGTGAAGGGTTCACCCAAAACATTGGGAAAAACAATGATCACAACACACAGTTCTCCAGAAGGCCTCACCAACAACAATTTATTGATTGTGGAAATATCCATGCTAAAATAGCATAACTAGTTGCACCTACTCTCTCATATATGCAGATTGTATGCTTGCTACTTTATATTTGCTAGAATTGTTTGTTTGTTTTCCTTTTTAGTGGACCATAAGCATCTTTTTAATCGATTATATAAATTTTACATGGCAAAATATCGACTTCCTCAATCACATAGGATGCAAGGCTTATCCCTTGAACATCTTGAAGTTGTACAACCTGAAATTACAGAAATTGAGACATCACAACCTAAAGTTACCATACTTGAAACTGTTGAAACCAAAACATCATAATTAGAGATTGTGGAACATAAAACTTTGGAACCTGAGGTTTTCCCATCTGAAACTTTGGAATAGGAAATTATTGAACCTGTAACATCTGAAATTGACATTCCTCCTTAAACAAATTTAGTGTCTACTCCTTTACGGGTTAGTCATCAAGAATATGTCTCTTTAGGAGAAAAAGTTGTAACTTTTCTTCAACTTGGTCTACTACACAAATAATAATTTTCTCAAGGATACCTCTCTCTAGTTAATCCTCTGATAACTAATATAAGAGTGCCTATTCCTATTGAATTACCTTGTCTATGGAAATATAATCATTAGTACCAATATCTTGTTTCTATCCCTCTTAGTAACACACAATATACATCTAACAGAAGTCCACTTTTAACTCAAAATGAAATTAACTCAAACAGATTACAGAAAACACACATAAAAACCAGACACAAAATATTGGCGGAAAAGGCTTCAGCCTCATGGCTTCCTCAGGTATTCTCTCTCTTTTTCATTAAAATAATTGAATGTAGTGTTACAAATAAATAGATGAGAGACAGTGTCTCAAGATAGTGCGTGCTATCTTAGACACCTTTGGTTGAGATAATTTCTCAACTACACACTAACTTAGGAGAACTAGTTGGAGAGAATCTCTCCTCCTAACTAAACTCCCTAGTTTGAGGAACTAACTCTCATGATTTAATTTAATTAATTATTTTATTTGGATTTATAATTGTTTTTAAGAGAGTGAGGCTAACATTCTCCCCCTCAATGATAAATCCAAAAAGAACAAGGAACCATCTTCCAAGTTCTCAAGTTGCTCCTCAAAAATCATATGCCTGAAAAACTGCCAAATCTGGATGCTAAAGAAACTCAAATCTGAAGAGAACATGAATCAGCTACATGCCTGATTCATCTCTGAATGACGCTTGACAACTCCATCACATGCCAAGTTGCAAAAGGATCCAACTGTCCTTTCCTTGAAAACAGCATCCGGTGTCCACTGACACAATTAGATGAGCGCCCACTGGCGTATTTGCTGATGATGATCGCCCGCTCGCTGATGATGTTAAAAAACAACTCAATGTTGCTTTTGCTATGATGAAAGCTGCTCATTGCTGCTTTTGTTGTCAATTGCCCACTGGCGAATTTGCTGATGGTCACTGCTGATGAAAAATGCCCACTGGCTGATGAAGATGCCCACCGGCTGTTTCGCTAATGTTGTCGAGACTTTCAGTCTGACAACCACTTGTCAATTTCATTGACATTTTCCCCCCTTTGCCAGCGGAAAGGAGAGACAATCTTCTCCAAAATATATCTGAACTCCCCCCCTTTAGGTGTAGGAGAGTTTCACTGTTGTACTCCCTCGTTCAACAGCATGAGAGTACCATCACCGATTCACTGTTGGCTACACTATGTGTGATTGTAGTAGATTATAGAACTGAGACAATCTTTTGACGATGGATGACCATTCCCAAGGATCGATCCATTCATAATGTATCTTCAATCTGGCTGATTTTTGTTGGTTGTGACATTTTTCTGAGGAATGGTTGGACTTGCGACAATGGCAACAAGGATGGAGATCAAAACACTGATCTTCCATATGGCCGGTTCATTGACAATGATAACATTTCGGTTGGACTTCAACTTCAGGTTGCGTGCAATTTTGTTTGTCTCCAACTTTCTCAAAACCTGCTGAGGTGAGCTGTGCAAGAAATCCTGCACTGACGAACTTAATTGGCTTGGAATAATCTGGGATATGTAAGTTGGTGTCATCAGTGACATATTGTAAGCCTCGTAGATTCTTGTTATTCTGAATTTCTTCCCAGGGCTTGATGATGGGTTTGGAAGAAATTTGAATTGGAACAACTTCGACACTTGAAGCTGTTGGTATGAATGACTTATCATCTGGATGGTTCAAAGACTTGAAAGTATCACTCTTTTCTTGCAATTCATTCCTTTGAAGTTGCGACTTGAGTTGAAAAAACTCAATGGTTTCATGTGTTTGTCGTAGATGCCATGAAAGATTAGCAAGAGTTTCTTTGCTGATGTGCACCATGTCTTCACCACTGGAGATGATCAAACTGTGAAGAATGTTTAACAACTGAATATGTTGTGCCATCTAAACTTGCTCACTTGAAATCAGGCTCTTTTGTCGGAGATGTCGTGCTTTGAACAGTTTTTCTTGATTTTGGTACTTGAATGACGAGCTCGCTTGCTATGGGACTTGAATGGCATGCTCGATTGATTTGTTGCTTATTGCACTTGCTAGGAACATTTGCTAGAGTTGTAGAACTTTCTTGCTTAAACTCTGGAATTCACGTTCGCTTGATGACGATCGCGTTTGCATGAATGCTCACTTGCCTTACTTGATGACTTCACGCTCACTTGAATGAATAGCCACGGTCACTTGATGTCGATCTCAACTTGCTTTATTGGTGTTAGAGTTGAACTTGTTTGGTTGCTTTAATGGTTGTTGCAATGAACTTCACTCTAGCTCGCTTGGAGGTTTGAACTTTGTATTGTTTTGACGCAAATTGATTGAATGAATACTCACGCTCGCTTGTAGGAAATGTGAACTTGTTGCTTGTTTGCTTTAGAGTTAAAATTCGTGCATTCACTTGATTCTGCTTAAAGGAAGGGTGTTGAACACTGTCAAAAATGCACCTAAAAAACACTTAATGATTTAATGACTCACTACAATGAATTCAATTTGACTCAATTCAAGACTTGGGTGTCGGTCAACCAAGAATGCACCCTTACAATTCAATGTAATTTGAGTTTGATGACAAGCCAACTTACAAAATATGATTTGCAAGTTACAATTTGGTATTTTATTAAAAAATGGTGCAAGTGCAATTGCCAAAAAAAAATTGTTGTTGAATTGCTGCAAAAAATTTGTTGATGTAGATGACAGCTTGATTAAGTTGATTGGATGTTGATGGAGAATTGTCTTTGACAACATGATTATGTAGTGTCCTTAACTGGATTCCTTTGAGTACATAATGTGAAATATATTGCCTTTTCAAGTTGATGATGTGACGCTTTGTGCTTATGTACTTAAGCTTACTTATGTGCATGTAGATGTTTTAAGCATAATACAAAGAGAGCATTTTACAAATTCGATTCAAATCATGCAAGCACATTCACGATACAGAGTGTACCTATGATCACCTTATTCAATTTCGGGAGGATCTAGGACACAGTCACCACAAAAAGATATGTTTTTATTAACCTTCAGGATACATCATCATCACAATGTCTTCAGTGAGGTGTCTCAAGCACAGATTGAGAACTCCTTGGCATCAAATTGTCTTCAAAAATTGCCTGCACTCACTCAATCACTCTCAAAATCTCTCTCAAAGTAAAATATTACTTTGGATTACAAAAAATAATTTCTCTAAAAGAAATTCACTTATCACTCCAAATACAAAATATGCATCTTATGACTCCAATAACTTTATCATGATTACAAAAAAAACTTTCATAACCTTATCTCTCCAAAATGTACAAAAATCACTTCTCACTCCAAAAAAAAGCCTTATCACTCCAAAATATTAAAACATACCCTCATTATTACATACCACTCTTATTCCTCCAAAAACTTTACTTTAATAAGTGAAAACATCACTTCAACCTTTATGTTGAAACATGCACCATACGGTTCGTTTTGCTGTAATGGAATAATAAATATTCCAAAAAAAAGTTATGCATGTGAAGACAACCATATACCTTTCATAAAAATCCACATGACTCATCTTATGAAGTTACCTTTTCACTTTCTTGAAATTATCCACGTAAGCCTTATTCTTAAAAAGAATGAGTGGAAAAAGCATATGGAATATTATTTGGATGTGCAAAGAAATTACTTGTAGGCACAACATATGCCAAGACAACGATACGATGGCTTAAGGAGGTTCGATCTTCAAGAATTCGCTGGGTTAATGTTGTTCTCAACTCCAGAGAATTATAATTATTCGCTGAAGAAACCTTAACCTTTTGCTATGGTAGCATCCCTGATCCACATCAACCAAACCAAAATTTAACTGAGCGCAACGCGGAATATTTTCTCCATTTCCATTTCTAGATCTTTAATCCACTTTTTATTTGACGCTGCTCCCAATAAGATTCGGTCAGACAGACAGGGTTGCAATGACAATGAGCTGCACGACGCAGTTCTCCTGAAAACACTGTAGAATTTTGATCAAACTACTGTAGTCTTCCATTCAAGTGGAATCTTCTACTCGTGGGTTAACCATTTTTTTGAGTCCCTCACGCATGCCAAAGTTTATCGATTCTATTGAGCTTCTGTTGAAATGCCAACATATTTAATTATAAAATCAACCAAAGGATACGATATTTCAATCTCTCTTACCTTCAACCCTTTTTTTTTCAAAGCATGAATTTTTCGCGGAATATTGCCCAATTCAACGTAATTACACCGCAGCGAATTAAGTGATTTCACCACACCGAATTAATTGCCCAATTCAACTAATGAATAATCCTTAAAAGAATCATCTCCAGGCAGGTCTCGTTCAATAGCCGTCAAAGCTATCAAAATCGCGCTTAAAAAACTTGTTTTCCCTCAAACTGAAACTAAACCAAATTCAGACTGTTCCTATAAAGAAACAAGCGCAGGAAAAATATCCAATAGCCAGCGAGAAAAAAAAAACGTACTGTTCTGTATATTGGGCACATACCACACGGACTTTTCGTGGACCAACTGAGAGGTTTTTTCGTGGGGACTTCCCTGATTACCAACAACTCTCCCAAGGCTGACTCAAATCGGATCTCTACCGATAGCGTTTCGGATCAACCAAGTGCTCTGTTCAAAAATTCTACGCTGATTTTGTTTCCATTGCAGCGATACTTCTTCTGGTTACGTGATTGGCTCACATTAATTTCTCCCTTCTCAATAGCGCCTCAAGTGTCCTTGCACACACCTTTCAATAACTGGTAGCAAATTGATGGACTCACATAGGCCCTAACAACCAAAATTGCTCTGATACCACATATTGAAAAATGAAATTAACTCAAACAGATTACAGAAAACACACATTAAAACCAAACACAAAATATTGGTGAAAGCCTCATGGCTTCCTCTAGTATTCTCTCTCTTTTTCATTAAAAGAATGTAGTGTTACAAATAAATAGATGAGAGATAGTGTCTCAAGATAGTGCATGCTATCTTAGACACCTTTGGTTGAGATAATTTCTCAACTACACACTAACTAAGGAGAACTAGTTGGAGAGAATCTCTCCTCCTAACTAAACTCCCTAGTTTGAGGAACGAACTCTCATGATTTAATTTACTTAATTATTTTATTTGGATTTATAATTGTTTTTAAGAGAGTGAGGCTAACATATACTCCTTTATATTTTCTTACCAAGCTAACCATGCATGAATCAATGTGCACATAATCTACACCTAGAACTAATTTAATGAAAACTTTAACTTCTATTGTAGGTGGAGCTTATGAACCTAGTACATCTTCCATGTTTACTAGGTACTCTTTACCTAATAGTTCTTTTGATCCTAGTGGATCTAGTCAATCTCATATTTATTGTGGACCCTCTTTACTGATAAGGTATCAATCACTCAGTGGAACCTTTTCTAGAGCTTATAGTCCCTCATTGTTTTACTATCATCCTTGGTCTATTGGAATTTCGTCCAGTTTATTTAGTCCAAGTATGGTAAAGCCCATTAAACTGTGGTTTCTTCTCAAACTTTTGTGTCTAGTGTCGAACCAACATCAAGTCAACAACCTAGTTTTGTGTCTAGTGGGATAAATTTTTCACAAAAACCTCCTATAGGATCTCTTCTATTTACTGGGGGGGAAGCTCCTATAGGATCTCCTCCTACTGGACAAGACCCTCCCATGGGAACTTTTCCCCCTATTGGACAACAAACTCCCATTGGATCTATTGCTTCTATTGTTCGACCATCTCAAATAGGCTTTACTCAACCATCCGCCAATAGTCAAATTGTTAGTGGTGATCCATTCCTCGGAATGGCAGGTACCCCATGGAATTTATCTTATGTTAGTGGAGCCCAAATACCTGCAGGTCAACCTTTTTAAAGATTTCGTCCTCCATATTATGTTGGTGAAACTAAAATTCTTGTAGGCCAACCTTATCAAGTACTTCCTCCTCAAGCTTATGTTGTTGGAACTTAAATTCCTACGAGTTAACCTTTTCAAGGATTTCCTCCTCTAGCATACGCTAGTGGAATTCAAATGCTTGTAGCACAACATTATCAAGGATATCCTCCTCTAGTAGTTGGACCTTATGGTCCTACGGTTAATTACTAATATCCCACTTATCAACAACCTACTTTTAATAGGTAGTTACTATTTCTTGCAACTTTAGACTTACTAGACCTATCACGGCATATGAATGATCAAATTCTTAATTATCCATTATGGTTGGTAATTCCTACTAAATTAACATGTGATATTCATATATTCAATGGTAAACCTGGCGAAGACTCGTCAAACCATGTTATGACTTATAATTTATGGTATTTCTAGAACTCTTTAAATGATGATTCCACCTATTTACATCTTTTCCAGTGCACTCTTATTGGTAATGCAACTATGTGGTACATTGAGTTACCATGAGCATCTTTTGGTGATTTTAATACGTTGGATATGACATTTTTGATCCACTTCCAACTACCAATTTTTTTATGAAACTGGCACTGATATTTTAACCTCATTACTATAGTCTAAATCTGCACATATTTCCAATCATATTCATGAATTGAGGCAACGACGTTGATTGTTTAAAGCCTCTATCCTACACCAATTACTGGAAGATTGCTTTATCAAGTCATTACTTCCTCCTACAACCCATGATGTCACCATAGGTGGTGTTGTTACTGAAGAGTAACTTATCACTCATACTCAATATCGAGATCTTGTATATTCACAATCAAGAACATTGTACGATCTTATTCCACATGCTCCTCACTCATAGAATAATCCCACTACATTGCCTCCTATGGAATATCATGTTGTTGATGGTGTGATTATTTCTATTGGTCGATAGTCAGTGAGTAAAACATCTATCCATTTGAATTCAAAATATACCCCCACTATTGTGGTTCAAAACTCTACCCCTCCTACTATATTCATGTTCAAAATTATGAGATTCACCCAGTCCAGTCCAAAGTAGCTAGTAAATCTCAAAAGCCTGAAACTAAGAAAAAGGAAAATGTAAAGCTAAAAAAAATGCCCCACAATAGGAAAAACTAAAACTCAACCTCTTAAGAAATCATAAAATCATAAATGTTGTTATCCTTGTCTCGTTTGTGATGAGGATCATTATACTAAGGATTGTCTTCATTGTGTTGATGCCAATTGTTTTGTGAAAGGTGCTTCAACTGCACTAGCTATTTTGATAGAGCCTTTTCCTACTCGGAAACTCAAATGGTGACATGAAATCAACCCTCTACTCCTCAATTCTACTCTGACATACTCATGTGTCAAGAGCCAGCTACATTGGAAACACAAGCCAAAGGCTATAAGCCTCCTAATGGAAGTGTTACTGATCATCCTTCCACATCTACTTCACCTACTTTTGGTCCTCTATAGATTGAGTGACCAAGTTGTGATGATATAAGCCCCTCCAAAGGATATTATTCATAGGTTTTCCTTCAATCCACATGATTGAGTTGTTCAAAACTATAATATTGTAGAAAATTTCACTTAAGCTCCTTGTGTGATGTCGACCCTCGAAGTCCTTAAAAGTTTTCCTATGCAGAAAAAAAGTGCTATTGTTGGTTGTCGATGGAGTTGATCCATCTAATTCAAGTTTTATAGTCTTTAATTTGGATAATCATGTACCAAGACTCCCTCAGCAACTTTCATTTCAAATTCAAGTTGTTGTGTGAGGAAAAAATGTTTTTCGCACTATCATTGACAAAGGAGCCTCAACTTGCATAATTTCCATAACATGTTGGAAGCAACTAATTCAATCAATCAATCACCAACAACTTTAAAATCATTTGATGGTAGAAGATTCAAGCCCTATGGAATTCTTAATGCAAATCCTATTGAACTAGAAGGTAAAATAATAACAGTCGAAGTAGAAGTCGTTGACAAACCCCTCAATTATAACCTTTTACTTGGCTATAGTTGGACCTACACTATGTTTGTTGTAGTTTCTACTCTTTTTCATGTACTTCACATCCCTCATTAAGGGAAAATAGTCATGATAGACAAACTCGCTTACTTTTCTTCTGATTCATGCATGATTGATAATGTACCTTTTGTAGGTAAAGCCCCATTTCCTTATGAGAAATTTGGTGTGGGAATTTTGAAACATTCATTATTAATGGGTACTTTTCCACTTCCACCACCCAACACTACTCCTTGTGTCACTCAAATAAACATGCTTTCAGCTAGCACTAGTGGACCCCTTGAATCATATGACCCTTGAGTAGTTCCTCGTCTGTCACAATATGAAAATTGTAGCGACCAAATGTTTCTCAGTTTAACTAAATTAGCTTATGAAGAAATACAATTTGTCTTTATGGTTACCTCTGATCCCAATAACCGAATGAACGTTGTTTTATATCAATACTCTCAATCCTCTTGGCTCATTTCCATCACATCTCCCGATTATTTTGATATTATTTTTCCCGCCGATGGAAGTATGATGGATACTATATATTTAGGACAAATTCCATGGGATGATAGTCATCATTATTCTTCTTTTCTCCCTAAGATTTAGTCTATTGAGAGTTAAATTGAAATTAAGATTTTACCTAAGATAATCAATAAATGCCAAACTTCTATTTTGATCCATGATGTTTCCACTTGAAGGGAATTTAAGGAAAATATCCACAACCATAGTTATTGATATCTCGATAAAGTCTGGGATCATGTAAAATATTCATATATGTACCTCATGTTCTCCTGAAGAATTTTGAACCTATACTGCGCTATTTAAGTAATTATACGATATTTTTTCTTGGTCTTATGAAGAAATTCCTAGTATTGACCCATGGATTCTTGTTCACAAAATTAAGACATATCCTAACGATAAGCCTGTTTGGAAAAATAACTATCCAATTCACCCAGGAAAATTTACTACAATCAAAGTTGAGGTTGAAAATTTTCTTAAAGTAGGTTTTATTTATCTTCTACCTCTAATCAATTGGGTTTCCAATATTGTTGCGGTCAACAAGAAATAGGGTACAATCCATGTATGTATTGATTATAGAGATATTAATAAGGCTTGTCGTAAAGATAATTATCCAACCCCTTTTATTTACCAAATTGTTGATGATTATAATAGCGGTGAAATTTTCTCCTTCATGGATGTTTTTCTGGCTATAATCAAATTGATATACTACCATAGGATCAACATAAAATTGATTTTATTTGTCCTTGGGGAACCTTTCCCCATTGAAAGATTCCTTTTGGACTTTTCAACAAGATATTTATTATGCCTTTCATGAAATTAATCATATTGTACAAACTTATATTGATGATTTACCCACACATTTCATGCAATGTCAAGATCACCCACGACATTTACCAACCATTTTCCTTTGATGTGGACACCACAATATTTGCTTAAATCCACATAAATGTGTTTTTGTGTGGAATCTGGTTGACTTTTGGGTTTCACTATATCCAAGCAAGGGATCTGAGTTGATCCCTTGAAGGTGGAGGCCATTTTAAATCTATCTACCCCTTCCTCTTTACACACACTCCAAAGTTTGCAAGGGAAGAATTTTTTTTTACGTTGTTTCGTTCCCAATTATGTTGAACTTAATAATGGTTTTAGTCAATTTTTAAAGAAATGGGTTCCCTTTATTTGGGATGATACTAGACATAAATAATTTGATGCTTTTAAAAATATGTTAATTCACACACCACTGTTACATCCCCCACATTATCATCGAGGTTAATTTTTATACTTATCCGCTTCATATAACATGATTGTCATGGTACTTGTCCAAGAGGACAATTTCCGTTATGAACATCTGATATATAATCTCAGTAGGAACCTATTGTAGTAGCTACAACCACCCCCCAAAAATTTTCCCATGCTTCATTTTGAAGCCTCTCTTCTAAATCACAGCAGCTCATCTTGCACTGATCGAGGTATGTGTGCTTTGATTGACCCTCATACTTTGCATCTTGGCTTGTGTTTGCTTACTTGGTTTACTATCTAACCCACAAGCCAATATCTTGACTTGGTTTCCATCTAGTTCCGAGCTTTCCTTACATAACTGCACAATCCTTAAGGCCAACCAGCCTTTCTCTCAGGAATTGTGCAGTCCAAGCTGACACTAAGCCTTGAGCTCAAGAATTGCGTAGCATCATATGATAGCCAACCTTCAACTAGGAAATTACGCACAACATGAGAGTCATCCCACAGCCACTCAGGGCAAAAATTGCGCAGAAGCATTTTTGCTTAGAAGCTTCCTAGTGCATGAACCAGAGAGTTGCCCAATTCCTCCTAGAACTTCGCAATCTCTCCGGGAAATGCATGACAGATTTTCCCGAAAAAGGAAAAAAAAAATGAAAAATCATCCCTAAAAATATGGATGTATTTTTAGCAGCCCGAAGGAGGCACTTGAGTTATTTTGGAAATTGCTGCCAAGTGTCGCTTTTTCCTTGATTTTTGGCCTTCACGTCATAAAACCTAAATTGAGCAAATATATTTAATCGACGCACCTAGATCTCATTTTCACATTCGATCTTGGAGCCTTGGCATTCCCAAGGAGATCAACGAACCTTCAGTGCGATTGTCATCGCTTTTCCGAGTAAGTTTTTCTAGTCTTTTGTCTCTTTTCTTGTCGATTTTTCTTATTTAGATTGCAAGAGTGTTGTTTCACTTGTTTTGTTGAACAAATGCTGGCTTTTTAACTTGTTTTAGCTTTTAGAGGTGTTGTTTCAAGTTTTATAATGTCATTCACAAGTGTCACATGTATTTTCCCGTTTTTGCAACAGTGGTCGTTGTTGTGGCAACTTACTTCACCTGCTTTGTTTTCCTTCAGTTTGATGGATTCCTACACTTTTTTCACTTGCATGCATCATTACTTAATCATATATGCACTCAACATCACATCATCCTTTAGATCTTCTCGATTTCACACTCCCCTTGGGAAGATCTGGGCTCCCCTTTCCCGGATATTGTATTTCCTTGCATGCACTACACATTTTGGGAGCTCAAGGCCTTTGTCTTGGCTTATGGAATTGCGCAGAGGTTGTCCTGGTATGGCTCCAAATGTGCACTACATAGTTCTAGGAGCCAGCCTCCCATCTTGGCCACTGAGACTGCGTAACGCACAGTCTCTCCCGGCCTTTGCCCACACTGAAATGTTCATTGCGCCTTCTCAATTTTAAAGCCTTCCCACTGACTATTGAGACTACGCAATGCGTAGTTACAACAGGAAGCTAGTGACCTCTATGAACTAGAATTGTGCATTATGTCCCATCATGAGCTCGGTTTGTTGCTTGGTCTTGTCTTAAAGTTGCTTTTGGTTTTAAGATAACATTTTCCTACCATGAGTGTCCTCTCTGTCTCCAAGTATAATAGTTGTTGAGCCTCTCTCTAGAAGTTACAATAAACATGGCCTCCAAGAGAGCTGCATCAAAGGAAACTATCAAGAGAAGTACTGGGGAAGTAGTTGAGTAGACATCATTTAATTTACCAGTTTATGCAGACACTCAGTTGTTCATTGAAAAGGGTACAACATTAACATGGCAACAAATCAAGGATACTTTTATAGAGGAATTCAAGGAAGACTTAGAGGATTAACATGTTTACCTTAGCATCTAGCAGTCATGATTATATAAGGTTGCATGCATGTGCCCCATCTTCCCATGTACAAACATTATCAGTTGGGTAGTCTCACACAAAGATGAAAGGACTATGACATTGAGCAGTGCCAGCGGGATAGAGCTTGCCACTTTCAGGGGGGAGAACTTTCAACAAATGTACCATTTACCTCAACTGGTGAAGCGCATGGATTCATTTTTCTATGCTACCCATAGCTTTGTGAACACTAGAGACATCGTCAAGTGCTAGGTAAAAGAGCCATTAAAGTTCAAATAGACACCCAATCAAGTTTACAAGACAAAGTCTCTCAGGAAGGCTTATGAGTTGTTGAGCATCTTTGCATGTAAAATATATGGTTAAGAGAACACAAAAACCTTTTCTGAAGTTTGGGTAGTCGTGCTGGACCAGTTGGTAAATGATGGGAAGCCATTAAACTGGTCGAACTTGTTAGCTCATCAGTTGAATATCCATGTGACTAACACCCATAATCCGCCTAAGAATGAGCAAGCTAGATTCTACATGTATGCATACTTACTTGATGCAATCTGTGCGCAACAACAGTTTCCTGACATGAGCTGGACATGGACACCTGAGGAGACTATCATCAATGTTTATTGCAAGTTGTTTTCTGACTGCAGCTATCAAGGAGTAATGGAAAAGCTAACTGGCCATTTCATCATCTTGCTGTACAAGCTAATCTTTGAGCATGATCCACCTTGCATGTCCCAAGAAGTAATGGAGGTAATAGTGAACATCGTAGATTCGTATGCCTCACTAGGTGGCACCTTCATCAGAGTATATGGTGAAGAGAAGCCTCCACATGTTCTACCAAGGTATGCCAATAACAATTTGGTCATGCAGGAGGTCTCATATCACCTCTCCACATGTTTGTCAGAATGACTGCATAGGAAGAAGAAGGCGCCATGGCCCACTCTTCCTTTGCCATCAAATTGTATGAGATTAAGAGCTTGAAGGATGTGGATGCTGAAGCTAAGGAGATAGTAGGATTCGAGTTCAAAACCAAATAATTTAATCTGTCTGATCCCCATGGTATTTTCAAGGACTACTATGAGAGGGTTTACTTTCCATGGATACACAATAAATTTCACTGTCACAAGGAGGACCCTTGGAGGTACTTCTACAATTCCTCCAAACTCCACGAGCTGGTCAATATAGCAACAACCTGGAAATTTTCTCTACATACAGCAGTAAGACAGGAAGCAACAATGACAATAGCAATATGCAGCAATCTAGTGCAAGAAAATGGCAAGAGGAAGATTGCCAAGAAACCAAAGGCAAAGAAAAGTGGTAAGATAAGGGTTAATCCTATCATGGAGAAAGAAACTTTCATTGTGGAGGCAAAGAGGGAGTAGCTGATAAAGAGAGAAGAGTGAAGGAAGAGAGAAAAGCAGAGGCTGCAGGAAGAAAAACTAAACTTGCAAGAGACGAAGAAGAAGTTGAAGGAAGAGTAGGAGCTGAGGAGGAGAGAAAGAGAAGAGAAGCAAAAATAGAAATAAGAACAAAGGTAAGGTGTGGTGATAGAGCAAACAATGCCCATATAGTTTGAAACAGTCAACAACAGAAGAAGAGGGTGAACAGATGCAGGATCGAGAGCTTGGTCAACAGATTGAGCAACTGATTAAAGTGACAGACACGGAGTTGGAGTAGGATCCATAGAACGAGGACACTGACCTTATGTTGTGAGCACTAGAGGTCACCTCTAAATTTCCATCGCCTCCAATGTTAGAGCCAGTCCTAAGAGAGCAAGGAGAAGTTGTTCTCCTTAATGATGATTCGATCATGGATGTGTATAATCTATCATTTGATGAGCTGCAAAATAGGAATGTACAAGTGTGGAGGAATCACTTCCTGGATGATCATGCATCACATACATTCATCAAGCAAAGGGTGACATTGCTCTATATCAGAAAGCATCCAGTTACCCTTGTCGATGATACCTTGGCCTATGCAGGAGCAACAAGCTCAAATGTTAAGTTCTTATTGGCCAAGAATGAAAAAATAGAAAAGAACTTGCAGGATGCCAAGTAAGAGGCAAAACAACTTTGAGAGCAGAGCATAGTTTCCATAATGGGAGAGATGAGGAAAGCGATACTCGCTGAAGTATCAACACTTGAGACTACCATGCGAAATCTCTATAATATATTTGTCACCGTGCATAATTCAGTTGTTTGTGTGCATGGCTTACAACAACGAAGGAAATTTTTTTTTCAAACTCTCAAAAACATACATGTTGCCATCGCCCATGTGTAAGAGTGGAAAATGTGGTACAAAGGTGCCTCGTTTAACTTACCAAAGAAAATAAAGCCACAGGCAGTGCTGGAGAAAGCAACGGTCTAGATGTTGATCCAAAACTATGAGCAACTCACTGCATTCATCAGCAACATGCATGCCTCATATGCATGGTTATACAAGAGTTTGGATGTCATGGCGAGAACGCACAGGATCCCTTCAATCGGTTCCCTCACTGAGGCTAGACCCAAGAACCAAGTTTGGCTAGAGACCAATGGGTACATGGAGAAGCTAAGGTGAAATGCCACCAATGATGACTTGGAGTTGAGCACATATAACATGCATAAGTACATTGGTGGTCCTATCATGGTCAACACCATGTTGCACATGCTTCAAGACAAGTTGGATACAGGTTCCAAGATGATATACCTAGATGCTATGGAGGCAAGAGTCTACTATCAGAAATACACCATCAAGTAGTTTGGGGACATCATCACACAGTACCAACATTGTCATCAATATGTGACCGAGAAGCACTAAGTGGAGGTTATCAAGTTGGTCTTTCCCTAAACTTCAAAGTCATATTTTTTGTCTTGTTAGGTTGTCTCTAGCCTATTTTGTCTTACATGGGTAGATGTGGAAAATGTAATATTATTTGTAAATATGTTTTAAGTAAAATTCCAAGTGTCATCAGTGGAATGTGAAAGGTCATCATGTTATGTAATGATTTATTTGTAAAGAAGCTGAAGAGTCAT
The DNA here is from genome assembly GCA_031772625.1 of Pinus tabuliformis. Taxonomy (NCBI): domain Eukaryota; kingdom Viridiplantae; phylum Streptophyta; class Pinopsida; order Pinales; family Pinaceae; genus Pinus; species Pinus tabuliformis. Next base: position 636,765,689 of record CM062807.1, on the reverse strand, counting down.
GATGGTAGTCAAATAGTCACAAAGGGGATTGTCAAGGTTAACCCCACCCTTTGTTATAAATAGAACCTCATAACTCATAGAACAAACTTTTGGGAGCCAAACTTTTGGCTAGGCTTAGGCTTAGAAAAGTTCTAGGAGTGTTGTGACAAGCCTTGGCTTCTCCACAAGGTAGAGCAAGTATACTTCTTTAGAGGAGAAGGTTTTATTGACTGTAATGTTCCACTATTGGGGCTAGTGGTCATCAATGGTGTATGTATGGATGGAACTTTCACTTATCATAATAATATCAGAGCCAACACACTTTCATGCATATGTTTTCATTGTAGTTGAATTATTCTATTTGTTTTAGAAATGTATGTTGTTTAACTTATGTATTTTCTTATGAACTACTTTGTATGCAATTGTACGAATCATGTAGAATGCGCATTGTTGGATTAAATCATCCCTTTAATTTGTGGACTATTCCACATTTTAGCTTATGATGTCATTCCACTTGTGTGTTCCTTTCAACCTGCGTACTATTACAGACTTCTAAGGGGTGCACTTCATTTTCCCCTCCATGTGTTAGAACCTTCATGTATCGCACTTAACTCTTCACAGGGTCACACACTTTCTCTCACCTAAAGTTATCCTACTTATCTCTACGTGCTACCCTGGTCAAGGCATTACACTACCACCCACTACTAGGATCCCTACTCCAAACAGTTTGAGGTCTAGTAGGGACTTCTTATCAAGGAGATCCCCTGAGTGTTGGTGGGTCCAACACCGTCAACATTTCTAGCGCTAGAAGGAGGGCCAGATGAAAAGTTGAGCCCTTGAAGTCTATTTTGAATTTCTACACATATTTCATGACTTCTGTTGAAATCATAACCCCGACATGTTTCTCTCATGTTGTTGATTTTGAAGCACAGATGAGAATTATAGACGAATTTTCCAAATATAAGTTCAATAGCGATAACGAAACTCCCTTGTTTAGGCACACAATTGCCTTTGTTGGTTTCTGTGATAGGCATGATGTCCCCTCAGATGACATGGTCTATGGGTTGTTCAATTTCCCGTTCGAAGGTCGCACCAAGAAATGGTGTCACACATTCCCTGCAACCTCTATACACTCTTTTGATCACATGTTCAAAGAATTATGTCGTCCTTTCGATCTTTATGACCGTGTTATCACTCAGGGAAAACCCTGGTTGCAGGGAAAACCCTAGCTGCAGGGAAGAACCCTAAGGTAACCTCAAAAACTCTTTTAGGTCAAAGCTGGCCCTTCAACCTGGAGAGGGATCTCTCCGTAAAAACTCAACTACCCTATGGTCACTATAGTAGAAGGTTTTGTGCAATTAAGTTCAGGTAGCCAGATTTAGGTCTAGGGATAAATTGGGTGGGTGATCTTCAAAAACCATTGGGCATGGAGTCCAGCTATTAAAAAAATTGAGATCACGGCTCCAATGAGCAGGTTGTACAAAGCATGAAAGTCACAAGTCCTTTGATTGTTTGGGAGATTTGGAAGAAAGATGATTGAAGGAAAACAATGTTTATAGATGACTCAAATAACAAATATTAATGACTGATAATTTAGGAGAGGAGAATCAATGAAATCCAACCTCATAACTAACATTCTCAGACATTGAAGAAGAAAATTATATAACAATGAAAAACTGAAAGGGAGAAGTAACACATGAATTTCCTACTAACTGCTCATTAAACATTGTGAATACATTCAATATTTGCTCAAATATATTTGGACTACAAGTGTTTTTCCAATAAAAGCCAACCTCGTTTCAATATTCATAAACTATTTATATAGTGCTTACATAACAGTTTTCAAAATAATAGTCATCACATAATTACAGAAACTGAGATATTTTAAATATCTTTCAAGTTCATGTATGCAAAGATAAACTTAAAAATATTTTGTCTTTCCTAGAATAATTATAGGAAAATATGCTTCTATTTAGGAAAAAATAAATATTTGGTCAACTACCTCCCTTGAAAGTATAACATATCCCAAAACTGTAGTTTAGCGTTTCTGCTAGCATAACAGGTCCCTCCACTATAATACATCAAAACTACTCCTTCGTTCTTCTTCAATTCTGCTGGAAAATCTTTAGCCTTCAAATTTGGAAATTGGTTTATTAATGTTGATCCTCTACCTTGGAATATGGAGTGGTTGAAGTTTTTTTCACAAAAACTTATTGATTGTCCATTCAAACTACCAACCCCTCTTTTCCCACGATTCAAAAACTGCCAACTCATACGCCTTCACCTCTCTGTATCGCCTTATTGGAGAATTTTCCACCTTATTACTTCACTGATACTCTTCAACCCCTTGCACTTTTCTCCTTTGGAATTTCTTTTGTTATATGACCGGGCTAGTGATTATCAACTTAATACCATATTGGAGCCCCTTTATAATGCAACTTAACACAAAGTTCAAATTTAGTCCTGGCTCCTTTTTCTTTAGCCCTTCCCGCATTTATTCACCATAAGACCAAGGGTTGTGACCTACCACTTAGCCTTGAGGTGTTAGAGAATTTTGTTTGCTGTTGGGGGCTATTCTTACTTTGTTAAGTGCTTAGCACCTGAGTTTCTTTAAATTTATCTCAACCATGTGCCAGCTCAACATCAGAGCCCCTCTCATCGGAACTTTCTAATCAGAGGATTTACTTTGGAGCTGAGATATTCCTTAACCTCCGATATGATGTCATCAATCCATGTGGCACCTCGTGAGTGGTGACACATGTCACCCATATTTTTCCTCTTAGTACCCCTCAAAATGCCAAAATTTCCTAACATGTATCCTTTCATATCGCCACGTCATGCTGACATCATATGCCACTGTAGCTTATCAGGACCAATCATATGCCACCACATTTCCTGCTAGAGGAGAGAGAAAGGGTCGTCCACCTTTGCTTTTGCGATGAAATCCTTTGTTAACTTGTATATGTGTTCTCCGATGGTTTTAACACTCTCGATGTTCCCTGATGGTTTTAACACTATCAACACATTTTCATATCGTAACTTCTTAAGGTTGTCAACTTAATAAGTTTTGATTTCTGATTCTCCAATTCGCCGATGTGTCGATTCGTTGATCCACTGATTCACCGATTCGACAATCCACCTATCTGCCGATCATCTATATGCTCTGGACCTTCGACGTGTTGATCATCGATTTGCTCTAGACCTCCGATATTCCTTTCTTTTAAAGGCTTCAAACCCTTAAACTTCAACAGGCCATATCTTTTGATCTAGGGGTCCATTTTTGGACTTCCACATACTGTTGGAAATATTGTTCAGAGAACTTTCCAATGGAGAGGGTCCCATATAGGTTTTGATTCCTTCTACTATTTGGAATATGACTACAAACTTATCTTCTTATTTACTAAGAATTCCAAAAAATGCTGATAGCCTTGCTATCAAGAAATTTTCCCTATTTACTACAATTTTAAATACTGACACTACAACTATCAACATTTTCCAAAAAAGATTTAAAAATGTGAAATTTGTATTATGATAACAAACCGTAAAGCACTTAATAAAAAAAAATTAAACTGCGAGAATTACCTGATGAATCTCTTGAGAATTTTCACGATCGTTTTCTTCATTACTGTTATGAATTTCCTGAAGATGAAGTTGATTGGAAATTTTTGGAGGAAATATTTCAGTATCTTGTTCACATTTATGAGAACCCACATGAGTTAGAATCATTTAAACCTCTCCCAACATACCTTAGTGTTAGAGCTTCCAATTCTGGGATGGACAAGGTTGTTGTCCCAAGTGAACCTCTGTCCCCTTCTCATCAAACAACTCTAGCTCTGCAAGTCAAGGTGGGAGGAGTTGAGAATCCACCTATTGATCTATCACAATCTCCTCATACCCCACCTGCTCAATATTTTTGTGCAGATTTGGAATGAAAACCTCATGGTTGTCACGTGGTCTCACCTTCTCAGCCTCCATCCTTTGGTTCCTTTGACCCTCCATATTTTGGTGTGTTGTGTTCATCCGTTCTGGATTCCACAAGAAATGTTCACAAGCATCAAGTTTTGGATGGAGTTGGTGTTGAATATCCAACCTGCGCTATAATTTTTTATGAGTATGTGTGGGAGTATGAACAAAAATGTGTAGGGAAGGATGACCTCCTTCTATCTACACCTCATCCGCTTTATCCTGACATCTTCCGCGATTCTGCCATTTCTGTTCCATCTTGTGAAAATTCATTTCTAGATGTTTCCATTTCCAATCATTCACAGAACACGTGGGATGTCAGTCTTTCATTTGATTGTAGAGAGGACAAATATTTCTTCTCGGATCCACCCAATCTCTCATCTTACCTTTCCAAAAACATAGAGGGTAAAAATTCTTGTTTTTCATCACCCCTTATTATGATTCATCAGATCATGAGAATTCCATTGTTATCTTGAATTTTCTGATTATGACTGTCATGGTCTCTTCATTCATTCATCCGATCACAATTTTGATTCGCCAACTGTTGATATTTCTAAGCCACCGGCCTTTGATGACATCTTCTGATGAAGCAGAAACTCAAGTTGTTGAGGTACTTCAACCCAAGATAATGCTTATGTCAGGTTCTCATAGCCTTGATGTTAGTTCCACTACTTATCAAAAATCTGTTGAATTTGTCCAGGCTCCTCATCACTCTATTGTTCACATTGAAGATTATTCTATTTCACAGTTTTCACATCCTCCATTGGAATCACATGATCCTATTTCTCATGCATTGGAGGAGTCATACATAGCAAGCATTGTTGCTAAACAAAAGTTTTCTTCTTTCTTTGTGTTTGCTCATATTTCAAGTTCGAAGGTGTGTACATGATTTTCTTTCATGCGCAATGTAACAAGACACCATCAACGTCCACAGAGTACCTTTCATGTGATTTCCATCTTTACTTTTCTATGGATGTAATCAAGTGATAGCGGGTAACCCCGCCAACCCAGAATCTCAGTCTACCATGCATATAAAAATGAAATTCCAAATTCATCTCAACTCATTAGCCATTCCCAATCATACAAGCGGAAGCTTAAAATTTATCTTCAGAAAATGATTATCACTTTATGGTTATGAACCCATTCTCATGTTTAAACTAGCAAATTAATACCATTGTTCGGACTCAGAGTTGCAAATATATGTGCGCCTTTACCTTTTTAAACCTGCCAAACTGTGTGAAGACCCACACGTTCTATGATGACATCGGTCCATACTTATGCAAGAACCCGCCTTTGTTTGATGCGCATTCCATCATGATTCCATTCCGCGATTCCACTGTTTGCTACACAGCTTCTTACCCGCTCAACGATTTACAATTCTGAGCAATCAACTTCCAAATCGATTTTTCCATTCTGGGTCATTCACCGACTGGCGCTTTCAACATCGAATCAAGTTCACCAACATTAACATTGCACTGCCCAACGCATATCCAAACTTCACTTTCCTATATCAGATCAACGCACTATCAGACAATTTAAACTTACTTTCTCTGCGCCTTCATGAGACCATACAACTCCATTTCTGCGGTCAAATAAGAACATTAGTACTACAATATTTCACTCACCAAATCTGTCATTTTCATTAATGGCTTGTTCCTCCGGTTTGCTCTTTGGTGCTACACCACATGCATTCAATTATATATTTGCCCAGCTAATATTAAGTTTCCAATGCCCACAACTCACCTTCGTTCTTGGATTAATTATACAAGTACCTATTCCATTCAACGCCTCAGGAGACCAGCCACGACCTTTATATATGTTGACCGATACAAGGACGGCTTGCCTCGCGTTCTCCAACGATAGAATTTCTTGTCATTCCGCTTTTCAAACATTTAGACGTTCTCACTGTGGAGTCAACCTCATCTCTACAGCTGATTCAGTTTTCTCAGCACTCTTTTCCGCATTCTGTTCAATCGACTGCTCTCCAGTATTTCACAAATCGACTTTAAACCTTCTCACATTCCTACAATTGAATCATCGACCTGCCATTCATGATTGATGCTTCGAATTGCCATTTAAACTTATGGCAATCGTTGTGGGTATTACATTTCAATTGTGCACTGTCTGCAAATCTTCAGAAAGTCGAAATTATTTAAACAATATCGATTTTCCCTACAGAGTTTTGTCTACTACAATTAATAACATCGATTCTTTCAACTTATGTGCAGAGTCACATCACAAAGGTTATTAAAATCAACGTATTCATACAAATCGAATTCAGGTCTGCACAGGATTGTGTCTTGTGGCTTCAAGTGCTAAATCAATAGCGATTACTGCAATCGATTATACACAGAGAACTGGTTCAACATAAAACTACAGCCTCAAATGTATTAGAATACCATCATTCACGCAAAGATTTAACACCATTTACATTCAATGATTATGGATTGCAGTTTTCACACAAAACGATGTGGATTCAAGCATATCGAATCAATTCTTCATATATTGAACACACAACTTCAATAATGGCATAAACTCCAGAACATCAAAAGCTGTATTAATACATACACTACTTACATAAAATGTCCTTCCTTGGCCTGATTTCCAATCGGTGGCCCTTTACAATTGCCCGAAGGCTTCCAAGTAGAAACCCCTGCTCCCTACTCTGTTTCTCTACTCACACTCTCTCTCTCCCTTCAACTATTCCAGTGTCTTTTCCTCACAAAAACCACTCATATTTATACACAAATAATGCATTTAATTCACTCCAAAAGTCTCTCCACCCAATCCTCAACTAAATCTATATTTTAGGTGTGGACTCAACAAAGTCCCATACATAGTATTCCTAATCCAAAATTTGGCTCCTAATCTATTTCTCTCATATCCTTATAATTAATAAAAGAATATTTACAAAATCCTCACTTATATAATTTATCTAACAATTTAATTAATAAAATAATAAAAATGTCACACCCCCTTTATTTACATCATTAAAATGAAAATTGGCCTTGATGCTCCTGCATCATCAAGCTTCAAACATTTTGGTTTACATTGTTGTATATTTCTTGATTAGTTTGCTTGCATATATTTCTTTTCTATCATGCTGTCGCCTACATGGGCTAACCAGTGTGTCAGTGGTTGGATTGGAAATATCATTTCATGTGAGCTGGCCTACGATCTACTTAGGTTAGGAGTAGGAGTAGTGTTTTGATTTTCTTGTTTGTTTTTAGGATTTACTTACTTTGTTTTTCTTCTTTCCTTTGTTTGTTTTCTTCTACACCCGTAGGTTAGCTCCGCATGAAACCGTGTTTGGATTCTTAGACAAGCAGAGTGAAATCCAAGAGGAACTTGTACAACTATCAACACTTGGTTATCTGTATATTCCCTCTCCTTATGAGAATATTTCATTTATTTTGGTCGATGATACCCTGATGGAAAATATTTTTCTTTCAGAGAGAGTCATGGTGAAATCACGATGCTTGCACTCTTAACTAGTACTACCTACTCTAACTGGTTTTCTATATTTGGTTAACCCTTGTCAGCTCAGTCAAGTAGAGTAATGAGAGGGAACCTTAAAAAGTATGTCAGAGGTATATGTAAATATCCTTATCTGAAGGGACAACCTCCTCTACTCTCAATAAGTTGGGATCCCTCTTCCGCCTCATGAAATAAATAAGTGCCTATGCACATTTCTTTGAAAAGTGAAAAAAATGAAAAAATGAAATAAAGGGAAAAATAAGAGAAATGATTCCTACACAAAGAGGTGAATCAAGTAACTTCGCTGGGGTACTGTCCAGGCTCACTGGCAGTGAAGAAATGCTTGTGTTCCTAAAGTGACTCAGCCAGGGTACTATCCAGGCCTGTTGGTAGCAGAGCAATGCTTGTGTTCCTAAAGTGACTTAGCCGGGGTACTGTCCAGGTCTGTTGGTAGCGGAGCAACACCATAGATGAAACTAAAACTCTGGCAGTCTATATTACTTGTGAATTTATATACCCCTCATCCCCAATCGAAACAACTTAGTTTGACTTGGCTTGGTATGTGTGCTTCCAATAAAGAGAATGGTAGGGACTACATCTTTAACTCACGCTAGTGAATAAGTTATGAAAATCGAATAATTGAACAATACTTCCAGAAGAGTTAGACTCTCTTACCACGAGAAAATTTTCATACAGAGAGCTGGAGTTCTACCAGTGTGTCACCAATGTTGTAGTGGCTACAACCACCCTCCAAAATTTTTCCCATGCTTCATTTTGGAGCCTTCCTTCTAAATCACAACAACTCATCTTGCACTCATCCAAGTACTTGTGCTTTGATTGAGCCTCATCCTTTGCATCTTTGCTTCTTTTTTCTTACTTGGTTTACTGTCTAACCCACAAGACGATCTCTTAACTTGGTTTCCATCCAGTTCCGGGATTGCCTTAGACAATTGTGCAATCCTTGAGGGCAACTAGCCTTGCTCTTTGGAATTGTGTAGTCCAAGTTGACAATGAGCCTTAAGCTCAAGAATTACGCAACATCAGATGATAGCGAACATTCAATTGGGAAATTGCGCAGAGAATGAGAAGAAACCAAGACCCACTCAACCCAGAAATTGTGCCAAAGCCTTTCTTTTTAGAATTTTCCCAACGCATGAACTAGAGAGTGGCTTGGTTCCTCCCAAAACTGCACAATCTCTCTAGGCAATGCATGGTAGCTTTTCCCGAAAAAGACAAAAGAAAAAAGAGAAGAAGTTGAAGGAAGAGTAGGAGATAAGGAGGAGAGAAGAGAAGAGAAGTAGAAACAGGAATAAGAATAAAGGCAAGCCGCGGTGACAAAGAAAACAACAACCATACAGGCTGAGGAGTCATAATAATTGACAGTGGAAGAATAGGGTGAATAGATGCAGGATCAGGAGCTTTCTCTGTAGATTGAGTAACTGATTGAAGTGAAAAAAATGGAGTTGGAGCAGGAACCATAAAACGAAGAAACTGACCTTATGCTTCGAGAACCAAAGGTCACCTCTCAGTCTCCACCACCTCCAGTGTCAAAAACAATCCCGAGTGAGCAAGGAGAAGTTGTTCTCCTTGATGATGATCTGGTCATGGATGTGTACAATCTATAATTTGATGAGTTGCATAAGAACATTGTATAGGTGCAAAGGAAGCACTTCCCAGGTGATCACACATCTACATTAATCAAAGAAAGGGTGATAGTGCCAGACATTAGAAAGCATCGAGCTGCCCTTGTCGATGCTACCTTGGCCTATGTAGGAGAAACGAGATCAAATGTTAATTTCCTGCTGGCTGAGAAAGAACAAATGGCAAAGAACTTGTAGTCTGGCAGGAAAGAGGCATAACAAATTCGAGAGTAGAGCATAGTTTCTGCAAATGGAGAGATGAGGAAAGTGATAATCGCTGAAGTATCAACACTTGAGACTACCAAGTGAAAGCTCCATGATGGATCTGTCACTGTGAATAAAGTAGTTGTCTGTGTGCATGGCCTACATCAGTGAAGCAAAGAGTTTTTTCAAACTCTTGGAAACATACATGTTGCCATCGCCCATGTGCAAGAGTGGACAACGTGGTACAAAGGGTCCCCGCTTCACTTACCAAAGAAGATGAAGCCACAAGAAGAGCTGGAGAAAGAAAAGGTCTAGATGTTAATCCAAAACTATGATCATAGCGCCCTATTCGTCAGCAACATACAAGCCTCATATGCATGATTGTACAAGAGTTTGGATTTCATGGTGAGAATGCACAAGATCCTGTCAATTGGTTCCCTCACTAAGGCTAGACGTAAGAACCAAGTCCATCTAGAGATCGATGGGTACATGGAGAAATTAAGGCAAAAGGCCACCATGGATGATTTGGAGCTGACTGCACATAACATGCAGAAGTAAATTGGTGGTCCTGTCATGGTCAACACCATGTTGCACATGCTTCAGGATGAGTTGGATATAGGTTCCAAGACCATATACCTGAACACTATGGAGGCAAGAGTTCGTTATCAGAAAGACACCATCAAGAAGTTTGAGGACATTTGTAGGTTGCCAAGTTGGTATTTCCCAAAACTTTGGAGTCATAGTGTTTTGTCTTGTTAGATTGTCTCTAGCCTATTTTTTGTTACATGGGTACATGTGGAAAATGTAATATTATTTGTAAATATGTTGTAAGTGAAATTCCAAGTGTCATTAGTGGAATGTGAAAGATCATAATGTTATGTATTAAGTTATTTGTAAAGAAGTTGAAGAGTCATGAGGGTAGTCAAAGTGTCACAAACAGGAATGTCAAGGGTCACCCCACCCTTTGTTATAAATAGAACAACTCATAGAACATGTTTTTGGGAGATTTTGGCTAGGCTTAGGCTTAGAAAGGGATTGGGAGTATTGTGACGAGACTTTGGAGAGTATAATTATTTGGAGAAGTAGGTGTTCTTGACTGTAATGTTCCATTATTGGGGCTAGTGGTCGTCAATGATGTATGCATGGATGGAAATTTCACTTATAACAATAATTTCAGAGCCAACACTCTTTCATGCATATGCTATTATTGTATTTAGACTATCCTAGTTTCTTGAGAAATGTATGTTGTTTAACTTATGCATTTTCTTATGAACTACTTTTTATGCAATTGTACAAATCTTGTTGAATGTGTGTTGTTGGATTAACTCGACACTTTAATTTGTGGACTATTCCACATTTTAGCTTGTGATGTCATTCTACTCGTGTGTTCCTTTCAAGCTACATAATATTACATTATTCTAAGGGGCACACTTCCTTTTCCCCTCCGTGTGTCAGAACCCTCATGCATCACACTTGACTCTCTGCAAGGTCACACACTTGCTCTCACCCAAATTTATCTTACTTTTCTCTATGCGCTATTGGGGTCAAGGCATTACATTAGCACCAACTATTGGGACTCCTACTCCAAACGGTTCAAGGTCTAGTTGGAACTTATTATTGGGGAGATCCCTTGAATGTTGGCAGGTCCAACACTGTCAACGAAACCTCACCACTTTCAAAATGAATCTTCACATGTAGAGAAATTGGCATTACGAGTTGTACAAGATGTCCAACCTTTTCATCACTCTTTCTACTAGACAAAACTACCATCATTTATGATTGCAGCCCCATGTAACACATTCTTACTTGACAAGTTTTGGGGGGGAAATACTCCAAATGGATTTTTATCTTCAAGGGTTTGATTTGGAATTTGAAAAATCCAATTCTAAGAAATAACTGGTATTTCCTCAATTGATTTGTGACTTTCACTATATTGAAACAAAAAAAGTGGCGGAAGATTCGATCCTTGATGAATATCTTTTTCTAATCAATTCGTATGATCCCAAATATGGATATATCATTGTTTATCTCTAAACCAAAAAATTTTGTCCATACTTATCACACACTGAACATCATCGAATTCGATACCAAGCTTGAAAATACATTACTATTGGAAATACCCTTTTATTATCATGATGCTGACACTATTTTTTGACGTTGTTTAACACATTAGGAAGCTGTAAAAGTTCTAAATGATTGTCATGTTGGAGAAAGTGGTGGTCATATGTATGGGTATGCCACTACCCAAACAGAATTAAGTGCAGGATATTTTTGGCCATATCTCTTTAAAGATTGCATATTGGCGATCCAAAAATTTCATTCCCATAAAATATATCACTATAAGATGCACGCCCCTCCTACTCCACTTTACCCTGAAGTTATCATTGGCCCTTTTTCTAAATGGGGCATTGACTTCATGACATGTATGTGAAATTTTAAATGATGTTATAGTTATTGGTTATTATTTTCCTATCTCTATATATTATTTGTCTCCTACAATTAACTTGTAGCAAATACTTAACAAAAAACTACTGCAACTTCACAAAAAAATAATAAACCATAGGAACTGAGAAAATTATGCACACACACACACAAATAATGAACACCAATATTTTTGGACAAATGTCCCTGGAAAAACCCTAAAGGGAAAACTAATTTTGCATATGAGGGTTTTAATAATTAAATTATTTAGTAGAAATATTGCAATTGGTTATAGTAAAATTGAAAACCTCCAGAAATTATTTTGATCACGTCTTTCCTTGGCCTCCTGGAAGAAATTTGTCCCACTAGAACAAATCCAGCCTCCCTCTAAAACTCGATCTAGCTCACACATGTGGCCTAGAGGATTAACTCGACCATCCTCGAAACTCACACTAGCTAGGAAAATGAACTCAGCCTCCACTGGAAAATCTTAGCTTCTACTAGAAAATCAATCCCCTTGTGCAAATCAACCACTCCTGCCAATTTTCCTTGCTTTGGAATTTCTCCCTCTTCGAGAAATTCACACTGTTTACTAGGGTAATTCACACCTCCTACTTGCGCAATTCACACCACTAGAAAGTATTTGGTTTTGGTGCCAAAACTATCAATTCTTTGCATTCCTATTCCTATATAATCAATGTTTGTCTCCAGTAAGTCAAGCCATTGATTTTGAGCCCTTTGAATTTCTGAGTTTCTTTGTGTTTCGTCATTCAATTCTTTTTGAGTTCTTAGTTTGTGTTGGGAGAGAGACACTGCCACTATTTATGTTTGTTGTGTTCAAGGCTCAAGCATTGATGTTGCTTCTATTCATTGTGTGCAAGGATAGAGGGTCAAGATGCCACCATTCAGGACCTATGTAAATACTATTTACTGTATAGTGTAAAATTTAAGGTTTACCATTTTCTCTTATTGGAATTAAATTTTGATTCTTTGTGTGTGCATTTTTCATGGTTTAATATGACAATAATAGTGATTCCGGTCACTGTGATCCTTTTTTTCATACTTGAGAAAATTTATGTTCCGAGTTACATGTTCTGAGTTACTAAAATGTATAAGTAAATATTTGGAGTTCAATAAAAATGTTTGTCCTCTTTACTTGGCATACCTCATGCACTAAAATGTGGTAGTCATGAAAATTGTGTAGTAAAATCATTCACGAAGAGTTTTACATTGATATTTTGTTCTAATGCTCTAAAGATGGCTTATCCTCATGTCAAAACCTTTCTAGGAAAAATGAAGATTTATCAAAAAAGATTTAGCAATTTTGTATTTTTTTTCTCACAGTTTTCTCAAGTTTGATGCCCCTTGCATTTGAATTGTAATTAGCTTTCTTCAGGTATATAACCTAAATTGAAGTCTTTAATTTTCTATAACAATGACAGTAATGAGAAACCTTCAAGTTGTCTGAATCCAAAAGTCACAAGAGATCCTGTCTGTTTTTAACTTTTTTATCCTCTTCCTCCATAGACTACAACACATGAAAATTTATTGATGTCTCTATAAAATTAAAATTTTTAGAAAACAAATCTGAAACTCTACAATTTCTTGCATGACATCTTACCTTCGAAATATGAATCATTTGAAAAATATTTTAAGGTTACGACCCATTTTCAACAGTGATGAGGCAAGAAAATGTTAAGTATATGCATTGTGCAACACTATTGCCTTCATAACCCATCAAGTTGCTTTATATTTGTTTCCTAATTATATGGATGGTGGAGACATGCATGAAAGCTATATGAGTGCTGCATTGAGATTTTAAAGAGAAGATATGAATTTGGAAATAAAAGTCTAGTTGATTTGATTTGTTATTTTACAATGTCATTCGGTAGGTAGCTTATGGATTTATGACAAGTTTATGTTGACTATTCAGTATTTATGAACATGTTACTAATGAACCTTACAATAGTTTATTATGGGCTTCTTCCTTTTCTAAACACTAGCATGTTATGGCAAAAACATTTTTTTTAATAGAATATGGGTTCTAAAAGTAGTGCAGCTTGCTATGAAGAAATTGAATCTTCATGGAACACTTTTGTGGGAATGTTGAAAATACATGCAGTCATCCTTTCTCATTTTTAAATTTTTTATTTTCGGTGGTATGTTGCCTCGTGCATCAACTATCATATAAATAATTTTGAGTTTATCAGCAGCCTTATTTACATAAAATGCTCGTTTATCGAAAAACTTGTTGCCTTTATTTGATGCCATAATCCACAAAAGTTAATTGTGTGGTGTAAAATTAAAGCACTATGAAACAAATACCAACTTTAAAGGCAATGGGACTTAAAAGTATTTTAAAATTTATTCTATTATTTGATTTTTGATATCTACCAGGATAAAGGATTATTATATAAGCATTTTTTGATCAGGACTTTAATTTTCTTTTACTATATACGTTTATTAGTTTATGAGAATATGCAAATAAATATTAGTATTGTGAGTTTTACTTTTCTGTCATATATCTATTCTAAAAACTATTTATTTGTTCCACTTTTCATTTTATTTTATTTTTTTAATGTAAAATTTCAGTATTGATACCATGGATAGAGGGTTGGGCAATGAAAGTGGTAAAAACAATAGTAGTATGAGACCCCACTACATCCAAAAGCTCCACAAGTTCAATAATAGAATGCAAAAACAACAATAGGTACCCACAAGCAATCAAGCAACATTTACAAGAACCCCTTAATGAATTTCATGAAAAAAATAACATAAAACAAGGCAAAAAAAAGTGGGGCTTGTGAAGAATTGGAATGCACTAATTTGTGTGACCATGTTTTTAAGGGTAGCTATACAAGAGTATGGCATCATCTTTTGGGCATACTTGGGTTAGGAGTGAAGGGTTTCACATGTAACCTTGAAAAAAGAATGGAGATGACTAAGCTCACATGAAAGCAAATGGAAACAATGAATGTGATAGTAGCATTGTATCTCCTAATTATAAGAGAGGTATACATGAAGATTCATCCCAATGTATGAATGAACAAAGTAACATCCAAATTAAGACAACTGAAAGGAGTTCTATCACTAGGAGGACTAGTGTAAGTGAATCCATTCAAAATATGTACAATGTCTTTCATATGGATGAAGCAAATGATGCCATAGCATATTTTTTGTATGGAAAATGGAATTTCATTTAATGCCACTTGTTCACAATGCTATCAATAAATGGTGAGAAAAATCATAGATGCAGGGATAGGATATGCACCCTTGGGGTACAACAAAATGAGGACTTCATTATTAGATAGAGGGGTGACAAGAATGCATGGACTTATGGAGGAACTCAAACAATCTTGGGTTTATTCAGGTTGTTCAATTGTCATGGATGATTGAACATATATTCAACAAAGACCTTTGTTGAAATTTATTGTCACATCACTAGAAGGGCCTTATTTTTTAAAAGCAATTGATTGTAGTGGAAAAACTATGTATGCTACTTTCATGTTTGAAATGTTGAAGTGATGCAATTGATGAGATTGGTCCTTCAAATGTGCTACATGTCATCACAGATGCAACCCCTGTTTGTAGAGCAACGAGATTGATTATCCAAATTCGATATAGGCATATCTTTTGAACTCCTTATTGTGTACATTCCCTTTAAAATCTCTTTAAATACATTGGTAAAATATAGTGGATTGCAAAAATATTTTTAGATGTGGGGGATGCAAAAATGTTCATCTATAACCACCATGCTTCCTTGGCAATTTATAGGATGTATTCAAAGAAGCATTTTTTAAAACCTACAAAAACAAGATATGCAACATTATTTTTCTTGAGCACATGGTTGAGGTCTATGCATCTTTATAATCCACTGTTGTTTCTTAATAGTGGGATGCATGGACCGAGTCTAAGTCACCTCAAGTGAAAAATATAAGAGAAATGCTTCTTAATGAGGATTGGTGGGCTGAATGTAGATATATTTTCTCTTTCACAACTTTAATTGTGGAGTTGACCAGGTATGTTGATTAAGATTCTCCTGCTTTTGGATAAATATATGAATGTATTGATACCATGGTGGGAAAGGTAAAGCACATCATTCGCCAAATAAACCCTTATTTAGAGTTTTCCATGAGATCCACAAGATGATAGAGAAATGATGGCTTAAACTCAATACCTCCCTTCAAATGGTTGTTGATGCGCTTAATCCAAAGTGGTATATGGAAAGAACAAATATAATTATTTCTATTGATGATTAAGAGGCAAAACCACGAGGGATTCACTCAATAAACCTCTGACATATCACGTGCATCCGTGGCATACTAAACAATACCCTTAATTTGAATACATATTGGAAAATACCTTTGAAAATCACATTATTTAACCCCCTATTGATACTAACCCAATACACCTTCCCAATTTAAAAAATTGCTATTTTCACTAGATATTGTAGGTATCCATTTTTCATTAACATTTCGTATACCCCTTTATATTTCTTCATTAACTTTGAGCTCCATTTTTTATACCTTCCAATAAAAAAACCCTTTTCCCCTTAATATATGCTCAATATAATATGTCATTTTTTCCTCACTATATATTCCCCAATATGAATGCACGTGGCATGGTATTTTTCCCCTAGTGAAACCCCTCTGGGTAAAACAAGGGTTTTTTGATGTTATAACTAAGATGTATATTGGTGATGAATCAAATGCGACACGAGAGAAATTTATTGATTTTGGTACATTAAGCCCTCCTGCATTTAGCGAAGATGCAAAGAGGGACATCAAGCATTATTCTTAGAAGAAACCCCTTGGATGGTGGAGAATGTATGGGGGCTAGGTCCCATAGCTCTGAAATCTTGCTTCACGTTTACTATCTCAGGTTGCTAGTTCCTCAACTGCTGCAAGGAATTGGTCCACTTATAGTTTCATACACAATGTTAAGAGGAATAAAATTACCTCTAAGAGAGCAGAGAAACTTGTTTATGTGCATAGTAGTCTTTGACTTTGTTCAAGGAAGCTACCGAATATTTAGAAGGACATGTTGCATGATGGGATGTGAATGCTGAAGATGCTGCAAAAATTGACGACGATGATGACAATCCTTTACCAAATGCAAGATTGGTTGGCATACCTTTAGATGAAATTGTTGCATCTGATAATGATGATGATGATGATGTTGATTCAATACCTAGTCAGGCTCAAGCTTTATACGGATCTCCTTGATGTTAAAGATCGTACTATATGATCATCTTAAGCTTTCTAATTTTGTTGCTATATTTTGTCTCTTGAACATTTTGAATTATGTACTACTTTAGGCTTTTGTCTTTGTAATTTTTTTCTAGTATGAACATCAACATGATTTGGGTGGCTTTTAGTTTTGGTTTTAAATTTTTATGGTTGTCCCTTAAATCATTTACAGCTTCAATTTGGTATGTACATTTAATATTTACACTTATATATATATATATATATATATATATATATATATATATATATATATATATATATATATAAGTTTAATTTTTAATTTATTATATTATTGTCTCTCCCAATTTGATGTTCTTTGTAAATTTGGGCAAAGCTTCTATCTATACCGGATACTTGTTCCCATGTACCCAAGGTACCCACGTACCAAAAAAATAAGGAAATTGTATTGTATTCATACACTTTTATGAGAGAATATGCAGTGGAATCCTCCGATCGAGGATCAATGCCTCACTCATGTAAACAACATTTACCAATGCATTGTGCAAAAATGTTCGGGACTTCCATTGACAATAAAAAAAATAGCAGCATCAATGAAAAGAATTACAAGAATTCTTAATGAATGGGAATTGACCTTGGATTGTTTAAATGAAGCAGAGAGCATAACCAAGAGTGTATACCTCTATCAGGTTAAGTTATGATGCTTTGTTTTATCCTCTCAAGCCTTGTTTCCTTTATTTTTCTACCTTTCCTCCAAGTACTCAAATAAATACAAAACACCTAGAATATTTTTGGATTGTAGAAGGATTCATTTCTATCTCTAGCAAAGAGGCACAAGAAGAAACATATGAGGTAGCACACTCTTATATGGACCAACTTCTTGGTCGATGCCTAGTAGAAGGTTCACTTATTGGTAGAGATGGGCAAGTAAAATACTATAAAATGGATGATTTATTGCATGCATTTGCACTCGTGGAATCTCAAAAGGAAACCAAGTGTTTGATAAAGAATGGAAAAGACTTGAAAAATTTACTCTTGAATCAGTGCCATGGCATACATAGAATTTCTCTAGTAAACATTTTATATCTAAAATCGAGTAACCCATGCCATGTACATGTCTTCAAACTCTTTTGATATGTGATAACATAAATCTTACATCAATATCTCCAAGTTTTTTTGATAATCTGAAATATCTCACTATGTTAGATTTAAGTTATACTTCTATAGAGTCATTGCCAATCTCCACTTGGAATTTAAGATGTTTGAAGTTTCTGAATTTATCAAAAACAAACAAACATCCAATCCCTACCCAATTTTTTGAGTGTTCTCAAGCACTTCCAATTTCTTGATGTTAGCGGTTGCCAACAGCTGAACAACCTGCATTTGGGAATTGAAAAACACAAATTTATGATGTATCTAAATGTAAATGGATTCAACAACTTGAAGTCGTTTTGCAGACGTTGAAAGGTGCTCTAGTATTCAAAAGGGACTAGTTAAGAGAAGCCAATGCAACCTTGTGATAGACGCATCTCAAAGAATTGACCCTTCTACAACACCTGTCACTTACAATAGATGCTCAACCATCATCAGAATCACAAGGTGGTTGTATCGGTCTCGAGGGGACTTTTGGAGGCTGGACAAATATGTGGACTCTCTCTTTAAAAAATACTAGTTCCTCTGGCATCAGTCTCGATCTTCCAGATGAGATAAAATGTATGGTACGCCTTGAGGTTGTTTGTCTTCCGAATTGCGCAGTGCCAAAATGGATGTTTCATCTTCACAACCTCGTGGTGCTTGTGTTCGAAGGTGACAACTCTAGTGTAGAGGAGTATAAATACCTGCACACAATAACTAATCTAAAATAGCTACGCCTGTCACATAACAATAGGTGTGATTAGTTTCCAAGGGAATTTGGAGAACCAACAACATTTCGCCAACTAGAAAAGCTCATCATAGAAGACTTTCACTCTTTGAAATTTTTTGACGAAGTAATGCCAATGTTGAAATATTTGCGATTGGAGAATTGTAAGCAGCTGGAGCAAATGCCCGAAAGCATTACAGAAGCTGATGAGCCTTAGAGAAATAGAGGTGGAATGCTACACAACATGGACATACGACTTCTGGAGTAGAGTCAAACGTGATTCTACTTGGAAAATTTTTAACAAGTGCAAGATCAAATTGAGAATAGACAGTTATAAAATATCTGTTGAGAGGAATATTGAGAATGACAACAAGCTTAAATCCGGACAAAGTGTCAGCATAAAGTATTCAAGGTAATCATCGATGGGGTTCTACTGATAATCTGATAAGTACTGAAATGGTAGAAACGTTGCAACTTGCATTCTTGTAATGTCAGATCGATGATGATGATGATGATGATGATGATGATGATGAAAAGGCCATAAGAGTAAATAAATAATAAATAACGAAAAAAAAAAGATAATAATAATAAATAAATAATAAACAAATAAGAAACTGAAGTCATGAATAGATAAATATAAAAACAAACTATAAAAATTAGTAAGAACAAATAAAGTTAACAAAAGTAAAAAGGAATAAAATAAACAAAATTAAATTAAGAAAAAAATTGATTTAACTAAAATTTAAGACAAAAAAATAAAAGTTGGCATGTTAACACATGAATTGTGTGGATGTGGATCCCTTTTCAATACCCTTCAATTTTTGGAACATTTTGTTCTTTTTAACGGATGAAAAGGGAGATGAGAAGCATTCATTTTTTTAGGTGGAGAATGCTGAGAGATAAAGGAAACCCTAGCAGTAGTAGTTGATTGAGGACTCGGGGGTGGCTAGTTGTAGAAAGAATTTGTGCAACTCCACATATTGTTGGGTGGAGAGTCGTCCCCAAATTTGTTTTGTAGTCAGTGTGATTCAAATATTGCCACGGCTCCATAATCGAAAGTAAGACACATATTTGGTCTACAGGTAAGTATTCGCTACTCATAGGTTTCAAAAATTCTAGGCTAAATCCGTTCACTGTTTTGTGTCAATTATTAATAACACTTTTTATGTAATTAATTTGTATATTTAATTTTAGGTTATTACATATAGTATCATAGCAAGGTTCAAACACTGTAAACCTTAAAATTACTTAATATCATTAAAATTATTAGAATATTCCATAATTAATTTGAAAATTATTTATATTTAGTTAAAATAATAAATAGTTTTTAAAATTTAAAATTTGTCATCCAATATTATTGAGGAACCCATCCATTTATAAGTGATTTTAGAGTTAGGTTAAACTTGCGAGAAACATAGTGAACCAGGAATCGTTAAGAAAGTTTCCCAGGATTAACGATATACATAAAATATTGAATTTACAATTCTGAGACGATTGAAATGTACATATTAATGTGTTTAATCGAAAAACACACATTGAAGTTCACATATTAATGTTTGTAGCACTTGGAAATAATTGTGTACTTCTGTGATAAAGAGATATAAAAGAATGGAGTCGTTTATGGAGGCGGAGGAATTGCTTAAATGTTTAAATGTGGTGGGAATCTGGGCAAAAAAAATTCAAATTTTTTTGTAAAAACAGTGTTTGAATCATATTTTTGATGATGGAAATAGATTCAGCGCCATAAAAAATGTCTAAAACGCCTAAATTTTTGAAGTTTAACAACTATAACTTGGATTTACAAAATTCCTTATCAGATTTTCTCAAAATATGACCAAAATTTCCATAACTTTCAAATGCAAAAAAATAGCCTCGTTAACCTACAGCTAAAAGAATTCATGAAAAGGTCAAAAGGTGCTTTGATTTTATAAAAATTCACGAAAAGGTCAAAAGGTGCTTTGATTTTATAATTGGTTGTTCCTATTCTGACTAATTCACGAAAAGGTCAAAAGGTGCTTTGATTTTATAATTGGTTGTTCCTATTTTGACTTTTGGTCTGTGGTGTGTTCAAAAACAGTTGGCACTCAATGAAAACATGCAATGCCTTAAGGTGAGCAAGGTGCACGTTGTAAATTGGCACGATGAGTGTTTTATGCACCAAATTCTATTGAGCTATTGTAGAACTAACCCTTGACCCCACCAGCTAATAGCCACTAGAGACTACCAAGGGTCCCACCCCTTGGACCATGCAACACATGTTGCTCATCGCAAAGATGGGGACCACGACCCCTAGTTATAGGCTGATTCAAACGTAGGGTACTTTCTACCATGCATGATATTTTTCATTGAATATCCTACCTTTGCCTTCTTTGCTTAACCCAGAGAGGGGCATGTGCGCAAATCCACACACATTCAACAAGTGGAAAAGGATTCCTGATATCGCCTTCCCTCCTATGAAATTGACAATTCTTATCCTTTTATTTTAATATCATTTATTAATTTATAGGGTAAGTTAATTTTTCAGAGCCGTTGAAAAATAATAGCATGACTTCATGGTAAGTTATTGCAGTCATTTGTATTACCTTGAGGTTGAACTTGGAGATGAATGTATCCATGTAACCTTACGATATCAGGAGGCAGATGAAGTTTGGAGCATTCGTAGGAAAAGAGAATCTTAGAATAGATTCTCTTTTGAAATGTCGTGAAAGTTATATTGATTTTCTTGCGCTTGAGTTTCTATGTTTTCCATCTTTGATTAATGATTTTGCATACAAGAGGTCAACGAGAATGAACACATAATTATCTATGTTTTGTTAACTTCCTTGATTGTTGAGCGTAACCTCTATATATATATATATATATATAAACATTATTGACATCTTTGTGACGATGTTCACTTTTCATACAGTATGGTTAATATTATATGTACGATTTTAAGTGAAAGTATATATATTTTATACTTTAATCTTAATTTTAACTTTTTAATGTGGTGTAATGAATATATAAGTTTTCATATGCCAGTATATATATTTAATATTTTAATCTTAACTTTAATTTTTACTGTGATTTAATGAAGTTTAGATTTATTTCATTTAAAGGGTGTTTAACGTACAAGGGCTAAGATGGAAAAGGAAGTCTTTATGATGAAGGAAGTTGTTGTTGATAGAAATTTAGGATATTGTTTATTTGTAGAAAACTACAAGTTGTTTCTATCCTGAATGTGAAAAGAGAAGCATCTCTAAGTGATGGTAAGAGAAGAATATTTTTACTTTTTTTATGTTGATAGAGAGATTAGGTAGAATTATAAGGGAATTATGATGGTGGATAAAGTCAATAACATTGTGAGAAGAACTTGGGCCATCCTCACCATAAGGGAAACTCAATATAATTGATATGATCTATTTTATCTATCTAGATCATTGTTTTAGGTCACCATACACTAGTACTAATGGGGCCAAAATCCAACGAATATTCATTGGATATGCGACATATTGGCATTGGTTATCCGACACATTAGAGTTGAGCAACTCGTTGTTGGCATTGTGTCAAATAGTTGACACTTTATTAAGCGTAAAATAATCGATGCACTGACGTCGAATATTTGACACCAAAAATGACCGAAAATTCCATTAAAAATCCTACACTTTGAGGTTGGTTTTTCAATGCCCACATGAATCATATATGCATGGGGAAAACGTCGGTGGAAATGCCCACTCTTTTCGGATACGCAACGGGAAAATGTCAAATATCCTCCACTTTAGATGGAAAATGATCACACTGTAATGTTTGATATTCAATGCCTTATTACTTGAGTCCGACGAGACCCGACAATCTGTTTTGTCAGTATGGAGTAGCAATTTCGACGGTTAGGCGTTAGATATGCGACAAGAAAACATTGAATATCCTCTACCTTAGATGCCAAAAATGGCGAAACTTTTCCATTGTATATTCGACAATTTATTACTCTAGTCTGATGGGAGTGTCTCACGTTTTATTGTTGGATAATTGATGGTAGATCAAGTTTGTGTGGCGAGAGTTTTATATCTCTAACACTTTGTTCCATCGATAGAGCATTGAATATCCCATGGTTGTCTTGTAGGATAAGAGTTGGATATTCAACAGTTTCCACGTACCATCGAATATCCGATGTGTTTTTTTTTTTCTCTTTTCTTTTTTCCCCGATGGCTCCCAGAATTCCCTATTTTCGAATCCCTATTTCTAGTTTTTTTTAGCTGAACATGCTGAATAACATAACTATATTTACACTAGCTAGTGCAATGAGATACTTCAATGCTCACACATCCAATATTTATTGCACAGGGGCGTCACTGGGGGATAAATACCATACCACGTGCATTCATATTGGGGGATATATATTGAGAAAAAATGATATAATATATTTAGCATATAATATGGGGTAAAGGGTTTTTATATTGGTAGGTATAAAAAATGGAGCTCAATGTTAATGAAAAAATATAAAGGGGTATAAAAAATGTTAATGAAAAAATGGATACCTACAATATTTAGTGAAAGTAGGGTTTTTTTGATTGGGAAGGTGTATTGGGGTCGTATTAGTATGAGGTTAAATAATGTTTTTCTTAGAGGTATTTTCCAATATGTAGTCAAATTAAGGGTATTGTTTGGTATGCCATGAATGCACGTGATATGTTTGAGGTTCATTAAGTTAAGCCCCCATGATTTATTGTAACTGGCTAGGATCTTGCCCAAAACTTTGAGAGTGAGTCATCGCATTATAGTGATGGAGGTTTCCAATGGTGGCAAGGATTTGCATGTATCAATCACAATGCCTTGTATTGAGGTGAGAAATTTGAGAGGACAAATGTAGTTGGCTTCATAAGCTTCTTGATTAAATCATTTGAGAGTGACAGGAGAAAATGCACAATCCCCCATAGTCAATTCTAAATGCTTGGCTAGAATTGTATCATTCTTACCTTGGAGTTTGGATTGCTAAGCTGCTTGATTGGAGATCCTATTTTTGAGAAAGTCACAAAGAATAAAATGTAGGGACTAGGCCCAAAGTTCAGACATTGGTCTTCTTGGTGTTCACATAAATGTTTTCTTTGGAAATTAGAATTAGAAAGATGCAAAAGTTGGTACTAATTTTGAAAACGTATTTCTTACCTGTAGATGAAGAATACACACACGCACACACACACACACACACACACACACGCATATATATATATATATATATATATATATATATATATATATATATATATATATATATATAAGGAAAAAATGTAATTTAGAAAAACCAGTGCTCCCCGATGACATACTCTGTGACTACACATGTAAGATATAACTCTTTAACATGTTTCCTACTAGCATACTCTAGGACAATAGGGACATGTTGGGATGAGGCTCACAAGGGATACTAGTAATCAAGCTTCAAGCTACATTGGTTATCTCATCTTCATGGAAATAGAGGCAATGCAAACATGGTAGGATAATCTTCCCAAATTGGCAAGAAAATGTTCTACATATCACATGTGAAATTCTTCATCAAACTATAGTTCTTCATTATATTGAATCAAATGGCGATTGAATTTATTTCTTGTTATAGTACATTTTGTTTACATTTCTAATTTGCCTCCACAACATCAAAATTTTATTGTGTTTACTGAAACTTTAAAATATTACTCACCTTTACTTCTTTTCTTTGTGCTTCCAAGTGCATATGATGTTCCTAACTAGTACACAAATTTTGTGGATCCTGACTTTGACAGTTACCTTTTTTTCTCGTTTGGATAATCCGAAAGGAAATGATTATCTTGATCCTGGATTTTTTTAATCTTCAAAGCAAATTAGAGTTAACTTCAAGCTAGAGAACAACACTTCTCACTCTAATTGAGAGTCTATAGCATATGTATTTATGGTTGATTAACTTTAGGCAATGTTTTAAGTCATTTCCCTACGAGGGATCTAGATAATAGATATTACTCATGAAACCTATGCATCTAGTGCATTGAGATTATTTGTATTTCATTTGCATCAAGGACATTTGATTCTCACCAGGGAAAATTTATCTTGTCTATTCTCAACAAAAATTGGAATGATAAGATTCATAAATTCTTGCGTCAAACCCTGCTGCACAATAACAAAGAGTTAACAAATGAACACTTGAAGACCTAGTGTTTAATATGCATAGAGAAAACTTTAATATCTAATATGTTTGATTGAAAAGGACTAATGTTTTGAACCATTTGTTGCATTTAGAGTTTTTCGTGCTTAATCGAGTAGGATTAGTGAAAAAGAATAAGTATGATATTTTCATGTCATGCAACACTTTGTATGGATTCAACAAGGTTTTGATCAATATTTTCCTTGTCATTTGTCATTTCTTTAGCCAACTATTTTGATAAATATCCCATTACATCTATCAACCATAGCATGTGGTTAAGGATTAGTAAAGCAAATAAGTGTTAGTTTTTAAGCATGAAACCAACTCAATAACCACACATATTAATCGAAACTTTAGATTGAAAGATGTAATCGAGTCATTTTTATCCCTCATCCATGTTTCTAACTGATGGGTTTGGCTGAGTTTCAGGGTCCCTTATAGGCACACAAGGAGTTGAGTGTTGAAGGAAAATTATTGTGTTTTGTGGAACCATGGGGCACCTCAAAGGGCCTGCATATTTCCAAGAGCCATTTCCTCCACATTGTTTCCATTCATAATAAGCCTTAAGAACCAATATACAATCAACAATATTTGTCGTAGAACAGAGATGCAAGCTTTCCTGAAGAAACAATAAGATTCATGAGGTAGAACAAAAACTTGTTAAATTCAAAGATTGAAATGCAGGAATCCATACGAATATCAATGTGATTAGCATGCTCTCCTGCTCTAAATGCGAATCTTCAAAAGTAGGGAACTCAATCTCTTCAACAACTACAAGAAAATTCCTAACATTATTAAAATATTGATAGGCATACAAAGGTTTTCCTTTAGGAGGAAGTGATTAAACATGATTTGCAATGACCTCCTAACTATTCCAAGTCAATTAATAGGGTAGAAAAAGAAAGGATGGATTTCAAGACAATAACAAGTTTCATAAAATATATGAACATTATAATGGGAAAAAATGGTATCCCACCTTAGAGATTGCTCTTGGTTGAACCTTGATAAGATTACATAAAATGATCCCATTTCTCAAGAAAAGATGAAACTCCTCCTCAGATGGCTTGCATGGAATATCTAGAGATCCAACCATGCTCTTTATCCATGCTATAGCTTGAAACCTCCTATTAGATGCGAAATATCATACATAACATAAAGTATAGTTAAGGTCAAAACCCTCAAGGTTTCAGTCAAAACAAAACTTATTTCAACCCTAGAAAATAGAGCCCATGTTAAACAAGATATATAATCTATATGAGAAACTATGATCAAACCTCCCAAGCGAGACTAAAAATGTGGCTTTTAATCAATCATTGAGGCATATGCAACTCAAATCCAAAATCATACATTACTAAATTTTGATTTGGTCTAGTGAGAAGATCCATCCATATTGATATAGAGAGATTGGATTGTTCTAGAGAAGAGTTTTTCAACATAGAAACTTAAGATCAGTAACTACCCACAATAATAATGAGGCCTGAGGGATTGGATGTACTTGTCCACAGATAGATATAAAACCAATAATGAATGAATGTACTTGTCAGGAATTTAAGATATCTATAGGAAGGTATTTGTCATGGTTTTTGATCTAAATATGTTAAATCAACTTGTTATTTAGTGAAAGCATGAAAAAGGTAAGGGTTAGCTATAAAATTCATAATTGAAATCATAAAAAAAAAGCATAGCATCAAAAATAGGGGAAATGAGCCCTAAAATAAAGCCTAGTCATCATAAAAAGAGAAATTGAAAAGCTAAAGATAATATTATCACTTCACCTACTTCCTCTACTTTTAGTGAATCTAAATGACCATCAAAGATGCTCTTATCCTGTGATATACTACCTTCTTATATGTTAGAAACCTGTAAATCCATGACACTCTTAAACATATCTTCTATAAATGCCTTGTTCCTTCTCTGACTAAATGAGCTTCTAGGAAGAGGACAAGGAGAAGTGTTGGAAACCAATGTGGGAGGGACCCCACTGGGAGTAGAATCTGGTGGATGGAATTCAATGTCTTATACTTTTCTCTGGAAAGGTATAGTATAAGCTTAGTTAAGAGAGGGAGAGAGAAAATGTAAAGGATGTTGTTATTTAGCCACACCATCCAAATGATTTCAGTATCTAACTTTCTCTCTCTCGCAACACTAGGTAGAACATAATAAAATCCAAAAACATAGCATGAGTGTCAATTGTATTATGAAAATTAAAAGAATGTATAACCGATCAATCTCTCTCTCAATATCTCCCATAGTACACTGAGAATAACTTTGTACCTAAAAATTGGCACTGGACATCCATTGTAGTCATCAGTAAACACTCTTAAATTTCTCTGCATGTCTCACCTAGTTAGGCTCCAAGCATGGGGCTTATAAAATTTGACTTATACAACAAGATGCCCCTAAGATCATGGTATTTAGGAGCTTAATACCTTAGAACCATATGAACTTAGTAAGCCTTGTTCACTGAATCGAAGCCATGTGAGATGAGAACCAAGGCTTAAAGGAATCCTACCAAAGACATGGAATGTCTTTTCAGAAATGCAATAAATAGTAAAGTTGAGCACCTAGATACAAAGCCAAACTAAGATGCAAATTGATGTAGAACATGAAATTATATCAATACTATTAAGTAAAAACACACACCAAACAAATTGATTTTACAATTTCTTGATATAAGCTTTACCTAAACTCCAGATAAAAAAGGATTCGAAACATGTGATACAACAACAGCTAAAATAGGATTTTAATAATGTAATACAACAAGAAGGAGGTTCTCATGCCCTGTTTTAGTGACTATTGGCCCATCCAAAGAAAGAACAAAATTATGTAACAAAACACAATATATATTATATAGAATATACTGTTGGCGCTCAGTTTTGGTCTATTTTTGCTTAAGGAAACTTACTTAATCCTTATATTTTCCATCCATTTTCCATCACATCCATATCATTTTGATGTATTTTATGCATATTCAGGTATTTAATTTTAATTTTTCAATTTCTAGAAGTTTTTATGAAAATTGAGTTTCAAGTGCAATTTTGGACAGAATCAGAAATTCCCGTAATAGCTATGTGGATGACATATTTTCAGGACACTTGGGCTCAAGCTGGATGCATGAATGGAAAGCTTGGGAACTAGGACTGAACTAATTTTACTTGGTTCGGTCAAAACAAGCTTTACTAGGTTCGGTCAATGCTGGTCAAACATGACTAGTCACCCAGAAAATCCCTAGGAAATAGGGAAGTTTTGTGATTTCATGGGATTGTCCATATTTCTTGGAATTGATTGAATGAATTTGACTTAGATATATGGATATGCAGATATGATTGTTAGAGAGACTTAAGATCAGTTTGTTTCATAAACTTCTATTTAAGCCAAGACTTTGAAAGCTTATGATATGTAATTTTTATATAACTTTATGCTGAGACATTTGAATATTGGAGATTAATTAGAAGAACTTGTTCTACTTTCCTTTTGATGTTCATTAGTGTGGATGAGTGCTTGAAGTTTCAGCATTTGATAGCAACTTCAAGTGTGCAAGGCAAGGGTGGAGGGCCCCCACTCCAAGCTAAGTACACTTCATTGTTAAACTAGCTTAATTTTCATAAACTAGTTGCTTTAGATTTGTTTACTTGTTTTGTTTCAGATTTGCTTATTTGAATTAATGTGTGATGATTGTTGAATGGATATTGGTTTAATTCTAATCTACATATGAAGGGACACGCAGGAATTTAAGTTAAATTCCCCTTCTATTTGATCTTGAACTAAAACTGAATTTCATTCTCCTTTTCTTATTTGAAGTTATTTATGCATTTCTGGTTTGAAGCAATGGTGATTATGATAGAATAGAATTGTGAAGAAGGACAATCTAGTCCTCCTTAGTTAGGAGCCTCTTCTTTTACATCTTATGCATCATAAACCATTGTTAATTAGTTCTTTTAGATTTCCCTTCATGAAAGTAGTAGAGTAGGGAAAGACAACCTGGTTCTCCTAAGTTAGGAGCCTCATCCCTCACATATTACATAAGTGAATTAGAAATTGTTAAAATAGGTTTATATTTGTAATATGTGCTTCCTTAACTCTTCAAATTTTATTTTCTAAGCTTGGCTACATCTGATATCCATATACTGTGGAATTGCCTCCAAGTTTTAAAAACCTGGATTGATAATTAAATACTTGTGTTAATTTATGTTAATAAATTAGCTCAACATTTTGGCATTGTTGCCGGGGAGGCAATTATCATCATAGTCAAATAGAAGATAAACAAAAACACTAAAAATTTAGTCAGTATACATTTCTCTTAGTTATGTTTCTTTATGCCTAGAAATAGAGATCCTAAAAGTAGATTCCCAAAACAAAACCCCCAACAAAATAAATAAATAAATAATTAAAAATAACTACAAAATCCATTTGCAAGACAAGATCTAAAAAATGATGTTAAATAATAGGTTACAACACTACTCCATTCTTCAACATTCTTTCTCATCAAATCTTTATGATCAGATAAATTTTGATGTCCAAACATTCATTAAAGTATTTTTTTCAAATTTGGATGTGAGTTTACTCATGATCTTGTTACGAAAATGGATGCATTGGAAATTCTCTTATACTTGAGAGAATGAATTATTTTTCTAAAATAGGATAGGATAGAATAGAATAAATAAACAAAACAAAAGAATTCACAATAAGACTTCCATAATAAATTTGTTTCAAACTGTCATGAATATTTTATCAAATCATTGTTCAATATTCATTTGAAAGGACTACATGGCAAAATGCAGTAAGAACAATCCTATTTTGGGTAACCATATAGGATCATTTTTAAATCATGTTGTTTTTTACATATCTCTTGAATTCTAGTTTTGGAATCCATTTTGAAATTTTCAATTTATATCACAAATAAAAATGTGATCAAAATCAAAACTGGGTCTTAAGTGAAATGTTGATGACAGAGTTAGTACAACCTATATTTGAGGTATCTAATGGAAAAATTTTTCCCTAAAATTCATAGGGAAGATAGCTCTTGGAATCTAGTTTCCAAATCAATTTGAATCACTTCAATCAGGTATCATATGAAAAAGTTATTCTTGAAATACTAATTGTTTCTCGAAAACTCTGCATGGTGACAATTCTAGGGCTTCACTGTTCATTGGCATATTTGACATACCAAATTATCTTCTTTTCAAAAAAAAATTATATGAGAGAAATATATTCAAGTCTAGTTTAAGACACAATTTGAATCATCCCATTTGGAGGTGAAATGAAAAGGATATGCCACATTTAGTGACTACATGTCTTCAAAACAGCATAGTAAAACTCTGCCTCTTAGGTCTGTTCATCACCAATTTTGTGATATCAAACCTAAGAATTTTTAAAACATGTTTCTACTAGAAAGACAAAAATGAATCTATTTTAATCTCCAAGTGTAATCACATTTATCCAATCTTTATCGAGGAAGTTACACTTCAAATAGTGATTGTTGGTCTAGTTCAAAATTAACAAGCATCTCTATCAAACATGGCACTCCTTATAATAATTACCATATAATTTTAAGCCATTTTGGAAACATGTTTATACGGGAGGTAGTCATATGAATTCACTTCAACTTGGCTTTTGAATCACTCTAATTGGATATCAAATGAATATTTTGTAAATAAAATACCGCTAGGAGGTCTAGGTTGGCCACTATTCCTCAAGGGGTAAATAAATGCATTTTGTTTGTATATCATATTTGGACTTGTTTTCTAAGCAATTCTTGTAATGATTTACATATTTATTGGAAGAAGAGAGACTGTACACCTCTCTTCCTCCATCATCTAATATTGTATTGCAAGCAAGTGCTATGTTTTTGCAGGTCATAGGAAGAATGAAGGAGTGAACTCCATGGATTAAGTACTTTTCAAAGTCGATCTTAAATTCATATTTCAGAATATGAATACAAGTGTTCAAGTCAAAACGAAGTAAAAATTCACTTGATGTTGAGTTCATTCAATGAAACTCAAACTCTTGAAGCTTGTCTTTAGTTTTTGACCAATAACACCAACAAACCCTACAACATGATCGAGATCGAGGCAAAAAGACATGAAGATAATCATCAGAAGAAGAAGTCAAGTTTTGTACCATGTCAAGCCACATCAATCTCCAAAGAAGCCTTTCATAAGCCAAATTGTTCATGATTACATCCATCATCCATATTGTATGTTAAGCTCCGCAACCATGCATGTTGAAGTCCAGAATTATTATCTATCCATTTACTACTAGATTATGACTTCAATATAACCTATTTTCATAAGCTTTTCATACTTCCCTACTCCATTACACCCCACCTCCATCCAAAAAAGAAAAAAAAAATAGAGAAAGATCAAAAATAATAAAGGAGTTTGGTTGTGAAAATTCGCGAAAGTGGCACAATACAAACACAAATTCATATAGGAAAACCAACCAGCTTGGCCAATATGAATTCTCTATTTTGTTTTACCATTTCTTCAGTTTGATTTTGCAGAAATTCCTCCAAAGAAACATGACTTGAGGACAAGTCTTCAGCTAAGCAACAGGGAAGGCCGTACAAGAAACTTAGTTGTGCAGCTGAATTGAAAACGGAACTTGTATTGTTCGTAGTTGGGACCTAAAATATTTTTGAAATTGATCACAATTGGGGACTTGAAATGTTAGAAAAAAACATGTATATATTGCATAAAAAATGTACATGAAAGAAGGGACCTAAGTTATTATGAATCAATTGCAGAGGGACCTGAATGACATCGACAATCAATGGACCAGAATCAATGAAGGATGCTAGAACAGAAGGTAGAAATAAACTCTATATTTCAATCTATCTATGATATTTGATCAGAGAACATCATCCAATATTGTCAAGGAGCAGAGAACATCATCCAATATTGTCAGGGAGTACAAGTATTGTGAGTACAAAATTTTGCTCTTGCAAATTCGAAATTTTTAGAGCTTGTTAAAATTAAGTTAATACCTGAATGCATATTTTATATTCATTACATTACCCTCATCCTATACCTATTATTTTATACCCATTATCCTAAGTATCATTTTACATTTACCTATGAACATCCTATATTTAATTCCTACATTCCATATTCATTCCATAACCCTAACATTCCACAACCCTAAGTATTTTTCCTCAAAGCAAAAGGGATCAAATGGGATAAGTTGAAACCTACACAACCATATAAACATTAGTCCTATGGAAACAATTTTAAACATGACCTAAAAAATGGTCATTTTAAAATTAAGGAAATACATTGCAATAAATAGGAAACATGCACATTATGAAAAGCCATTTAACAAATCAAATCGAAATGATTTATGTTATATGGGGTGTAAGGTTATCAAAAGCGCAATACGATGGGGTGTATGGTTCATATGGTGGAAATACAATGCAAAGTGATGAATGATGAATGCAAACAATTGTAAGTAATGGCGAAAGTGAAAAACAAAACCATGATTCATGCAACCAACGTGGAAATCAAAACATAGTATATATGCTAGTCATAGTATATATGTTATATGGTATTGCGGGTTGGTTGTAGGACACCCACAACAGAATTGAAGGACAGATTCAAATAAATCAAACATAACCTGAGCTAAAGTCATGAATGCAAACAATAGACCGGATGGAGGCGACAACATGGTATAAACAGTTCTATTCAGTAGTTCGATGGTTATGCATGGTATTTGGTCAAAGGGATGGCCATGAGGGAAATGTCCAATGGAGACTCTACATGACATACCAGTCAAAAGGACATCAACTAAATAAGTGAAACGGTCAAAACGTTTTGAAAAAAAACAGAGAAATAAACCCTGTGCGTTCAACAAAGAAGAGCTCTACCATTTTCGAAGCTCACAATCGTAAATTTGTTGCCATCACAACCATTGAGAGGCTCAGGAAGACGGTAGATGCCATTGGCCAGTAGTTGAGGGAAGTAAAATGGTTTGACAGAGGAAATGGAAGTAAAAATATAGTGCTGAGGAATTGGAGAGATAAGACAGGTAAGTCGACGGAGGAAGCAGAGTCAGTTAAAAAATCTCATGAGAAGCAAAGGTAAGATCGGAAGCTTGATTCTTTTTAATAAATGTAACAGAGGTTCGTGAGGAAATCTCGGGATTTTTATAAATATCACTGGGATATGAAAGCACACAACTTCTGTTTGTCATCTGTTTATGCCACCAGTCAACAAGCTGAGGCATTCAAAACACAGGTTGAATGAGTTAAGGGTAATATGGAGCGCAACTAAGAGTTCCACGAGTCAAGTATTCATATGGGATCATCATCAGTAATAGATAAAGCAAAATTTGAACAGAAAGCATATGGACTATACCTTTTTGGTTGCCTTCTTTCTTGAACTGATCTTCTCACAGTCGGAGTTTGTGGCTCTTCATCTTCTGATTCCTCTTTTGCTATAGAGTTTGATTCTTCCTCCTTTAGCTCAAACTCTATCTCCTTAGGTTCATTTGGTATGACTTCATGTTTAATAACATATTTCACCTCTCTAAACACCACATCTCAGTTGTACACAACCTTCCTTGTTTCTGGGTTCCAAAGCTTATAACCTTTTAAGCCATCCTTATACCCAATAAAGATGCACTTTTAATATTTACTATCCAAATTTGTTATTTTCTCCATTGGAACATGTACATATGCATCACATCCAAATACCGTCATATGTGAAACATAAGGTTTCTTACCAATCCATACCTCTTGTGGAGTCTTATCTTCCAATGCTGATGAAGGTGATATATTGACCAGGTAACATGCAATCTCCCTGCCTTTGCCCTAAATTCATGTCCTAATCCAAAACCACTGAGCATGCTTCTTTCCCTTTCCATAAACTTCTTTTTCATTCTTTCTGCAACTCCATTTTTCTTAGGTGTGTATGGAGTAGGTGTGTATGGAGTAGTCTAGAGAGAAATTGGAGATACCTTCTACCATACCATTACGATTAAGTATTTGAAGGCCTTTCTCTCCAATATGTCCAAGCCTTTGATGCCATAGCATGGTCTTTTCTCCAGAGACCACTAGATCTCCTGTCCACATTTAGGAACCACAGAGTTGTTGCACCCATCAATAACAATGCTACCTTGAAGTTTGTACAGAGTTCCAATCTAAACTCCTTGCATCAATACTAGTGCTCCCCGAACAATCTTGTAGGTATCTTTATAGAACACTATTTTTACACCTACATCATCCAACTTTCTTACAGAAATCAAATTTCTGGCCAATGGAGGAATATGTAGAACACCCGGAAGTGTTCTAATCCTTCCACTTTGCAACTTCAACTTGAATTTTCCATGACCGAAGATTCTAGCCTTCTTGTCATCCCCTAAGAAAACATCACCACCAACATATTTCTCATACTCGCAAAACCACTCTCTATGGGGAGCGAAGTGAAAGGATGCACCTGAGTCAAGCATCCATGCCTCATGATCTACATGTGTACTTGAAGAAGAAGCCAAGTACACATCCACACCTTCATTTGAGGTGGTTTTCGCGTCTGTAGAAGGAGCATCATCATATCTTTTTCCTTTCTCAGGAGCTTTAAATTTACAGTCCCTTTTGTAGTTCCCTTCTTTTCCACATTTCTAGCACACCTTCACATGTTTTCTAGGAGATTTAAATCGCCCTCTAGATTTAGATCTCCCACTAGAGGAATTTTTTTTTTTTTTTTTATGTTCTTAGACCGTCCTCATATAGACAAGGCATCACCATTTTGGCCCTCCATATTTTTCAGTCTCATCTCCTCCGACAACAAGGATGAGACTATTTCATCAAATTGCAAGGAAGTTGCGTTGCTACCTATTGCAACAACCAGACTATCCCACTAATCTGGTAGAGAACACAACAAACTAATGCACTTATCTTCATCTGAAATTTTAATATCAACAGATAATAATTGGCTTACCACAATATTAAATGCGTTCATATGTTCTATTACTAAGTCTCCATCTTTCATCCTCAGGTTATACAGTTTTTCCCGTAGGAACAATTTATTCACCAGAGACTTAGATTGGTACAAAGTCTCTAACTTGTCTGAGAAAGCCTTCGCAGAAGCCTTCCTTCATACATTCAGAAATACAAAATTTGAGACACATAATCGTATTGTGATCTTTTCCTTTTGATCCACCTTTTCCTAGTCTTCAATTGAAATTATTGTTGATTTAGTACCCAAATGTGCCACGATCCACTGATTTTTATCCCCCAACAGATCCTCCATCTTGAGTTTCCACAACTCAAAACTCTAACAGTTAAATTTTTTGATCTCTATATTTCCACTTCTCACCATCTTCTTTCACCACAAGAATCGATCCTATAGGTCTCCCACTGAACAAGGTCTATCACATGCCCGAGCAAAAAAAAAAAACCCTCAGCAGCAAAGGTGTCCCTGTAAAAAGATTACCTGCATATGAATTCTAAAAATAGAAAATAAATAATGGTGAGAGCATAAAACATAAAACAAATACACCTAGATCCCAAAACCAGGGCTACTAGATTGATTTTTCATTATGTTCCTTTCAATGTTATAATACATATATATACATGTCGAAGAATCCATAAACTCCAATCCATTAACCCTGGATTAGAACATAAATGTAGTTCCCTTGACTGGATCTAATAAATACCATGGACCTAAAACCATCGCACCCAAAACCATGTGCGAAATCCATGCACAAAACCATAGGTGTGTCCACCCACCTAATATAGGGTCCAAAAAAATTTCTCGAGGCACTGCCCGGGACCCCGTGCATGAGAGCTACTGCCCCCCTGCATACCCCCTGACAGTGCCCCACGCAACATACAAGGGGGGGCTTCTGCTCCCCCCCCCCCGCACATGGGATAGTCGTGGAAAGAATATAACACAACCCAACATAAACCCCTATGTAATTGTAGGCATACATCTACCGTAATTCTAGGAGTTTAATCGTTAACAAATTGTATAAGTAAAGTTACGGGGTTTTGAAAGTCGACAGTTAAGATCACAAAGAATTACGTTAACTTTGAGTCTATAACAACATGCTTGTATTATCCTTTTGATTAATGAAATTCTGATCTTTTGAGCATTTCGTGACTTCTTAATCTCGCCACAATCGTGATCAGGGAGTTAGGCCCACTCTCCTAACTAGGTGTTGTTGGATAGATGTGTGCATAGGTTTATTTCAATCAATTTATTTATTGATGTAAATGATTATCAATGAGTTGTTGTGAGTATGCTTTGATGTTACTCTTATTACTGTTACAATCATTATTGTTGTTACTCTTATTTGTTGTTACAAATATCGCTTGATGTTACACATTGTTAATTTTTTAGTTGAATGTTCAGTACTAGGTAAGGAAACTGTGGCATGCATATACTTTGCATGATAGCCCTGGATTGACAATTAATGTGGAATTGGGTGAATTTCATGATTCGTATATGAACACCAACAGGTATGTTATCAAGTCTGATTTAAATTGACTGATAAATTTCAACCAATAACATCAGAGAAATTTTCTCCTAGAAATCAAGAATATAAAGTAAAGCCTTGGATTGACAATTAATGTGGAATTGGGTGAATTGCATGATTCATATATGAACACCAACAAGTATGTTATCAAGTCTGGTTTAAATTGACTGATAACTTTCAACCAATAACATTAGAGAAATTTTCTCCTAGAAATCAAGAATATAAAGTAAATTACTAGAGAAAATATTCCATAAAAAATATCAATTGTAAAATGTTGATTTTTTATTAATAAAAATGTGAGGAAAACCTATGGTTTCGGCCAATTTCTATGAAAATCAAGACAATAAATCAACTTTAAAATGTCTAATAGGTAACAAGATTCATACTTAGACACTTAGAATGGAAAATAATCAAGCAAGACAATTTTTTTGGGAACTTGGACTCTTTTGATAAGATTTGAACAACAATGTTTTCTACAAAAAAACGTACCAATTAGCATTGATATGACGAAATATCAAACCTTCTAACAACACTAATTAATGCAAGAAATAAACAACAACCTTTATGAAAGAAACATAAATTTGATGAGCTCACTTTCTCCTTGTCACTCCTTAAAGGATTTTTGTTGCCACTAAAACAAGTAAGCTCTAGTACTCTAGAGTAAATGAATCAGATGAAAAATGACAACTTTAAAATTAAGAATAATAATTAGAGTTAACAATAATTAGAGTTAGCAATAATTAGAGTTAACATTTTGTAATTGATAGAGTATAATTAATTTTAGGATAAATTTTAATTTTCTATTCTTATTACTATTAAAAATATTCCATGAATATTTTGTAAAGGTTATATCTTTATCATTTATTTAATAATTATTGATAAAATTAAAATTATAAAAATGTTATTTTGAAGTAAATTCCTATTAACATAATTGATTAATATAATAAATTGATAACCAATATCTCCATACAAATATAATGACAGATAAAATAACTTATTTTAAAATGCATAGTCTAACTTGTAGATGAAATGAACTTTTTAAAAATACCTTTAATAGTTTTTTGGATCAAATTTGTTCAAAATATGGTAGAAAAATTTAAAAATCATAAGTTTAAGTCGTTTGATTTCCGCCCAAAAAATCATTTTGTTTTTGAGTTAGACTAAATCATTTTTTAAAATGTCTATTCTATATATATGGGAAAAAAACCCTCACATGTAAATTTCTTAAAAAGAATATTTCGTAAAAAATAATGGTTCTCCTTCATCTTCATGAGTAGTCAACTTTCACTTCTCACATAAAAGAGAATTTTGGTATTAATAATCACAAAATTGAATCCTTCCTAACCCTTCCAAAAGGGTCTAGTCTTTCCTAAAGTAGATTTTCTAAATTACCTTTAAAAAAAAAATCAAAGTTTTAAATTTACTCATAATTTTAGAATGAAAAAATATTGATAAATTTCAAAAGATGGGCGAGTTTCTAAATAGCCCTTCAATATAAAAACTAAATATTTGAAATTACTTAATTAAATTATTTAAAAACTAATTATTTGAAAATGCCTAATTCCAAAAATCTAGTTATTTGAAATTTATCTAATGGAAAAAATGAAAATATGTCCAAAAATGTGTCTAATTATTTGGAAACTTGAAGTTACCTAAATACAAGAAGAAAAAAATACCTTATTTAAAGAATGAAAACAAATGAAATTGAGTTGTTACACCTTTATTGGACCTTGTAATAGTAATATGCTAATAAGGCAATAACATGGTTTTTTTTATAAGTATCATAGATTTACATGCATTAATAAATTAGAATGGTAATAATTTATTAGTTAATAAAGTGAATTTTTTTATATAAGTATTGTTGGAAACAATTGTTGACTCCATCAATAGACATGGTCAAGAAATAAGTTATTAATAGTTAGGGGTTTGATATAGTCAAGCTAGTGGTTTCCCAAAGTAGATTGACATGAGAGCTTGATATAGTCAAGATAAGATAAAGTTGCGAGATATTGACATAGTCAAGATAAGATATTCTTTGTGTGTGTGTGGCATGAGCTATAGTTTAGTGTGTGGCGTGTTTCTAGTTTATATGCTTTGAGTAATAGTGAAGAGCTTTCAAGATCCATGTATTTTCATCTTTGAGTTTCGGATCTATGTATAATTTGCCTTTGTAAAAATATTGTCAAGTATAACAAATTCACATGCATGAGTATATGTAACACATGGATGATGGATACATCCAGAAAATATTTTTGTAGAGAGAGTAGTGGAATTTGAATTTGGAGAGCCCCTTCCAACCATCAAAGTTATTGATTCTTATTGTTTCGATTAATTGGAAAATGGTTTTGTGTATAGAATCATTTTCTAAATATTTTTATTATAATGATGATACATTGATAATTATAGTATGATATTTTTAAGTTTGGATTTCATGTAACAATCATGTTTAGTTTGCATATTTCATAAAGTATTTGAAATTAGGAGAGTTGAGAAAGATCTTGATCATTTTCTTTGGAGAGTTTTTCATCAAGTTTTTTGAAAAGAGTTTTGATTTACAAGATTGGAGGTAGATTGACATTAGTTGGCAAGGTAAGTTACATTTCTCATGGATATAGAGTTATCTATTAAATCAATCATTTATTCTCGTTGAGTATTTTACTTTTCACTCTAAAACTATACTTTTTATAGTTTGAATGAATTTAATAGCCATGAAAAATGGTTAGATTATAATTTTGAATTGCTTAAGTTACAATTTTGAGATTATTGCCATTTCAGATACAATACTTCGGTCAAAACCCTCTCTAAACCACAATTTATTTAATAAGTAACACATCTCTTGTTAAAAATAAAAATAAAAACATGTCTTCTTAAACAATATATAAAGTTCAATAAATTCCATCAAATTAATAATAAAATTAAATATTACATTCAAATTATGCATTTCCAAAAATTTCATAAAATTGGTAATAAAGTTAAATATTTACATTCAAATTATTATTTTCATGATCATAGCTAAAGGAAATTTAAATCTTAGGGACACATGCAAGAGTTTGGATATGGCTGGAATTAAAAATGAATGCTTTTGAGTAAAAAAACGTTATTGAATGTAGATGATGTAATGGATATATTATTTTACCTTGATTTAATATGCATCTAAATTTTAGGATTCTTCATTGGCTTCATAAATTTCACCTTCCACCACTTGAACAAAGTTGAAATGGTTTTTAATGATGCTTCTAATTTTATTAGTTGTTTTGTTTTCATCTTAACACTTAGTTATTGTTT
Organism: Pinus tabuliformis; assembly: GCA_031772625.1. Taxonomy (NCBI): domain Eukaryota; kingdom Viridiplantae; phylum Streptophyta; class Pinopsida; order Pinales; family Pinaceae; genus Pinus; species Pinus tabuliformis. The sequence continues at coordinate 636,726,035 of CM062807.1, read as the reverse complement.
TTGTTTCTATATTTATATTTTCATAATTTTAATTGACATCGTTTTAAATGACTAAATATGTATTTATTCTAGGAAAATGGCTCCCATTGGTCACCCTAAAAAGGATAAACAAAAATTACCACTTCTGGATGCATTTAGAATCATCCAACATTTTGATCATCCATGTCCTTTCCTAAATGATATTGATGCTCATTCACCTTAAAACCATGACTTAGATAGCATTGAGATTCCCGAAGAGGAGAAAGCATCAAATAAATGTAAAAGAACATTCAAGTCAAAATGGAAGACAAGAGTTCCATGGGCTTATGTTGTAAAATATTGTAATGAGGTTAAAAAGATAAAATGTTCTTTGTGAGTTAAATATAAAAAGGAAACTCCATTGGCTAAATATGTAAGCATCACTCTTCATGTCGGTGGTCTAAATGCCCATGATAAATCAAAGGCTCATAAACTCTCCACAGATTTTGGAGGGAGAAAACAAAAGAAGTGATCTTCTGATTACAAAACATGTAGACCTAATGGTGGATGATAAGAATGAGAGAATTAAATTAATAATTCAAAATATGTATTTTGTTGCCATAGTTACTTACCATTAGAAGTGTATAAGTTAATTTCTAGCTAATAGGTATAAATGCACTCAAAACATGCATTTAACAAATGAATACTCAAAATATAAAAATACAGCATCTAGAAAAGAGTTTCTACAAGCTACCAAAGAGGTATATTGGCAAAGGTTAAAAGATGAGATTTGTCATAGTCCATTCTACTCAATTTTACTTGATCAAAGCATATGGAGCAACATCTGATTATTTACATTACATATTTGAAAAATACATGAAGAGGCCAATGTGTGACACATTTTATACACTTCAAATCAAGGATGGAACAACTCAATTGACACATATTACATTAAAGTTGGAATTACACCATGGATGTAGAATTTTTTTAATTTAATTATATTGAGGTTTTCCAAAAATAGGAATTAGAAAATCACTTAATTCACTACTTTGAATGGATATATTTACTGTTGTTGTGATAAAATATCATAATAAACTATGTAGCACAAATTTATATAAATTTGTAAAAGAAAATATTTCAAGTATTCCTGTCTTAATGACTAATAATTAGTTATTGTTAATGATTATTATTCATGCTTTCATTTTTTTTTTATAAAATTATCATGATAAACTACATAAAATAAATTTATATAAACTTGCACAAGAAAATCTTTGACGTCTTAATCTTGGGCTTAGTTTATTTTGTCCAATATTATTTATGATTTATATTAAAAAGTTGATTAATATTATTTAATGACAATAATACTATCTATATTAGTATTACTAACCAATTTAATTATAATTCGATAGAGTAAATTTCAAAAATATTTGCGACACAATCAACCTTTTTACCTTTTAACTCAACAAAACTATGTTGATCTTGGAATGCTTCTCTTAACCTTTTTTAAGCATAGAAATAAAATTCCAAAGGTTATGAGTAATCAACCTTTTTGACCTTTTAACTCAGCAAAACTATGTTGATCTTGGAATGCTTCTCTTAACATTTTTTGAGCATAGAAATAAAATTTCGAAGATTATGAGTGATGAGTTTATGCCCTAGAAAGGTCCAAGAGACTATATTCACTCTTAGTGGATGTTAATCATCATCATCATTATATATTATTATAGGAAATTTAGACCACTTTTTAGTTGACAATATAAAAATAAATTATGAATTGAAGTAGTAATATAATTCATTTTTATTATTTAAATATTTATCTTAAATGCAAGTTATTGAGGCTTGCTTCATGAATAATAGATTAATGTGTGAAAATTATCTTACTTATAAAATTATTTAATGACAATAACATTAGTAATGTCCAATATATATTATTAATTATTTTAACAATCATAATCAAATATGAATAACAATAACAATAAAGTAGTATAGATTGGTTTTTTTCAAATACAAGAGGAAAGAGGGTATATTGACTAAACTAGTTATTGCATGTGTTCAATATTTATTTTTGAATTGTTTCAATATATTATTTTGAAAAAAACATAAAAATAATGTTCCTCTAAAATTTAGACTGCTTACATTATTTGTATAATAATATATATATATAATAGAAAAAAAGGACTATGTATTTGCATTAAATTTTCTGATTTGAAAATCAAAACCTTGTACAACATCATCCAAAATCATCCATAACTTCTACAACATCATTAATCTACAACATCATTAATATAGTACCCACAAATTCAAAATGACTTATCTTGACTTACACTTTATCGAAATTCCTCTCTTCTAAATAAACTAGCCTTATACAGCGTCCAAAAGAAACCTAATATTACTATCTATTTACAAAACATTAAATCTAAAGTTGCAAGACTAGACTATATCAGCATTGTTGGTGCATTCATCTCAACTGACTCAGCATTTCCAAAATTGGTCTAAAGCAGTTGCATGTTCATTCCCGAGTCCCTATCATCCTCAGTCAACTCTTGCATGTTGGAAGACTCCTGCCATTGCACATCAAAATCCTCTGAATCACCGCTGCTGATTGTTATACGCCCTTATGCTTCTGTCGGAATTGAGTTGTCCACTATGAAACTCAACATCTTGACTGATAGTTGCAGCCTTTCCACGTTCAACTATAGTAGGCTGAGGTTTTGAGACAGGAGCCCATACCAAGCGCGAGATTTTGACAAGTTCATTTCCTTGAACCTAGTTGTCAAGCAAAGGAAAAATGCTATGGACGTTGCCATCTTGGCTATCTGTAGATTTGTTTCCTCTGAACCTCCACTTTTCTTAATTAACACTCCAAACTACCTTCATGGCCTGGTAAATGAGAAGCTTGACAACCGAATTGGCTTTGACCTACTTGAATTGTTGTCTTTTATAATCATCTCAAGTTAAACTTCTTGAGGCTTCACATCCTTTTGTGTGTTTAATTCAGATTAACTTCACATATAATCAAAGGACCTGAGGATCCCAAACCTATTTGTTTATTCTGCAAGTAGATACAAATGTCGATGGAATTGAAGATTGAAAGAATGCAAATTTCAGAAGGATTAACGTGAAGAGATTTCTGCATGCGTGGGAATCCACCTTAGACGTCAGGTATTTCTCCTCCATCTTCCTTTGAAAGTTGTTTCATGGCGTAAGAATTCCAAGTGGGGACCTTCTCCCATGGCAGAGAAGTATTAATTTCAATTATCCCTGGCCCATTATATGTTCATACCTTGGGACTGGCGGCATCTCATCCATTAATTTGAGCCATTAATCATATAATTATTATCATCCTTCGTGATATCCCCTTAATTTCATGGAAAATATTTATGATTGAGGTCCTCTCGTCGAAGAAATATGTTTGTTCATTTTGCAAGTAGATAAAGATGTCGAGGGTTGAATTGAAGATCGCAAGCATGTGAATTTTAGAAGCATTAATGTGAATAGATTTCTACTTACATGGGAATCCACCTTAGCCATGGGATTTCTCTTCCATCTTTCATTTGAAATTTATTTCATGGCATAAGAACTCCAAGTGGGGGCCTTCTCCCATCGTTCAATATTGATTATTGTTATTCCTTGCCCATTATTTGTTTGTACCTTGGGAACGATGGTGTCCCATTCATTGATTTGAGCCATGAATCCTATAATTATTATCATCCCTTAGATATATCCCCTTAATTTTCATGGCAAATGTTTTCTGATTGATATCCTATTAGCTAACACCAATAAATTTCCTTGATCCATTTTCATAAGGATTTAACTCATGAGTAATAGATTATGTAAGAAATTTCTTTCTTATAAAGCTATTTAGTTACATACATTTTGTGTTCCTTACTATTATTAATTATTTTAATGTTGATACAAAGTAACTAATTTGTCTAGTATAAGTTATTATATTTCTATAATGTTGGCATGCCTTCAAAGTCTATAAGACAAAATATTTTATAAGTCTATTTATGTTATTTGACGATCAATTTTTTATTTTATTTTTTATTTATGAATTAGAATGCAATAAAGTAGTACTATTTGATTTATATAAAATATAATAAGAAATATTAAGAAAATATTGCTTCGAACTTTATTTCAATTGTCTAGAATTTATTCATTAAGTGTTTAAATGGTCTATATTGAAATTAGTTACTCCAATATTATTTTAATATACAAAGTTGAAATTTCCACGGGGTCTTGGATAGACAGTGATCAGGTGCTTTGTTAAGGCACTCCTTGATGTGAAGTCACTAGTTCAATTCCCTACCCCAATCGGCGTGATAGATTGGACATGATGAAGATGTAGTCTTGCCAAGCTTACAAAAACAAATATACAAAGTCTAAAAGATATTGTTTTTTAAGTGCATTATGGAATTTGACTATGTTAATTTGGTATTTTGAGAAGCTATGTTCATTAAAAATAACTTTTAACTTAATAATTGAATGAAAGCGTCATGTAATTCGCATAAAGTATCATCACATGATTATACTAAATTTGTACCAAATTGTGCATATATGTATTAAATAAATATAAAATTGCTCAAAAAATAATATGAATGGAATACTTGATATACAACAAACATTGAAAATTGTTTTTGAAGTATATCAATAGTTCCTTCAAAAGACAAAATTACATTCATGAATCATCTACACCCAATCTCAATGTATTCTCTCCAGTATATTAAGAATTTCTTCTACACCACATTTATTTATCTTTGTCTTATGACAAGCATCCACGCCGAAACCATGGTACTGATTGGAATAGATCCAAGTTTTTTGTCATCCAGATTTGGTACTCAATATTGTCTAAATGTTTTCTATTGTATTTCCCTAAAATAAACTTCCAACAATCAACCTTTACATGAAGAGTGTCACTTCCATTATCCTTGAATATGTCTAAGGTGGACTTTTCCATCCAAATCATCTCTCCTTCATCCTAATTTCCTTATCTAACTAACAATATCTTTCCTTTCTCAACATCAATCGTAGGATTGAATGTTGGATTTGGCTTGTTTCATTTGGATCCAACATATAGTAGTTCATCTCTCACATTATCAAAATCTTTATCCATAATACTTGAGAGATCATTGACTGGAGTGTGGTCATCATACATAATTTTCCTTTCCTTGGGCCAAAAATCTTCATAAGATGAATCACTTTTGTACACTATTACATGATCATTATAAATTTCATCTAATGTATCAAGAACTCTTTCCCAATAATCTACTCTATTTTTCCATTCTTCTGTAACAATTGGCGAATCCACATTGCTAATAGTTTCCATCCACATTTTTATGTATGACGTTATTCCTTCCTTTAGCTCTTTTAAGTATACATCATTCTCTTTGTGACGTAAGAAAAATGACCTCCCTTTGGGAAATTTGGGATGAACTTAATCATCTACATTCCAAAACTCAATTAGTTATGACCATTCAATATATTTGATGGATTATTTGTATCTTAGTATTGGAACATCATTTAGTATAAGAAATTGGAAGTATTTGACATTAAGATCTCAAACTAGTGCATTATTCCCCTCCTTAATATATCCTTTAAGCAAAGTTTTGAAGTCATAAGCCTTGTCAATAAGTTTAGGTGGAAAAACTCAATTTTCTTCAATTGTGCGATATGTATCCATAATTTCAGGTAAAGAATATATATCTTTACTTTTCAACTTAGAATACATTCTTCCATATGTTCCATATATGTCTTAATGGGTGTACCCCACAAGCAAGAACCCAACCTTAATAGTGATGAAGACACCAAAGGTAGTTAAAAGTGATAGAAACATGAAAATAGTGATTCTTATTATCACTTGTTGCATTGTCCAACAATAATAAAAATTGTGGAGGAAGAGGTTTAAAATCAACATTCTAATTTTTGGACCTTCCATGACACATAAAATCATCCTTATACACTTTACATTCTGAGTAATACGAGTGTCAAGTAATGTATTTTAAAGGAGGTTTCTTGAACTTTCAATCTCATAAAGTAGATCACCATACATATCAAGGTGTGGGTCTTCCTTGTCCCTAAAGAACTTTTCAAGGGATGTAATAGTAAATTGTGATCCCATATGTACAAATGGTATGGATAAATGACCAAAAACTCTTGCCTTATGCCCATGTGTTATCATACCTATCAATAAAAAAACTAAGTTTTTTCCTGCAATATATTTTGGTTTCACACATAGCCGTGGGATTGAAGTAGTTGTTTTGTCCATTTTATCAAGGATAATGCTCAAAAACTCCTTTAGAAACTACTCTACATTATCATGCGTTCATAGTAGCAATATCTTCCACACATAATCATGTTGTTATGTTTCTTCAGTTTATCTCATGCTATTTATTCAAGCTCTTTTGTTGTCACTAACTTCATTTGTGTGTTTACCATAGTACATTCACCGCATTTACTGAATTTGATGTTCTTTGGAAATGCCACATCACGAAAATGAGTATTCCACATCTTGCTTATTGTTGGAGGTGATATTGAGGGGTACTTGAGCTTTTAAGAGCAAGATTTATCATTTTCAACAAAGAAGTGTTTTTGTAACTCAAAGGAAACAATATTAGAGGAGGATACTTTCCATATTCTTTAACTTGACGTGTTTCATTTGGTGAAAGTTTTGAATTATCCATTACAATCATGTGCAATATTTCTCTAGCCACCACGATGTGTGCACTTTATTTACATGTGTTTGTGTTACCATGAATGGATTTAATATATCCATGTTTGAACAATGTTGGTGGTTATAGAAGGTTATTTTAGGAATATTATGCATCTTATGTCATGATGTATTAAAAATAAGATTTCCATTAAATCTCATGTTCTTTACTTTTCTAACAATAGGTGGTCAACCATGGCCATGACTCTCTGAAATGACTTTATTTGAGAGGAGTGAATTTAATACAAAATATTTGGTAACATGTTTATTTATGCCTTTTAAGGCCATTCTATCTACTACAATGGCCTTCCTATTCACATGATGAAGAGAATTTTTCTTACAACATTTAGTTACTTTCAAAAGTTTAATTTCATTCTCTTCATCCATTTGTGATTAACATTCTAAAATTATTTGCTACCCACAACTCATTTAATCCTATTATATGGCCTTGTTACATGCATATCAAATGAGTTTAGATATTTTTCATTATAAATATCCCCATCTCATATATTTAAGGGAAGTCTTAGTCCTCTATAACATCCCATATTTCCATTTCCTTGGGTGGCTCCTTGAAATTTTTCTTGACCCTTAGCATCTCACCTTTGTTATCAACTAACTTATTTATTAGCCATATAACCAAACAACATATATAGTTATCCCCAATCATACATGTTTGGAAATTGTTGTCTAATATCTCTTCCACAAAAACACCAAATTCCATTTCACCTAGTATTTCACCCTGAACCATATCATCCTCAGAGGAACTAACTATCATTCCTTTAGCAATGGACATGCTTTTTCCTTCTCATTCATGTGTAAGAGAAACCTTTGTACACATGAAGGTAACCCTATCCTGGGTAATGGCATTCTCATGGTAGTGAGGTTCCAAATCTAATTATGGCCAACTCTCAAATGATTCCAATGCACCCCCTAGTGTATGCTGAAATCTTGATGGATGTCATAGAGGAGCATCATGTTAACACCTTCTTAATTCTAACCATTATGCATCCTTATTTACAATATTTCCTTGCACTTTATGCCCAAGCTTTGTATTGAATATGGATCCCTCACCCACTTTCACTCCATCTTGCAGAAGATCTACCTTGTCTCTAAGAGAAAATGTAGAAGAACCATTTTCACCTATAAACTAAAGTAAATAAGCTTAGTATTTGATCAAACAAAACCATTAGTATACTATCAATAACACTTAACACATGCTTCAATATTTTGATTTACCTATGTTGAGCCTCAAATCCATGACCTTCCATTGATGAATGTCCCCTTCATCAACATCCTCTAGAATCAAATGTGGTTGAGTGACATCAATTATCAAAATTGTAACATAGTCTACATTAACACTTTATTGAGCATAATAAGTTCTAGTATTTGTAGATTCAACCCTTCTGAGCCCAATAACTTGACCATTAATTAGGAGGTCAACATAATCCCCTTTTGTCAAAATCATGTTTTCCATTGTAACTCATACCAATTCTATAACAATTCAATTGTAGTTTGTAATTAAGATTAAACCATGTGAAGTGTGATTTTTTCAGGGAAAATTTTAAGAACCCCCCGTAAATTTACATGTATAATAAATGGGTGAATATCCATGGTATATAGGAAAAATGGAAGGCGATTTTATCAATAATATGATATGTATATATAATTTATTGGCGAATCTCTCACCAGGCATGGCGAATATTTTACTCAATTATAAAATCTTGTGTTTATTGAATACACAAATGAAATCATTGCATTTCTTTAAAATATCTTTTGAAATCAAAATTACCGAAATTACATTTCGATAACATAGTAGGTGTAGGATAAAATTCACCTGTGCCATTCACAGAAAGCATGAGAAAAAACCTAATACTATATATAAAACCAAGAAAAATTCAAATTCATCACTTCTATGGAACTCGTAACCACCCTGCCAATACACAAGTATGTTCCTATTTACAATTAGAAAAATTACCCAAATTACAATCTGTTTACTCCAGCATATGTTGGAAAGTTATAGAAGGATGACTAGTGTAATCAATCCATTCCTTTTAGCTCTAATTTGTTTCAGTTTAAAACAGAAGTATACAAATATACTTGTCCAATGTCTATGCTTTAACCATTCACCTTAAAATGTTTTTACAATATAATTTCCTAAGTCTATTTAATATCTTCATTATCATAAAAACCAACCTATATCCATCTTAACTCCACATCTACCACTCTTAGGGGGATGAAATCTATTTATCCCTCTGAGCACTTGGTAGACCCAGAATTAAGATGGATCTAAGATGATAGAATTTCCCCTTTAAATAGTCTATGCTCACATGAATACCATGGTATTACCATGGGTCAATACCATGGGTTATCATAAACCTGGAGCTTAAAAATTACTAATAGTAATTTATAAAAATTAATAAAATTAATAGTTGATTTTTATTTTATTTTTTATTTTAACCAAGCTAAAATGTTTAACATACATTAAATTACAACATCCATTTTTACTCTTGATCGGGTCAAATATTTTTTCACTCTATGCTAGTTTGCATATCACGATATTTTATACCTCTCAGGGGTTAGTAGATCCAAAGTAAAGATGGATCTATGTTGGTTTAATTCCCCCATTTAAATAGGCTGCATTCCAGGTGAATACCATGGGTCAATACCATGTGCCATTTTGGTGAATACCATGGGTCAATACCATGTGCCATTTTTATTTTTATTAATACTAATATTAGGGTTAATAATGTCTTTTTGCATGGTATTAATAACAATCTAGTCCATGGTATTTGTCCCATAGTATTTTGCCCATAGGTTTCACCTAAATATAACACATTTTTTGAGTGTTCGTAAATATAAGGCGACTTATGGAGTAAATATAAAAAAATGTTTTATTTGTTTACCATACCTCTCGTTTATTTATATTTTTATTAATTTACCATACCTCTTTTACAAATATGGTATTTGGCCCACAGGATTCACTTAAATAAAACCTCTTTCTTGAGCCTTCATAAATAGAACGAGGGTTATGGACTAAATATAAAAAGAGGTTTTATTTATTTACCATACCTTTTGAGTAAGTATAAAAAAACGTTTTATTTATTTACCATACCTCCACTTTACTTATATTTTTATTTGTTTACACCCTTGCATGTATATAAGGTGACTTATGGAATAAATATAAAAAATGTTTTATTTATTTACCATACTTCTCATTTATTTATATTTTTATTAATTTACCATACCTCTTTTATAAATATGGTATTTGGGCCTTTGGCCCATAGGATTCACTTAAATAAAACCTATTCTTGAAAATGGGCGAATGGATTCACTTAAATAAACCCTGTTCTTGAAAATGGGCGAATGGAAGGTTGTAACTCCTAATTTCAAGAGCTAAATTTACCTTTTTTACCCTCCCTTAAAAGAAGGTGGGCTATTTGAGGTGATTTGTAAAAATGTACTATGATACAAAATAATCGCCCACTAAAAATTTAAAACCCCTTAATTTTGCCAAAGGGAGAACATTCACCCCTAAAATCACCCCTAGATTTTTTATTTTACACAACTTTCAAAAAGTAATATGGATGAAAATTTTAGAATATTATGGTAGAGATTTTATATTTATTGAAACATTGTTCCCCAAGGTAGCATTATAGAATGATAAATATTAGCTCATATAAAACCACCAATTTTGTATTTAAATTTGGAAATGGTTGTAGAAAATCATGTATATTCACAAGCTCATCCAATGTACTAAATCACGGGAAAAGAATTTACTTCTACTTTCAACCAGCAGAAGCCAATAGATTGATGAAAACAATATGAACAAGAATAAGATAAATCAATGGCACATAACACAAGATGTATATGGGGATAGCCACTGCTCAAAACCCCGCTATCTGTATTACATATATCATAAATATGAATGAAGATACAAGGCTTGTTCTCACTAGAACAATTCCACACAAGTATGCTCAACTCTCTCAGCTCACAAGGTAGCTCTTGGCTAACACTTAGCCAATTCTTTAGCTCTCCAAGCCCCTAGTCTCTTGCATAATTCCTAGGTTGAATAGCTTGTATATAAAGAGAATTCATGCTTCCAAACTGCGCAATCCAGACATAGGATCAATCTCTGATGCATGCATGATATTTACACTCCAGTAAATAATACCACTGATAGTACACTGTCCCTGAACTCTAGTCTCAATTGGCCCTTTCTCTGAACTGACATGTATGAGTTTCTCATGAGGGAATCTTTAGTTAATTGGAGTAGCACTAGTGGATGCATTAGTGAACCGACTGACTGTTAGTCCTCTATTAGTTCCAAAAACAATTTAGAACTAATTTAACTGAACTTAACTCATTAAACTGAGTGATCTAATTTCCAACTCAATTTAAACTCCTACTAGACCCCTAAAACTTAGGGATAACATATACATGACTACAAAAAGACTTCCAACTTGAAATTCCTAAGCTAATTAAGTTAGCTAAACTTAATTAACTATTTAAAAGTTTCTATGAGAATAGAATTTGATTTTAATTCTCAGTTTAATTTAAGGACATTTTAAACTGGAATTTCTTGTTGCCATTTCTCAACACTCCCTCTCAACAAGAAAGGGATTATCAGTTACCCTGATCTTGTCTTTGTGAAACTCGAATTTACATCTTCACAATGCCTTTGTCAAAATGTTAGGATCTTTATCCTCTGTGAGAATGTACTCTAACAACATAATCTGACTCAATACACAATCTCTGAGATGATGATATCGAATATCAATATTTTTGGACTGATCATGAAAAACTAGATTTTTAGAGAGTTTGACACAACTATAATATTCTCAGTAAATCACAATTGGACCCATTTACTGACCGAACAAACCAACCAGGATCTTCCTCATCTAGATGGCCTCACATGTTGCCTCACTTGCAGCCATGTACTCTGCCGCTGCTGAACTGAGTGCAATCAGTCTTTGTTCCCTGTTGTACCAAGAAACTGCCGCTGACCCAATACTAAAGATCCCTCCTGATGTGCTCTTCCTATCCAATGGACTCCCTGCCTAATCTACATCAATGAAGCCTTGAAGCTTCACTCCCTCTATCTTTCTATACCATAATCCATATTGAGAAGTTCCCCTAAGGAATCTCAACACATGCTTTGTCACCTTCCAATACACCTCGGTAGACCTAACCATCGCTTGACTAAGCTGGTTAACTGCATAACACATATCCGGTCGTGTCTTCACCAAGTACATGAGTGAACCCACAAGCTACCTGTAAACAATAGCTTCCACTACTTCCCCTAAAGTAGCATTCTCATTCCTCTAGTGACCTACTAGAGGAGTCTCCATGGGTTTGCTGTTCTCCGTGCAGAATCTCCTGAGTATCTCATTGACATACTTTCCCTGAGACATAAACAACTCCCCATCTCCCTTCCATACCTCCATGCCAAGAAAGTAATGCATGAGCCCCATGTCCTTCATCTGAAACTCTCTTGCAAGGTTCTCCTTGCAAGATTTGATCAACTGATCATCACTTGTCAGTATGAGATCATCAACATAAAGTACAATGATCAACAATTTACCTTCCACCACTATATGGTATAGGTTCGCATTTGCTTCACTCTTCGTGAAGTCCAACCCGATGAAGTAGATATCTATCCTGATGTACCAAGCACAGGGTGGTTGCTTCAACCCATACAACACTGTCTTAAGCCAACACACATGCATCTCACAGTTAAAGGTCTCAAAACCTTTACGTTTCTCTATGTACACCTCTTCCTTAATCATGCCATTAAGGAAGGCTTTCTTCACATCCATCTGATGTATCTTCCAACCCATCTATGCTGATAGTGCCAATATATATCTGACTGATGAGTACCTTGCAACAAGAGAAAAGGTATCATCATAGTCAATCCCCTATACTTGTGAAAAGCCACGGGCCACAAATATAGCCTTATGTTTCTCCACACTACCATATGTATCATGATTTACTTTGTAAACCCAATGGGAGCTCACCATTGACTTGTCCTCTGGTGTCGAGACCACATCCCAAATGTTGTTACAAACTATGGAGTCATACTCCTCCACCATGGTATCAACCCAAACCAAATGATGCACCACTTCCTTGAAGGAAGATGGCTCTATCACAACACATTTGCCCATAAGATCCATGTATCTAGTGTACCTCTCAGGTGCCCTCCTCTGCCTGTGCTAAGAAGTGGGTGCTCCCACATTCTCTCATGCATCATCCAACAATCTGTCAGCCTCTCTGGTGTGCTTTCTTCCCTCTCTAGAAGACTCTTCCTCAGTGGATGTCTCCACTCTTGGATCCTCTGCATGTGGCTGCTCCACGTCAATATAAGGCTCCTCAACCTTAGGAGCTAAAAGCTCCTCATCTGCATGTAGCTCAAGCTTCCTCTCAAGGGAAACTTGCATGGGCTTCTCCTCATCAAATCTGACATCCCTGCAAACAATTGCCATCCTGCTAGTTGGCAAGTACACCCGATAGTGGTGAGGTGTCAGTGTACCCCAAAAATATTCCCAACTTTGTTGTAGGCTCAAGCTTCTTCTATGCATCATTGGTCACATGGAAATATATAGATGACCCAAAAATCCTGAAGTGACCAAAATCTGGTCTATTACTAAAATAAGCCTCTGATCGACTGTCTTTGTCATGAAAGGAAGACTTGGTGTATTTTCCCAAAGTATAACCCTTACATGTATCAACTTTCTCAAGCGTACCTTTGGGAAGACCAATAGAGATCTGTTGCAATATCTTCAAAGCCCCATGATGCAAGTGGCTTAATCACCTGCGCCACAACTCACCAATGTCTCGAATCTGCACCCTCTCTTCTTTTTTTCTCAAAGCAGCACACTCCTCTACCTCCATCTTATAGAGATTCTTCACCTCAATCCCTATCTTCTTTACCCGATCCATGGCTATGTCTTGAATAACGCCTTTCCTTTCGAGAAGATCACATCATAGCCTCTATCCTCAAGCATGACAATGGATACCAAGCTCTTCTTCAGCCCGGGCACATACATAACATTCTTCAAGATGAGTGGATCCCCATTCTCCATTTGAAAATTAATCGTGCCCAATCCAATAACACTATACTTCCCATCGTCACCCATCTCGATATGCATCTGGAGATCTTTCTCCTCCAGGTCACTGAATAACTCTTTGTCGCCAGTCATGTGGAATGAAGCTCTAATGTCTAAGTACCGTACACTTCCCATCATTGATGACACCATGCATGCAATGAGGGAAAAGTCCAATTTGAATTGAGAGGCCAAAGCCTCACCCACTGCTCCTCTTAAGGACTTCTTCTTAGACTTCTTGAGTGGAAAATTTGTAGCAAAATGGTCCAGCTCATGACAATGAAAGCACTTAAATTGTAGAAATTTTGAATAATATGACATTTATTCACAGAGATTATCCTAATTACACACTATTGTGGAATACATGCACAATACATAATCTCCTCTACGTTGATCATCAATTTAGCAGCATCAAAAACAATGAAACATCAATCGCATGCGCACATTAACACAGTATGTGACCCAGGGAAAGAATACAGCTGAAAACCCCACACTATCTATATATTATAATGATTGAGAACATGTAACAATACATAGTACAATACTCCTCCCAAGTACTCAGTACTATCTCCACCTGTTACACACAAACTAGCTCAGATCTGAAGCTTCAAATCTTCTCCACTGTTTGCCTGCCTCCACTGCGCAATCCTGCAAGAGAAATGATCACCCACACTAGAAATCACGTGAGCACAAGCTATATTTCACTTGGTATTGGCCCACACTGTGCAATTCTCATTGGCATAACTCAATCCAATTGATTGTGCAAGATCTCATGCACAACTATAGTCACAACTGAACTGTACATGCACTGACATGAAACTGAGTTAACTGTTGTATTCTTTAGTTGCTTTATGAGCTAATAATTATTGAAACAACTCATCATTAGTCTATTTGCAGTTAGACTAAATACAACTAGTTTAACCAAGTCAAACTGAACACAACTCCATCAACTCCACATCCAACTCCACCAAACTCAACTGCTTGAGTTCTAACTGAAGTCCTGCATGCAATAGCTCAACTGACCCATAAGAAAAGCGTATTTCCTTCTGACAGCTGCATGTGCCACATCTATAGCTCAAACTAAAGTGCTCCAAGAGAATAAGATAATGTTTATAGTCCAAATATTATTATGAGACAATAATATTCGACTGTTCTATTTTTAGCCTAGCAGTCTAAAAATAGAAACCTGCCCATATGTCTAAAAATAGAAGTCCATCTATTTTTACCAACATGACCAATCATCCACAAATAACATACTGCAACTCATAGGCCATGATCCATATGTCTAAAAATAGACTTTGCGCTATAATTTACCTACGGGCCCACTTAGTGAAGGTGACTTCTTTCCACTAAGCTCCATCATCTTGTTGCATTCTCAACATAAATTTCATCATGTATTTCTGATTACCTCCATGATAAGAATCCGATTTGGAATGGGAAGCTTTCCCTTTCCCCTTATTTGCCTTAATCAGTAAGGCACAATTCTCTTCATCATCAATCTTTAATGAAGAGCCATCCCTAGTGTTCCTCTTGATCTCCTCCTGCATCAAACCACAGTCATTCCCAATCCGGAAGCTTCTCCCAACCATTGATAGAGTACTAATAACTATGCCAACTCTTTGGGAGTCCTAGAAGAACAAGAATCACCATATCATCCCCAGCAACCATGATTTCAACACTTCCAAGTTCATCATGACATTGAGTGAACTTGGTCAAGTATTTTGGAATAGTCTCTCCTTTCTCCATTTTGATTTTTTGAATTTTTTCCTTTAGTGCCAATTTCCTTTGGTCACTATTGTTCTGATACAAGTCTTTCAATGCTTTCCACATAGCATTTGGAGTTTCCTTGCCATGGAGACTCGAGACAATGTGGTCTCTAACTCCCTCAAGGATTATCCGCCTTGCCTTCGCCACACACTTCTTCCATTCAGCCAAATTTTGTGCATCCGATGCTATTGGCTGAGGAGTTTCTTGATAAACGAATTCCTTCAAGCCATTAGCCTCTAGCACAACCTCCATTCTATCCCTCTAGGCTATAAAATTTGAGTTTCCTTACAAATCATACTCGAGCCACAAACCGTAGAATGCCATCTGCCGATCTTGAAGTATGTATTGTAAATTTGAATTTCACCTGTAACCCAAAACTCAAAACTTCAAAATCTCCTCTCTAGTGTATTTTTCTCAGCTCCCATACCATCTAGAAAATCCTATAGATTCACAAGCTCATGCAATGTACTAAAGCACAGGACAAGAATCAACTTCTACTTTCAGCCAGCGATAGCCAATAGATCGATGAAAACAATGTGAACAAGAAGATAAATCAATGGCACATAACACAAGATGTATATGGGGAAAACCACTACTCAAAACCCCACTATCTATATTGCATATATCATAAATATGAGTGAAAATATGGTGCTTGTTCTCACTAGAACAATTCCGCACAAGTATGCTCAAATCTCTCAGCTCACAAGCTAGCTCTTGGCCAACACTTAGCCAATTATGCAGCTCTCCAAGCCCCTAATCTCTTGTGTAATTCCTAGGTTTAATAGACCGTATTTAAAGGGAATTCATGCTTCCAAAACCATGCATTCCAAACATAGGATCAATCTCTGATGCATGCATGATATTTACACTCCAGTAAATAATACCACTGATAGTACATTGTCCCTTCACTCTAGTCTCAACTGGCTCTTTCTCTGAACTGACATGCATGAATTTCTCATGAGGGAATCTTCAGTTGACTGGTGTAGCACTAGTGGATGCATTAGTGCACCAACTGACTGTTAGTCCTCTATTAGTTCCAAAAATAACTTAGAACTAATCTAACTAACTTAACTCAGTAAACTGAGCGATCTAATTTCCAACTCAATTTAAACTCCTACTGGACCCCTAAAATTTAGGGAGAACATATACGTGACTAAAGAAATACTTCCAACTTGATATTCCTAAGATAATTAATTTAATTAAACTTAATTAGCTATTTACAAGTTGCTATGAGAATATAATTTGATTTTAATTCTCAAATTAATTTAAGGACAAATTAAACTGGAATTTCTTGTTTCCATTTCTCAACAGTGGCACTTGTATTATTAATGCATGTGTACACATAATCCTCATAAGAAACTTGTAGAAGTTGGAGAACCACAACATGGTCCTTTGGAAAATAAAATAATGTTAAGAATTGATGCTACATAACATTTTTAAAAGCCCTGAGTGAAACATAAATTATACTTATTTCTCACTTACTGAGTATGTTTTTTGTTTAAAGTTGATATTTGGAAGTCATTCTAGATGTTTTCTTCCAAATAAAAGTTACAGTACTATAAATACTAGATAATTCTTATTTTTATTCACAAAGCTTTGAGACTACATTTCAAAACTTTAGTTCTAATGTTAGGACTCATTGCCTTACATATCTAAGTACATATTATTTAGGATGGAACATAGGGATGTTAAAATCTAAGTCCTTGAAAAGAGTTGATTTTTTTTTGTTAGATAGTTGTGTTGATGAAGACAAGTGTGACCTTATGCATCTAGAAATTATTAAAATTGATTTCTTTTTTTTCCCAGGGAAAAAATCCATCTTTTTCTATACCAGAAAAAAAATGAGTATAGATTAAAGAGGTGTCCACATAAAATACATCTCAGAGAAAAACATGCCAGATATTGATCGTCAAATTAGGGATGAAACATCTAAGAAGCCTGATGTATACATCATGCATACAGTTATCCAAATAACCTGAGGGAAAGTCCCAATCAAAAAGAGACCATTTATATCCAAGGCGACTACATATCATGCATTTACAAACAAAACTAAAAGAAAATATAGCAAAAATCTCTACCTGTATAGTTCCTAGTAGGCACAAACCACATATTTACAAACAAAATACAACACTTCTTGTGATTTTGTTAGAAACAAATAAAGCGGGCACTAGATTTGTTTTAACCTCCAGTGCTTGTGTTTTTGTGCTAGAAACAAATCTAGTGCATGTTATATTTATTTACCCTACAAATCTTGTTTGTGCTTTTGGTTTACCTTGCAATGCTTTTGTTTGTGTTTTTCCTTACACTATATTTTTTTTACCTTACAATGCCTATGTTTGTGTCAGAAACAAAGTTAGTGTGCACTAGATTTATTTACCATGCAATGCTCTTGTTTATGCTGGAAACAAATCTAGTGTGCACTAAATTTATTTTACCATCCAATGCCTATAATTGTGCTAGAAACAAATATAGTGTGCACTAGATCTGTTTTAGTTTGTGATGCTCGTTGTTGTGCTAGAAACAAATCTAGTGTGTGCTATATTTTTTTAAATGTCCAATGCTTATAATTGTGCTAGAAACAAATATAGCGTGAACTATATTTGTTTTAGTTTGTGATGCTTGTTTTCTGCTAGAAATAAATCTAACGCACACTAGATTTGTTCCACCTTGTAAAAGCGGGAACCCCCCCCCCCACGCTCTTCGTATTCCAAATGGGACCATACCCCTCACATACCATCGATTTTCCCAGGCAGATAATAGTCGTTTAATGGGAGGGATAGAACCGGGAGGCGAAACCGCTATAGTGGGACCCCCCATTTTTGTATTCCAAATAGGACCATAACCCCCCATATATTGTCGATTTGGTCGAGAAAATAGTATTTGTTCGATGGGAGGGGTGGAACCCTGATACTAGAGCCCCCTCTCCCCTTCACTATTCAAATCTAACCATCCAATTATCCACTAAAATGGGGCCATCGATCTCGGTGTATAAAAAGAATTTTGTTTTTGTTTATGGATTGGATGAGAATGTATGGGGTAAAACATCCATGTCTACGTGTCATATATTTTCATTTATTACATGAGGTATATGAGGAGAATAGAGGGGATAAAATTTTTTGCATAGCTTTTACACTTACCACGTCATATCAGGAGTTGCTTCTTGGATATTTTCCTAAGAGTCCCATTTCAGTTCTTTCAAGATTCAAGTTCCGATGTAATGTAGATCCTTAACCATCAAGTCTTAACTATAAAAATAAATTCATGAATATATATAACCAATTTTATAATTATAAATATTGTCATAATATTGAGCCTTAAAATTAAACTTGATGTAAATGTTGTTCCCTAAAGACAAATTCTTAGCTGAAGAACTAGTTTCCAAGACATCCATGTGTAATGCTAACTTAATCTTGAAGACAAATCAAGACCCAATAAATTGGTTCTTTTCTTGATAGTTATAGATTTTCAATGATTAAAAATGGAATGCTTGAACCTTGGATGAAAAATATTGATTGTAATAGAGAACACAAGAGAAAATGATAGTGTCAAAATTAATGGAGCACCTATTAAGGCACCTTAAAAGAAGAAATAGATATTTTATGCAACAATATTTAACATTAATACATTTTCACTTATCTTAAGAGAGACCCTTTTGCATCATACATTAACTTATTTTAAAGAAATATTTACATACAAAAATATTCTCATAAAGAGAAATTCGACAACTTCTGAAATACTAATTCAAATAAAGACAACTTTGAATATGACATGTCACTGTCTAGTTCATGGTTCCACTACCTCTAAAACTTGGTATTTTCTGCCAGAAGTTATAACATTAATAAATCTACACTTATCTTGATCCAGATTTATGCAGGAAAGAAATGAAATATAAATATGAACAAAAACACAGATATATAGCGAAAACAAAACTTCAATTCATTAATAACAAAGTAATGAAAATCGCTTATATGCAGAATGGAAATAAACTAGCTCAAGTGATGGCAGCTTATCTTTGAGAAGAGATGTGGTGGCTACATTCCTTCTGAAATATGTTACAATGAGGATCAAAAGACTATTTAGTATTGAGAAGCAATCGAAAACCATAAACATCCAAAAACATAACCCTGGGAGATGAAGCGCCAAAAGTCTGTGGGCCCGTTTGGGGTAAATTGGTACATCAAATTCTCGGGCTCGTATCTTTGGCATTCGAACTTCGTTTGATGCGTATGATACCTCATTAGAAATAATTATCAAAGGACTACAAATTTTGACTAAAAACATGATTCAAAGAGTCATATTTTCCTGCTTTCCAAAAAAAATGTTGTTTAGGGCCCCAAAACAACTCTGGAAGTTCAGGACCTGAAAAACTGTAGTAAATTGTGCTACAATTAAGGAAGAAAAAATGATGGGGTCCAAGTTGTTAGGGTCATTAGTTTTCATTGTCAAATGTATTTTCCATGTCTTTTAATTTTCATTTTTTGAATAAGTTGAGCCTATGCCCACTGTTGTTTTCATAGTCTCAAAGGTCATTGTCAAATTTCTATCATAAAGCGTTCACCAAAAGCATGGAGTGTCAAGTTAATGGGAGTCATTGTCGTTGCGCAACTGTTGCGCAAGTGGGTATTAACCATTTAGGAGGTTTGCAAGAGTTGGAGAACCTACTTAAATAGTTCTACATAATCACACAGTAATTTCAACCCTACCCATTTAACACATATTTCATTAAAATTGGAAATATTGTATTACAAGGACATGATTAGAATTTAGCTTTTTGGTTATTTTGAAATTCTAGATCCACTATTTAATTCCAAATTTAATTAAATATGTGTTATTTGATCCATTTTTCCAAAGGAGGTGTGCAACTATATAGAGCATGGCGTGCTACTCACACTGTTCGCTGTACAGTGCTGCGCAAAATACCCTGTTTTAGCCATCAGTTTGAAATGATGATTCCAACCACATGGAAATGAATTTACAAAAATGGAAATAGGCTTTTATAAATAACAAACCAAATCACAATAACCTCTTCCATTTTTTTTCACAGGTGTCATCGAACGGGAGTTTAGAATTCATCTTTAAGGCCTATTGTTCGAACCATGTATTTTCTTGTTTTAGCCATGATTTTGTAGAACATTTTCTAAGGAGATGGGGAAGAATTTGAAGAAACCGAGAGAGGCTTTTCTTCACAACAAGACCATATAAAAAAAATATCTCACATTTTACACAAGTGCTACCATTTGGGAGTTAGACGCGTCACTTAGTGGCCCATTTACAAAATGATGAAATTTTTGGATTTCGATTTGAAAATGTCGAAATGTATAGATATCCATAACGATGTTGGTGATATAGATAGAAAGGAATGGATCGGTATCAAATAAGTAGATCTAATAAAGCTATTTTTATTATAAAAGATGTTTTAGTTTTATTTTTAGCTTTATCTTAGTTTTTTTTCTTTCAAAGATTGATGTTCTAAGCTTGATGGATAAGGATGTGTTGCATCTAGTCATGATGATCATATTCTAAATCTTGTATTTAATCTAAAATAAATATGAAAAATGGGTTTGATTTTTGAAAAACAGGACTATGCATATGTCTTGTGCAAGTTGGTGTCTTTGATATCAAAGATTCTTGTGGTATATTGCTTCCAAGTTTGTTTTCCTTT
Organism: Pinus tabuliformis; assembly: GCA_031772625.1. NCBI lineage: Eukaryota > Viridiplantae > Streptophyta > Pinopsida > Pinales > Pinaceae > Pinus > Pinus tabuliformis. Next base: position 636,704,842 of record CM062807.1, on the reverse strand, counting down.
GTGTTATCTAAATGTCCATTTCTGAAGCTTTTATCTTGAATTCATTTTTTGATGCTCAAGGTAATTGTGGAATCTTGCATGATGGAATTATTCATTGCTATGTCATGTTTCTTCTATTATTTGATCATTAGTTTATGCTACAGAATTCATTATAATATTCTTTGTTTCTTTTGATCAAATATAATTGTGTCTCTTTCCATTCCCCACTATACTTCAACTCATGTCATCTTGGAACGTATGCCTACCCTGCCTCTGTTTTTCTAAAGACTCATGCATGCCCTGATATTAAGATTATGTTACTGGCTTCATACCTCAGTAGTCTTTCCCTGAAACTCTCAACCATTTCATCAAGTTTTATATCATCTTTTCCATATCTAGTCTCTATGAGCTTTAATGTGTTTATCATCAGAGTTTAATAGTGAGGGAGCCCCCTTCGGTTGGAAAGGACTAGTTTCCAGCCCAGAGTGGTTTGTGGTTACACCAGTAAACCTCTCTCGGTCTATAGGTTAAATTATAGGGTGCTAACACAAGTGAAATAGGAGGATGGACACCAATATCCACCTAGATTAGTCCTCCCCCCTTCGAAAGCAATGGTCCCCATTGTGTTGAGTGCCTCCATGAGATGGGGAAACTTATGTTGAGCTTGGTCCCTGATGAGCCACTTGCCTTGGTGCAAGCGTTGGTCAGCTTTGACAACCCAATATAGTTGGATCTTCTACTGGAAAGTGTTCTTGATCTGCATGTCCATGATTTGATTAGTTGTGGCATGTTCCATGCAGTCTGGGTTTAGCTATGTTGGTGTGAGTTGTTCTACAATGTATGATGTCTCTAGTAATGGTGGGAAGTATGGCCAAAGGAGGTCCAGAGTGAACACTGGGTGCAGGCCAAGGAATAGGGGAATCTTGAGCTCAAAATAATTGTCTATCATAGCCTTGGTGATGGTGTAAGGCCATTTTGGAATGGTATGAGTTTCCGATGGGATTCGGTAAGGCGTTATTCTGAAAATGCAACCAAACTTTGTTGCCCACCTGAAACTTGTGTGGCACTCAATGTTGATCATGTCATTTCTTGTACTTAGCATTGGACTTCTCCAAGATTTCATGAACTTGCTGGTAGGTGTGTTGGATACGTTCAATAAATTTGGTTGGTTTATTATCCTCAGACTGTACATGTGTGAATTACATCTATGTAGTAGAATAAGGCATGGAAGCATCAATCAAACACAATGGTTGAAATCCCAAACCCACTTGAAAGAGACTTCAACTAGTTGATCTATGGAGAGCTCTCTTATAGTTGTGTTTCACATAGGGAAGGCTCTCATCCCAGGTGTTATGAAACCAGCTCAAGAAAAGATAGAAAAGATAGATCAACGCCTTAGAATTTAGCCTCTTCGAGGGGGCAACCTCCTTTACATTACATAAATGAACAATTCTTGGATGATTCAAATGACAAAACCTCCTTTCTATATATAGGAGTCTAAGGAGTCACAATATAATCCAGCCGACCTAACAATAATAATATAAATCCACAAAAATAACAATAGAGGGATTCCATGGGGCACAGAAATAACAACATGGGGGTAATAGGGGCACAACAATATAAATAAGGGGTATAACTACAATAGTAATGGGGTAATCACTAGTATTATAGGGACCCAACATGCCCCTCTCCTTCAAAAAAGTGTTGTCCTCAACGCTTGAGTAGTTCTAGATACTTCTGCATAAAATTCTCATCCTCCCATGTGGAATCTTCAGCGGATAAGTTCTTCCACTTGATAAGATACTCTGAAATTGATTGATTTTGTAGCTGTCGAGTTCTTGTTTCTGTGACTGCTTCTGGTTCCAATATAATTTTTCCTTCCTCGTCAAGTTCTGGCAATATTGTTTGAACTGGGAGCTTGTCACCTATAACCTTCTTTAAACATGAAACATGGAAAACTGGGTGCAATCGAGAAGCTGCAGGAAACTCCAATTTGTATGCCATAGTACCAATCTTTTGCAACACCTTGTACGGACCATAATACTTTGGTGATAATTTATTATCCTTCTTAGCTTGCTTTAGGGACATTTGCTTGTATGGTTGTAGCCGTAGGAATACCCAATCACCTACATCAAAACTTCTTTCACTGCGATGTTGATCTATCTGTTGTTTCATTCTATTTTGTGCCAACACGAGGTTATCCTTTAAGAGTTGGAGGACTTGTTGTTGATGTTCAATGTGATGTTCCACTGCCTGAACCTTAGAATTTTCTCTTAAATATGATGTGATGGATGGTGGTTGATACCCATAAAGTGCCATAAATGGGGTCATTTTTGTTGCTGTATGGAAGGAAGTGTTATACCACCATTCAGCCAGAGGCAACCATTTGACCCATTGTGTCTGTTTATCAGATACAAAGCAACGAAGATATCCTTCCAAACATTTGTTTACTATCTCAGTTTGCCCATCAGATTGAGGATGATAAGATGAGCTATGAGCTAACTAAGTACCAAGACAAGAAAATAATTCTGTCCAAAAATTTCCAGTGAAAATGGGATCTCTGTCACTTACAATAATCTTTGGGTTTCCATGTAGCTTTTGAATTGTTTCCATAAATGCAGTAGAAATTGTACTGGCTTTAAATGGATGTGATAATGCACAAAAGTGTGCATACTTGGTAAGTCTGTCAACTACCACCATGATGACACTCTTTCCCTCAGACTTGGGTAAACCTGTGATAAAATCCATTGAAACCTCCTCCCAATGTTGGCTTGGAATGGATAAAGGTTGTAATAGACCCGGTGTCTTAATTGTTTCAACTTTATTTTGTTGGCAAACCAAACATTCCACCACAAACTTTTGAATATCTGATTTAAGGCCATCCCAAAAAAATTCCTTCTTAACCCTGTGGTAAGTTTTTAAAAATCCTGAGTGCCCTCCTAAGGGAGAAGTGTGCAATTCCATAAGAATCTTTTGTTTTAGCTGGGAATTCTTACAGAGGTATAAGCGATCTTTGTACCATAAGGAATCATTTTTCCAGCTAAATGTATCAGACGTACTGAATCTTGTTGTAGCTTTCGAATAAGTTCCCACACTTCTTCATCATTCTTCCATTCCTCCCTTGCTTCATTTATCCAATCTGGTTGGATAATAGAAATGGCGCACAACAATGCTTCCACATCCTCATCCTTTCTTGAGAGTGCATCTGCCACCACATTTTGCTTCCCTTTTTTGTAGATGATTTCAAAGTCATAACCCAACATCTTTGTGACCCACTTTTGTTGCTCTTCAGAGGATAATCTTTGTTCTAAAAAGTATTTAAGGCTATCATGATCCGTTTTTACCTTGAAGTGTCTTCCCATTAGGTAGGGTCGCCATTTCTTAAGTGCATGGAGTATTGCCAACATTTCCTTCTCATAAATAGCTTTGCTTAAAAACTTTCCCTTGATTGGACGACTTTCAAAAGCAATGGGTCTTTCATCTTGCATTAGAACAGCACCAATTCCATTTCCTGAAGCATCACATTCCACAATAAAGGTTTTTGTGAAGTCCGGTGTAGCTAAGACCGGTGCTTGGCACATTGCCTCTTTAAGATGTTCAAAGGCCTTTGTTGCTTCCGGAGTCCATGAAAATGCATCTTTCTTCAATAATGTTGTTAGAGGTGCTGCTATTCTCCCATAATTCTTAACAAATTTGCGATAATACCCTGTCAACCCAAGAAATCCTCACAGATGCTTTATGGATGTGGGGATTTTCCATTCCTTAATGGCTTTAATTTTGCTAGGGTCTACCTTAACTCCTTCATGAGATACAATATGACCCAAATATTCCACCTCCTGGACTCCAAAGAAACATTTGGATCTTTTTGCATATAATTGTTTTTCCTCCAATAGTTGTAGCACCTTGTCAACATGTTCAACATGATCCTTCCAAGACTTGCTGTAGATTAGTATATCATCAAAAAATACTAACACAAATTTTCTAAGGAATGGTTTGAAAATTGAATTCATCAAACCTTGAAATGTTGAAGGTGCATTGGTAAGGCCAAAAGGCATGACCAAAAATTCATAATGACCCTCATGAGTTCTAAATGCCGTTTTCGGAATGTCTTCAATCTTCATTCTGATTTGATGATATCCCGAACGAAGATCCAACTTGGTGAAGTAAATTGATCCATGCAATTCATCCAGTAATTCATCAATGACAGGAATGGGGAACTTATCTTTAATAGTGAGCTTGTTGAGCTCCCTATAATCCGGACACATGCGCCATGATCCATCCTTCTTGTGCACCAATACTACTGGAGCAGAGAAAGAACTTTGACTTGGTTGAATTATACCAGCCTCTAGCATTTCTGCAACCATACGTTCAATTTCACTTTTTTGGACATAGGGATATCTGTACGGCCTGATGTTTGGAGGAACACTTCCTGGAATCAGATGGATAGCATGATCATGATCACGCATAGGTGGGAGACCTTTGGGAGTCTCAAATACCTTGGAATGATTGTCCAAGACTTTTTGGAGATCTGGAGAAATAGATGATTCCAATGTGGAAACATCTAGCGAACATAATTGTGCAATTACACCTCTTTGCTCCTTTTTTAGAAGCTTTGTCATACCATTAGAGCTGATTATCTTTCCTGGTTTCCCTGCAATACCCCTTAATTCAACTTCCTTTTCTTCCGTAGAAAATTTGATGAAAATTTCTTGAAAATTAAAAGCTATTGTACCCAAGGATTGTAGCCATTGGACTCCTAGTACAACATCAGCACCTCCCATTGGAATGGAAAGCATTGAGCTAGTCAATACATATTCTCCCATGGATAGCTTGATATTATGGCACTTTCCAGAGCAATTTATTGTTCCTCCATTTGCAATCATCACTTGACACTCTGGTGCTGGATATAGGAAGCAATTCAATTCTTTTGCTACCCTACAATGAATAAAATTGTGGGTGCTTCCTGAATCAATCAACACTATTACCTTTTTCTTCTTGATTTGTCCTTCTATCTTGATGGTTTGAGGAGTGGTAATTCCTGCCAATGCATTACAAGATATGGTCGGATTTATTTGTTCTTCATCTAGGCTTTGTTCCTGGAGTATATCTTCTTCTTTTGACCTTTCTTGCTCCTTTTCTTCTTCCTCTTCACAATCTATGTAGAATAATTTCTTCTCAGCACACTTATGACCTTTAGTGTATTTGCTATCACAACTGTAACAAAGCCCTTTTGCTCTTTTTTCTTCCAATTGTTGTGGTGTCAACCTTATAGGTTGTGGAAGACTAGGGGAAACAACACTTCCGTCTTTATAGTTGTGAGTGGTATGCTTCTTGGTTGCCATAATTTTGCTTTCCATTTTTCTTGCTAACCTGAATGCCTTCTCTAATGAATCAGGTTCCCAAAGGCGAACATCATGTTGGATATTATCCTTTAAAGACCCTATGAACACATCAATCCTATGCTCCTCTGGAATATCTTTTACCCTTATGTTCAATTTTTGGAACTCCTCAATGTGCTCCATTACTGAACCCTTTTGTTTGAGACTTATCAATTGGCTAAAAAAGTGTTGCTTTTTGTATCTTCATAATGTGCTATCAATTCTTCCGTAAAAATTGCCCAAGTGATAAATTATTTACGAGAGCAAAGCCATTGATACCATACAAACTGATTTGGTTCCAAATATACAGTTGCCATACGTACCTTTTGTGTGTTTTGCACATTATTGAGATCGAAGAACTGCTCCATCTGTAATATCCATGTGGCGGGATCCTTGCCATCAAACTTCCTCATATCGATTTTTGGAATATGGTGAGTCTTCAATCCAACATTAGCGTCTATGGAATCATGATTAACATTTCTTTTGTTCTCATCATGAGTTTCCTTTAGTACCCTTTCACCCTTAGGGACCATTTCTTGTAGCAACTTATTCATATTTGTCTTCAATTCGTCCATGTCTGTCTTCAAATCTATCTTCAAATCATCCATCTTAGCTTCCACGTCAATCATCTTAGCTTCTACGCCTTTCTTTAAACAGTCCATCTTAGCTTCTACACCTTTCTTTAAACCATCCATCTTAGCTTCTACATCTTTCTTTAAACCATCCATCTTAGATTCTGTTCCTTTTTGTGCAAGGGACAGTTGTTGCACTTGGTCTTGTAATTTTGATATATCATGTTGCATTTCTTCCTCTTCTTCACGAGTCATGCTAGAGCTTTCAGGTTCCTTACTAGGTGTTTGCATTTTCTTTCCTCGGGGCATCAGTTACCGATAATAATTCTCTACTATGCCCTTTGAATTCCTTCAAAATAAATTTTCAAACCAAGCTTAAGCAAAAATTTAAGAAAATCTACACACCTTTTTTCACTTTGTAGGAGCTCGATATTGCCTCTAATGTATCTCTGTACTTTCCAATCATCTACTTCTGAATTTGTGATCTGTAGTAGCCCTCTGTGTCCTCTTTCCAATGCCATACGTCTAACCCAAATTGGATTCTCCAAGGAAGAGTTATGTGAAATCTCCCACAGTGACTTGCTTATAGACTAGTTCAGTAGAGCGAACTTGTACGACGTGCCACGAGTCACTGTTTCGACCTTTGGATCTGAAACATGCATACAAGAAACTACAGTCCGTCCTCTTTCTGTACCTTCTTACGAAATTTCAATCCGATCCCCAGAGAGAAAGTTATGACGATTTTCCCCAGGTCACCTGTTTTGAATGTAATTCAGGAGTCTGCAAAAAGACCAACTTCCTCAGATCATATCTCCGCAAATATCGCGCGAAAAGATCTGAAATTCGCACCCAAGGTTTAGCATGATGTCTTCTCAAATGGGTTTTTTTTGCGACTTCTGAAACATCATAGAAACAAATTTATAGCAAACATGCCACGATGACCTGTTTGGAGCAGCGAAACCCTAGAATCCAAAGCTCTGATATCAAATGTTATGAAACCAGCTCAAGAAAAGATAGAAAATTTAGATCAACGCCTTAGAATTCAGCCTCTTCGAGGGGGAAACCTCCTTTACATTACATAAATGAACAATTCTTGGATGATTCAGATGACAAAACCTCCTTTCAATATATAGGAGTCTAAGGAGTCACAATATAATCCAGCCGACCTAACAATAATAATATAAAGCCACAAAAATAACAATAGAGGGAATCCATGGGGCACAGAAATAACAACATGGGGGTAATAGGGGAACAACAATATAAATAAGCGGTATAACTACAATAGTAATGGGGTAATCACTAGTATTATAGGGACCCAACACCAGGTTTGTGGATGCTCAGAGTTTTACATGCGTAGTATGTGCACTATCATCATGTTGATGACTTCTGCCTGACCATCAGTCTGGGGATGGAATGGAGTTGACTTGGTGAGCTTGGTGTCCAATAGTGTCCAGAGGCTCGATTAGAATGTGCTCAAGAACCTGCTATCCTAATCTAATATAATGGTCTGTGGGATTCCAAAATGTACCCACACTCGTTCAATAAAGAGTTTGCCAGTGTCCTCTATTGTAATACTCTTCTTGCAGGCTGCTAATACAGCCATCTTAGAAAATTTATCCACAACCACAAATACACAGTCATTACCATGTTTGGTAGAAGGGATGCCAGACAGATAGTCTATGGAGATGGATTCCTAGTGCTAGTTGGGAGTAGGCAGAGGGGTTTACAGGCCTTGCTTCTTGATGGTTGACTTAGCAATGGAATAGGCAGTGCAGGATATGATATATTTTCCAACATCCTATCAGATTTTTGGCCAATAAAAATACTTCTAGAGTATGGCCACAATTTTCTCCACACCAAAGTGTCCTGCGACTCGACTCTACTGTGCCTCCCAAATCAGCTTGGCACACCCGCCTGAAGGAACAAAAAAGTGGCCCAGGTAGAAAAATAATGCATCCTCGTGGTGAAAATCAAGAACTTTCTTGCCATCCACTAGCATTTGGTATATGGTGGCGAACTTTGGATCATTTTATACATGTGTGGCCATTTAGAGGTCTCGTAGCCATAAGAGATGATAATAGTAGTCAGTGATGCAACTAAGGGCCGAATGAGGCAATTTGCAACATGATTTGTGTTGCCATTTTTGTATTTAATGTTCAAGAGGAATTGTTGCAAATATGTAAACCACTTATAATTGTGATTGTTTTGCAACTTCCCTTGTGTTCATATAAATTGAAGAGGTTAGTGATCAGTGTGGATGATTATCTCCTTCCCTAGGATGTAATGTTTCCATTGTCAGCATGCATGCACGATAGAATACATCTCTTTATCATAGGTGGGGAACCTCTAAATTGTATTAGAAATCTTCTCACTTTGATAGGCCATTGGATGCCTGTGTTGGGTGAGGATTGCACCAACAACATAGTCGGAGGCATCTGTCTCAATTTCAAATGGTTATTGAAAGTCTAGAAATGTGGTTATAATTGCATATTAGAGGTGATTCTTTAGTTCAACGAACTCCTTCTGTTGGGACTTGGACCAGGAAAACTTTGCTTTCACTCTACCCTTTGTAATCTTACTCAAAGGCCAAGTGATATGGTAAAATCCAAACACAAACCACCAATACAAATTTGCAAGGCCCAAAAAGTTGCGAAGCTCTTTTAGAGAGGTTGGGGTTGGCCAATCTTGAATGACTTAGATCTTAGTAGGATCCATATGCACGCCTTGATCACCTATGATGTAGCGCAGAGACTAGACTTGGTTCATGCCAAAGGTGCATTTCTCCAAGTTGGCATACATTTTATGTTTCCATAGGGTTTAAAGGAGCTACCGAATGTGTTGCAAGTGATCCTCAAATCTCTTGATAAAGATGAGGATGTATTCCATATAAACAACCACAAATGAGTTGGTGAAGGGCCACAAGATGTCATCCATCAACCTCATAAAAGTAGCAGGGCCATTTGTCAACCTGAAGGGCATGACCAGCCATTCAAAAAGGCCTTCTTTGGATTTGAAGGTAGTCTTCCATACGTTTGTGGCTCTATTGGAGCTTGGTGATAGTCATACTTTAGATTGATCTAGCTAAAATACTTGGTCCCCTTGAGTTGGTCCAAAAGGTCATCAATCTGTGGGATTGGATACCTATCCCTGACAGTGATTTTGTTTAGTTCTTGATATTCAATGAAGAGCCTCGAGGTCCCATCCTTCTTATGTTCAAGTACAATCGGGCTCCCACAAGATTAGTAACTTGGTTCGATGTGCCCTTTTTGTAGCAACTCTTGGATCTGTCACTTGATCTCTTCATTTTCCATAATGAAGTGGAAGTATATCAGCCCATTGGGTAGCGATGCTCTGGGAGTCAAATCGATCGAATGATTTACCTGACAGTGCAAGGGTACCCCTGTGGGTGAGGAGAATATGTCCCTATATTCTTCTACGACCTTATCCACATGATTCTGCTTTGTGGAGGAACCTTTCCCCAGGGAAATGGATATGGTCTCACTATTCCCTTTACTTTGAGAGCGAATGAGAAATAAAATCGATTTCCCTTTCTGGGAGATGATATTACTACATTGCTTAGCAGAGATCAAAGAGATGGTAGTAGGTGAGGTTACCTCCAGTATCCTATATAACTTATTGCCCAAAGTAATAATAACAGTGTGAGGCCTAAACTCATACACAGCATGCCACTTCCACAAGTATGGTTGTTCTAATAATACATCACAAACTTTAAGAGGAACAACATCACACATTAACTCATTTGTGAAGGGCTTGTTGTTGTAGGGAAGGCGACGCTACTAGCTAATGTGAAGATCTCTTCCTTGGTGAAGCCACCCAACGGTGTACATCTATGGGTGTGGTGTGGTTGGTAGGCCCAACTGCTTCACGAATTATTCTGAAATGAGGTTCTTTTAGCTCTTGTTGTCAATAATGAACTATAGCACAGAACCCTTCGCCCACATTTGTGAGTGGAAGAGATGCCCCCCCTCCTCTAGATATCTCGACTTAATCTTCTAGATCTTGGTGGTGGAAATGGTGGCACTGGGCTTCGCATCAATAAATGATTTCCCTTTTTCATTCCCCTTTTCGGGTTTTGACTCAAAGTTGGAACATGAATATGACTTTGAAGCCTTCAACTTGGCCACCTATGACAACTTGGCTCGACACTCACTTGTGTTGTGAGTGGGGCTCTTATGGAACTCGCACCACTTTCTTGTGTCCTTCTTTCTCTTAGTGGTGTTGTTCTTTGCTTATGAATTTGGTTGGTTGTCCTGGGTCACCAAACCTTGGATTTTTCGTTTGTTCTGTGATTTGGGGGAGCCTTTCCCTTTATTCGGATTCGTAGATCCAAAGTCTCACTTCTTTTTTAAAATTTTTCTCGATCTTTATGGCATATTGAAAGAATACGCCAATCGAGGAGATGTCCAAGAACTCCATATCATTTTGGATGTATTTGTGTAGATAGTTGTGATACTTGAGTACCAGATGCCACTCAGAATCCTTGATAACCAACTTTGTGCAAAGGGTATGAAAAATATTTGTGAACATTGGCACGTTTTGGTCCCTTCCCTACCATAGTGTGGTCCACTTTGTGTACTTATATTCATAGCTCTCGATAGGTTAATATTGTTCCTTGATGGCATCTCAGAAAGAATTCCAAGTGGGTGTGGCTAAAAACAATGAGGGTTCCCTCTTTTCATTTTTCTCACAATAGGTTTTCCACCAATCCTTGACGTGGGGGGCATCTTTGAGGAGTGAAAAAGTAATATTTTCCCGTTTGGAAAACTCATAAACTAAAAAAATATCCTTCCAACAAATTTAACCATTTATATATGACATTTGTGTCTATTTGACCTTCAAATACAGGGATTCAAATTTAACTTGTACCTTGAAGGGGGTGGCGCCTCTAAAGTGTCTGTTGGATGAATATGTGTCACCTATTGGCATCCGTTGAAGGATCTGGGCAAATTTATACATCATCTTGTTCCTTTCCCACTCGCGGGCTTCTTCAAGAATAAATTTGATAATGTCTCCTACTCCCTCATCTTTCTTTTCTTCCCCCATGGGCGGCCATCGATTTCGGTGGGGACGGTCTTTCAAGGATTCAACCAACTCAAGTCCCAATGCCTTATACCTCGACCTCATTGGGGACATGCACAGAAAAATAGAGAAAGAACAAACCACTCTGATACGACTGATCTAGATTTATGCAAGAAAGAAATGAAATACAGATATGAAAAAAACACAAAGATATAGTTAAAAAAAACTTCAATTCATTAATAACAAAGGACTGAGAATTGTTTACATGCAGAATGGAAATAAACTAGCTTAAGTGATGGTAACTTATCTCGGAGAAGAGATTTGGCAGCTATATGCCTTTTGAACTATTTTACAATGAGGCTCAGATGACTATTTATTATTGAGAAACAATGGAAAACCCTAAACATCCAAAAACCTAACCCTAGGAGATGAAGCGCCAAAAGTATGTGGGCCTCGTTGGGGTAAAATGGTGTCAACATCCCTCGGTCATAACTTTGGCATACAATCTTCGTTTGACGTGTATGATACCTTGTTAGAAAGATCTATTTGAGGAATACAACTTTATTCTACATAACTAAGTCAAAGGCTTATGTTTTCCCATTTTCCAAAAAAAAAAGTTGTTTAGGGCCTCAAAACGGCTCTAAAAGTTCAGGACCCAAAAACTTGCGAAAAATAGCAATGTGCTACAATTAAGAAAATTGAAATAAACAATGGTGGGGTTCCAAGTGGAATAGGTGGGTGGCTACCAATATCCACCTGGATCATATCTTAAGAGAGACTTGTTGCATCATACATTAAATTATTTTGAAAAAAAAAATTACATAAAAAAGAATCTCATAAAGAGAACTTCGACAACTTCCGAAATACTAATTCAAATAAGGACAATTTTGAATATGAAATGTCATTGTTTGGTTCATAGTTCCACTACATATACAACCTGAGATGTAATCTTGCATATTTCCCAGATTAAGTTTCCCAGTTATGGATAGTCGACCATTTCTTGCCAAGCTATCTGAAAATTGGAATACTTGGTATAATTTGAGTTCGCCACAAACAAGGTTTTTGCCAGCCATAGGAGCTCAAAGTCGAGCTACATATAATTGACAATGTTTCAGCCCTTCAGAAATTCTAATGATTTAGGAGTCTTTCCAAGTTGATTTTTAACTTTTTTTAGTGCCTTCTGATAAGCCTCACAAGAAAGCAACTTGTCATTCTAATCCTAGAAGTTAGGAAATCCATCTCTTATTTTCTGATCATATTTATTTTTAAACACTAAAACTACCTTTTGAACTTCTTTCAGTCTATTAGAAGCTTGGATACAAAGAAGATTTTTCTTGATAACCTTTTTGACTTCTCTAATGAAAGAGGTTCTATGAACCACATCTAGTTCACTTAGCTCATTTGGAGATTTTTTATTGAAATATTCTACCATTTGCTTAGCTTTTGGGACTTTATCTTTTAATTCATCTTTAATTCTCATTATAACTGGATTTTCCTTTTCTATTAGTATCTTTTGTTATACAACAATATGAATATAGTCCCATACTTAGTGTACTACATGTGTAATTTTATGTCGGAATGTCTATTTTCCTCCCAACAGGGAAACATTTCCCTTTGATTTTGCTTTGAATTTATTATCCTCTTCTTGAGAAACCTACTTTTCCTTTATTAACTTGTTGTTTATTTCATTTTCCAAGTTAAGTTGTCTTTCTTTAATATTTAACTACTATCTTGCTTTTGCTAAAGTACCCCGTGTTTTTCTCATCTCAACTTTTGAGAGCTTGAAATCAACTAATACTCTAGATAACTTCTCTAAAGGATCTTGGGATTACAGTTCAATTGAAATGGGAGGAACAAAAACATAGATTTGAAGGGAGTGCTCCAAATTCTAAATCTTCTTTTGCAAGTTGGTGACTTCACTATTCCTCTGTATAAGTTGTTCCCACAATTGTTCTCTCTTTTTCTACTTGGAAAAGATTTGTTGTTTGGACATGTTCAGAACCTGACATATTTAGATTTTTCCTTAAATATTGAACTTCTACTTCAGTATTTTGTAATATAACCTTAATTTCTTGTCTATCAGTTGGATCATTCCCCAATTTGACTATCAACTTCTTATATTCATTTATCTAGACTTGTTTGTCTCCAAATTGTCTTTTCTTACTTTAACTGATTATTAACTTTTTCAAGCAACTTTTCTTCTTTAGCCACTGTTAAGGAACTTTTGGTAAGATCAATATAAATTACCTCTCCATCTGGTTTGTGAAAATAGATTTTGTCTCGCATAAGAATTTCATTTATATCAATAGACAAGTTTATGGCTTTGTAATATGGCCCTACTAGTATTGGTTGAACAATCATATGGACTATTGAAAACTTTAGTCGATTTCTTTCCAAGTCCATTATTGAAAGTAATCTTGTTTGATAATCTGCAGTGGATTTTATTGACAACTATGAGGTCATATATTTTGTTGTGTTTAGGCTCTTCTTTTTAATTTGTTGATAACTCTTTTACATAATTTCTATTTGAGATGGAATCTTCCCATTAGGATGTTCTGTCATCTCATAAGAGGTAGAGGAAGGAGTTATCCATTCAGGATTCTCTAGTAGCATTTCAAAACCTTTTTTTTGTGAAGGTTGTTCCCTCAATCTGATCTTTAGATTTTCAGTATCATATTCCCCTTGAATCTTAACCCTCTTTTCTTCTTGTTGATATTACCTCTCAACGTCTCATTGCTTTGAGATAGGACTTTTTAAGCTATTTTCTTTCATTGAAGGATTTTCAATAACAATTCTATGCTCCCCTGATATTTCAATTTAAGGTTGACTCAATGGATTGTTAACCCAAGCTTATTGGTTTGCTAACTTCTCTAGCTTTGGCTTACTGTCATGAATATAAGGCCCTGAGCCAACATTTAGTCTTCTCTCAAATATAATATGATAAGGATCATATTTCCAAGATTCACCCTCTGCAAAATTCAACTCTTTCATCATATCTTCTATCTGTTTGACAATCTCTCTAGGATTAACAATAAAGGGTCTCATAGCCTTCACAAGTTTAATCATGTACTCCTTATGCCTAGAGACAAAATGTATTTGATCAAAATTTAAACTTTATCTTATAAATTTTAGAGAGAAAATCCTCATTGGAAAGAATATTGGAAGGTGATAAGGATATACTTCTGCTCCATATAATCAAATCTCTGAGTAATCTTTAAAAAGGAACCAGTCTCCCACTCTAGTGTCCTCACTAAGTTGTAATTGTTCCTTTGCATCAAGAAAAAATTTAGGAGGAACTTGGTCATTTCTAATAGTAAAATCTATAGACATAAAAGAGGACAAATAATTAGAAAAAGCTTCATTTTTATCCTTCTTTCTGATTAAAAACGTCCAATCAACCACTAATTTCAGTTGAATTTGTGCCGCTCCAGCATACTTAAATTTAGATGGTTGAACTTGTCAACATGCATATATAGAAATAGATGAACTAGATATGAAGGATATATAAAACATCTGACATGTAGGAAATGTTGAAACTGGAAATTTATTGATTGAGCCAAGTAGGTGGGTATATCTAGGATAACACTTAGTTGTAACATCAAACTAAGAAAACCTAAAGCTTTTTCATCCACAACTTCAATATTGTCCTCTCCTAGAATAGAGAGAATGACAACCAGGATATGTTGAGCAATATCAAAGAATGAGGTTAAAGGATAATGAGGGGTTGGCTGAGGAACTTGAGATCCTGAGGGTAATATCAGCTTAAACAAATTTTCTTTATCATATTGAGGCAGAGTTCTATAAACATGAACCAAGGTTTCATGAGAGAATGGTTGTAAATTATCAATAGTGGGAAATTGGAAGGCATTACAAATGAAATTGGGAGTAACTTGAAAAATATTCTCACCCTTTGTAGATATTACCAAACCCTTTTGATAAACAAAAGAAATTCCCAACCAAATGATGAATTCAAGAAATTCATAAATAGAGGGAATAATTACATGATACAACCCTGATTGAACTAGATGGAAGAAGTCATTTGAATCATCATGTTGAATTAAAAGCTTGTTTTCGGATGTTCGGGAAGTCAAATGGATAGTGGATGTCTTGAATGCTTGATTCTCTATCAAATAATGGAATGGTACTAGGTTTGGGATTGAAAAACTATGATTTTTCATTTTGAATACATAGAGAAAAGCCTTGAGACTAAGGGAGGAAATTTAGAAATACTTGGAAAAATAAAGTATTGTGTGTAAGCTAGGGGACCAAAGTAGCACCATCAATTATCAGCGGCTTGAATATTTATCCAATTCAATTCCTTGGCAACATGCAGTAGAATAAATGAACATTTGGCTAAAACCCTGCATTTTATGTTTCAAAGTTTGGTGGGAGCATAGAGTTTTAAGCATCTTTGAATCATGTCATTTTGGGACATGTACAATTACATGGCTAAATTACAAGTTCCAAACTAGAAACCTTGGTTGATGTAGAACATGATGACGTGTAGTTGATTATGACATGTCAGTTGGTTCAACAAGGGTTGTTTTGGCATGTGGTTTTGTTGAAACCATATACCATTTATATGACACCCTCCTCAATGATTTTGAATAAATAAATGGAGGGTGTCTCTTTTAACCATGGCCGTAAATCTTTGAGATCGACAATATCCAAAAATAACTTAATGAGGGGTCTCCTCCTTGGTTAAAATTCGACAAGGTGTGGGCTCCTGCCTCTCGTCCACTAGCTGTAGATATGCACTTGTTCGATGATTACATCACAGACTTGTGTGAACTTTAAAGCTTTTAATATGTGGCGGAAAAAACCTGCTTTTATATAGTTTGAAAGCACTATGAAAATTGAAACATATTAGTACATGGCATAATAATACAAAGTTCTTCAACATCCCTTGTTCCTTGATTTTTTGATGATTTTTTTCTTTTTCTTTTTCTTTTTCTTTTTAGGGCTTCATATACCAAAACTCTCTTTACCTTTTTTTTTTGGTAATTTAAAAAGCTAATGAAATTTCAGTATATTTTCATTAACAATTTCTTGCTCCCTTGAGATTTTAGTTCAAGGTTGACCCAATGGATTATTAACCCAAGCTTCTTGATTTGGTATCTTCTCTAGCTTTGTCTTACTATCATGAATATAAGGCCCTAAGCCAACATTCACTCTTTTATCAGAGATAATATGATAAGGATCACATTTCCAAGCTTTTCCTTCTACAAAATTCAACTTTTTCATCATATCTTCTATATGTTTGACAACCTCTCTAATATTAACAATAAAGGGGCCCACAAAATTCTCAAGTTTAAACATGTATTCGTTCAATATTCATCTTAGTATATCTTGTAACCTACTCAAATGGATAGAGCTGTAAAAGAGCTCACCAGTGGTATATAGAAGTTTGCACATGGCTTCCTGGGTCATAAGTTATTGTCAATCAAAGGTGACTAGACCCAAGGTTAAATTTGTATCCCTAAATATGGTGGTAGGGTCAAAGTGGTGAAAGTTTGGCATTTTTTCCAAAATCGGCGGAGCCATTGGTGGAACAACTAACGAAGTTATGGGAAAATGTTCCTAGAAAGAATAACAACGAAGTAATAGGTGATTGACCAGTAGTGGAGCCCACATCCATGTAACCATGGAAGAAGATATCAGGACGTTGTGAAAACATGTGCAAGCTTGAAACTCTTGGGGTGACAAGACACCAAGAGGATGTGAAGTAGTAGAACATAGTAGCAGAGATGTGATTTGTGCATGTGAACATAGGAGGCCCCCACAGGACAACTCACCCTAGGATACCTTCCACAAAAGAATAAATTGGAGATGAAGGTGAATCCCAGGGATGAATCGGCGTCAGGATAACGTGGAAAAGGCAGAAGAATAGATCATTGGTGGAAGTTTATAGTAGGAGGTCCCCATTGGACAACTCACCCCATGAGGCCTTTCTTGGAAGAACAAAAAAGAGGTGTGAAGTGAAGGGTCTAGATGATTAACAGTTGGGAGGATGTGGAACAGCTGACAAAGTAGTGGGATAAGCAGTGATTGGTGCACATTGCAGCATAGTGGTCCCCAAAGCCACATCACCCCAAATCCCTAACCCTGGAAGAAATAAAGGGACTGAAAATTTTGATGCTCCGGGATGGCATTCTCTCCTCCACCTTGGTAGTAGATTCTTTTATAGTATTAAGGTTCCCAGGTTCTTATTGTCTTGGGTGAATCCCTAGATCACCCTTATATACCATTAAATACTACAAAAATAAAACATAATTAGATTATCTAAGTTCTTTATCAAGTATTCGGACTATTTTGATCAAATCTCTTATTGAATTTCTTAATGGTTTCATTTTAATTCCTATTAAAAGTGTTCAAGGAAGCATAAATGTATTTGTAAATCTTTTATCAATGCACATCTCATAAAAAACTTTGTTCTAGTCATTCCCACATGCTCGAACTATTGATAGACAAAAATATGAACAAATCATAAGAATCATCTTCAAGGTACATGGAAAACAACTTCATCCTCATAGCCAAATATGCCATAGAAAAATTGTTACACGTGATCTTGAACTTCTTTGCATGGTCCATCATAGAGATGACATTATTTTCCTAAAAGGTGGGAATTTTGTCAATGTCCTTTCTACAATTTCATGATGGCATCCCTAAATGTTGGTGAAGTTGAAATGCCTCTCCAATCTAGTGCAAAAATCTACCAGTGTTACATGTTAAACCTATGATTCGAAACCATCAAATAATCATACAGATTTATTCAAGAACAAAATTAAATACATATTTAAACATAAGCAAGGAGCTGCAACACAATCTAAACTTTAATTAATTAATAAAAAATACTAAAAATTATTTACATGCAGAATGGAAATAAACTTGCTCGGATGATGGTAGCTTATCTCTAAGAAGAGATGTGACAACTACATGCCTCTGAACTATGTTACAATGAGGCTTGAAGGCCCTTTTATTATTGAGAAATAATGGAAAACCCTAAACATCCAAAAACCTAACCCTAGGAGATGAAGCGCCAAAATTGTGTGGGCCCAATTGGGGTTAGTTGATACATAAACTTCTCGAGGTCATAACTTTGGCATACGATCTTCATTTGACACATACGATACCTCGGTAGAAAGATCTATTTGAGGATTACAAATTTCGACTACAACCCCTACCACATGATATGGGTTTTCCCATTTTCCCCAAAAAATGTTGTTTAGGGCCACAAAATGGTTCTGGAAGTCCAAGACTTCAAAAAATGCCAAAAATAGTAGATTGTGATAGAAATTAGGAAACTGAAAGTAAATATTGTTGGGGGTTCAACTAGAATAGGTGGGTTTCCACCAATATCCACATGGATCAGTCCATTGCATTGAGTGCCTCCATGAGATGGGGAACTTCTGTTGAACTTGGTCCCTGATGGGGCACTTGCCTTGGTGTAGGAGTTGGCGAGCATTGAAAAATCGATATAGTTGGATCCTCTATTGAAAAGTGTTCTTAATTTGTGTATCCATGATCCAATATGTTATGGTCTGCTCAATGAAAACTAGGTTGAGCTCTATTATTTCTAGCTGCTAAGTAATGTATGATGTGTCCAATAATAGTGGAAAGTATAGCTGAAGGGCACGGTCCACATTGAACACTGGGTGTAGGCCAAGAAACGGAGGAATGTTGAGCTGGAAATATTTGTCACCCACAGCCTTTGTGATGGTGTAAGGCCCATATTGGAGTGGTCAAAACTTTCGATGGGCCCCAGTAAGGCATTCCCTTCATAAATGCAACCAAACTTTGTCGCCCACTTCAAACTTATGTGGAACCCGATGTTGATCATGGTTTTGTTTTTACTTGGCATTGGCTTTATCCAAGACGTCATGAACCTATTAGCGAATGTTTTGGGTGCTTTCAATAAATCAGGTGGATTTATCAGTGTCGGAATGAACATGTAAAGATTCTATTTGTGTGGTCACAAGAGGCATTGCAATATCAATGGGACACAATAGTTGAAATCCCATGCCCACTTGAAAGGGGTTGTGGCCAGTTGAGCTATGGAGAGCTTTGTTATAGTTTTTTTGCACATAGGGAAGACTCTCATCCCATGTTCGTGGATACTTGGAGTTGTACATTCACAATATGTGCACTATCATCCTATTGAAAACTTTTGTCTGACCATCAGTCTGAGGATGGAATGTAGTCAACTTTGTGGGCTTAATGTCCAACAACAACCAGAGGCTCGACCAAAATGTGCTCAGGAACCTGCTATCTAATTTGATATAATGGTATATGGGATTCCAAAATGTACCCACACTCCTTCGAAGAAGAGTTTGATAGTGTCTTATGTTGTGATTCTCCTCTTGCAAGCCATCAATATAGCCATCTTATAAAATCTATCAACGACCAAAAATACACAGTCGTTTCCATTCTTGGTAGAAGGAAGGCCAGACATACAGTCTATGGATATTGATTCCCAAGCCTGGTTAGGAGTAGGACGAGGAGTGTACATGCCATACTTCATAATAGTGGGTTTGGTGATGGCACAAACAGTGTAGGAGCTGATATATTGTCCAACATCCTGTCAAATATTTGGCCAATAAAAATAATTTTGCAATACCACCACTATCTTTTCTACACCAAAGTGTCTTGCAACTGAATTATAGTGCGCTTACCAAATTAGATTGGAATGCTTGCTTAAAGGAACACAAAGGTGTCCTAGGTGGCATAATAGTGCATCTAGGAGGTGGAAGTTTATAACATGCGTTCCCTCCATCAACATCTGGTATGTGGTGGAAAACTCTAGATCATTTTTGTGAAGTTGTAGTCATCCAAAAGTTCATTCCCACAAGAGTTGAGGACAGTGGTTTGTGCCACAATAGGTGGTTGACTAAGGCAATCTTAAACAATATTGGCCGTGTTGTTCTTGTTCTTAATGTTCAAATGAAATTGTTGTAGGTATGTGGACCATTTTTAATGGAAGTCATTTTGCAACATCCCTTGTATTTATATAAACCAAATAGGCCATTGATTTGTGTGGATGATCATCTCCTTCCCCATAATGTAATGTTTCAACTATCGGAAATCCTACAAGATGGAATAGATCTCTTTATCATAGTTGGGGTTTTTCTACATTGTATCATAGTGTGCCTCACTGTGATAGGCCACCAGATGCCTTTGCTGGGTGAGGATTGGACCAATGGTGTAATTAAAGGCATTTGTCTCAATTCAAATGGTTGTTGCAATTCTAGTACTGTGAGTATTGGTGCAGAGAAAAGGTGGTGCTTTAGCTCAACGAACTCCTTGTATTGGGACTTAGACTAGAAAAAAAAAATATTTTCTCTACCCTTAGTAAGTTGACTCAAAAGTCAAGTGATATAAGAGAATCTCAACACAAACCTTCAATAGAAATTGGCACGACCCAAATTTCTATGAAGCTCTATTAGAGTGGTCAAGGTTAGCCAATCCTGAATTAATTGGATCTTAGTCGGATCCACATGCATGCATTTTTTTATCAATTATGTAACCTAGATATTGGACTTGGTTCATGCCAAAGGTGCATTTGTCCAAGTTAGCACAGATTTTGTGTTGACAAAGGGTTTGAAGGACATTTTGAATGTGTTGCAAGTGCTCTTCCCAACTCTTGTTGAAGATAAGGATGTCGTCCAATTATACAACCAAGAATAAGTTGGTGAAGGGCTACAAGATGCCATCCATCACTTCATGAAATTTGTAGGGGAATTTTTCAACTCGAAAGGCATGACCAACCACTTAAAATGACCCTCCTTACATTTGAAGGTGGTCTTCCATACATCTATGGGTTCTATTGGAACCTAGTGATAGCTAGACTTCAAATCAATATTGTTGAAGTACTTGACCCCCTTTAGCTGGTCAAAAAATTCATCAATTTGTGGGATTGGATACCTATTCCTGGCAGTGATTTTATTTAGTTCCCCATAATCAATGCAGAGTCTCTAGGTTCCATCCTTCTTCTGCATGATTAAAATTGGGCTCCCACAAGTTGAGAAACTTTTTTATATGTTCCCTTTTTGTATCAACTCCTAAATATGTTGCTTTATTTATGCTTTATCCATGATAGAGTGGTGGTATATTGACCCATTGGGTATAGGTGTCGTTGGGAGTTCGATCAATTGAATTCTTGACCTGATAGTGAAAAGGTACTCCTATCGGTGAGGATAAAATGTCCCTATATTCTTCTATGACCTTATCCACTTACTTCTGCTATGTGGAGGTAACCTTCCCAATGTCCATGGATGTGGCCACAATCTTCTCCTTACTTTGAGAACGTATCAAAAATAAAATAAATTTCCTGATCTAGGGGATGATCTTACTGCGTTGTTAGCAGAGATCAAAGAAATGGTAGTAGGCAGGAATGCCTTTCGTATAAACTACCCAAAGTAATAATAATAATGTGAGGCATGGATTCATACACAACATGATGCTTCCACAAGTATGGTTGGCTAAATAATACATCACAAAATTCAAGGGGGTCAACATCACAAAGTACCTCGTCCTTGAATGACTTAATGTTGTAGGGTAGGAGTTACTATTGGTTGACACAAAGATCTTGCCCTTGGTGGAGCCATCTGATGGTGTATGACTGCGGATGTGGTGTCGTTGGTAGGCCCAACCGCTTCATGACCTCAAATGAGATGAGGTTATTTTGGCTCCTGTTGTTGACAATAAACTACGGAAGCGAACCATTCACCCACATCTATGGGTGTAAGAGATGCTCCCCCTCCTAAGGATCTTCAAGCTCAATATTTTAGACCTTGGTGGTGGAAATGGTGGCTTTGTGCTCTGCATCAATAATATTCTTCCTATTGTAGGTCTCCTTGTCAAGTCCTAACTTAGAGTTAGAACATGAATCTAAATATGAAGCTTTTAGCTCGGCAACTAGTGACTACATGGCGTGACACTCATTTGTGTTGTGAGTGGGGCTCTTATGGAACTCACACCATTTTCATGTGTCCTTCTTCGTCTTTATTGTGCTATTATTTTCTTTTAGCTTCAATCGGTTGTCTTGGGTCACCCCAGCTTGGCCTTATCCTCTATTCTATAGTTTGGAGGTGCCTTTTCCCTGCTTGAAATTTGTAGATCCAAAGTCTGGCTTCTTCCTTTTAAATTTTTTCTCGATCTTGATAGCATATTGGTATGTGGCGCCAAGCAAGGACATGTCTAAGAACTCCATCTTTGCCTGGATGTATTCGTGTAGAAAGTTGTGGTACTTGAGTACCAGATGCCACTTATAATCCTTGATACCCAACTTCATGCAAAGGGTGTGAAAAATATTTGTGAACTCCAACACATCTTGATCCCTTCCCCGTCACAGGTGTGGTCCATTCTATGTACTTATCTTCTTAGCTCCCAACAAGGTAATATTGTTCCTTCACATTGTCTCATAAATAATTTCAAGTGGGTCCGAATGAAAATAATGAGGGTTCCTTCTCATCCCTCTCCTCATAGTGGGTTTTCCACTAGTCCTTGACATGGGGGCAGCTTTGAGAAGGGAAAAAGTAATATTTTCCCTATTGGAAAAATTATGGACTGAAAAATACCCTTCCAGTAGGTTTAACCATTTATCTATGACATTTGTGTCTATTTGGCCTTCAAATATAGGAATTTCAAAGTTAATGTGTACCTTAAAGGGGTTGGCACCTCTGAAGTGATTGTTGGATGAAGATGCTTCGCTCGTTGATACCCGCCGAAGGATCTGGTAAAAGTTATCCATCATCTCGTTCCTTTGTCACTTGAGGGCCTCCTCGAGCAACATTTTGAAAGGATCCCCTAATCGTTCATCTTTCTTTTCTTCCACCATGGGAGTTTGTCAGGGTCAGTGAGACTGGTCTTGCAAGGGTTCAACCAGTTCAACTCCTAACTCCTTATACCCCGACATCATTGGGGACGTGCACAAAAAAAAGAGAAGGAGTGGACCACTCTTATATCACTGATCTAGGTTTATGTAGGAACAAAATTAAATACATGTTTAAATAGAAACACAGAGCTATAATGAAAACTAAACTTCATTAATTAATAAAAAATACTAAAAATTGTTTACATGCAGAATGGAAATAAACTAGCTTGGGTGATGTTAGCTTATCTATGAAAAGAGATGTCACAACTACATGCCTCTAAAATATGTTATAATGAGGCACAAAGGCCGTATTATTATTGATAAACGATGGAAAACCCTAAACATCCAAAAACCTAACCCTAGGAGATGAAGCACCATAAGTTTGTGGGCCCCAGTGGGGTTAGTTGGTACATCAAGTCCTGAGGTCATAACTTTGCCATACGATATTTGTTTGACATGTACGATACCTCATTAGAAAGATCTATTTAACGACTAAACTTTTGACTGAAACCCCATTATATGATTTTGCCCATTTTCCAACAAAAAAAACATTGTTTAGGGCCTCAAAATGTCTCCAAAAGTTTGGGACATGAAAAAATACCAAAAATAGTAAATTGTGCTATAAATTAGGAAACTAAAAGGAAATAGTGTACGAAGTCCAAGCAGAATAGGCAGGTGGCCACCAATATCTGCTTAGATCAAAGAGATATCAAATGTGATAAAAAAAAATAGAGGATTCAAGATATTTTTCCCAAGAGGTCTTATGGTTCCCCTAGTTGATGGATGAATCTCTCAAGCTTCTAGATCAAAGGAAAGGTGATACCATATATTATTCTATGTAGTATCCCTTTGGTACGATATCAGGAAGTCAATTCACTAAATGAAATTTTGAATTCGATCAAAGGGTAAAATTAGACATGGAAAGAAGGCTTTCTCCTTGGAAAGGATGCCAAAAAGTTGTTTCTAAAACTCTTGGTGAGTCCAACTAGTGACATACAAGGGGAAGCTATTAGGAAAGCCACTCACTATCACCTTATTCGCCTTGCCTCTCAGTTCTAGGTCAAGGAAAGAGACTCCTAACATATGGGGGTTATCCATAAAATGGATAAATTCGCTCACAAGGGTGGAATGAACGACTACACTGACTTGGGTAAAGCAAGGGAAAAAATAAACTATTGAAATTCAATGAGCTCAAGGATATATTAGTGCGGGATGGGCCCAATACATTATTAATTTCATGAACTTTGCGTTCACCATAAACAAGGCCAAAATCCTACAACAACTAATGGTGAGATCTAATAAAAGCAACAAAAGAAAATTATTATTCTAATTTTCAACCAATGAAGAGTTATAATGTGTTCTAATGATGATAGATAACTAGTTTAAACTTAAAACATAGTGAATTGAATTCAAACTAAATAAAATTAAATCGGAATAGCAATACAAAATATGTATTGCATCTAAGAAACCATCTATATTTAATTCATTGAATGCTTGTATTGTAAACCTATCCCTAATGTAATTTGGTGGGTATTTTCATTTTCATGATTGAGGAATTAACCACAAGCCTACAGTCATGGAATAGACCCACTAGCTCATTAATTGCAATCAAGTGTGCATTTATCATTGATGAACTAAGATAGATACCAATGTCACAAGAATCAATACAATATGTTGATGGTATATCAACATTGGATGGTGTGTTTAGAGACCCTGCCCACCCTTTCCCATTTCGATATATTTTTCTTTTGTTTTATTTTATTGTGATAATAAATTAGGTAAACGAGTCACTAAGATTATGGGGTCACAATGAATTTTTATATAATTTATCTAGGATTTAGGATAAAGTGGTTTTTATGAACACCCAAAGGACTACCTATTAAGCACTACTTTAGGGGAGACTATTGTTCATGAGATTCATTTGGGGATGGTCTTATTTATGATCACACCAAAGTGCAATGGGGTGATCTAAAAAGAGAAGAATGGAAAGAGGGAAGAGTCAAATATGTTTGGTCTCAATGCAAGAACTCTGACTTACAATGGTCAAAAGATAACTAGGCGAAAACCTCAACTAGGATTGTCCTTTCGATGGAACGACATGCCTTAGTTACAAATTTTTCCTCACAATACCTATTTTATCACTTAAATAATACTAGCATCCATAAGAAAATAAGACAATATTGTGCTCAAAACGCAGAGGAGGATTCCATTATTCTTCCATCTATTGCAATAGAGTTCATCACTTATAATAAATTATAAAAAGCTGGGCTCAAAACCATCAGCACTCAACCACTTTCTCAAACCATAAGAAATATACATTGCAATGATAATTTCACTCTTAAAATACTCATCGAGGGGACTTGTTACAATATAATAATCAAATTTCCCCTTAGAAGAGTTTATAACATAACTCCTGGGACCTTAAGAGTGAATTCCTCCTCAAATTATGGATTTAACAATCATGTGCACAACCAAAAGTTGGGACAACTCTTGAACTCCATAGAATGACTTCAACAATATTCACCAAAGCTTGATAGAGTTGAGCTAAGGTTTTCCTATATAAGTGGTTGATGTGGAAATTTTTTATGCAACGAAAAAAATGTATCTTCAATTGGAATGGAGACATAAACCATTTCAAGGGTTGTTAGGTAGTGTAGACCTAATATGTTGTTCCAACACTACATAAATTATATTGATTTATTGATTTTCCTAAGCATACAATGAAAGAAAATATTAAGCCCCTATACATGCCTCCAATTCTTAGGACAAGTTATGCTTCCCAAGAGTCTTGCCAAGATCTACTAAGTTTGTAAATGCTTGTAGAAAGGGCAATGAAAGTGGGTCCTTCATATTATGACCCTCAAGATCTATTAATGCATGAATATTTAACATTATTTCTAAGTCTAGCCTTTAGAGCTAGATATTCTTTTTTATTATCCTTTCAAGAGGGATATTGGATCATTTAGTTGTCATTCCTTGACATCATTTAAATACCCCCTTGTTCAATTATTTAAATGTTGAGTTCATCAAACATATCCCTTATATTTAGATGTTCTTTAGACAAACCAACTATAAGGGAATAACCATATAATGAGGTGGCATTAGCTCAAGCTTCATTTTTAAATTGACTTTGTTCTTCGCCACTTTTCCCCTTTATATATTCTACATACAACCATGGGCTTTGATTGCAATTAGAATTTCATATGGTTTTGTACAAAAACCAATTGATAATGATCCTTGAGAACTCAAACATGAATAGGGACAACCCATTTTTCATTAGGGGAATGGACTTAAAGGAAAGAGATAGAGATTGTTATGAATGGAGAGGAAATGGAGTGATATCTCAAGATGTCACCTAGAAAAATGAACCAACCATGGGAGAGATGTCATGATTATATGAGGAGATCATGTCCCTAACTTAATACAACATGACAAATAAATAAACTTAAGGGACTAAGAAGTGCATTTAAGCCCTACATCGGTAAGTGCCACTCTCATTACCCACTAAACACCATGACACCATCCAATTACATATGTGTACATCAAAATATGATGAAATCAATGTTGTATTTTATATCTAAGTTTTGAACAACTTCTAATACATCGTAGTTGAATCAGCGTAGGTGATTGGAGGCGAAAATGAATGAGCAAGCTAATAAGTAAAGACCATGCGGCAACTAGAGAAACTCTAATAAATTTAATAGCTTATACCCCTAATAGCGGCTCTTCAAATAATAACACTTCAAAGTAACTAGATTCAGGTATAATTTTTTATTATAATAACACTTCAAAGTAACTAGATTGATGTATTAATTTTTATTTTTCAAATAATCTTCTTGCTTTAACAATTTGAACTGGTTTTTAACGAAATAAACCAGTAAACTTAACTAGTTTTTAACGAAATAAACCAGTAAACTTAATTTCCATCTTATTGAACATCGATGAGTGATTTCATCTTACATTTTAATATTTGATTATTTTGACTTTTTCATAAACAAATATATTCATTTCTAGTTATTTATTTTCTAAATAATCAAATCCTTATTAATATAATAATTTATATATTATATATTTTTTCATAATTTCAGATTGTAAATTAATAAATAAAAATAAATTAGACTTCACCAATAAACATAAACATAGTTTAAAATCATCACGTATCTTGAGCAAATGAAAAAGTTCATATCTTATTACTTGTTTTGAGCAAATGAAAAAGTTCATATCTTATTACTTGTTTTAAAAATAGTGAACGCATCATCAATATAATAAATTCTAAGCATATGTGTACATAATATTAACTCATCCTTTGTCGGCTAAACTGATGAATATGGTTACCAACTCATCCTTTCTTATTTAATTATTTGTTTTCTAAATAATCAGTTTAATATGATAAATTGATTACTTAATTGGTGGTGGTGGGACCTCAAGAAAAGAGATTCTAATTGTCATTCTTCAAATCTTGTTTTTTGTTATCAAAGAGTAGGGAAAGAATCATTCCAAAATCGTTATATTTGGGTTGGCTTAATAAGTCAAGAAGATTGGAGGTGTAGCTAATGATAGGGAATTGAGAGTGGATGTGGGCAAGATTCGGGCAGTCTACAAGGAAGTGTGTTTCATCTTCCACCTTCTTAGTATCACAAATCTGACAAATTCTATCATCCCAGGGAGTCTTGGGAGTAGACCACGCTCGGTCTCACTCCGAAGCTCATGAGAGTTAGTTCTAATCCTAGAGATGTTCATTTTCTTCTTGGTGCTAGTCAACATAGAGAGATAATTCTAGTTATTGAGGGTGAGATTGATCACCTCCTTATAGTAACTTAGCTTCCTTTTATCCTCCAACTCCTTAGCGTCCCACATCTTGTCCTTAAAACTAGAGGTAGTATTATCTTTGATACTATCCTTGCTTCCCACAATGATCTCCTCCTTAATCCCCCAAAGCTTGAGCCAAGACTAAGCATCTTGATGCCACCTATGCTTGAGGCACAAGTGGGGGTTTTGACTAAAGTTAGAGGCAAATTTTGGGAGCCTCTTGGATTTCATATTGTGAAGCTTCTTATTATAACTCAAATATCTAAACATAGTCGCACTTTCAATGGGGGGATAGGTCAACTTCGATCAAGTGGTTAGGATAGCGAGTATTTCCCTCGATCTTGAGGTTATAGGTTATGAATTGCTTTTGGATCATCTCAATATTTCTCCACGACTCCCTAGATATACAACACCCCCAGACTTCACATCCGTATAAGATAATAGGGGTGACAAGAGTCTCAAAGAGGAACCGTTTTTTACTCCAAATGTAAATATCGACTAAATTACAATTGTTTTCAAGCTCATAATAAGCTTTCCAACCTCCAATAATTATTTTCTCGATGCTATAATTCCAGTTGAGTTGATGAGGAAATTCAATACCCAAATATTTATAAGAAGAAACATGCTCAAGACTATGGTTATCATAGATGAAACTATCGTGGGTGATCTTTTTGGATTTAATGATCATGACTTTAGTCTTGTCGGTATTAACTGTCATACCCATCTTGGAGCAGTAGACATGAAGAGTCTTAAGATGCTTGTCTAGCTCATCATGGCTCTTTGCAAGAAGAACGATATCATCAGCATAAAGGAGAAGAGTAATGATAAAACTAGTGAGCTCGGTGCCTTTGCATCCTGCAGTTTCCAGACACTCCTCTAGTATATCAATGTAAAAACAAAAAATGGTAGGGGAAAGGGGACAACCTTGCTTAACCTCGATAT
Source organism: Pinus tabuliformis (assembly GCA_031772625.1). Classification (NCBI taxonomy): domain Eukaryota; kingdom Viridiplantae; phylum Streptophyta; class Pinopsida; order Pinales; family Pinaceae; genus Pinus; species Pinus tabuliformis. The sequence goes on along the minus strand of CM062807.1, from coordinate 636,676,250 downwards.
TACATTTAATATCTTTAGACCACCCTTCGTTGGTCCTATGCTTTGCAATGACAGTATCGTAGAAGCAGATCACAACAATCCTTAGTTTAGGAGGAACCATGATCTCTTCAAGCCTCGCCTAGAGCTTATCTCATGGGACAGTGTCGAAAGCTTTCTAAAGTCTGCAAAATGATAGAAGAGATCTGTTTTACTATTGTGACATTCCTTCACGATAATCCTAAGGGTGACAAGGTGGTCGATGGTCAAGTGATCTCTCCTAAAACAAGCTTTCCCTTTAGCTCTTTCACCTTGGTTCTCAAGCCAAAGGCTAAGCTTTTTTTCCAGAATGAGCCCATAAAGCTTGGCTAGGATGTGGCTAATCATAATGGTCTTATAGTTAGAGGGAATGCTTTTGTCCCCATTTTTGAAGATAGACACAATAAGGCTTTGCGTCCAAAGCTTAGGGAAGTCATGCTTTACAACCAAATTGAGAGGCTTGTGGAGATGAGGAATGAGGATAGATTTTCCCATTTAAAAGATCTCAACTTGGTAACCTTCAATATCTTTCGCTTTCCCATTAACGAGCTTATAATCCCAAACTCAACGTATTCCGGAGAAAAAATATCATGCTTAATAGGAGTGTTTAAGATGGTTTCTATGGTGTCCAGAGAGTCATACAACTTCTTAAGATAGTTATCCCAATTTTCACCAAACCATTTTAACGGTTATGGCCCGTTCGTTACAACTCGAACAACGTGGGATCTACCGAACCAATCTGCAAAACTGTGTTAGTTGAAAACTAAAATCTAATAAGGAAAAACAATAATTATCGCCAATAAGTGAATAGACAAAGAATCGATACGAAAGAAGAAAGAAAGATTCTTCTTTCACGTTCAAAAGAACGGAGGGAAGATGGGATTGGGATATTTCTAGAAAAATAGAATGATTATCTTTATTTTTAAGAACAAACATATTCCGCGCCAAAATGTATAAACATAAAATCTTAATTAATGTAATAAACTTATAAACATAATTTTTAGTTCTATCATTTTGCGATTGATTTCCGTGATTATTTAAAACTGTATATTTTAATATTTTATGTTTTTACTTTATACAAATGAAATTTCCCTATGTTATTATTTTTATTTTAAATAATAAAATCATTATTAATATAAATATAGTTTTGCATTTTGATATTAATACTTTGACTTAATGTGAGTATTTTAACGTGATGTGAATACAATGAATTGATCTATATAGTCTGAATTTTATATGTGATTTGATTATTTTAAATTTCTTTATAGACAAATAACAAAATCATTATTAATATAAATATAGTTTTGCATTTTGATATTAATACTTTGACTTAATGTGAGTATAACGTGACGTGAATACAATGAATTGATCTATATAGTCTTCATTTCAATTTTATATGTGATTTGATTATTTTAAATTTCTTTATAAATAAAAAATATATTTATTTATTTAAAAAAATATATATATATATATATATATTAGTATTATAGATGAAATATATTTTTTATTAATTTTAATCAAAATATATTAGATATTTAAAAAAAATGAGTTTAAGTTGTTTAATCTATGGAATTTGAGTTTTTTAGAGGTTTTTTAGGATGCTGAATTTATTTATACATTCAAAAAAATCACATTTTTTTTCTGATGCTTTCATTAGTTTCCTTGATTATAGCACACTTTACTATTTCTAGCAATTTTTCGGATCCAAAACTTCCAAGGCTATTTTGACCCCACAAAAGGCGTTTTTTAGGTCTGCAGTAGGCCCATGGCCATAGGTAGCGGCTTTCTGCAAGTATTGTAGTACTCGGAGAGATCTTTCTAACAAAGTATCATACATGCCAAACCAAGATCATATGACCAAGTTATGACCCTAGGAAGTTGGTTGTCCAACCAATGTCAACGGGGCCCACAAACTCTTGGCATTCCATCTCCCAAGGTTAGGGTTTTGATTGTTTAAGGTTTCTCTTTGTTGTTTAATAATAAAAAGACCCTTGAACCTCATTATAACACAGTTCAAAGGCATGCAACCGCCACATCTCTTATGAGAGATAAACTGTCATCGCCTAGGCTAGTTTTTATTTCCATTATGTTTGAAACAATTTTTCAATACTTTGTTATTAATGAATTGGAGTTTTGTTTTCACTGTGTTTTGCGTTGTTCATATATGTATTTCATTTCATTCCTTCATAAATCTGGATCAACTATGCCATAAAGACATAGTCTAAATAATCAACTAGTCATTATTATGATAAATTAAATAACATAGTTGTTAACTAATTGTTATATGAGTGATTTTCATTCTTTCATATCTAGTTATTAATTTTATAAATAAACAACTAATCGTTAATATAATAAATTAATTAACTTAGTTTTTAACTAATTGTTATATGAGTGATTTTCATTCTTTTATCTTAGTCATTTCATCTTCCATTTTAATCATTATTTTGACGTGAAGGATTTTATGTCCCAGTGTAACTTCAAACGGTGATGGAAGTAATGTATAATCTGTGAAATCTGAGATATCCATAGTTCAAAAACCCCAAAAGTTTACTAATAGTTAAGTAACCTGAGAAATCCAAAGTTCAAAGAACCCAAAAGTTTACTAATAGTTACATTTTAAGTGGGTTGTTAGATTCTTCTATATCATTAAAGATAATAATAATATTTTTATATCTAGTTATTTTTTGGAAATATTTTGAACTTCTTATAAATAAATGTTTTTTTATCTAATTAGTCGTCTACAAGATAACATGCTTATCATCAATATAATAGATTAATAAATATAGTTTTACTTTAAATATTTAATATTTTGATTATTTTACTATTATAGTAAACGAAAAATTAATATCAAAATAATAATTTTCATTGTGCATTTTATGGTGCGTGAGCATCAATTTAAGGGTAAACGCGTGATGAGCGGTCCACTGAGCATTTTTTTCACTGTAAAGTTTTTTTTTTGTTATTTATTTGGAAGAAAAAAATTACAAATTTTCAAATACAAATTTTCCATATCACTACTCGACATAGCTCTGTAATAAATCATAGATGTGCAAGAAATCTAATACCCGTCTGAGTTACATTGCTCTGTACTCCCTATGAAGATTGATTTGACTGAAATAATTACAAATAGATATTAACTACTTAGGTTTCAATATACTTCCAGTAGTAACATCAAACTACTAATTTGAAAACTACAACCCTTTAACAAAGATACTTAATTATCAACATTTTTACTTCATGTTGTCCAAGTTTGATCTGTATAATATTGTTCATGTTTGCTGAAGATTCATCAGCCGCAAGAGAACTGTGCTCTATGGTAAATGATCAATTGAAATGGTAAATGAGCCTTAAATCTTGTTGTCCATAGGCCCATCAATGATAATAACTCCTGGATCTAATTCTAATGCTCTCTTTGAGAGCATATCCGATGTGGCACTGAACACTCTATCAATATGTTGAAAACTAATACTCAGAAGTTTGAAATAATTTCTCTTATTCAGAGTTTCCATTATTCTAAATTTAACACCTCTAGTCAAGCCTCTCCTTTCAGCTAATTGATAACACATTTTGAGTCCCCCGACATAAGGAACTGATTTATATTTTTTTTAGCAATCATCAATAGAGTCCATGCAACAATCAATTCAGCCTTGGTATTCGTTCCAAAGCAATTCCAATTTTATATTGGATGGCCTTATTTTCTGTGAACTTAATCATCCCTTCGCCTCCACACTATTTGCATGTGCTACCCCATCAAAGAATCCTATCAGCAAATCTTGAGATATTTGTGGGTATTGTACACTTCTTTGTGATATTGATTTATGAAGGTGAAGAATTTCCCGAAATTGTGAAACAATTTTACAAATTAAAACCAAAATATATATCTTATCATCTCTTAATATTATCTTGTTTCTCAATAGCCAAATATTCCAAACAATAAATATAGGTAGAGTACTAAGATGTTTGTACTTCTTCACCCATGAAAATAGGATTTCTTCAAAAGAATACTTTTTCATATCTTCCTTAATTCCTAGTAACTGCATTACATAAGACCAAATATCCCACTGTTGGCTTGAGGGGACTTGACCCAGGTTCAACGTTAATTAGCCAAACAAATCCCTACACTACTGGCCCTTTCGGCATCAGCCTGCGGAGTGCGGACCAAGGTCTCACCCGAAGTAGTATGGGGGGATGCTAGAACCAAGTTTCCGCACCCTAAGATGGTCGTGAGGTCATTTTATTCCCCTTATTCCTCCCTTCGCGTGGGTCACTTCACTCTAGGGCTTCAATACCTCTGCAAAAGGGTACGACTGACCTTCGCGCAACCCTAACCCTTGATCTAGACACTTTCGCGCTCGCAGCGTATCGTGTAGATTCCTAAACTAGTCCAAGTGTCTTACTTATCTTATTAGATACTCACAGTTAGCACCGCATAAACAGATATTTTTAAATGCATTCAGTTATCCACATAATCATACACATTCGCTCATCACATAAGCATTATAAAGGAAATTCATACATAAAATTATAAGATGCATTAATCGGAATAAAGACACAGAAATTGCAAAATACTTATCTTTATTAATCTCTTCCAAGTGATTACAAACTCTATCCACCTTGTGCACACCGCTCAGGGGTCCGTGCACTCAGCTGCGGACTTCTACCCTAGGCCTCTGTGCACTCAGCTGCAAAGCCTCTACCTACGCTATGACTCAAAACTTAGACTTCTTACTTCAGAGCTATCACTCTCTTACATTATTGATTATTCTAACTACTTAGAGATTAGCTCTTTTTATACAATCCCATGGTCCACGGACCATGGGTAGATTTATTATAGCCGATTTTAATTTACAAAACTAAGGGTGGACAACCCTTTATGATTTATAACACCTACGTGCTCCACGACCACAAAATACGGAGTCTTTACAAGTTTCTTACAAAATTTCACCAAAATATGGGCTTTTAGCCCCAAAACTGCGCTTTGGGGGATCCCATTCCCAACAAGACCGCAACACAAACATCGTGACTCACCTTCAAGTCACTCGATAGGCACAAATATCTTTGCGCGAAGTCCTTCGAGCTCAACCCGTATGACCACAACCTCAGTCGTGCACTGAGCTGCTGCCTACTTCGTGTCTTCCACTATCTTTTCGGTCACTGCTATTGCGGTGTCAGCCTAAAGATGTTGTTGCGTTGCTTGAAGAGTCGCAATCTTGCCTTCGATATTGCCTGTCACTGTGCAAGCCTCATCCAGCCAGGGCTTTATTCTTGCCTTGAGCACTGCTTCCTTGTGCAGTGTTGTGTCCACCTATTCCTTCAACTACTTGGCCTCCTGCAGCTTGGCTAGTCTTTGTGTCAACGCGACAGTTCATGTTGTGCCTTTAACCTCATCGTAGCGTTGTTGTAGCTCGCGCGCTTCCATCTCTAGCCTCTGTACATTGGGGTCCTCCTGCAAGCTTGTCAAGACCTCAAATGACTGCTCAAACAACTACATGTTGTCTACTACTGCACTATCCACCGCCGCTATTTCTTCTATGACAGCGGCTGCCCACTATTCCTTCACTTCTGGCAAAGTTGAAGGTTGGGCCCTCAACTGTAACTCTATAATTTGTAGGTCCAACTCCAACTGAACCCGCGCCATCCCAGTCCAAGTGCCACACACCCCTGTGGCCAACTTACAGATGCATGCCTTGATTGGCTCCTCCTCTGGAATGGCCAACTCTAGGACCATTTTGCATGCCTCCTCAACGACCTGTAAAATGTGATTGCTCTGATTGGTTGCCTTGGTCTCAGTGGCGATGGAAGCATTTCTCTATAGATCCATCTGTTTGTTATTGATCTGTTGTTCACTGATCACCTGGAGGGTGCGGTGCTCTTGGGCCCTCAATTCTGAAATTACTCCATCCTACAAGAGGTGGAGTGCTTCACGTGGGAGTGCTGCCAGGTTCAATCCAACTCCTTTTAAGGTGCTAACAGTGGGCCTGTTAGCCTCATTCTCTGTGGTCATTGCTCCATCCAGTAGCACTATTGCACTGGAATTCTTCATGCGCAGCATATCGGTAGCCTTTGAAGTGTCGGTAGCTAGGTTGGTAGACACTGTACTAGCCTGTGACGCGTGGATCTACAACTCCTGCAACCCTGTCTGGATGGCCCCTCAGATGATCTATTGCCATTGTGCAAACTGTTCCAAGGCCTCCGCAGTGACATCCCTCACTGTGTCACCAATATCATGTAAATCGTCCTCTGTTAGTGTGATGGGGTCCAATGAGGTCTTGTTCACCTTTGATTTCTTCCTAGGCCCTCCTGTCTCCATCTCTCTTGGGTGCTTGATGGGGGCGAATGTCTCCTGAGGGTTCGTGTCATGCTATTCATATGTTTCTTCCTAGGTCTCAGGTGAAGACGACCTCGCACCTTTATCAGAGCCTCGCTCTATCCAACCTGTCTTCTTCCCTGTTTGATGTGCGGCCTCCTACTCCACCTGAGCCTTATCAGCAGCCTCCTTCTTCCTCTTTTCGGCCAGCTGTGTCATCTTAAGCTTAGCCTCCTCCTTTTTTTTCTACGTGGTGGACTTGCTTCTGCCCACTGCCAAATATGTTGTAGAGCACCAGTCTACTGGCCATTGATCAAGCACCACATCAATGGCATCATTCGTTCCCAGATATGACAAGTCATACCATTTCTGCACAGGGTCCTTCTGCGCCCTGATGGATACTCGATGGAAGTTTGCTTTAAACTCGGCATATCCCAGCAGGTTGGTGTACACCATAGGCGAAAATCGCAGCTTGCAACTGATGGCTATTCGAATGTTCATTTCCATCAACATCTTGTTGTCCCTGACTCACTACGCATCCTTGGTTGCCCATAGCGAAGCGTACTTCCCTGCTTCAGGGAGGTCTAGCGCGACTGAAGGGAATTGGTTGTCCTCTGGCAGCTCCCATGCTACCAGCACAATTGACAGCAAGAGCCATGTGTAGTGGAACGTCTTGTTGAGCTCTTGTGCTTCACAACAATTCGTCGGGAACTATTCGCGAAGGTAGTCCGACCAATTGAACTAGACTCCTTTAGCACACTGTGCTGTGAGCGCGACGATAGGCGCCAACACCTCATCGGTGCAACACTTCCTCATCACCTTCCCCGCTAAGATATGTGTGGCTACCTTCATAGCGGGGTCATAGATTATGGAAATAGTATATCTGTGCGGCTTCTTTACTAGTTTAATTTTTTCTTTCATCAATTATGTGAGAGCTTGCTCGCCACCTTCTCCACCAAAGATCATGGCCGGATTCTCTCTTGTATATGGCAGTCGTGTTATCCAATGAATCAACCTATCTGTGATGGGTATTATCTCCTCCAGCCATAGACACCAATCATGCACCAATCACAGCAGCTGCTTGATGACCAAAACTGTTACCGAGGTGCGTTGTAGTGCGGCACCCAGAGTAGGTTGAGCAACCCTGCATTTTCTACTTCCTTGAGCCACCTTCATAGCTCCAATGTGGTCATTCCTGAATGCATATCAATGATGCAGTGAATCAGCTGCTCAGTTGCCAGGTGTGGGAACTTCTCGTGGTCTGCCAAGTCCTAGTCTTCAAGTTTCAGCAGCGACACTCGTACCAAGTGCGGACCGTCGAAAACAATTTCATCCAACAACAGAGGGGTCTAAAGGGGAGTCTTGCTCTCATCAATGTCCTTCGGCAACTTGGACTTATGCTTGTGTGGAGGGACATACTCCGACAACCGAGTAATAGGGTCTGCACCCTGGGTTTCAACTTCCTCTACTTCGACTCCCACATCCTCGTCGTCCATCAGGACGTCTTCAATGTCTTCCTCCTTTGGTTCTAAGTTTATGGCCTTGCCTTTCTCCTGTGCGGTGGGTTTTGGTGGGTTTCTTCTTGGCGATGTGTGCACTTGTATGGCAAGCTACTTTCCCTTCTTTTCTTTCATTTTTTTCTTGGTTGGGGTCAGCTTTGGTCTCGGCGTCCTCGACAATTTAGGGATTGTTATGTTCCTATACCAATAGGTGTCATAATTTTTGAATGGCTGAGGTCAAATCTATAATATATACATACCTTTGGTTTCTGAAAATGTTTTCCATATTCAAAAACTCAAAAAAATTAAAAAATGTAAAGAGGGTATGTCCCAAAAGAAAAATCAAGGGACAAAAAGATTAAAAAGGGTAAAAGGAGATGAAAAATGAACCCCAAGGAAAAATAAAAAGACCATGAAAGTGTGCAAGTCCAAATGCCACTCATATTTACTTTTCCGCATAATAATGATTGTGTGCAACTTGTTATTCATGCCACAATCCATGGTAATCAAAAAGTTTAATCTTGGTTATTCCATGTTTTGAATTTCATGTTTTAGATAGAGAAATAAAATCTGACCAAACTATTTAATATTGGCAGATAAGTAGATAGGTAGAGTAAATAAAAGGAGATCAACAGTTTAATCTGAGCCCTTGGATGTAATAAGGATATACTTAGTTAGAATACCATTGTAAAAGAAAAGAAAGAGGTTTTGATAAGGGTTTTCCAGCTTAAGTGCACCCTAATAAAGAGTAGAAAAAATGGTAGGATGAGTAGATGGGTAAGTAGTTGCATGGTTGTAGAATTCCAATGAATGATTAGCTAAGATCATATCATTTACTTTCATCATCAAGTTGCTAAACTATGGATGATAATTGAGTAGTTACATAAAGTCAAGTGATTAATTTCCTATTCATTTTACCCTTAAGTTTACTAATTTCCCATAAGTAAAGTCAAAAGTACCTAAAACCTTAAGTTAAAGGGGCTCAGAGCATTTCTCTGACTTCTGGAGGGACCAGACCCTCGGCCTAATAACTTATAGGGTCTAAGTACTAAAGCCCCTCACCAATATTCACCCCCTCCAAAAGTTCATTCATTTCTTCTAAAAAATCCATTTTCCTAAGCTAAAATCACCATTTGCCTAGGGAAAGTAATTACCCCCATACAAAACCCCTTTTTTCCACAAAAACCCACAAATATGCATTTAGCCTAAGTTATAATGTTTAAGTGTGAAAATGTAAATAAATTTCAAACACATTATACTTAGCGCAAAAACCATTTTTCTGCTTTCATTTCATATTAACTCCTAATTTTAATTATATTTATTAACTCCCAAAGACAAACCCTTTCTCGTATATTTTATTAAAACCCATATGTTAATATCCCACCCCGAGGTTTGAAACAAGAACCTTATTAATAAACCAATTAAAGGGATTAATTAAGTCGATCAGCGACTAATTAATAACCGTGACCCACTGCCGAATAAAGAAATTAATTAATTAATCAGTGATTAATTAATAATTTGTCCCTGCCAATCAAATCACCCCCGACATCATTAAGCCTCCCTATTCTGCAGTTAATTAATCCTTCCACTCATTAAAACCCCGTCGGGCCCCTCCATTAAACCTCCAATCAAACCATCATCCTAATCACCGTGAGATCTGACCCCTTCAGATCCAACGATCGACACTCATATCGGGCGGACTCTGAAAGCCGGCCTTTACCTGCCTGATGTGAGTGGTTTCACTGTTCACTCCACCGCTATGTGGCACCTGATGAATGGCATCGGGCGGCCTCCCCCCGAAACCACTTATCCCAAAAAGCGGTGCGATGGATTCCACTTACCACCTCTGCTACACGCCAAAATGTCACATCCCCGTTGGCACCAACTGTCATTTTCCCAATGTACCTGCCAAAGTCATTGACTTTACGAATAAAACAAAAAAACTTATAGTTTTTTCGTTTTATCATGAAAAATTAACATTTTGACCTCCATGCAAGCACAGAGTACGTGCAATCGTCAACCTGCTACCAACCGCCAACTTACTGAACTTGCTGAACTCTAGACCACCTTGCAAACCTGTGCACTTCCTGCAAACAGTGCACAGTCACCATTACTCAATTCAAAAGCCGAAACCAGGTATTTACCCCAAATTCACTAAGAAACCCTGTTTTCTTACCAAACCTGAACTAAATTGCTTCAAATACTAAGTAATTTAGTAAAATAAGTTGCCTAGTGACTCTAAAATACCCTGAAATAGACCAGTTTTTCCCAATTTCACTGAAACCCTTTGCCCCCATCCTTGAATCCACAAGAACCAAGGATGGATGCCCCAATTGCTTTGAATGTCATGCCCATTATGACTCCTCACAGGGATTTAGACCATCTCCCACTAGCAGACAAAGATTTCCAGATTAAAGATACCTCTATCTTAGAATCCCCTTTGAAGCTATTCTGCAGGTACAGAGACCAGTACCTGAACCATGCAAATTATATAGGGCTTTGGGAATCAAGTTTACCCAAGTATCAGTTCCCCAGAGTTCACATCTTCCCAGAGATTGTACATTACTGCCACATGAACTATGATCCCATCCAAAGGGCAGTAAGGACCCCTGACTAGTCTGTACTATTCACCATCACTGTTGAGTCCATTAACGAAATGCTACAATTACAACCAAGCCAAAGCCTGACTCCTCTTTCTATTGGAGATATGCTGAACAGATACCCTACACTCACCTCAATCAAACTTGCTGGGTTATACCAGGCCTTCATCAGAGAAGAACAATACACCCCAAAGGACTCTCCCCCTTACCTATAGACTATATTATCTGACCTTGGCCAAGACATCATAGACATGATATCCAGTGTGCTAGGTTATACTACAAGTGAGTTTGTTGATGAAATCATTATAGCCTTTATGTCTATCTACTCTCCTGGACAACCACCAGCCATCATGTTTGACTATGCTAAGTTCATTGCTGATAAAATGCATGACCAATTCATGAGGTTGGATAATGAAAGAGTGTTTAAGTATTCTTCAGTTCTATATCATTTATTCTTGTATTATCAAGCTGATATATTTCCAATCACCTTCCAAAAGCTTGATACCAGAGGCAACCCCAGATCAGTGATCTTCTGGACTTCATTAATCCATCAATTTGACTCTCAATATTCTTATACCGATTTCATAGATCTCTTTGTGTACCCAGTGACAACTATGCTACTAGGAAGCCCTCCCCCTAGAATCAATGCAGACATCAAGAGGGTCCTATAGTTGTCCAAGCAATATAAAGTGGGGGATTGGTACTTGTACCAAAATCACACTGAAATCAGAATCTATGGATGTGAGTTGGCTCCCTACAAACCGCCGAGATGCCTCCCCATGAGATTGTTTTCCCTGGAGTACTATAGACAAATGATCAATTCAGATGAGGTGCATTTTGTGAAAGCCAAAAAGAAGGCTCAACTTAGGATAAAAGATCAACTTGGCCCTTTCATATGTAACAATATGGAAGCAGGGAAGGAAGCAGAGGAAATCCTCCAAAGGTTGAGACTAAAACAAAGTTTTATCTGGAATTATGACCCTTTAGACTTCATTTGCAATAGGAGACAGAAGAATAAATTATCTCCTTACATCCACCATAGAATCCTTGAAATTGAATAGTATGAAAATCAGCTTGAATGGGTGGAAAACACTTTGGTAGACCGGGATAGCACAGAAACTATTGTCAATAATGTTTTGATTGATTTAGATAGAAGACTTGATGAGGATTCATTTGTACAAGTGCCAGGAGAGTCTCATTCTCAAAGACAATCACAGGGACATAGTGGGCAAAAATCAAAGCAAGAAGGTCCATCAGAGCAACCAGGGCCATCAAAGCAAGCAGGGCCATTAGAGCAAGTAGAGGAATCAGAACAGTCTGAGATTTCAGAGGAACTTGCTCAACCAGAACAAATCATGAGAAATCCTCCTATTTTACAGACTCCTCTAAATGAGGAGAGGAACCTCAAAAGAGATAGAGAGGAGGCCACTCCTTCCAGTAGACCTGTTGCCCAAACCTATGCTAAGAGGCAAAGGTTAAATCCATTTTCAGAACAGGAGTATATTGAGGAGACAGTAGGAACTATAGGTGCAGAAAGAATAGAAAGCATGCATACCACTCCTTTAGGAGGTACACAAGAACCTTCCACCTCACAAGCTCAAATGCTAGAAAGGCAACAGAGTGTGGAAGTATCCTCCTTCAGGGCTCCCACTAGTCAAAGTCAAGATATCAAAGAGAAATACAAAGAAATCAAGGCAAGAAATGAAAGATTAAAAGTTCAAAGTTATGCACACTACTTGAAAATGGCTCCAACAAATCAAACAAGGCTAATGTCAGCCTTTGACATAAAGGAAGGTAAGATGCAGATGAGTTTTTTGAAGCCAACCACACAGCAACCCAGATCAATGGCAGATTATCTGAAAACAGACTTTGAAGTTTGGGCAAAGGATATCCATCCTATTGACCAAATTGAGTTACACAAGCAGACTAGGGAAATGGTTTACTCCACTCTGACCAGCAAAGCAATTGCAACCCACCAACTCTAGAATTCTCTGAATAATATATCAGCACAATTCTTGTTAGAGAAGGCCTCTTCACAGGCCAAGGACACCAGACTAAAGTCCTTAGAGGACTTGGTCATAGAATTGGGACATGATCCCAAGGATGTCAAAGCAGCAGAAAAGTGTATCAAGAAGAAAAATGATGACATAGTTGCACTGAAGAAGTAGCTTAAAATTCCTCCTCTACACCATCCTCAGACAGTTGAAGTGTTGGAAACACAGAAGGAGGAAGAGCTTATGGACCTAGTCCTTAAGCTGAATGAACAGTTAAAGGAGACTGAAAAAGAATTAGACAATTTAATACAGTCCAAATAGAGTGAGTTGGCCACCACTCATTTCACTGTAATTCCTACAGTTTCCACAGCAATGCCCTCCACCTTGGTTGTTGCCTTAGCACCCACACTCCCACCAGCTACAACTTTTCCAGTAATAGGTACATCAGCAGGCACAGGGGCATCTATAAGCGCAGGTACTTCCATAGAACAAACAGCTAAATTGGTAAAGTCCATGGAGGAAATGAGTATTCAGGCCACTGAACTTAAGAAACTCAAAGAAAAAGTGTCAAATCTAGAGACTGACTGTAAACTTGCACAGATACAGCAGAAAGAAGAAGTTCAGAAGAACTAAAGGATGGTAGAAAGGATAAAAGTTCTTGAAAAGGACTTGACATTGCAAGAGCCACTGGGAGACATGAAAGAAATTATTTGGACCAACATCATTGATTCCATCAATGATGTTTGGCCTTCTATTCAGGTTATTTTTGAACAGACTGAATTAGTCAAAGTAGCCACAGAAGAAATCCACAAGACAGTGGAAGAATTGGGAGATAAACCTGAAGAAGCCAATCAATTGATCACATTTTTGAACAGCAGAAACAGGTACCAGCTGGATGAACTAGAAATTGATGATAGAACAGCGACCATCATTGAAATAAAGAAGGTTCTTACCAAGAGGAACCTGATGCTCAATCTGGAGAAAAGATGTCAAAGCATCTAAGCAGACATTGATTGTTTTATGATAAAGTATGGCATCTTAAGAGAAAAAAGACTTCCCAGTACTATGGTAATACATGACAAGCTGATGACTCAAGAGGATTATATTGAAAGATTAAACAAGCTGGCAAGAAACCAAGCTAGTACTTCAGGGGTGAAATCTTTGCCCACTGGAAAGGTACTATATGATAGCCTTGAAAATCTGTTTTACATAGAGCATGAGGTAAATCACTTGTTTACCAGCAAGCCAAATTTTGCTAAGTATACAGAATCTGACGAAATATACAGAAAGATGATAAGAATGAAGTTACCTGACAGTGAATGGTGGAAAAAACTTACAGATTTACTATAAAGTTACTGCAGTAAATCTACATGGTAAAGCATGGCTGCCAGGTAAAATACATAATACAGAGTCAAAACAGAACAAGTAAAGAGTATCAGTAGGTAGAAGATAAAAAGTGATTCCAACATATAACTATAAAGCAACTGAAAGAGCCAAATCCGAATTACAACAGCCAGCACAATCACAATAAAAGGGACAACAAGAAGACAGTTCTCCATCTATCTTTATCTTTGTGTTGAAGATATTTTCTATTTCCTAGAATAATTCTCATATTGTTATGAGATATTTTGTACCAATTTTTGTATAAATACTTCACAAATTGAAGTAATTAGGGTGGATTAAAATACATTTATGTATACATTTTATTTTGAGCTAAGGAGCTATTGTACTCAAAACTGGACTGGTTTTGTTGGATATGAAATAAAGCTGAGGACATTTCACTAGATTCTTGTGCACAGTTGGAACAAATAAGTATTATCTCTTCATGTTTAAATATTGTTTTTACCTTCATGTTATAAATATTCATATGTGTCTCTTATGAAATCTTAAAAGCAAACAAGGAATGATATCATCAGAATTAGCTTAAGTGCTCTCTATTTTAATTGTTTGCTTTCTTTATGTTTTCTACTAAACTGTCTTGGTTTCAGAATTCTTAATTGCTCCCTTACTTCCATAGTTTACCCCCCCTTTGGTCCATAGTAAAGGATTCTTCATTGCCCTTTGCTACTGATCATCCTTCCTTTCTTCATCTTAATCCCGGTTAAGGATCCTTCATTGCCCTTTTCCCTGGTTAGGACTACCTCATCCATTTGAACCTGCAAATTTACTTTTGTTGTGCTAGCCTACCCTATGAAACTCTTACCTTAGTGATTGATCAGATCCAGTTTAGCCACTCTTGATTGACTCCATAGCCCAATGGCCTGAATACTTTCTTTACCCATCTATTTTCTTAATTCCACCACCCAATCAAAACAAAACAATCATGAAAACTAAGAACTAGCTTGAAATCTTATTCAAAACAAAGTTAAATTATAAAGAGAGAGCCCTCTCTGGACTTAGGTTGGCTAGAACCCAAGTCTAAAAGATTAGGTTTGTGGTTACCTCGGACTATTCCTTCTTTGATAACTTCTAAGGAAAAAATCTGAGTGATAACATAGTGGGACCATACTGGGGACTTCATAACCCTCAGTCTTAATAAACATTTGAGAATTTCAAATTTTTCTTTTTAAGCCTCTTAAAGGGTTATTAAAAGTTATTTCAAAAAATTCATAAAAAAGAAAAATAATTAGAAAAAGCTCGAAATCTAGCTTCAAGGAGAATTCACTATACCAGGGCCAACCCTAATCCAAATCCTCCCCCTTTATTTGATAATCCTAACCTTATTCTGAGAATAATCAGAAGACAAGAAAGTTCAGTAAGCCCTAGACCTGTTTTTAGATCCAATTCATGCCCTGCTGAGTGGTTATTCATTGAAGACATTCCTTTTGATGAGTATTTTGATCTTTCTCTTTTTAGAACCAAGTCTGAGAGTGAACTTGAGGACACAGTCCTAGATCCAGAATTCACAAGAGAACTTGAAGTCCAATGA
This sequence comes from Pinus tabuliformis, assembly GCA_031772625.1. Taxonomy (NCBI): domain Eukaryota; kingdom Viridiplantae; phylum Streptophyta; class Pinopsida; order Pinales; family Pinaceae; genus Pinus; species Pinus tabuliformis. Next base: position 636,660,906 of record CM062807.1, on the reverse strand, counting down.
GCCAACTTGTCAATTGATCAATACCTTCTGAGCTCCCCTCAGTCATCCCTTGCCACTAATAGAATCCCTGAACCTTCTAAAACAGCTTCAACATATTTTAGCTCACCCTCGTTTCCCCACACCTCTGAAGATCATCCCTCATCTCCATTCATACCTTCACTCCCCCATCAGCCCATCACTACCCCTCAAAAATCCATTACCCCTGTTACCCCAACTACCCTTGTTGTCCCAAATCTTCCTGTTACCCCAACTCCTATTCTCAATCCTGTCCAACTTAGAGCTATGGCACTCAGATATGCCCCCCTTGTGGTGCTTTCTCCTCAAGGTTCCTTACTAGCAGATTATCAGAGTAAAATTACCTTATTAGATGGCACTGGAACTTACACAGCACATCAGCATACTAAGAAAATGACAAATTATTTTGAGCTGCATGAAATTGACATAGGGGATGTCCAAATGAGAATCTTTGTCCAAAATCTAGCTGGAGAAGTGAGAACATGGTTTAGATCTTTTCCTCCTCAGAGTATAGATAGTTTAGAAGTTCTTTACCAACAATTTTTAAATAGGCGGGAGAAGAAAAAGACCCCCCTTCAAATACTTTCTGAATATGAAAACTTTAAAAGGGGACCAAACGAAACTGTTCAGGACTACTGTACTAGGTTTAACAATGTATATAATGCAATCCCACTTAACCTTAGGCCTCCACCTGGCTTAGCCCTGATTAAGTTTCCAGATGGATTTAACACAGATATGGCCTTTCAACTTAGAGAAAGGAATCCCCCAACCCTAGAAGATATGCAAAGTCTAGTAGTAACTGTAGAAGCTAATCTTCTATCCAAAAGGGCTAGGGTTAGAAACAATAGAAGAACACCCCTGAAAGATGAAACTTCACCCTTTGATCAAAAAATGGATTCTTTAGCTAAGAGAATGGAAAGGTTGATTGATAGGATAGAAGTCATTGAAAGGAAACTTCACTAGGATAACCAACACGCACCTCCAGTTAGGAATCCAAATTTTAGAAAAAACTAGAACCAAAACACTGGTAAAAATGGGCCTGATCAGAACATTAGACCACCTTTCCAAGAAAATTATGCTGAAACTTCCCATCAAGAAGACCCTGAGATAGACACCCAAATCAACCTAATGGGATTAGATGATGAAGAGACTGTCTTTCTTACTCAGGATGATCAAGAATTATACATGCTTCAACAGTTACAGACTCAAACTGGAGAATCTTTTGACTATAAGCAAGGGTATGACTCTGCTATTTTCAAAGTGCATAAACAATACAATTTGAGAAGCAAAAAGAACATTGATGTTCCAGATTAGAACAAAAAAGCAGTTCCTAATTAGCCTAAGAAAGTAAAAGTGGCAATTCAGAATCCTCAAGTTACAAAAACTCTACAAATCCTTTCTAGACCACATCAAAACCCTCCGAGTCCCACCATTGAAGATGTAACCAATGACCAACCTTCTAATGAGAAACCTTCCACTTCAGTCCCCCTTAAGGGAACAGTGGAACAACCTCTAGAAATCATAGTAGAAAACCCAATTAAGAACATTCCAAACACTGAAAAAGAAGAAAAGACTACTCAGGACCTTGGTGCTAAAATTTCAAATGTTCAAATAGACAAATCCCCTCTGCCTTTCAATTTGGGAGCAGAGGTGGCCAAACTCAAAATCTCAGTGCCTCTGACAGAACTGGTTAAACATGAAACTTACAGATCTCAAATAAGTAAATATTTAAATTTCGTTGAGAATGAAGACTCTGTGAACCTATTTGATGATCAACCTGAGTTAATTTTCAGACTTGATGTTAATGGAAAGCCAGTGGAAGGAGGGATACCACCCTTCTACATTAGCCTTAACATCCACGATAAAATCCTACATAATTCCATGCTAGACTCTGGAGCTTCACACAATCTTATGCCTAAATCTGTTATGGAGAAGCTAAAATTGGATATCACTAGACCCTACAAGAACCTGTTTTCCTTTGATTCAAGTCAATTTAAGTGCCTAGGACTTATAAAAGATCTGTGTGTTTCCCTAGTGCAGTACCCTACTAAGACCATACTTATGGACATAGTTGTTGCTGATATACCACCTAAGTATCGTATGCTATTATCTAGATCTTGGGGTACCAAACTCCAGGGATCTCTGCAACTTGACATGTCGTATGCTACCATATCAGTATTTGGACATCCCAAGAAACTGTATAGAGAGACTCCGATGAAGCATGTAGTGAGTACCCAGGAGTGGCCTCAAAACTTTCCTATATATTCAGTACATTCTGATATTGATTCTTTCATACTTTACAATGCTGAATCTAATCAAGAAGATACTTCAAACAACATAATGATAGAACCAAGAGAAATTGCAATATTAAAAGAAAATAAAAGTGTTCAAATTCATGAGATTTCAGATAACAAAAATGACCTAGATATCTTAGTCAAAGAAGATTTTGTACCCCCAGACAGTAAGAATTATGAACATGAAATTCTTTGGCATCTTGAATTCGATGGGTCAGTCAACAAACTAAGTGCAGGAGTAGGTGTATGGATTTACAACTTATAAAATGATCATGCAGAGGGTCATGCCTATGGATTGAACTTTAAATGTACAAACAACATGGCCGAATGGGAAGCACTTCTGTTAGGTTTGAAATTGGTAAAAAGGTTAGGAGCCATAAGAGTCTATGTTATGGGATATTCTGAGCTGGTAATCAAACAAATTAATGTTGTTTATATGACTAGGGATCCTAAGTTAGGATTTTATAAAGGTACAGTTGTAGAAATACTTAAATACTTTTTTAGAAACCAAGCTTGTCGTTATTCCAAGAAAACACAATATGCAAACTCACAGTTTAGCCATGTTTGCTAGTACTTGCAAGTTGTCATTTCAGCCCAACCATAAGTACACTGCTGAGGTTAGGCATAGCCCTGCCATTCTAGACAACTTAAAGAATTGGCAAGTATTTGAGAATGATCAACAAATTAACAATTTTTTGACTTTAGATATGGAATTTGTAAATAGCAACATAGACATAGACATAGCATTAGATTTTGATTACACTGATGAAGTAGAAATTAATATAGTAGAAAGTGATCAGATAGATAGATTTCATCCCACAAAGTTTACAAAATCAGATATTTGAAACCTAAAACAAATGGAAATTTATGAAGCAATTGATGAAGAATGTGAAGTCATTAATCTTAAAGACAATTTTCTACCCAAAGGATTAACTACTTTGGAGGGCGTATTTGATTCAAACGATATTCCTAAAAATCCTAAAATGGAACCCTTGAAATCAGACATTGAGGAATGTAACATAGGTTTTGAAGAAGATCCCAAATTGATAAAACTTTCGAAATCATTACCTCCCAATGAGAAAGTGAAATAGATAGAACTTCTAAAAGAATTCCAAGATGTTTTTGCCTGGAATTATGAGGACCTTAAGTCCTATGATACCAGCATAATACAACACACCATTCCATTAAAAGAAAACCAAAAGCCTTTTAGACAGAAGCTTAGAAGGATTAACCCCGTTCTATTGCCTTCTATCAAAAAAGAGATCAAAAGAATGTATGAAGCTAAGATTATTGCACCAATTAGATTCTCAGACTGGGTTTCTAATTTGGTACCTACAAGAAAGAAAACTGGAAAAATTAGACTGTGTGTTGACCTTAGGAATTTAAATAAAGTTTCACTTAAGGATAACTATCCTCTTCCTAAAATGGATCACATATTACAGAGGGTAGTAGGTTCCACCAGAATCTCACTGCTAGATGGGTTTTCTGGTTATAACCAGATCCTAGTCCACCCAGATGATCAGGAAAAAACTGCATTCACTACACCATGGATCACTTTCATGTATGTGAAAATGCCATTTGGGTTTAAAAATGCAGGGCCACCTTTCAAAGAGCAATGGACATAGCCTTTGCTACAGAAATCCATGACTTCCTGGTAATCTACCTAGATGATATCACAGTATTCTCTAAATCAGATCAGCAACACCTGGATCATCTTAGGCAGGTCTTCATTAAGTGTAGGAAGTATGGAATTTCTCTGAATCCTAAAAAATCTTTATTTGGGTTGGAAGAGGGGAAATTACTAGGCCACATTATCTCCAAAGATGGTATTCGAATTGACCCAACAAGAATTGAAGCCATTTTGCAGATACCACACCCCAGGAACGTCAAAGAGCTTCAAGCATTTTGGGCAAAATAAACTTTTTGAGAAGATTTATCTCTAACTTAGCTGAACTGATTAGATTACTAAACAACATGTTAAAGAAAGATTCGACTATTAAATGGACTCTAGAGGCTAAAAAGTCATTTGAAGATATAAATTTAGCCTTAACACAAACACCAGTTCTCATTAGTCTAATGTTTGATAGAGATTTCATCATTTTTTCTTTCGCCTCAGAACATACAATTGCTACAGTTCTATTGCAGAAAAATGATCAGGTTTTGAACAACCAATAGCCTTCTTCAGTAAAGCCCTGAGAGATGCACCTTTAAAGTATAATATAATGGAAAATAAAGCTTTTTCTCTAGTTAAAGCTATAAAAGATTTCAAAGTTTATATCTTGTATTCTCATATAGTAGCTTATGTTCCCAATGCTGTAGTTAAGGAAATTCTAACACGGGATGGACTTGATGGAAAGAGAGGAAAGTGGATAGCTACCATATTAGAATATGATTTAGAAATTAAACCTACAAAATTGATCAAAGGTCAAGGTTTAGCCAAGCTCATGGCCGAGTCAAACTGTCAGGCCCTAGACATAAATTTCATTGCAGAATTGGATAACAAAGAGGAGATGGCGACTCCACAGATCAGCCAGGCCTTTATAGACTCACCATGGTATGCTGAAATAATATACGTTCTACAAAATCTTCAAGCTCCTACAGAGTTATCCAGGACTAAAAGTAGGTTCTTGAAAATGAAATCTTTGAAGTTTTGCATAATTGACAATGCTTTATTTTGGAAAAATCATGAAGGCATCCTCCTAAATTGTTTTTTAAAGGAAGAATTTGACAAAATATTGCAAGAGTTTCATGTAGGTGACTGTGGGGGACATCTTTATTGGAAGACAATAGCTGATAAGATCTTAAGGTCTGGTTTTTATTGGCCCACTCTGTTTGCTGATGTAAAGAAATTTGTAACCTCATGCCACATATGTCAGAATTTTGAAGGAAAAAGAAAACTACTTCCATTACCTTTGAAATCTATATCTACCGAAACACCATTTCAACAGTGGGGTCTCAACTTCATTGGTGAAATTCATCCCCCTTCCTCTGCCCAACATAGATGGATCTTAACTGCCACAGACTATTTCACCAAGTGGATAGAAGCCATACCCTCAAGATAAGCCACTGATACTGTCATAATAGGTTTCCTTGAGGCCAACATTCTATCCAAATTCGGTTTCCCCACTAAAATCATCACAGACAACGCAACAGCCTTTAAATCAAAGAGGATGATTGATTTCCGCAACAAATATCACATAACCCTTGGTCACTCCACAGCCTACTATCCCCAAGGAAATGGACTTGCAGAGTCTTCTAATAAGAGCTTAATGAATATCATCAAAAAACTATTGGAAGATAACAAGAAAACCTGGAATA